>CP136054.1:161943462-163143462 GCA_032464435.1 Aegilops umbellulata | reverse complement strand
GTCCTCCTTGGCTGGGATCCCGCCAAGGATCATCATCTTCTAAAGTGCGTATCTGATCTTGAATGTCTTCACAAAGATCTGCATGCCACCACGGGGATGTCTCCCGAATCCTTGCCCCATGGGGGCAGTGGACTCAAGGGTGACTCGCTTCGTAGGTGTGGGGCAAGCTGCCACGACAAGGGTCTTGTCGGGTTTGCTAAAACCGCCTCCCGGCAAGATCGGGCGAGCTGCCACGACAAGGGTCTTGCCGGGTTTGCTAAAACCGCCTCCCGGCAAGGATCTTGCCGGGGGAGTCCGCTTCGTCCCCTTTGCTCTTTGTGGTCTTGGTCTTGGCGTCGTTCTGCTTCTCTCGAGCTTCGGTCTTACCTTGGCTCACCTCCCTTGCCTTGCTGAGTGTGGTGGTGCCCGTGGCTCAGACTGCCCGTGCACAGTTGTAGGGGTACAAAAAGTGTACCCCTCTTTTTGTACACTGCCAGGAGCCCCCGGGCCTGGGCCACACGTAAGCGCAATCACGTCATTGGGCTAGGCCCAAAAACGGTGCACGGGCAGGCGGGGTGGTTTTTACCGCGGTAAGTCTCTTCGCGCGCTACGCTTCCCACGCTTCCCGCGCGTGGCGCGGCGTGGGGAGGCGTGTGTGACGTGGGCGGCATGTGTGGGGATGAGCTCTGCACGCATGCGTCACGTCGTAGTAAAGGGGGCGGTTCACGCCTTCCCCATAAACGTAGGGAGGTGTGGAGGCGCGGCCCATTTACTGAACGGGGCCGAGGCGTGGTCTTCAAGGTGTCCACTCCCCACGATCACGGGGTGGGGTGAGGTCGCCTCACCCGTCGCCTCGGTCCTGCACGCCTGCCATGTGGCTCTCATGCGCTTGGGGCGGCGATCGGTGGAGGCGGGAAACCGGGCCGCCGCGGGCTGGGGCAGCGGGTCGGTCCCAGTTCCCTGCGCCTTCCGCGTCTTGATGGGCGGAGCAGGGTGGCCGAGCCCCCACCCCATTCCTTTATAAAGAGCGGGAGGGGGGATGGCGTCCCGCATTCTTTCATCTCCTCCTTCCTTCAGCTTCCGCTCCCCCGTTCCATCCACTATGGAGAGAGGGAATCCTGGTCCTTCAACGGTGGCGGCGAGGGTCGCCGCTCGACAACGCGCCCCTCCTTCTCCTGCACCTGAGGTGGCAGAGCCAGCCGCGAGGGGAAGGGGGAGGGGTCGAGGCCGTGGGTGAGGCCGAGGCGCTCGGGGAAGAGGAGGACAGGGCGGCGCGCCGGCCTCGCCTCCGCCAGCAGTCCCTCCCCCCATGGAGGGCCACGTTGGGGATGACCCTTGCGAGTTCTTCGTCAGGCTGCGCCGGTCGCCTCGCCGTCGCCTTCGCCTCCCGACTCCATTCGCACGGGAGATTGAGCTGGATCCGCCGGAGTCATTGCGGCTGCACATGACGGGCTGTGGGATCAGCGGCACGCGGGTTCGCGTCGACTTCCCAGCCCCTCACGTGATGTATCTTCATCGGGGATGGAAGACGTTCGCTCATATCCACCGCTTGACGGAGGGGCTCACTCTCCATTTCAAGCTGATGGAGGGCGGCCTCCTCGCCGTCAAGGTCTTCGGGCTCTTCAGGATCCGTGCTAGGTGCTGCGTGGAGAGCTCTTCTGTTAGCGAAGACTCCACCTCGGGCGGGAGTGACGAGGAGGACAGCGGCAGCGACGACGACGGTAGCAGGCGACAGGATGACGGGTCCGACTAGGTGTCGGGCGCCGCTCCATGCGGCACCGGCGACCCCATCATCCGTGTCGCCGGCTCCCTGAACTTCTCGGGGTCGTCTCCTTGGGCGGCTGGCGTTGGGAGGCTGCGGAAGAGGAAGAGGTCGGGCGGCAAGGCCGTCAAATCGAAGTACGCGGGCACCGACGCCTTCGACGCGTGCTGACGTCCTGCCGCCTCGTCTTTGAGCTCTGCTTCCGGTGCCGCCATCACCATCTAGCCTTCGGACGGCCACCGAGATGTTCTCTTGGTGTCTTCTGCCACCCGTAGCTCGCCTAGGCGCCCCTTTTGCCCTTTTCGCCTCCTTGACCTGCCTCCTGAGGAGAGGGACAAGAAAGGGATTACGGGCACCTTATCTCTTTTTAGTTTGTAAGCCTTCGGGCCTTGGCTGAATTTAAAACTTGTAATCCCATCATTCATATTTTTCATTCCCTATGGACTGTACCTGAGTGGAATGTTTTTAATGAAAAAGGGATGCTTGCCGGGTCATTTGTTTGCGGGTAGAACCCACGTCAAGGAGTAAATACTTGATATCTCTAAGATAAACATTTCCTTGCCCGGCAGCAGGCCTTGCCGTCTTCCCACGTCACTCGACCTTTCTCACGCTTTTGGCGGAGGCAGGGATGAGGTGGGTTTACGCTCCTTGTTTCATCCTTTCGCTGCCGCGACTACGACCAAACCTGGCCCCAGGAACGAGCCCTAGGGCCCAGAGTTTAGGGGAGCATGGTAGCTTTAGGAAAAAACAAGGTTTCACATACCTTGGTCCATAAGGGAATGCATGATAAGGGATGAAAAAGTTATCTGAAGCTGTAGCCCTCGGCAACTCTGGTTTGCCGTGGGTGAATCTTTGCACTTGCAGCTCCCGACAATACTGGCTTGCCAGGGTCTAGATGCTGGTCTGTCCCTCTTCTCTTTTTCGTCCTCAAGTGATCCGGCAAGGATATCTGTGAGTCTTGCGAACCAAAGAAGACAAAAGAACGGCAAAGAGACGCACACTCGACCTATAAGCTAGGGGTTAGTCGCTGCTAAGCACTATCAACCCTAACCAAGGACGAGACTCGACCTAGCATGCATGCTATAACTTAGGGCGCCAGTGCTTCATTTATTTATGCTCAGGGTCTGCGCCTGGCTTTGTACAAAGGGTTACATGCATCATCAACAATGCTTATACAAAAGGTGGCTTGCTGGGGGGCCCGGCAAGCCGCGCCTCACGGGTAAAACTTGCGAAGATGCTCAATGTTCCAGGAGTTACTCATCGGAACGGCATCTTCGGTCTCCAGGCGGACTGCGCCAGGCCTGGTGACTTGTATTACCTGATAAGGGCCTTCTCACTTTGGCGTCAACTTGTTGGAATTCTTGGACGATTGAACGTGCCGAAGGACAAGGTCGCCTTCCTCAAGGCTTCGGGCATGAACCTTGCGGCTATGGTAGCGGCGCAAGGCTTGCTGGTAGCGTGCTGCTCTCACAGCCGCCCGAAGACGATCTTCCTCAAGGAGCATTGCGTCATCTTGCTGCAGTTACTCTTGCTCAAGCTCATCATAAGCGAGCACTCGAGGTGACCCGTATATGAGTTCAGTGGGGAGAACTGCTTCTGCCCCGTATACTAGGGCAAAGGGTGTCTGGCCGGTGGCTCTATTTGGCATCGTCCTGATCGACCAAAGAACCGTAGGCAACTCATCAATCCAGCGCCTTCCACTCTTGTGCAACCTGTCAAAGGTCTTGGTCCTTAAGCCTCGCAGTACTTCAGCATTTGCCCTCTCAGCTTGACCATTGCTTCGCAGGTGAGCAACGGAAGCGAAACAGACTTTGCTGCCGAGGTCTTGGGTATATTGCATGAAGGTGCGGCTTGTGAACTGTGTGCCGTTGTCGGTGATAACCCTGTTGGGTACGCCAAAACGGCACACTAGTCCCTTGAAGAACTTGACGGCTGACTGAGCTGTGACCTTCCTCACCGCCTCCACCTCCGGCCACTTTGTGAACTTGTCGATTGCAACGTACAAGTACTCAAAGCCCCCGACAACGCGGGGGAAAGGGCCTAGTATGTCGAGCCCCCAGACCGAGAAGGGCCAGGAGAGAGGAATGGTTTGAAGGGCTTGAGCTGGCTGATGAAGCTTCTTTGAATGGAACTGACACGCTTCACACCTGGTGACTAGTGCCGTCGCATCCTGGAGGGCGGTGGGCCAGAAGAAGCCTTGCCGAAATGCCTTGCCCGCAAGGGCCCTTGACCCGATGTGGGATCCACATATGCCTCCGTGTATCTCCGCCAACAGCTCTAGTCCTTCCTCTCGAGGGATACACTTCAATTTCACACTGTTCGGCCTCTTTCTGTACAGGACGTCATCGACAAACTGGTACATGGTAGAGCGACGGGCTACTTTTTCCGCTTCTTCCTGCTCCTCAGGAAGTTCCCCTGTCTGGAGGAATCGGACGGTATGCTGAGCCCACGCTGGAGCCTGGGGCTCGATGGCGAGGACTAAAGGCATTTCCTCCGCTATAGGAGTGGCTGTCTCGACGGTAAGAGCTTGACGCTCCGCCTCCCGTGGCGGGCTCAGTGTCCCCGGCAACATCCTTGCCGGCGGCTCCGGGGTGCTCGGCGGGAAAGTACTTGCCGGGCCCTGAATTCCTCCTCTTGTTCTGCTCTGTTGATGGATCAACGGATGGCTGAGTTAGCTGAAGCACAAAGGTACCTGGTTCCACAGGTAGCTTGAGGGCAGCGCGTTTTGACAGGTTGTCGGTGATGTCGTTCTCCGCTCGGGGAATGTATTCAGCCTGTATACCGTCAAAACGCTCTTCCAGCTTTCTCACTCCATCAATGTAGGCCTTCATCAACAGGCTCTGGTAATCTTTGTTGACTTGCTTGACGACAAGCTGCGAGTCGCCCCTGACGATGAGTTTCTTGATTCCGAGGTCCGCCGCGATCCTGAGACCGGCAAGCAGCCCTTCATACTCTGTCGTATTGTTTATTGACACCTCCCTGGGGTGCATCTGGATCACGTACTTGAGGTGCTCTCCGGTGGGCGCGACAAGCAGTACGCCAGCCTCGGCGCCTTGTAAGGAGAAAGCTCCATCAAAGTACATGATCCAATCACAACTTGCCTCCTTGCCGGGGAGAGCAGTCTCTTGGGCTTCTTCGTCAGGCGTTGCGGTCCATTCTGCAATGAACTCCGCCAGGACTCGGCTCTGAATCGTCGAAGTACTTTCGAACTTGAGGCCAAAGCTGGACAGCTCCAGTGCCCATTCCACAATTCTTCCCGTTGCATCTGGATTGTGCAATATCCGTTGCAGAGGGAGGCGACTGACGACAGTGATCTCGTGTGCCTGGAAGTAGTGATGCAGCTTCCTCGAGGCCATAAGAAGGCCGAAGAGCAGTTTCTGCACGTCGGAGTACCTTGATCTAGCCCCCTGCAGGAGGGAACTAACAAAGTAGACCGGGTGCTGCATCATTTTCTTCTTCGGCGGCACTTCAACTGGTTGTGTCGTCTCCGCATTGGTGGTGTCGGGCTCTGCCGCTGTCATTACCTCGTCGTCAACCTCTCTCTGCGCCACTAGTGTGACGCTGACCACTTGGTTCGTTGCCGCCAGGTATAGCAGCAATGGCTCCTGTGGCCTAGGCGCAACTAGTATTGGCGCGGAGGAGACGTACTTCTTCAAATCTTGCAATGCTGCTTCGGCTTCTGGCGTCCACTCCATCGGGCCCGCCTTTTTCAGGATCTTGAAAAAGGGAATGGCGCGCTCGGCAGACTTGGAAATGAACCTGCCTATGGCGGCGACGCAACCAGCAAGCCGACGCACATCCTTGATTCGCTTGGGCGCTTCAATCTGCTCTATAGATTTGATCTCGTCTTGATTGGCCTCTATCCCACGCTGTGACACCAAGAACCCGAGAAGCTTGCCGGACCGGACGCGAAAGACGCACTTCTCGAGGTTCAGCTTGAGATTGATCTTGCGCAGGTTTGCAAATGTTTCTTGCAAATCTGGTATGAGGGTTGCCCTGTCCTTGGTTTTGACCACTATGTCATCCATATAAGCTTCCATATTTCTATGTAGCTGGGGTTCAAAACCAATCTAGACCGCCCTTGCAAACGTCGAACCAGCACTCTTCAACCCGAAAGGCATCCGCATGAAACAATACATACCACATGGGGTGATGAATGCTGTTTTCTCTTCGTCTTCTCTTGTCATGAAGATCTGGTGGTAGCCGGAGTAGGCGTCGAGGAATGACAACAGATCACACCCAGCCGTGGAGTCAACAATCTGGTCGATGCGCGGCAACGGGAAGGGGTCTTTAGGACAAGCTTTATTGATATCTGTGTAATCAATACACAGTCTCCACTTCTCATTTGCCTTGCGCACTACAACCGGATTGGCCAACCACGTTGGATGGAGCACTCCTCTTACCAAACCCGCTGCTTCCAGTTTCCGGATCTCTTCTGTGATGAACTCTTGTCGTTCCAAAGCTTGCTTTCTGACCTTCTGCTTGACGGGCCGCGCATGAGGACAGACAGCAAGGTGGTGCTCAATCACCTCCCTGGGAACGCCGGGAATGTCGGAAGCTTGCCATGCAAACACATCGACATTCGCCCGCAGGAAGGTGACGAGCGCGTCTTCCTATTTGTCGTCAAGGGTGGAGCTTATGGTGAAAGCTCCTCCCGTGCCGTCCTTATTGACAGAAACCTTCTTGGTTCCCGGTGGTATGGCCCTGGGCTTCTTGTTTCCGCCGGTGGAGCTCTCTGGCACGTCCTCGACGGCAGTGCTACACTGCGAAGAGGTGCGCTTGCCGGAGTGGGTGTCCGAGGTCTCACCGGTCTTCTCCTTCTTCTTCCCTCCCGGGGTCCCAACGGCAGGAGCAAGTGCCCTGGTGGCGGCAGCTGCTGCAACTGCTTGCTGGTATAGTTGGTCAGCGCATATTTCTTATCGGAGGGGATGGTGATGATCGTCACATGTCCTGGCATCTTCAGGGTGTTGTAGGCGTAGTGTGACGCCGCCATGAACTTGGCCAGCGCTGGGCGGCCGAGGATCCCGTTGTAGGGCAAGGGGATCTTGGCAACATCAAACACGATTCTCTCCGTCCTGTAGTTCAGGTCGCTTCCAAAAGTCACGGGCAGCGTGACCTTTCCCTTGGGTTGGCTTCTTCCCGGGTTGACCCCCTGAAACGTGCCCGTCTCTTCAAGGTCTCCATCAGGAATCTGCAGTTTCTCGATCACGGCAGGCGAGATCAAGTCCAGACCGGCCCCGTCATCGACTAGCATCTTCGTCACCTTGAGGTTGCGTATTGTTGGTGAAACCAACAATGGCAAGCACCCGACCGCAGTAGTGCGATCAGGGTGATCCTCAGTGTCAAAAATGATAGGTGTGCTGGACCACTTTAGCGGCCTTTGGGCATCAAACGACGGCTCTGCCGCTGCAATCTCTCGCGCCCACTATTTAAGCCGGCGTTGAGAAGTATGCAGCGAGGCGCCGCCGTCGACGCACATGGCCTCTGTAGCTTTCTGAAACTCTTGGTCGCCGGATTCTTCGTCCTCTTCATGATCGTCGTCTTCTGGCTTTCTGTCACGGCCCCGGGCGGGCCTCTCCTATTGTTTATCCTTGCCGCGACGGCCCGCCTGGCCATCACGCTTCTTGCCGGACCCCTCAGCACCGTCTGGGCCGTTCTCCTTGTCCCGCCTCTCATACTCAGCCCTCTGCTTCCCAGCGAGGAGCTCAACCTATTGGCAGTCTTGGAGAGCATGGCCTTTGGTGTGATGGATCTTGCAGTATCGCTTGTCGGAGTTTCCTGGCTTCTCGGCAGCCGCCAAGGCCCGGCAGGCGACGCATTCGGCAACTTCCTTGCCGGGGTCATCTGCCTTGGTTTTCTTGGTGGAGCCGGTGTCATCAGATCCCTCGACGGCAAGCACGGCTTTACCTTTGCGCTTCCTGTTGCGGTGCCGGCCCTTCTTCGCCGGGGCGGAGGTATCCTCATCTGAGGAGTCGGTTTCCACGCCAGCATCTTCGCTGGGGTACTTCCTTCCCTCTTCAGCTCGGGCACATCTGTCAGCAAGAACATAATGTTCTGCTACATCTTTCACCTTGTTCATTGCCAGCTCTTCGTGCATCTTGCGGTTACGCACGTTCTGATGGAACGCGCTGATGATGGCGGCAGGGTGAACATCAGGGATATTGTACTGTATCAGGCTAAACCTCTGTATATACTTGCGGAGACTCTCTCCTCCCTTCTGGGGAATGACGTGCAGGTCGCTTGCTTGGCCATGGGCTTGGTGGCCTCCAGTAAAGGCGCCCATGAACTCATGGCACAAATCCGACCAGGAGGAAATAGAGTCTACCGGCAAGTGCATCAACCATGACATGGCGTTGGGTTTAAGAGCCAACGGAAAGTAATTCTCAAGCACCTTATCATCGCGGGCTCCGACAGCTTGCATCGCGATGGTGTAGATGCTGAGGAACTCAGACGGGTGGGTCTTGCCACTGTACTTTTCGCCCACGTCAGGTTTGAAGGTGCGGTAAGTGGGCCACTGGAACTGCCGCAGCTCATGGGTAAAAGCCAGACAGCCTACCTCGTAAGGTAGGCCTCCAGGGCTCTCCGGTGCCAGGTGGTTCACAGCAGGCCCTGCTCGCCTGTCTGATTGGTGGCGCGCTCCGCGCCGGCGCTCGATAGTGGTTCGAGCGTCTTCATGTTCTCGTTCCCAAAGAACTTGTCGCTGGTCACAGTGGGTCCGCGGGTCGGACGACGCTATGGAGATTTCGTCGCCCGTAACGTCCCGACGGGCTGGCGTCCGTGCCGGGCGAGGAGGAGGCGAGTGCAACGTGGTCGCGGCGCCGCCGACTTTCCTGCCACTGGTGCGTGGGACTCCGTCGGAGCATCGATCCGGGGGCTCCACTGGACTCGGTCCGTCTTTGTTGGCCACTGCAACAAGGCTTCAGATAGTGGCTCTCCATTCGTCGAGTTTCCCCGTAGTGGGAGGAAAATCGAGGAGCAACTGCGCGTGCGCCAGGGCTTCTGCTGGCGTTGGTGGCAGCGAAACCTGCACGGATCGCGACGCGCTTCGACTTCCGACCATGTCAGAAGGAGCTCTATCACGACCCTGCGGTCGCATGCCATCTTCACCAGCGCTTCGGCGAGCGGGCAGGTCTTCTACATCCCGGGAGTGGCGCTGTCCACATATGCCTCCGTGTATCTCCGCCAACAGCTCCAGTCCTTCCTCTCGAGGGATACACTTCAATTTCACACCGTTCGGCCTCTTTCTGTACAGGACGTCATCGACGAACTGGTACATGGTAGAGCGACGGGCTACTTTTTCCGCTTCTTCCTGCTCCTCAGGAAGTTCCCCTGTTTGGAGGAATCGGACGGTACGCTGTGCCCATGCTGGAGCCTGGGGCTCAACAACGAGGACTAAAGGCATTTCCTCCGCTATAGGAGCGGCTGTCTCGATGGCAAGAGCTTGACGCTCCGCGGAGCTAGCCGTCCCGTGGCGGGCTCAGTGTCCTCGGCAACATCCTTGCCAGTGGCTCTAGAGAGCTCGGCGGGAAAGTACTTGCCGGGCCCTGATTTCCTCCTCTTGTTCTGCTCTGTTGATGGATCAACGGATCGCTGAGTTAGCTGAAGCACAAAGGTACCTGGTTCCACAGGTAGCTTGAGGCCATCGCGTTTTGACAGGTAATCGGCGATATCGTTCTCCGCTCGGGGAACGTGTTCAGCCTGTATACCGTCGAAACGCTCTTCCAGCTTTCTCACTTCATCGACGTAGGCCTTCATCAACGGGCTCTGGTAATCCTTGTTGACTTGCTTGACGACAAGCTGCAAGTCACCCCTGACGATGAGTTTCTTGATTCCGAGGTCCGCCGCGATCCTAAGACCGGCAAGCAGCCCTTCGTACTCGGCCGTATTGTTTGTTGACACCTCCTTGGGGAAGTGCATCTGGATCACGTAATTGAGGTGCTCTCCGGTGGGCGCGACAAGCAGTACTCCAGCCCCGACGCCTTGTAAGGAGAAAGCTCCATCAAAGTACATGATCCAATCACAACTTGCCTCCTTGCCGGGGAGAGCAGTCTCTTGGGCTTCTTCGTCAGGCATAGCGGTCCATTCTGCAATAAACTCCGCCAGGACTCGGCTCTGAATCGCCGAAGTACTTTCGAACTTGAGGCCAAAGCTGGACAGCTCCAGTGCCCATTCCACAACTCTTCCCATTGCATCTGGATTGTGCAATATCCGTTGCAGAGGGAGGAGAGTGACGACAGTGATCTCGTGTGCCTGGAAGTAGTGATGCAGCTTCCTCAAGGCCATAAGAAGGCCGAAGAGCAGTTTCTGCACGTCGGAGTACCTTGATCTAGCCCCCTGCAGGAGGGAACTAACAAAGTAGACCGGGTGCTGCATCATTTTCTTCTTCGGCGGCACTTCAACTGGTTGTGTCGTCTCCGCATTGGTGGTGTCGGGCTCTGCCGCTGTCATTACCTCGTCGTCAACCTCTCTCTGCGCCACTAGTGTGACGCTGACCACTTGGTTCGTTGCCGCCAGGTATAGCAGCAATGGCTCCTGTGGCCTAGGCGCAACTAGTATTGGCGCGGAGGAGACGTACTTCTTCAAATCTTGCAATGCTGCTTCGGCTTCTGGCGTCCACTCCATCGGGCCCGCCTTTTTCAGGATCTTGAAAAAGGGAAGGGACCGCTCGGCAGACGTGGAAATGAACCTGCCCATGGCGGCAACGCAACCAGCAAGCCGATGCACATCCTTGATTCGCTTGGGCGCTTCAATCTGCTCTATAGCTTTGATCTTGTCCAGATTGGCCTCTGTCCCACGCTGTGACACCAAGAACCCGAGAAGCTTGCCGGACGGGACGCCAAAGATGCACTTCTCAGGGTTCAGCTTGAGATTGATCTTGCGCAGGTTTGCAAATGTTTCTTGCAAATCTGGTATGAGGGTTGCCCTGTCCTTGGTTTTGACCACTGTGTCATCCATATAAGCTTCCATATTTCTATGGAGCTGGGGTTCAAAACCAATCTGGACCGCCCTTGCAAACGTCGAACCAGCACTCTTTAAACCGAAAGGCATCCGTATGAAACAATACATACCACATGGGGTGATGAATGCTGTTTTCTCTTTGTCTTCTCTTGTCATGAAGATCTGGTGGTAGCCGGAGTAGGTGTCGAGGAATGACAACAGATCACACCCAGCCGTGGAGTCAACAATCTGGTCGATGCGCGCCAACAGGAAGGGGTCTTTAGGACAAGCCTTATTGATATCTGTGTAATCAATACACAATATCCACTTCCCATTTGCCTTGCGCACTACAACCGAATTGGCCAACCATGTTGGATGGAGCACTCCTCTTACCAAACCCGCTGCTTCCAGTTTCCGGATCTCTTCTGTGATGAACTCTTGTCGTTCCAAAGCTTGCTTTCTGACCTTCTGCTTGACAGGCCGCGCATGAGGACAGACATCAAGGTGGTGCTCAATCACCTCCCTGGGAATGCCGGGGATGTCGGAAGCTTGCCATGCAAACACATCGACATTCGCCCGCAGGAAGGTGATGAGCGCGTCTTCCTATTTGTCGTCAAGGGTGGAGCTTATGGTGAAAGCTCCTCCCGTGCCGTCCTTATTGATAGAAACCTTCTTGGTTCCCGGCGGTATGGCCCTGGGCTTCTTGTTTCCGCCGGTGGAGCTCTCTGGCACGTCCGCGACGGTAGCGCTACACTTCGAAGAGGTGCGCTTGCCGGAGTGGGTGTCCGAGGTCTCACCGGTCTTCTTCTTCTTCTTCTTCCCTCCCGGGGTCCCAGCGGCAGGAGCAAGTGCCCGAGTGGCGGCAGATGCTGCAACTGCTTGCTGGTATAGTTGGTCAGCGCAAATCAGCGCATCTTTCTTATCGAAGGGGATGGTGATGATCGTCACAGGTCCTGACATCTTCAGGGTGTTGTAGGCGTAGTGTGACGCCGCCAAGAACTTGGCCAGCGCTGGGTGGCCAAGATCCTGTTGTAGGGAAAGGGGATCTTGGCAACATCAAACACGATCCTCTCCGTCCTGTAGTTCAGGTCGCTTCCAAAAGTCACGGGCAGCGTGACCTTTCCCTTGGGTTGGCTTCTTCCCGGGTTGACCCCCTGAAATGTGCCAGTCTCTTCGAGGTCTCCATTAGGAATCTGTAGTTTCTCGATCACGGCAGGCGAGATCAAGTCCAGACCAGCCCCGCCATCGACTTGCATCTTCGTCGCCTTGAGGTTGCGTATTGTTGGTGAAACCAACAATGGCAAGCACCCGATCGCAGTAGTGCGATCAGGGTGATCCCCAGTGTCAAAAATAATAGGTGTGCTGGACCACTTCAGCGGCCTTTGGGCATCAAACGACGGCTCTGCCGCTGCAATATCTCGCGCCCACTGTTTAAGCCGGCAGTGAGAAGTATGCAGCGAGGCGCCACCGTCGACGCACATGGCCTCTGTAGCTTTCTGAAACTCTTGGTCGCTGAATTCGTCGTCCTCTTCGTGATCGTCGTCTTCTGGCTTTCTGTCACGGCCCCGGACGGGCCTCTCCTGTTGTTTATCCTTGCCGCGACGACCCGCTTGGCCGTCACGCTTCTTGCCGGACCCCTCAGCACCGTCTGGGCCGTTCTCCTTGTCCCGCCTCTCATACTCAGCCCTCTGCTTCTCAGCGAGGAGCTCAACCTGTCGGCAGTCCTGGAGAGCATGGCCTTTGGTGCGATGGATCTTGCAGTATCGCTTGTCGGAGTTTCCTGGCTTCTCGGCAGCCGCCAAGGCCCGGCAGGAGACGAATCTAGCAACTTCCTTGCCGGGGTCATCTGCCTTGGTTTTCTTGGTGGAGCCGGTGTCATCAGATCCCTCGATGGCAAGCACGACTTTACCTTTGCGCTTCCTGTTGTGGCGCCGACCCTTCTTCGCCGGGGCGGCGGTATCCTCATATGAGGAGTCGGTTTCCACGCCGACATCTTCGCCGGGGTACTTCCTTCCCTCTTCAGCTCGGGCACATCTGTCAGCAAGAACATAGAGTTCTGCTACGTCTTTCACCTTGTTCATTGCCAGCTCTTCGCGCATCTTGCGGTTACGCACGTTCTGATGGAACGCGCTGATGATGGAGGCAGGGTGAACATTAGGGATATTGTACTGTATCCGGCTGAACCTCTGTATATAGTTGCGGAGACTCTCGCCTCCCTTCTGGGGAATGACGTGCAAGTCGCTTGCTTGGCCATGGGCTTGGTGGACTCCAGTAAAGGCACCCACGAACTCATGGCACAAATCTGACCAGGAGGAAATAGAGTCTACCGGCAAGTGCATCAACCATGACATGGCGTTGTGTTTAAGAGCCAACGGAAAGTAATTCGCAAGCACCTTATCGTCGCGGGCTCCGACAGCTTGCATCGCGATGGTGTAGATGCTGCGGAACTCGGACGGGTGGGTCTTGCCGCTGTACTTTTCGCCCACATCAGGTTTGAAGGTGCGGTGAGTGGGCCACTGGAACTGCCGCAACTCACGGGTAAAAGCCGGACAGCCTACCTCATAAGGTAGGCCTCCAGGGCTCTCTGGTGCCGGGTGGTTCACAGCAGGCCCTGCTCGCCTGTCTGATTTGTGGCGCGCTCCGCGCCGGCGTTCGATAGTGGTTCGAGCGTCTTCATGTTCTCGTTCCCGAAGAACTTGGCACTGGTCATAGTGGGTCCTTCAGATCCGCTTGCCGCCACGCAGGTGCCTGCCCAGCTGGTTGGGTCGGCAGCTGCATGCGAACGGCGGTGGAGGTTTGATTGGCGTGGGCCTGATGGTGGCCTTACGGGTGTTCATGTTAAGGGCCTTGCCGGGGCCCCGACAAGGGTCTTGCCATGGCTCCTGCTGTCATCCCCAGCAAGGCTCTTGCCGGGGGCCTTGTGGTCCTCCTTGGCTGGGATCCCGCCAAGGATCATCATCTTCTAAAGTGTGTATCTGATCTTGAATGTCTTCACAAAGATCTGCATTCCACCACGGGGATGTCTCCCGAATCCTTGCCCCATGGGGGCAGTGGACTCAAGTGTGACTCGCTCCGTAGGTGTGGGGCGAGCTGCCACGACAAGGGTCTTGCCGGGTTTGCTAAAACCGCCTCCCGGCAAGGATCTTGCCGGGGGAGTCCGCTTCGTCCCCTTTGCTCTTTGTGGTCTTGGTCTTGGCGTCGTTCTGCTTCTCTCGAGCTTCGGTCTTACCTTGGCTCACCTCCCTTGCCTTGCTCAGTGTGGTGGTGCCCGTGGCTCAGACTGCCCGTGCACAGTTGTAGGGGTACAAAAAGTGTACCCCTCTTTTTGTACACCGACACCTGGCATTACATAGACAATATTCAGAACAAACTCTTAACATAGGAATATCTCAGCAGAGTAACTATTTAGTTCTAAACTGAACACAGGAATAGGAAAAAACACTCGACGCTTCTGGCTAACATCAATGAGCAAATTTTGACAAGGTTTTTCAATTCCAATATATTAAACTAACGTCTTCTTGCTAACATCAATGATTAAACTTTGACAAGCTTTTCCCATTCAAAATATGTAATGCCTATGATTGTGGAGTCCTGTCGCTTCTTGCTAACATCAATGATTAAACTTTGACAAACTTTTCCCATTCAAAATATGTAATGCTTATGATCATGGAGGCACTCCACGTGTTGTTAAATTGCCAATGGTCTCTGCAGACTAGTCATGTCACCGGTGTCTAATTATACTCTGTAAAGCTTCTCAGTCATTCCTTCTGTAATGTAGCGCAAACAATGATTGCTTCTTTCTGCAAAGTGGAACGACCAACTGGACCCAGTAATGCAGCAGTTTGCCTTGGACACATTGGCTCCTTTTGTGCTGTTGAACTAAAATCGAAGTCGGAATAAAACCAAGCTTTAATTTTGATATCACTGTAAGCAACAAAAGGTATAAGGGAAACAATTACTGAGAAATAACGGTTGATGACTTGTACTCCCAGAAGAAAAACATCTACTGATCTACCTTATCTTAATGGGAAACAAAGCAGGAGAGTAGCAATTCTCAATCAGTGTGATTCATTCATATTAACTGAGACATTATCTTAACAATGCCTTGTTTCAAGATGTATAAAGAACGAAAAAGCAGAAAAGTATCATTCCTAAAACAATGCGACTGATTCATTTTAACAGAGACATTATCTTAATAATACCTTGGTTAAACATGTAGAAAGAACTACAAAGCAGGATAGTACCATTTGTAAGACACTGTAAGTCTGTAACTAATATATAATAACAGAGACATTATCTGAACAATACATTTCTTAAACATGTACTCCGGCCGATCCCTAACAGAAATGGTACTCCTGCCGATCCCTAACAAGTGTTTGCAGTTTTGAACTAAGATTCAGTAGTTAATTCGGAGGAAGGTCGGTACTGACCATTCAAGACCAAGATTTGAAACAACTCGTCAGGAAGATCTCACAGAGATATCAACACATATATGGAAATCCGGTCTCATTTTGTGCAGCTCCACCAAAATTAAGTGAAGCAAAATGTCGCAATAGCAACAAGTTGAAAAGATATCCCTGTTTTAACAGAGGCAAAAAAGGAATCAATTACTGGCCAATAAAGGAGGATGAAACATGCGGCCACAAAAACGGTAATCCCGCCAATCCCTAACAAGTGTTGCAGTTTTGAAATAAGATTCAGTAGTTAATTCTGAGAGTGGCATTAATTACTGGCTTATAAAGGGGGTGATGCTGAATTTGTTGTAACAAAGCAACAAGCATCATGTCTGGGTTGGTCCCATTTTTGTTCACTACTTAATGGGAAAAGACAGTAATACAATAGCTTCAATTCAACATTTATTTAAAACAGTACCAATACAAGTAGCACAACATCTCAAAGCACACTGCACAATCATGTGGATGAAGGCCTGTACTGACCTTTCATGAGACCAAGAACTATAAAATACGAATCTGCCAACACGAATAGGAAATCCAATCTCGTTTTGTGCAGTTGCACTGAAATCAAGCAAAGTGTTTCGTGTAGCGAAGCAAAATGTCGCAATAGTAACAAGTTGAATAGATATCCCTGTATAAACAGAGGCAAAAAAGGAATCAATTACTGGCTAATAAAGGAGGATGAAACATGCGGCCACAAAAATGGTAATCCCGCCAATCCCTAACAAGTGTTGCAGTTTCGAAATAAGATTCAGTAGTTAATTCTGAGAGTGGAATCAATTACTTGCTTACAAAGGGGGTGATGCTGAATTTGTTGTAACAAAGCAACAAGCATCATGTCTGGGTTGGTCCCGTTTTTGTTCACTACTTAATGGGAAAAGGCAGCAATACAATAGCTTCAATTCATCATTTATTTAAAACAACACCAATACAAGTAGAACAACATCTCAAAACACACTGCATGATCATGTGGATGAAGGCAAGTACCAACCTGTCATGACGCACACAAGATAAAATACGAATCTACCAACACGAATAGGAAATCCAATCTCGTTTTGTGCTGTTGCACTGAAATCAAGCAAAGTGTTATGCGTAGCGAAGCAAAATGTCACAATAGCAACAAGTTGAATAGATATCCCTGTATAAACAGAGGCAAAAAAGGAATCAATTACTGGCTAATAAAGGAGGATGAAACATGCGGCCACAAAAATGGTAATCCCGCCAATCCCTAACAAGTGTTGCAGTTTTGAAATAAGATTCAGTAGTTAATTCTGAGAGTGGCATCAATTACTGGCTTATAAAGGGGGTGATGCTGAATTTGTTGTAGCAAAGCAACAAGCATCATGTCTGGGTTGGTCCCATTTTTGTTCACTACTTAATGGGAAAAGACAACAATACAATAGCTTCAATTCATCATTTATTTAAAATAGTACCAATACAAGTAGCACAACATCTCAAAGCACACTGCACAATCATGTGGATGAAGGCCTGTACTGACCTTTCATGAGACGAACAAGATAAAATACGAATCTACCAACACGAATAGGAAATCCAATCAAGTTTTGTGCAGTTGCACTAAAATCAAGCAAAGTTGCCGGTGTGACATTTAAGTTTTCTATAGCAACAAGTTGAATAGATACCCCTGTTTTAAGAGGCAAAAAAGAAAACAATTACTGGCCAATAAAGGAGGATGAAACATACGGCCACAAAAAGAAGCATCTACCTTATCTTGATGGAAAACAAAGTATAGGATAGTAGCATTTCTAAAACGGTTGCATCGATTCATATTAACAGAGAAATTCTCTTAAAACAGATCAGTAGTTAATTCTGAGAGTGGCATCAATTAATAGATTATAAAGGGGGTGACGCCGAATTTGTTGTAACAAAGCAACAAGCATCATGTCTGGGTTGGTCCCATTTTTGTTCACTACTTAATGGGAAAAGACAGCAATACAATAGCTCCAATTCATCATTATTTTGCATTGATTCATATTAACAGAGACATTCTCTTGAAACAACATTCGTTAAAAAATGTAATTTACTTTTAACAGTGGCATTGCTTCAATTTTCCGGCGGCATTCTTACATTAACAACAACAAAATAGCTGCATGGGACATGACAACACCATGTGCGTCCACACGTATAAATGGGTGATGCAGAGTATGTAGCCAAGCAACATATATGCGCTGGTCCCATATTTGTTCTCTTTGAACCTTCTTCGTATGTGAGGGCAGCAAATCTAGTCGTGCACAAACTACCCGACCCCCCCAGTTTCTTTCCCTTCTCAACAAAGAGATCGGTTCCTTACAGATGCGTGTACTGGGTTACCCCCTTTTTCCCTTTTCGACCTACAAAGCGGCTGGATAGCCAGTCTATACTACTTTCCGCCCCTCCTTTCCTCATTGAACCACGTCATGGATTCTTGATCCATCCCACCGCACCCTTCTTTCCTCTTTGAACCAAGACCTAGATTCGACTACAGATCGAAAAAGATCCACATGCAGCTAGAGCAACAACGGTTTCAAAGAAACTTATACCTTAGGGTCGTCGGGATGTGGCAAGGCGTGCGACAGGAGGCCGAATCTGCCCACACTACATACGGCAGCGAGGAAGAAGGGGTCGGTGGCCCTCCCGCACAGGCGTTGGGTGAAAGAGAACAGCGCAGCCGACAGTGGATTGCCTCCCTCGCCGAAGGCGATAGAGTGAACGCTGCACCTCCTCCCCTTCCCGATGCGATGGGATACAGACGCCTCCTTCACCAGCTGTGAGGGGGAGAGAGAGACAAGAGGCCAACGCAGTCTTGTTTAGATCTGGTGAAGAGATGGTGAGAGACTGTGAATATAGCAAACCCTAGCAAATGAACGCTGAGCCTCCAGCGTGTAACATATATGTAGTGCGGCCAGCGTGTGGAGAGTGCAAACCCTAGCAAATAAGTGCTGAGGCTCCCGCTTATATATATACTACTGTAGTATGGACTAAGCTCCGGTGCCTTCACTGCACCTGCTTCTAGCTGCATGACAGGTGAGCCAGCCAAATTTTGGGCCCACCTGTCGTAAATCCATAGGCAGGTCCACTAAGTCAATGAAGCTGCGTCCATATAGTACTCTCGTGTATACGACTAAAATACAGTGGAGTGGTTTTATTATTCTCTCCATGACAATCGTTTTAAATTGTGTAAGTACGAAACGAAACTCTTTATTTAATGTACGGTGAAGAAAACTAGTACTACTTCCGATGAACTAACGATCCATGCCCATGCGTCCTGGTCGCACTTCCTATCCTTCACGTGTGGTACACTACCCTCCCTTAAGTGAACAACCACACATGCGCCAAATTATCGGAAACGTGTGAGAGTGTGTACAAATAAAGAAATTTAAATTCAATTATCGGAAAGGTTTGAGAGTATTACAAAGTTTGACTAGCTACTGATGGAAGACAGCTTGTTTTTCGTCGAAAATCGATCAGCTTCACCAGCCGACGCAACCATGAGGCGCAACCATGAGCATCGATAGGTCATCATGGTGATGCGTCATCCATTTGGCATCAAGTTAGGGTGAGGCACCTAAGAAGTTCGATAAATCCTCACTGTGGTCTGTTTCTTCTCAGTAATCAAGCTCGAGGAAGGAAGAACCACGTGGCAGAGGACAGTGAGGCGGAACAACAATGGCCATCCAATTTTGTGCAGTTCCACTAAAATTGAGGAAGACATGCCCGGGTATGGAGACACACATCGCTGTTTCCAAAAATATAAAAAAGGGTTAGCAACGACATCTCAATTGTCAATAAGAATTAATGAAAAGTACACCAACAAACAGAAGCATCATAATTATCTTGATGGGAACTAAACCAGGATACCCGAGAAAAAAAGCATTTCTTAATTTAACCAGTGATAGTACTACCACCATATGGACAATGACTGCACAACCACCATGTACTTTTTGTCGAAACAACATGTATACCTCCACCGAGGCATAAATCAGGACAACTTTTTGAGTGGCATTTCCTCTAGTAGTAGGTGATGTTGGACCAGCCGACGAACCCTAGCTACTATGCATGGGGAGCTGGGGAGTAGTCGCATAGAAGAAAACCCGCACGCAGTGACCTGGGGAGCTGGAGCAGTACAAGAAGTTATACCTTAGGTGGGCGATATGTCGTTTAGGCGGGCGGGCAGGATCTGCCCACACGACGGTAGCGAAAAAGGGCGCGGAGGATCTTTGTCCGCGCCAGCGCCGGCTCCGAGAGGACGGTGCGCATCGGGCTTCCTCCGTCGCCGACGGCGACAACGTCAATGCTGCACCTCCTCGCCTCCTGCAGCGGACGGAATTCGGCCGAATCTGTGACCACCGATGAGGAGAGAGATAGAGTGGACACTGTAATCTTGTTTTGATATGGAGAGGGTGAGAGAGCGAGTTGCGAGAAACTCTATCAAACAAGATGCTATAATGGAGTAAAAAAATCTCTCCATAGAAGTGGTTTTAAATAGAATACGCGCGTTCCCGGAAAAAAGAAACGAAAACTGGCGGACAATTTTTTTTGGGTCTGTCTAGGACACATCTAGATGTGACATAGTTATGTCACATATAAGTTGATGTCCACTCTGTTTGTGGTCTTTTCCTAGTTTTTTTTGTTTCTTGTTGCTACATTATATACTTGTGGGAGCTTAGATGTGATATCCTTAAATAACATCTAGTTGTGAATTAGACAAACTAATTTCTAACGTACCAAGAAAGAAAACTCGATCAAAAACACGCCCCCGCTTCCAGGTCGCGAGAGTCGTCGCGCACACACACATAGACATAGACATGCATATCCGTGTTTACATAAAATTCCATTTCCATCTCCATCTCCAATCATATTTGTCCAACTGGCACATTATTTACATTGTTAATTATATATGCAGCAATATTAACGTACAACTTCTCCTGTTTGCGCACGTCCGGACCGCTACCACTGCCGGTCCTGACCAACCCGAACCCTCTTCATCACCCGTGCGTGCTTCCCGCCCGAAACGGTCAGTGTTGCATCCATGCCCGGCCAGAGCGGACGCGACCTCTCACTGGCGCGGGCATTGAAGCGGCGCGCTGCCTGAGAGAGCGTCGCCTGCGCCGCTTCCGGGTGCACGCGGCTGCTCCATTTTATATTGCGTACGTGTCATTCAAGAGTGAAATGATGGTTGCTTCTTCTAACTAACTTACTGTATGATTTGACTGCTCCTTAGTGGCCCCTACACGTACTCCCCCTACGTGTATGCAACAGTCACACGTACACATGGACGCAAAAACGTGCACGACGCCCTAATGCATGCATGTCCGAGCACACGACGGAACACACACGGTGACGCTCAAGTGCTCAACCTACATGTGCATGCACACACATACTCAGTCAGGGTGAGCTAGTGACCGCATGAACACCGGTAAATATATATATTGAGCCTAATGAGCGTATTATGAAGTCCACAGACCGTATTTTTACAAATATACAGTGACATACAGTGTATTTATCTCGTTTGAAATTAAGCCATGTTAACCGGAGAGGAGGCAGCATGGACTAGCATTACTTTGCTGTGTCCCGTCAACTTGCCGAATGAGGAGAAGGTTGCAGGACGGGAGAAGCTTGCGCGTGGTGGCTCGCAGGACAAGGAGAAACTTTTGACTAATGCAAGCTCTCCCTCGCTCAGGCGGTGGACGTGCAACAGTTAATTCGGTGCCAGATTGCCAGAAGCATACTACACTATACTACTAGGAACTGGATGGAGGAGCGTCTGCACTCTTATTATAATTTTAAAATGTGATAAAGCAATCTTCAACACATTTGGTTCTCTTCGAGGGTTCTCGCATGTGATAATGGAAGTTGATTGCATGGAACACTCGCCACAATTCTCGCTTAATTATGGCTCATATCCTGTTATAAATAGTAGCGCTCAGTAATATTTCCTCTTTTTTTGTTATTCAGCATGTAAACAGGTCAGCAAACCTTGCGGCGCATCTTCGTGCGAACCGTGCTTGCTGCACTTTGAATGTGGCCGAGAGCTGGCTTGATGAAACACCTCGCTTCCTACTTCTTTTTTGGCTTCCTAGTGACCAGTGTCTTGGCTGATCGACCTAAGAATGCTTATATATGAATAAAGCTCTCTCATTTACCCGCAAAAAAGATTAAGCCATATTAACCGAAAAGGAGGGAGTATGGACTAGCACTACTTTTTGGTGTGTCCAGTCAACTCGCAGAACGAGGAGAAGCTTGCAGGACAAGGTGAAGCTCGCTTACGCCTTTTGACTAATGCAACCTACCCTCGGTGGACATGCATCAGTCCATTTGGTGTCAGATTGTCAGAGGCATACACTGTAGTACCCAACATGCGGAGTACCATCATTGTTCGACTTCACGAAGGGGAGAAGAGCCAAGTGCAGTAGTAGTACGCGTACTTGGTATTGCACCTTCATACTCCCTCCGTCTAGGCGAGTAAGTCACCTTAGGAGTAGCAGCGCGACCTAGGTGGATTTAGATTGGGCGACGAGGAGCACCGGGATGAGCTAAACTTCCAATCACAGCACCGGGACAAAGGAAAGAAAAATCAGCATTTAATCCCATGCCTTTTCAGCTCTCCATGCAGGCCCACATACTCCCTAATCAACGCATGCATGCAAAACCGTCTTCAATCTTTTCCCTAATCAACGCACATCCGCAATGCATGCAGTGGTTTCCACGGGGAGGAGAACGAGGCAGCGGAGGGAAATGAGGAGGAAAGAGAGCGCTCGTGAATGAGCCTAGGAGGGGATCGAGGAGAATTCAATGTTACACGCCTTATGGTTTTGGGAAAATCTGGATTTCGTAAGGTGACTTACTCACCTAGACGGAGGGAGTACTACTCCACCCTCCGTCACAGTTTACAGGGCGCGCTTCATTATGATGCATTTCTCTCAATGCATTTCCACCACCAGAGAGACTTTAGACGCATTTGGTTTAATGCTCAATTAGTTAGGGCGTGGTAACCATAATCAAGTCCACAATTTTCTCTCCATGTACTGTACTACTACGGAGTGCATGCATGTGTGTACCCAGGGTGGAAGCACTGCATGCATGTGTGTACGCATTATTCCCTCTAGTAATAGACGCTGTGCTATAACTACCAATGTTATTTTTCAGGCCGATCGCTAGTCGCCTTGGTCCCACAGATTTTTTTCTTTTTTCTGAAGCGCGCTGTATAAAAAGTGACGAATTGAGTAGTATGAGCGGATTCAAAGAAGAGCGTATTGATGGTTGCTTCTTCAGAGCAACTTACAGTGGGAAAGGTGGGGTCTATGATTTGACTGCTCATTACTCACTATTAATGCGGCGCAACGACCGGGCTGAGTCTCCCATGCGGTTGTGCACTACCCCCTCGATTCTTAAATATACTCCGGAGTATTTGTCTTTCTAAAATATGTTGAAATCTCTGTTAAGACGAATAGAATATTTAGGAATGGAGGGAGTACACATAAGAAGCAAAATGAGTGAATCTACACTCTAAAATATGCCCGTTTGAAATTTGTAAAAAGATAAATATTTAGGAACGAAGGAGTATAATTCCGTGCATGGCACATGGACCCGGATGATGAAGGGGCTTCTGGCAATGCTATCAAGCTTCCATCATTTGTTTACATAATTGACGTACTATACAAATAATTTTCCAGCGACATGAAATTGTACAATGGTGTGAGCTTTCAGCTTTTGTTTCGCATGTCTTGCCATCGATGCTCTTTCGGAAACAATAAAAAACTAACTTCCTTGCTAATGCATGTCAATTATTAGCAGATCAGAGCTAATAATTACATCACAACTGAAGACAAAGTTGTGAGAAGGTGTTAAATTAAAATTGATCCATGCTTTCATTGGCAGCAATGTCCCCCCAGCTCTGTCTAAATCAACAAGGCATGCTGGGAATAAAAATAGGTGTCTGGAGCATGCAACATTCCGATCATTTTGTGCAGTTCCACTAAAATAGAGCGGAGTGTCCCTGTTCCAAAGATATCAAGTGTGACTACGATAATAGAGGACTGCTGATGAAACAATAAACACACAAATAGAAGTCGGTCACCTTTGCGTCTCTCTTAAGACTAACTAGTTGGAGAAGATTAGGCTCGGAGTTGGATGAGGAGGATAGAGCAAAACCAATCTCCCTTTGTGTAGTCGCACTGAAATGTAGAGACGTTGCCCGTGTGACATTTTAGTACAACTGCACAAAACACTTTTAAGAAAAAAGTGATTTGTGCAGTTCACCAAAAGGTCGCAATAGCAACGAGGTGAAATGGATAGCCCTGTTTGCAAAAAATAGGTAGAAAGGAAACAATTACTGGCCAATAGCAGTTGATGACACATGCGACAATAAAAAAGAAGCATATTGCTTGTCCTAAGGGAAGATAACAACACGGCTGTGTTTGTCTAAAACGGTGTGAGGTGAGGAGGAGAATGCAATATGGAAAGTACGCCAAACGAGCTACGTTTTGGGCAAAGAACTATGGAAGATCCACATGCAGCGACGTGGGAAAACGGGCAGTGGAGCAAGGCCGGAGGGGATACCTGGAGGTCGTCGGGATGTAACTACGTGAGCGGCGGCGGGCGGAATCTACAAGCAGGTGGCGTAGGCCCTGCCGCGCCGGAGCTTGGTCAGAGAGAACGACGTGTACCGCAGATCGGGACGTGCTGCCTCGGCACCGTCGAACGGAGAAACGATGCACTTCCTTCCTTTCCCCCGGCGGACGGGATGCGGCCGAATCAGTGACCAACGGTGAGAGAGAGAGAGAGGCCACCGCACTCCCTTTCCCCCGGCGGACGGGATGCGGCCGGATCAGTGACCAACGGTGAGAGAGAGAGGCCACCACACTCCCTTTCCCCCGGCGGATGGGATGCGGCCGGATCAGTGACCAACGGTGAGAGAGAGAGGGGCCACCGGAGCCTTGTGTGAGATACTCTGAAGAGCGGACTACCTTTTCCTCGATAAAAATCGTTTTATATTCTGTGTACGTGCCATTGAGCACTATAACTTTATTTAAAAATAACGCGGCAACGCGTCAAGTCGAACGTTGTTTCGTGCACGCGTGGTACACGACCTCCCTAGGTAAACAACTGCTACATGCATTCAAATTAGCACGTGGGCTGCCATTTCATAAAGAAATGAGCTCCACCGTGTACCCGCACGGGTGTGGCTGGGCACGAAGCGTGAGTACGTTCACGGTGCACCTATTCTCTTCTTGTATATGTACAACACCTACGTGGGGTTGTGTGAGAGAGATACAAACCTAGAGAGATATAGTGTGTGGGTTCTTGAGAGTTTTTTTGGGGGGAGGGGGATCAATCAAATTTTTTAACATATGCAATGTGTGTGAAATAGAGTCCTGTATATAACATATATATAGAGGGGGCGATCCACGAGAAGAGAGTGGAGGTATCATCGGCTTGAGGT
The DNA here is from genome assembly GCA_032464435.1 of Aegilops umbellulata. Lineage (NCBI taxonomy): Eukaryota > Viridiplantae > Streptophyta > Magnoliopsida > Poales > Poaceae > Aegilops > Aegilops umbellulata. The sequence goes on along the minus strand of CP136054.1, from coordinate 163,118,891 downwards.
GTCCATAGAATCGAAGAGAGGGATGATGTGTGTGTGTGTGCGCGCGCACGATCGATAAAGAGTGCCATCGAATTTGTGTGTGCCCACGTCGAAGATATAGAGTGGCTGGCCTACTGGAACATGAGATGGGACATGTGCAGTTTGTCTCTGTGGCATGGATACCTACCTGCAGCGCTCGACTATCGGTTTGTGGTGGGGGAAGAGGGAAGCCCAATTAACTATAGAGGTACAATGGCTATTATATGTGTGGAGGAGGAGAGAGGCGTACCTCATGTATTAAGGAGATCGATCTGCCTCATGTATTAAGGGAGATCGATCGGCATCCATGCATATGTGCAAGAGATGAATAAGGTTGGGAGAGAGACAGAGCTAGAGTGTTGGAGGGGGTGGTAGTGGAGTAGCTTCTAACAAATGGTGGGATAGGCTTGCTAGACAAATGAAGGACACGCCCGCAATATCAATAAGAGAGGAGATGGCTGCTTGTTGTCTGTGCACGTGCGTGTGAGAGACGGGTCAGGAGGCATGCACGAATGATGAGGGGGGACGATGTGGCTGTGGTAAGCAAACGTAACTACATAGGAAGATCAATCGCCCTTTGTAAGAGAAAGGAGAGACATAACTTGTGAGGTACGTCGATCGATGGGGGGGGGGTAGTTAAAGTCGATCTAGGTATATGTTGGGAGATCGATCGATATACATGCATGTGTGTGTTAGAAGCAAATGAGGCATGAGGAGAAGGATAGAGAGAGAGGGATGCATGTAGGAGGTGGTACGAGAGGCATACTATATCGAGGAGGAGTGTGGGAGTACGAGAACGATGAAAAGAGTGGTGGGAGTGAGGCATGGACGGTGACAAGAGAAGAGGGGAAGCTTGCGTTTGTGCTAGGCACACCTGGCTAGAGAGGCATATCGATCGATGTGTGCCGTAAAGAAGGAGCTGGGGGGCCTACACACACCATGGGTGAACGACCTAAAGTGAAAAGACGAATTTGCGCGATGGAGCTAGAGAATGCTGAGGGAGGGTGAGAGGGATGTGGGCGTGTGCATGCACAAGAGAAAGTTAGTGCTAGCTACAAAGATAAGAGGGTTGTGTGAGTGTAAAAGACGAATAGAGATCATATATACTTCATTATAAAAAGTGAATTAGTATATTTGAAGAATTTATCATAGTGTTTCAAACCTACGGATGTGTGAATATATATAACGGTGATACACATGGTGTGGTTATGAACATGGTATACTACATTTAATATATTTTATCTCTACTCTTATAAAAAAACGGAGTTGTTGATGATGGTGTGCCTGCCATCCTGCATTATAGGCCCTCTGATTTATATCTGGCGGATAGCAAGGAAACTATGATGGTTGAAGTTGGTAACGGTCATGATTGTAGATTCTTATTGAAATAGAGAAACGAATTCAAATTTAGTTCGAATTGCAGCGGTAGTATAGACATTTGGAATGCACTAAAATGTTGGTATGAGTAGGTTACATGCATTATACAGCAAGCGAAAAAATTTAATCGGACATAACATGGATTCATACTCCCTCCTTCCATCTACATAGGGCGTAATGAGATTTTTAAGACCGCCTTTGACTATTGACAAGATTAATAGTACATGACATGCACAATGTGAAAATTATATCATTGAAAGGACTTTTCACAGACGAATTTAACGGTGTGCTTTGTGTAGGTTGCATGTCATATATCATTTCTCTAATATTTGACCAAAATTTAGCATCGAAAAACACATTAGGCCCTATATAGATGGAAGGAGGGAGTAGCTTTGAATAGCATTTGTATAGTAAAACGGGGCAAGACTCTTTCTTTGTGTGGTGTGAATAGTTTTTTTTTTTTCGTTTTCTTTTTGGTTGAGGGAAGTGCGAATTGATTTGGTATGTACAAGTACAATATTACGACACGTTAGGCTTGTCCCTAAAATTCAACCCGCGTCTTGTTATATCCCGAAAATTCAGATATCGTGCTCCCAAAACTGGCGCCTTCAGAACCCGCGCCTTGCTATTCCGAAATTACAACGCGCGCGAAAACTCCCTCGAGCTGCCAAATCCTAGCACGCGAAATCCCCCTTCTAACCCTGAGCCGAAAGCGCCGCTAGTTCAAATCGGTGGGGGGGGGGGGTACTTTTGTAACACACCCTACATTTTGGACAAGCGCGTTCCTAAGTCATGCTTCACCCCCTCCCGTCACCCCCTTTTCGCCATTCGAAATCCCAGGCCGCCATAACCTCTCCGCTCCAGCCGCGAAACCCCACCCTCCTCCATACGCCACGTCACCGCTGCCCAGCCAGAGCCTCTTCCCCGACGACGTCGTCCACTGCAACAGCTCGACGTCCCTCGTCCACCTCCCCGGATGAGGATCCGTCGTCCATCTCACCGTCCCGCTGGTTCAGCCGCCCCGTGCTCCACCTCCAAGGAGCTGCTCCGACGATCGCCTCGTCTATCGTGGCTGCTCCATCCCCACAGCGCCGCCTTAACCTGCTCCACCGGAACCGCATCATCCTCACCGACTCCTCAGACGAAGCCGAGGCCTACTCGGCGCCACCAAAGAGGTTGTACACTCATCGCATCGCACCTTCTCCTTAACTCGACCTCCCGGCACCGACGGTGCTCCATCCCGCACCCCCATGGAGCGGCTACCTTGAAGCCGGCGCCGCGGGCGACATCTCCACGACGTCTCTCCCCCAGTGCGAGGCCCCTTCGGCGGCGGCGTCCATACCAGCCGAATCTGCTGCTGCTGCTCCGGCTCTCGCTCGATCGCTCGCTCGCCCAGCTGCTGCTGCTGCTGCTCTCCCCCTCGCTCGTGCTGCTGCTCTGCTCCGATTAAGCCACACTTCAGTTGACTGAATCGACTTTTGGGTCAGTCGATTTTCAGGGGTTGGGGGGGGGGGGGCTCGCCGGAGTTAAGGAAGAACCACCCGCAGCGGGGACGGGGGCTCGCCGGAGAGGTACCCCACTATCTATCTTAGGGTTCACGGTGGGGGGGGGGGGTCCTAGAGGGCTGGCCGGGGCGGCGGTGGCGAGTTGTTTCGGGGCGGCGAGGTGGCGCTGGGGCCGGCGGTTCGGTCGGTGGTGGCTGGCGGCTCAGGGGGGTGTAGGTTGAAGATGAACTGCAGGCCCTCCCTAAACTACATGTCAAGTGCCTCTCTGCTACCATTGCGTTCAGTTTCGACTGTAGCATTCAGATTCCACAGTAAATTTCAGTTTCGACAGTTAAGTTCAGAGTCAATAGTTTTTACCTCATCTGTTGTAGTCAGGTGGTTTTTGGTGATGTTAATTTTACATCCATTTTACATCATCTATTGGAGATGCTATTAGAATCCCACTTGAGATTGACGATGTCGGTCTTGTGCTGCTTCAGCCTTGACGTCTTACGGCTCACCGGAGCTGCTCCAACGATAGAACGATCCATCACAACAGAGCAGTGCCCTGGACGCCGTCTACAGATTCCTCAGATCTTCCTCCACACCTCCGACAGCCACCTCTGCCTCAACTGCTTCAGCGACCAACCCAATGATGCTGAGGTCGACACGGCTACGACAAAGAGGTTGTACACTTGTTGCATCACTTATTACTATACATTCATGTCGATCCATTAGGGATACTTTGGTTCAACGGAAAAACATCGATCCACTGGTTGTTACCATCACTCTAAATTTCGGCATGCTCTCCTTACATAATCTCACCATATTTTTTTCGTATGCATGTCAGATATTGTACACAGTCATGCTGAACATGTAGAGAAAAAGAGAAGAGTTTTGCACGGCAATACAATGTCATGCAGACATCGCTCCATGGTGGGTTCAATGGCAAACCCTCCCCACCCCTCTCCAGATTGTAATCTAGAGGAAGATATCTGTTCTGAGGCGGATTCATACGCCGCTGACCACTCCTATTTGCCCCCAAGGTGTTTTCTCTACCTTGGCATGATGATGTTAGTCATATCATGCATATGTTGCCTTGCAGTGCCTACTTTTGACATCATATATGTCATCTGCTTAGTTTAGACATGTTCTGTAATGCCACCTGTTTAGTTTCTATATCATATATGGGAATTATGCAGTCTCATGTCTTTTAGCCAGCCATAATATATGTGAAATGTGCAATGCCATCCTGTTTAACCATGCATCATATATTTGAATGATATCTTGCCCTTCCTTTTCATCATTATATTTCCATTTGTCGACAATGTTTGTACATTAAACTACTCTTCCTGTGAATCAGCCATTTGGGTGGGAGATGGAAAAATCTGGAGTGAAAATAAGGCCTTTAGAGCAGACAGTGCTACCTGTCGAAGCAGATCTCTTGTTGGGTCCCGATAGCTCCTCAGAGATGGATTCAGAGAAACAAGACCAGTCCTATTCCCCCACTGAGGTGTAAGCTCTAACTTGGCATGGTTATACTGTTCATATCATGCATACAGTGTCTTGCATTGCATAGCTTAGACATCATATACACAATATTGAACACCATGTTCTTAGTCAGACATCATATTGAATGCCCTCTGTTTAGCATATAAATCACATATGTGAATTAAATGATGCGATCCTGATTACTTAGATAACATGTAGGTGAATTGTGTCATGCGATCCTGTTTAGTTATTCAGCATATCTTTGAATTATGTTATGATATGCTATCCAGTTTAGATAGCCATCATATATGTGAAATTATGTCATGCTATCTGTTGGGGATATAACTATTTGTGTAAGCCGCCCAGGAGGGGCCGGGTTATGCAAAGAGAAGTTCATCAGAAGCCCAAGACCAAGCATGAAGAGGATTGGTCAATAAAGGGTCTAAAGGCCCGCATGCGACTTAAGGCCTATAGTGACAAACCGCCATAATGGCATTACTTGTAACATAAGGTAGAAGTAAATAGTCACCGAGCCAGTGAAAGCACAAGTGCACCCTGGGTGGTTTTGGTAATTAATGTCAACATATCTCTTGTTGGGCTAACACTTTTACCTTGTATGTTTCAGATAAGCTCAACAATGGAGTGGCATGGACTAAAGGATGTGGAACCCCTTCAAGATGCTAAGGACAAAGGATTGGCTCAAGCTTCAAGATCAAGACTCTACATTTTCTATTTTGGTGATCCAAGATCGCATTGAGTCCATAGGAAAAGCGAATACTATAAAGGAGGGATGAGGTGTTGCTTAATGAGCCTCTTGCTTCATGTGCTTAGTGATATGCTCCAAAATCCTCAACTACCTTTCCACATCCACATATGAACCAAACCTAAAGTCAAACTTGGCCCCACCGATTCTTCCTATCCGAAGCCACCGAGTTTCACATGTCATAGCCACTGCCACAAACCCTAGCAAATCGGTCTCACCGATAGGGATCTCGGTCTCACCGAGATGGGATTGCAATCTCACTGTGTATGACCATTGCCAAAATCGGTCTCACCGAGTTTGCGCAATCGGTACTACCGAGATTACAATGCAAATCCTCTGGTTAGCTTATTACCAAATCGGTCCCACCGAGTTTGTGTAATCGGTCTCACCAAGTTTGCCTGACCAACCCTCTGGTTAGCTTATTACCAAAATCGGTCCCACCGAGTTTGTGTAATCGGTCACACCGAGATTACCTTATGCCCTAACCCTAACCATATCGGTCATACCGAGTTGCATCTCAGTCCCATCGAAAATCCTAACGGTCACTAGGTTTGCTGAATCGGTCCGACCGAGTTTAACGATTCGGTCCCACCGAGTTTGGCAGATTGTGTGTAACGGTTAGATTTTGTGTGGAGGCTATATATACCCCTCCACCCACTCTTCATTCTTGGAGAGAGCCATCAGAACATATATTCACTTCCAATACACATTTTCTGAGAGAGAACCACCTACCCTTGTGTTGAGCTCAAGATATTCCATTCCTACCATATGAATCTTGATCTCTAGCCTTCCCCAAGTTGCGTTCCACTCAAATCTTCTTTCCACCAAATCCAAATCCTGTGAGAGAGAGTTGAGTGTTGGGGAGACTATCATTTGAAGCACAAGAGCAAGGAGTTAATCATCAACACACCTTTTGTTACTTCTTGGAGAGTGGTGTCTCCTAGATTGGCTAGGTGTCACTTGGGAGCCTCCGACAAGATTGTGGAGTTGAACCAAGGAGTTTGTAAGGGCAAGGAGATCGCCTACTTCGTGAAGATCTAACGCTAGTGAGGCAAGTCCTTCGTGGGCGACGGCCGTGATGGAATAGACAAGGTTGCTTCTTCGTGGACCCTTCGTGGGTGGAGCCCTCCGTGGAATCGCGTGACCGTTACCCTCCGTGGGTTGAAGTCTCCATCAACATGGATGTACGATAGCACCACCTATCGGAACCACGCCAAAAACATCCGTGTCTGCAATTGCGTTTGAAAACTCCAAACCCTTCCCCTTTACATTCTTGCAAGTTGCATGCTTTACTTTCCGCTGCTCATATACTCATTGCATGCTTGCTTGATATGTATTGTGCTTGTTAAACTTGTGCCTAAACTCCACCTAAACTGAAGAATTTTAAAAACTGCAACTTTTGGCACTTAGTGTCTAATCACCCCCCTCTAGACACCTCTTCTCGATCCTCTCAATTGGTATCAGAGCTTTGGTCTCCATTGCCTTGGTTTAAACACCTTTGGAGGAAGATGGACGTGTCTACTTTAGGGAGTCTTAGACATAGAGTGCCCATTCTTGATGGAGAGTATTTTCATGAGTGGAAAAATGAAATGCTTGAGATTTTCAATGAATATTGTCGGGGATATACCCCGCGGTGTAAACCGGCCGGAAGTTAGCCCGACCGGACTTGGCGGTTTGTCTGAAGACCCGCCCTGACCTTAGCGGTTTACAAGCAACCCGCTTGGTCGTTATGACCCACTGGTAACCCGGCGGGCGGATCAGACGGATGACAAGGCCCAAGGCTCAGAAGGCCGGTTCAACTATTGTGGGCCGGTTTAAGAGGAAAGGAATATTTGTCTTATAAAGAGTTAAGACCTGGACTTGTATCCGGTTTGTATTAGAGATAGACTAGTCCTAATCCTAATAGGACTCCACATGTGAACCGCCCCTTCAACATATATAAGGAGGGGCAGGGCTCCCAAAAGAGGGAGAACAATCAATAATCTCTAGGGCTAGACACAAGAGCCGGTTTACGGCGTCTCCCTCGGGATGATAATGAGACCTAGCCTCAACAGCATGTAGGGTTATTACCGGATGATGTTTCCCGGGGCCCGAAGCTGTCTAAATCCTTGCCTTGCGTGTTGATCCGCCCTGCGTCTCTCGTCCTACTCAACCCCTCTCAAGCTACCACATAGATGCGTTGGCCTCGCGACTAAGTCCTGACACTAAGGACATCTGCCGTGACAAATCCACGACAGTTGGCGCCCACCGTGGGGCTTGCGCACGATGGTGTTAAGTTCTTGGAGGGATTTCTTCCAGGGATCGAGAAGTTTGCAATTTACCAGATGAAGATGAGCCGGTTTGGAAGGATTTGCATCAAGTGCAAGTTTACCAGATTGAGATGAAAATAAGTAGGGTTTGATGTTCTGTGCACCGCTGGCAACGCGACACGATCCGTCAACATCAAGAAGCTCGCGATATGTTAGATAAGAAAAAGCGCCAGTATGGAAAGCGTCCAGGGTAATCCGCCGTGAGATGGTCTTTGGCAAAGCCAGCAAATTTAATGTTTGTGTGCGATCCGTCGAATCCGAGTAGGATTTCAATTTTGGCTGTTACACGCGCGTATCGCTGAGGCCGATAAAAAAGAATTTCCTATAGCTGCCGGACGCCGGGTCAAGTCAATCCGTATCAGCATACACGTGAGAAGGCAATGATCAAGTTCCGAGGCAGTTTCGTAAATTGATCCGCTAAAGTCTGCTGCTATTGTTCTCCGTTGTTGATATTCACGTAAAGTGATCCATCAGGTGCTTGAGTACTATTCATGTTAAAGCTCAGATTTGGAGGAAGCAACCTATCCAGAGAAGAAATAATATTGTTAAAGCGGCGTCACGTGAGCGTACGTCATTAGGCAAATGATTACCACACCGGATCAGACTGGCAAGTCAACAGGTCTAATCTCCAGTGCACACCCGTCCGGTTCGCCTCTGCTGCTACCCCGCGTGCGTGGGTGTGCGCACAGTCATCCGGCTCACCTCCGCCGGCCTCGCTCTACTACCGCATCAAGCACCGGCATCCGCGTTCATCCGATAAAATACCAGGTGCTATTTACTCTATCTATTTTTAAGTACATATTCGATTCTTCAAACAACTACTCCGCCCTGTTGTATGTTTTGTATGCAGGACAATTGTGGTTTATATCATGGGTACGGAGCACGTACTTGCAAGGTTGCGCCCAGTGTTCGTCCGTGCCTCATTACCCGGTAAATGGACGTGCAAGCTGCCACCTTTGCAGCCCGGACTACTTCAACTTACCGGGACCATCCCTGTGATTGACTCATCCGTCCGTGCTGCCTTACAACTCCATGGATGACTCGCCCGTCCGCCCTCGCGGCCGGTTCACGCGTCCACACCGGTTTACGGCGCAGAGGACAACTTGCTCCGCACCGGTTTACAATGCCGCGACCAGTTCATTTGTCTGTTCGCGTGGCCGACTTGCCATAGTTGATTTTAGTTTCACTGTGGTAATCGTCAACTCCGCGGTGGATAGTTTCTGGCTAACATATCAGTCCGCGTCAACTCGTCAGGACCATGCGAATTACCCAATAGCGCGTGCACAGGCTGCCATCCCCTGCAGTCCGGTCTACATCAACATACCGGGCCGCACATGTCTGCATGAGCCATTTATTGAGTATGAGCAAGTCACAGCTTGGGTAGCCCGGTTTTCTTTCAAATTGGAGGCAAATTATTATCAACCGCCGTCTGCACTGGATGGATCAATGGGCAGGCGCACAAGTCGCCGCCGCTACAGTTTGGTTAAACTTCAAATCACCAGTTGGAAGGAACCATTGGCCGAGTTGCTGACACGGTTCATACGGGATCATTTTCAACCCACCGCAGTCACCTCAACCTTCTATGGATTCACATCGTGCTATCAACACCAATGATATACAAGTTATGCCGGTTTATATCACGGTCAAATATGGAGAATCTCAAAGTCAACTGCTCGAGTCACCTTGAGACTTGGGGGCTATGATGACATGACTCAGCAAATCTGGCTAGTTTCAGCCGGTTTAAGACCCCCAGAGCGATGGAGGGAAAGATAACCTGTCCCGGAGACTACTGTTATATTGATGAAAATTTAAACGCCGTCAGAAAATTTCTGGCTTAGAAAGTATATGACAGTTACAAAATCCCGGCTCAATGAAGAAGATCCGGGTCATCAGAAAGGATTCCGGTTTAAAATCCGGCTCAAGGGAAGTCAGTCTCATTGAAGCTCTCAAATATCCGGTTTACAATCCGGTTCAAGGGAAATCTGTTCTCCCACAAAGCTCTGAAGCGCTCAAATCCGGTTTAAGAATTTCTGGTTCAAAAAGGAATTAACCTCTTGAAAATTCGAGTTTAAAGGCCGTCAGAAAATTTCCGACTGAAAATGAAGATCCCGGTTTACGATCCGATTCAAGGGAAGGATGTCTCCCACAAAGCTTTGAAGCTCTTAACTTCCGGTTCAAAATCCCGGTTCAAGAAGAATTTATCTCTTGAAAAAAGTTGAAAATTACCGAAGAGGACCTGCTGCCATGATGCGCGGTTCAAACATGGGTATCCTGCCTTATTGGCCTAACGTATTATTGATCATTTGGGGGCTCGGTCATATTTGAACCGATGCAATACCTCTTGATCGGCGAAAGCCACCAGATCACTTGGGGGCTCGGTTATATTTGAACCGATGCAATACCTCTTGATCGGCGAAAGCCACCAGGTCACTTGGGGGCTCGATCGTGTCCGAACCGATGCAATACCTCTTGGCCGGCGAAAGCCACCAGATCATTTGGGGACACGGTCACGTCTGAACCGGTCACGCCTCTTGGTCGGCCTACGGGCCTTAGAGTCATTTGGGGGCTTGGTCGAACCCGAACCATAGCAATGCCACTTGGTCGGCGTAACGCCACGCGTCATTTTGGGGTCCTGGCTGACTGGCACCATCGCTACGCCTTCGGGGGGCTTGGTTGCGTCTGACCATGGTAATTCCATCTGACCAAGCTCAGTAGAGCTCTTCTTTTGCAAAAAGTCTTTGTCACCGCTTTTTGCTTCATTCTTTTTGAAAGAGTTGATAATTTATTGCGTTTCTTTTAAACCGACAATATTTTGCACCGGTTCAACATAGCCAATTTGGCGGAACACGGTCTTCTTTTCAAAACCTGAGGCTATCTGCCCGGTTTGATTTTCTGTTACCATCCTATTATGAAGTAAACCGGTGTTTATCAACCCGGCTCGGCTTTCAACTACAAAGTTGGCAGTACACGATCAAGTTATAATCCGGAGACTATCAGCCCGGTCTGGTTTGACTACAAGTCACCAGTATTATATATGGTTAATCCGGTGTCTATCACAACCCGGTACGGTTTATCATAAACCGGCACAATATGGAAGGAGTTATCAGTACTCAAGATTGGGATTATCACTCTTACTACAAAAAGTTGGTAAACGAACGATGTGATTCAATGTCACAGGTATGATATATTTCATATTTTTAAATGCATCCTTGGTTATAAACCCAGGTTATATGTTGGGCATTATGACCCGTCCGGCGGTAAACCGCCAGGACACTTTAAACTTGTTGTATGCAGAAACAGGTTGAATAAAATATGATGATAAATTCCGGTGTTTTTTAAACCGGTCTGGCTTTAAGACGATAAGTCGCCAGTATGATGATAACTTCCGGTGTTTATTAAACCGGCCTGGCTTTAAGATGATAAGTTGCCAGTATATGATGAGAAATTATCCGGTGTTTATTAAACCGGCCTGGTCTTGGACTATAAGTCGCCAGTATATATTTGGATTGCGCCATTGGAATCATGCGCTCATAAATCATTGGATTATATTATTATTTTTAAATCTTCAAATAGCCAACATGGCTGGATTTTATTATGGTTATCAATAACCAGTATTATGATTGAGGTTTTTAAAGTCGCTTTAGCGCAATGGTTACTATTTTATCAATGGATATGACTTATTTTACAATTGAAGGAATAGTCCCGAGTCGCTGCAGGATTACAACCCGGCACTTGGGGGCTACATTGTTCAAAGTTGAGATTCAAATATGCAAGTCTCATGTCGCTGCAAGCATGCACCATGACACTTGGGGGCTAATGCAAAGTCATTTTTGCTCATCTTATTAAAGACCCAACTCATCACATCGTAATGAGCTGGCCCTTGGGGGCTACCAATTGCTCCTGTCAACTATTCAAGGTACAAAGCTTTTTATCCATTATATTGAAGGGTTCACTGCTCAGTTGGTAAAGCACAATTCTCTTAACCTTGTGGACGTGAATTCAAGCCTCGTGATGGGGGTTACATCATATGATGTTATTTTTATTGAAGTATATATATCAAAGTCCCCAGCTCAATATTATCTTACTGAGCCGGCCCTTGGGGGCTACATGTTGCTGTTCAAAGTTTACAAGATTATATTTACAAACTCCCTGCTGATTATTACATAATGACCCGGCCCTTGGGGGCTACATTGGTTGAAGTTTTATGGGCATCAGTCAATTACAAGTCCCAGGTTGCTGCAAGCATGACAACCCGACACTTGGGGGCTATAGGTATTATATTATTATCGAAGAAATGTTTCCAAATTCTCTGTTGAGCAAATTAGATTGACTCGGCGTCACCAATCATTATGACCCTGTGGCTGCAACCCGGTGTCATCAATAATCATAAACCGGTGTTGGCAACAATCATGAACCGGTGTCTGCAACAATCATAATCCGGGATCATCAGTTTTTATAACCCGGCCATTTGGTAATGTTAAACCGGCAAGTTTTCAAGACCGGGATCATTTTCAAGCCGGCTAAATATCAGATGAATATTTCAAGACCAATATTCCTTAAACCGGCGCTTTGGAAGCCGACTCAAGTGGATTATTCTTCACAATATTTTTCTATGAGAAACCAATGTCAACAATTTAAAGTATGAAGCTGGTTATTGATCCGGATTTTTCTAGAAGGAGGGAATAACAAAGATTTAAGGATGATCATTGCCGGTCTACAAGAATTCTTAACCCGGAGCACAACCTGTCAAATTTGTTCTGGTGTTTATTTGCAGCATAAGTTTACCATGGATAAATCCAAGCTAAACTTGGGGGCTAATGTCGGGGATATACCCCGCGGTGTAAACCGGCCGGAAGTTAACCCGGCCGGACTTGGCGGTTTGTCTGAAGACCCGCCCTGACCTTGGCGGTTTACAAGCAACCCGCTTGGTCGTTATGACTCACTGGTAACCCGGCGGGCGGATCAGACGGATGACAAGGCCCAAGGCCCAGAAGGCCGGTTCAACTATTGTGGGCCGGTTTAAGAGGAAAGGAATATTTGTCTTATAAAGAGTTAAGACCTGGACTTGTATCTGGTTTGTATTAGAGATAGACTAGTCCTAATCCTAATAGGACTCCACATGTAAACCGCCCCTTCAACATATATAAGGAGGGGCAGGGCTCCCAAAAGAGGGAGAACAATCAATAATCTCTAGGGCTAGACACAAGAGCCGGTTTACGGCGTCTCCCTCGGGATGATAATGAGACCTAGCCTCAACATCATGTAGGGTTATTACCGGATGATGTTTCCCGGGGCCCGAAGCTGTCTAAATCCTTGCCCTGCATGTTAATCCGCCCTGCGTCTCTCGTCCTACTCAACCCCTCTCAAGCTACCACATAGATGCGTTGGCCTCGCGACTAAGTCCTGACACTAAGGACATCTGCCGTGACAAATCCACGACAAATATCATTTGAACAAGTACATTGCTAGTCCTTGTGCACCTCATATTGATCCTTTGCATCCTACCCTAGATGAGGATATTGACATGATTTGCAATCATAGAACCGTTGAGCTCATCATTAGAGGATTGCCCAAAAATTTGATTGCTAGTTTGCCTACTCTTAAGTGTGCCTATGCTATATGGAAATTTCTTGAGGAACGATTTCCCGATTATTCCTTGAAAAATTTAGACGAAATTCTCCATAAATCTATTGCCTTGAGTGAAATGAACTCTAGTGATCCTAGTTTTGGTGATTGTCTATTTGAGCTTACCAATCTCATGCATGCTAAAGGAAATGTTGGAATCATTAGTGATATCATATTCGAAGCTATAAGAATTCATAAAGGTAACCACTTTGATGATCATGTACTAATGAATTACCCTCTCTAGGATTTGATCTATCACAAGATGATGTTGAACATGGATATTATGATGAAGATGATGATAGTGACTATGATCTTGATGATGCAATGAGACATTTTGGTCTTATGGCAAATCTTCGCAGCTACATGGCTGGAGGAAAGGACTGGGTCCTTGATAGTGGATGTACTGATCATATGACCGGAGATAAAGAGATGTTCCGTGAGCTTGCTGAAAATGACGGCCCTCGAAAATATGTCACCTTTGGTGATAATTCAAAGGGTAAGGTGGTTGGCCTTGGTAAGGTGGCCATCTCACACGATAGCTCCATACAAAATGTCATGCTCGTTGAATCCCTTGGATACAATTTACTTTCAGTTTCTAGACTTGCAGATTTCGGTTTCAATGTCTTATTCACTGAAGTAGATTGCCAAGTGTTTCGTAGAGACAATCATAAGATGGTCTTTACCGGTATACGTAGGAGATCTTTACATTGTTGATTTCACTAAAAAGGCTCAACCTAAAACTTGCTTAATCGCTAAATCTTCTAAAGGTGGTTGTGACATAGAAGACTAGGTCATGTTGGAATGCGAAATCTTGATAAGCTTATTAAAGGTGATCATATCCTTGGAATAAAAGATGTCGTATTTGACAAGGATAGACTTTGTAGTGCTTGTCAAGTAGGGAAACAAGTTGGAGGAAGTCACCGCGCGAAGAACATCATGACCACGAGAAGACCACTCGAGCTACTTCACATGGATCTCTTTGGTCCAAATGCATACAAGAGTCTCGGTGGTAACTCATTTGGTCTAGTGATAGTTGATGATTTTTCAAGATTCACGTGGGTGTTCTTTCTTGATGACAAGTCGCAGGTCGAAAAGATCTTCAAAAACTTCGCTAGGAAGGCCCAAAATCAGTTTGACGTGAAGATCAAGAAGGTTCGGAGTGACAATGGAACGGAGTTCAAGAACGCAAATGTGGACACCTTTCTTGATGAAGAAGGGATTTCACATGAGTTCTCGGCTACGTACACACCTCAACAAAATGGAGTTGTTGAGAGGAAGAACCAGACTCTTATCGAGATGGCAAGAACGATGCTTGATGAGTACAAGACGCCAAAGCACTTTTGGGCGGAAGCGGTTGAGACAGCTTGTCATGCAACAAATCGCTTGTATCTTCACAAGCTACTCGGCAAGACGGCATACGAGCTCCTCACCGGTAACAAACCCCAAGTTGGATACTTTCGAGTATTCGGCTCAAAGTGCTACATTCTTGATAAGCATAGTCTTTCTATATTTGCTCCTAAGTCTCATGAAGGTTTTCTACTTTGTTATGGCTCAAACTCTCACACTTACCATGTCTACAACAATTTCACCCAAAAGGTTGAAGTGACGGTGGATGTGAAGTTTGATGAATCTAACGGCTCGCAAGTAGAGCAATTGCCAATTGATGTAGGAGACAAAGACCCTTCGGAAGCAATTCAAGACTTGTCCATTGGCAAGATTCGTCCAACAGAAATGAAGGAGAGTACCTCGTCCGTCCAAGTGGAAGCTTCTGCATCACGTCAAGGTGAACCAAGAGTTGATACGGAAGCATCCACAAGTGGGACACGTCAAGATGAAGAAAACGAGGAAGTACACCAAGATGAACATCAACAACCTCCTTCTCCACCACGACAAGAGAACAACAACGTCAACAATGAAGAAGGCCAAGAAGAAGAAGAAGAAGATGAAGAGGATGTTCCACCCGACCCAAGCAAAAGCTTACACGAGTTCGAGCAAGAACTGCCAAAGATCATCCCGTCGAGCAAATCTACAAAGATATCCAAACCGGGAGAATCACTCGCTCTAAAACTCGTTTAGCTAACTTTTGTGAACATTACTCATTCATTTCTAAAATTGAACCTACGAAGGTTGAAGAAGCATTGAAGGATCCGGATTGGATAAATGCTATGCATGAAGAGCTACACAACTTTGAGAGAAATCAAGTGTGGACATTAGTCGAGAAGCCCGACAACAACCACAACATCATTGGTACCAAATGGGTGTTTCGCAACAAGCAAGATGAAGATGGACAAGTGGTTCGTAACAAAGCACGTCTCGTCGCCCAAGGCTATACAGAAGTTGAAGGTATGGACTATGGTGAGACATACGCTCCCGTTGCTAGACTTGAGTCCATTCGCATCTTACTTGCCTATGCTAATCACCATGATATCACCTTATATCAAATGGACATTAAAGGTGCTTTTCTAAATGGCAAAATTGAGGAGGAAGTCTATGTTAAGAAACCTCCCGGCTTTGTTAATCCTAAGAAACCTAATCATGTTTACAAACTTCACAAAGCCCTTTATGGTCTTAAACAAGCTCCTAGAGCATGGTATAAATGCTTGACCAAGTTTCTTACTGAAAAAGGCTTTGAAATTGGTAAAATTGATTCTATTCTTTTTACTAAAAGGGTTAATGGAGAACTATTTGTGTGCCAAATTTATGTTGATGATATCATATTTGGTTCTACTAACCCTCATTTTAGTGAAAAGTTTGGAAAGCTAATGTCGGAGAAGTTTGAGATGTCTATGATGAGTGAACTCAAATTCTTTCTCGATTTGCAAATCAAGCAAACTAAGGAAGGCACATTTGTCTCTCAAACGAAGTACACCAAAGACTTATTCAAGAAGTTCAATATGCAAGAATGCAAAGGTATGCCTACACCCATGCCTACTAGTGGACATCTTGATTTGACCAAAGATGGTGAACCGGTTGATCAAAAGGTTTATCACTCTATGATCGGTTCATTGTTATATCTATGTGCCTCACGTCCCGATATTATGCTAAGTGTGTGCATGTGTGCATGATATCAAGCTGCTCCTAAAGAATGTCATCTTAAGGCTGTGAAAAGGATAGTGAGATACTTAATCCATACACCAAATTTTGGCATTTGGTATCCTAAGAGGTCCTCTTTTGATCTTGTTGGCTATTCCGACTCGGACTATGCCGGAGACAAGATTGATAGAAAGTGCACTTCGGGTACTTGTCAATTCCTTGGTAGATCTCTTGTGTCTTGGTCTTCCAAGAAACAAAACTCGGTATCCTTATCCACCGCCGAAGCGGAATACATTGCCGCTGGTTCATGTTGTGCTCAATTACTTTGGATGACCCAAACTCTTAAAGATTATGGGATATATGTGAAACATGTTCCATTGCTATGTGACAATGAAAGTTCTATTAAGATTGCTCACAATCCCATGCAACATTCTCGAACTAAGCATATTGAAGTTCGTCATCATTTCATTCGAGATCATGTTGCCAAAGGGGACATTGACCTTAAGCATGTTCGCACCGATAAGCAATTGGCGGATATATTCACTAAGCCACTTGATGAGAAAGTGTTTTGCAGGTTAAGAGGTTAATTGAACATCATTGATGCTTCAAACTTGGAGTAGGAACTCCATTTGATACATGCGAGGCATGAGCCTATGACTAATCCTTGATATTTCTCTTATGATGCTATTCATATGTCTTGGATATATTTGCACCTTGCATGTCATCTAACCCGTGTAGGTACTTGGAAGAATCTAATTCTATGAGATTGCAACACACTCACATCTTGAGCAATCTCTACACCACCAACTCTCTACACAATGGTGGTTGAATACAAGGAAGCACGAAGCCATTCAAATATATCCTTTGACAAATTCTATGATAAATCCTAAAATTGTCATTTTGGATACACAAGTGCTCTTCCTTGCAAGACTAACCCATGTAGTAAGATGAACTCAAACTCCAAGTGATGCTCCCAACTCTTGATGACCTACATCAACCTTGAGCAACCCACACAAGTTCGACTACATGAGCTAGACCCACACCACCACCCAAGGTATGTTATTCCATCTTAGAGAAGCTTTACTCAAAGTCATGAGTCAAAGCAACTCAACAAGATGTGAATACATCAAGATGCTTAAAGGAAAAATGGTAACCCCATTTTAAGCTTAAACGATGAGTATGACCCATGATCAAGTGCTCTCACTTGACTCCTAAGTTAATATACTCTAACATAGGTGACTTCGTCACCGCCCAACTCTAGATGAAGTTCTCTCGTGTTCTTTTTTGTGTTATTGCATTTGTTCCTTGCATATTTGTTTCCCCTCTTTTTTCAAACAAAAAAAACTTCATCTAGAACTTTTATTTTCTTTTCCTTTCTTTTTGTTTTGCATTTTCTGCATCCAATTCATTGCAAATCCTTCAGTTAATTCCTTGCAAATCCTTACGAGATTCTACTTTTCTAGTGAGCTGAGGTGACAAGTGGTTCCACTTTGATGAACTCGATCACACCGGTTTGTTTACTTCGGTCTAACCAAAATCTTTCAGTGCAACCGAAGCACACAACTCGGAGTCACCGATTTCACCACAGGAAAACCAACTTGCCACTTATTCCTGATTTCTATTTTGCTCCAGCTCCACTCAATGATTATTGTCCTCTACCAGCATCATGTTACACATGTTGCTTTGCTCTGTGACTCAAGGACCAACCCATTTGTATCACATGACCAGAAGACCCTTCTTGGAAATTGATGTCAAAGGGGGAGAGAGAGATCACATCAAAGCTTAATCTTTCCTATAGGGGGAGAAAAAGAGAATATTCAGGGGGAGAGTAAGTAATATCATCAATGACCCCAGATGCTTGGTGTTCAACAGGAGAGATGTCAGATGTCTTTAAGAGGGGAAAGACATGTTTGTTTGCTTGCTTTAGCTCAAGCTCTGTTGATTATTTTCTATTGCTCTGATTTTCCGTTCCTATCTTCTCCCAATATCTCATGTTAGATTCAGGGGGAGCAAGACATCTAAGGAAAGGAAATCTCTGATTTTATTGCATATCTTTATCTTTGGGGACATGTCTATATCCAATGTAGTACTTAGTACTCACTCTACATGTCATCCCAGTCTTGGTTCTCTTGTGGTTTCTCTTGTTTGCTCTGGTTAGTAGGTGTATCTGTGTTATCTAACCTTGTTTGCGCAGGTTCATCCCACCCTAAGCCAACTCAAGACCACAAGGTAAGTATATGCATCACAGTCATGTGAATGAGAAGTTCTTGCTGATGTACATACTGTTTGCAACAAGGACTCATAAGCATGAAGGTACTTTTCTCATAGTCACATCATTTGCTCTGATGCATATAGCCAAGATACATGTAACACATTGCTTACTCTGTCATGTTTATGCATTCACATGCTCCTATGTTCCATATTCACATGATTGCATACATGTAGGGGGAGCCTATGCATGTTACATGTCTTTCCAAAGCTTTACTTGCTATTCTCTATATCTTTATCTAAAGCTTTGATGTATGTTGTCATCAATTACCAAAAAGGGGGAGATTGAAAGCACAAGTGCTTCCTGGGTGGTTTTGGTAATTAATGTCAACATATCTCTTGTTGGACTAACACTTTTACCTAGTATGTTTCAGATAAGTTCAACAATGGAGTGGCATGGACTAAAGGATGTGGAACCCCTTCAAGATGCTAAGGACAAAGGATTGGCTCAAGCTTCAAGATCAAGACTCTACATTTTTCTATTTTGGTGATCCAAGATCACATTGAGTCCATAGGAAAAGCCAATACTATTAAGGAGGGATGAGGTGTTGCTTAATGAGCCTCTTGCTTCATGTGCTTAGTGATATGCTCCAAAATCCTCAACTACCTTTCATATCCACATATGACCCAAACCTAAAGTCAACCTCGGCCCCACCGATTCTTCCTATCCGGATCCACCGAGTTTCACATGTCATAGCCACTGCTACAAACCCTAGAAAATCGGTCTCACCGATAGGGATCTCGGTCTCACCGAGATGGGATTGCAATCTCACTGTGTATGACCATTGCCAAAATCGGTCTCACCGAGTTTGCGCAATCGGTACTACCGAGATTACAATGCAAATCCTCTGGTCAGCTTATTACCAAATCGGTCCCACCGAGTTTGTGTAATTGGTCTCACTGAGTTTGCCTGACCAACCCTCTGGTTAGCTTATTACCAAAATCGGTCCCACCGAGTTTGTGTAATCGGTCACACTGAGATTACGTTATGCCCTAACCCTAACCATATCGGTCCTACCGAGTTGCATCCCAGTCCCACCGAAAATCCTAACAGTCACTAGGTTTGCTGAATCGGTCCGACCGAGTTTAACGATTCGGTCCCACCGAGTTCGGCAGATTGTGTGTAACGGTTAAATTTTGTGTGGAGGCTATATATACCCCTCCACCCACTCTTCATTCATGGAGAGAGCCATCAGAACAGATCTTCACTTCCAATACACATTTTCTAAGAGAGAACCACCTACCCTTGTGTTGAGCTCAAGATATTCCATTCCTACCATATGAATCTTGATCTCTAGCCTTCCCCAAGTTGCTTTCCACTCAAATCTTCTTTCCACCAAATCCAAATCCTGTGTGAGAGAGTTGAGTGTTGGGGAGACTATCATTTGAAGCACAAGAGCAAGGAGTTCATCATCAACACACCATTTGTTACTTCTTGGAGAGTGGTGTCTCCTAGATTGGCTAGGTGTCACTTGGGAGCCTCCGACAAGATTGTGGAGTTGAACCAAGGAGTTTGTAAGGGCAAGGAGATCGCCTACTTTGTGAAGATCTACCGCTAGTGAGGCAAGTCCTTCGTGGGCGACGACCATGATGGAATAGACAAGGTTGCTTCTTCGTGGACCCTTCATGGGTGGAGCCCTCCGTGGACTCGCGCGACCATTACCCTCCGTGGGTTGAAGTCTCCATCAACCTGGATGTACGATAGCACCACCTATCAGAACCACGCCAAAAACATCCGTGTCTCCAATTGCGTTTGAAAACTCCAAACCCTTCCCCTTTACATTCTTGCAAGTTGCATGCTTTACTTTCCGCTGCTCGTATACTCATTGCATGCTTGCTTGATATGTATTGTGCTTGTTAAACTTGTGCCTAAACTCCACCTAAACTTAAGAATTTTAAAAACTGCAACTTTTGGCACTTAGTGTCTAATCACCCCCCCTCTAAACACCTCTTCTCGATCCTCTCAGCCGGACACTGTTTATGAGCCGGCCGAGACTCTGTAGGCCGCAGGGTGTCGACCTATGTATATTAGGGGACGACCTGCCGACGGCTTAGGGCAAGAAACAACCCATCGAGAGCCAGGCATAGCGTATCTCGCTCCCTGGTCATCGGAACCTCAAGCAATACCAACCCAACTAGACGTAGGCCTTCCTTCACTGTAAGGGGCTGAACTAGTATAAACCTCTCGTGTCCTTTATCCCGATTAACCCCTTTAAGCTTCCTAGTTGCGATGGCTCCATGACTAAGTCCTTGCAAGAGGACATATGCCGTGACAATTCCATGACAGTTGGCGCCCACCGTTGGGCCCGCGCATGGTGGATTTGAGTTCTTGAAGGGCAGCTTTGAAGGGTTCAAGGGATACGCAGTCGGCCGGATGACCAAGAGTCGTCGCGGCAAGATCTACATCAACGACGAAGGCTGGGGCCCCGATGCCGGCTCAATTGAGTACGGGTACCAGGTTCCCTTTGGCGGAATCCACGTCTTCATTGGACGGATCGGTGAGCCGGGCCCTAAGCAGGACAACTATACTGACCTCATCGAGACGCCTCAGCGCGCGAGACCCGCCCGGGCTCAACCCGTCGTGAAGCATGCCTTCGTGGGCTGCATCCACGGAGGGGAACTTTCTGAAGGATCTGAAGGTGATGGTGAGACGGCCGTCCTCTCTGACGGTGATTCGTCCGCCGGTTCAACAGATTCTTTATATCCAGTGCGAGATGGCGGGCTTGGGGGATGTTCTGATGGCTCCAGTATTCCGGACCCCTATGAACCACCAAGCTGGGCAGGAGTCTTCATGGCTGGTACTCAACCCGGCCAAAATTCCACAGCCGCAGCAGCCATAACCTCCGGGTCACGAGCAGCCGGGGCAGGAGGCCCTGTGCGCCCGCCGGCTCAGGTGCTGATGGATCTCATGGATAAACTTACGGCCCTGTTGACCACCACAGTTATCCCTGCGAATCAAGATGAGCATAATGCAGAGGTGGCACAGATTCGTGAGGAGATAGCTCGGGCCAAGGAGGCTTTAGCAGCTGAGGATGTCAGGTTAGCCATAGAATGGGCGGCTTTGGATGCTCGGGCACAACAACTCCAGTCAGAGGCTTTCCAGCTTACCATGAGCCTGAACGCGTCTAACGAGGTGATGAGGAGAAGGCATCAGAAAACTCAATCCCGTTTACCTCCGGTTTACGATCCACAGAACCTCTTCGCGACGCCTGGAGCTGGTTAAAGTAACCCGCCGGAGGTCAATCAGTTCATGACAGCCGGGGGTCTGGTTCAACCTCAGGAGACGGCACCTCTTCATGGAAACGTGGCACCACCCCGTTACGTGCCGATACCACCGGGTCACTTCTCCAACCCCATGGAGAACTTAATTGCAGCGTCAGCATGCTTGGCGGCTGTTCCAGTGGACGGTGATGATTCGACAGCAGGGGAGACACGGAGGATCAGAGATCTCGTTCAGACGGCCCTGGCTCAGCAAGAGACCTATTCTTATAGCCGGGACAGGATTCATTCAACCCCACCACCCTGGTTAGCTCTGACTCGTCCAAACCGGAGCCCGAGTTATAGCAGGCACATGGAGTCAGAGGCCTTATCAAGCAACGCCCAGCGCTGTAACCAGCCCGGCGGGTATAACCCAGTGCAGGACCGAATACGTCAGGAGGACGAGCGAGCGGCTCAACTGGCGGCTCAGCTGACGGCTCAGGAGGCCCTTCTGGATTACCCGACGACTTATGTTGAGGCAGGAGTAGCCACCAGAACCGGAGACGTCCCTTGTTTAGTACCGGCTCTACGTAATGTGCGTTTGCCCAAAGATTTCAAAGGGCCTCGAAAGGTGCCGAATTATACGGCCGACTTACAGCGTGGGGCATGGATCGAAAGTTATGAGATGGCCATGGAACTGTTGGAGGTCAGGATGCGGCGATGGCTAAGTACTTCACCATGATGTTGGATGGAACAGCCCGGTCTTGGTTAAAGGGCTTGCTACCCAATTCCATTAGTTCATGGGCCGAGTTAAAGGCCCGGTTCATCCAGAACATCAAGGATACTTGTAAGCAATCTATGTCAATTGTGGACTTAACAAATTGTAAGCAAGAGGAGGGAGAATCCACAACTCATTGGGTGCGCCGGGTCAAGGAGATTATACATTCGTCGGACAAGATGGATGCCGGCTCTGCAGTCCTCATGTTAGAGAAGAATTGCCGTTTTGAGCCGCTGAGACAGAAACTGGGCGCCTTAAGTGTGATTGCAATGATATGGGTACGCTGATGGCAGCTTTAGTCAAATACGCCGACTCTGATAGTACCAAGGATCCCGTGTCTGACGAGGAAAAGACAGGGAAGGGAAAGAAGAACGGCAATGGAAAGGGTCAGCAGGATAACCCGGCGAATCAAGGAGGCAATAAGCGTAAGGCGGAGGGTAACCCGGAGTTTGTGGCTAACGCCAATGCACAGGGTAACAAACAAAGATGTAAGGGAAAACCACCCCCTCGATCTGGTGGGTCAGGTCCATCTCTTGAGCAGCTACTCAATGAGCCCTACCCGAGACACGACACCCGGGAACGACCCGCCACCCACTTGTGGAAAGATTGTGCCATCATGAAGGCTTTCAAGAATTCCACAGCAGCAGCAGTCGGGTTATCAGAGCCATCCAAAACAGCTGAATAGTGGGCAGTATCATGTGTTCACCACTAGCTTGTGCAAACGTGACCAGAAACTTCATAAAAGGGCTGTGAACTCTGTTGAGCTGGCAGTTCCTCGTTACCTGAGGTGGTCAGAGCAGCCTATTGTATGGAGCAGGGAAGATCACCCTCCCCGGATTGATAATCCGGGTCAGTTAGCTTTGGTGGTGGCACCTCAGGTCGGTGGATATAAATTCACCAAAGTACTCATGGATGGAGGTAGCAGCATCAATATCCTCTATTATGAGACCTTTCGACGCATGGGTTTGACTGACAAAAAATTGAAGACGTCCAACACCGTTTTCCATGGAGTGGTGCCTGGTAAGTCGGCATACCCAGTCGGTAAGATTGAATTGGAGGTAGCCTTTGGAGATGAATATGATTCCCGGGCTGAGAAATTGACGTTTGAGGTGGTCAAAATCAAAAGTCCATATCATGCTCTGTTCGGGCGGCCGGCTTATGCTAAATTCATGGCGCGACCGTGTTATGTTCATCTGCAGCTTAAGATGCCGGGTCACAAGGGCACCATCACTGTGCATGGGAGTCGAAAGGTGGCCTTGGAGTGTGAAGAGGGCGACGCGGCTTATGCTGAGTCTGCTTGTGCAGCGGAGGAGCTAATGTTTTGTCAAGATAATGTTGACCCGACAGATATGACCTCTCTGAAGAAACCAACTACGGAGCATGACCCGGCGTTGAAATTTAAATTGGCAGCTGAAACTAAACTTGTGGACTTCACTCCAGGCGACTCATCTAAACAGTTCAGCATCAGTGCCAACTTGGATCCTAAATAGGAAAGCGCGCTCATCGAGTTCATCCGTGAGAACCGGGACATATTTGCATGGAAACCTTCTGACATGCCGGGTGTACCGAGAGGACTCGCTGAGCACACTCTTAATATTGATCCTAAGTATAAGACGGTCAGGCAGTTTCTTCGGCGATTCAACGAAGAACGACGAAAGGCTATTGGAGAGGAGGTCGCCTGACTCTTGGTGGCTGGGTTCATTATTGAAGTTTTTCACCCGGAGTGGTTGGCTAACCCGGTGCTCGTACTCAAGAAGAACGGCACCTGGCAAATGTGTGTGGATTACACGGACTTAAATAAGGCTTGTCTGGTTGATCCTTTTGCTCTCCCCCATATTGATTAAATCATTGATGCTACGGCGGGTTGTGAGCGTTTGAGCTTTTTGGATGCTTACTCTGGTTCTCATCAGATCAAAATGGCAGTTAAGGACCAGGAGAAGACGGCTTTCATTACTCCGTTTGGAGCCTTCTGCTATGTATCTATGCCTTTTGGGCTCAAGAGTGCCAAGGCGACTTATCAGCGGTGTGTACAGAACTGTCTCCACAATCAGATTGGGCGCAATGTTCATGCTTATGTGGATGACATAGTGGTGAAATCCATAGAGAAGGAAACTTTGATATCTGATTTAAAGGAGACCTTTGATAATCTCCAGGTTTACAAGATGATGCTTAACCCGAAGAAGTATGTATTTGGTGTACCCGCAGGCAAGCTTTTGGGATTTCTGGTCTCAAACAGGGGCATTGAAGCTAATCCGGAGAAGATCAAGGCAATTACCTCTCTGGTTAAGCCGGCGTGCATCAATGATGTTCAACGATTGGCGGGTCGTGTCGCTGCTTTAAGCCGGTTCATAAGCCGGTTAGGTGAGAAGGCCCTACTGCTGTATCAAATGATGAAGAAAACAAACACTTTTGTCTAGAGCGATGATGCTAATACTGCCTTTGAGGATTTAAAGTGAGAGTTATCTGAACTGCCGGTCCTAGCAGCTCCCATTGATAGAGAGCCATTGCTGTTATATGTGACCGCCAACTCGCGAGCTGTCAGTGTTGCGATCGTGGTGGAGTGCAAGGAGGCTGGCAAGGAGCATCCGGTTCAACGGCCTATTTATTACGTCAGTGAGGTGCTCATTCAGTCTAAACAAAGATATCCACATTGGCAGAAGCTTGTTTACGGAGTGTTCATGGCAAGCCGTAAGCGGAAGCAATACTTCCAAGGTCACCCTATCACTGTGGTGAGTTCTGCCCCCTTGGAGACATAATTCAGAACAGAGAAGCCACGGGACGAGTCGCCAAGTGGGCCATTGAGCTTGGGCCTCATGGTCTCAAGTACATGCCACGTACTGCAATTAAGTCTCAAGTCTTAGTGGATTTTATCAATGATTGGACAGAGTTGCAGGCACCTGAGGAGAAGCCGGATAACACATATTGGACTATTCACTTTGATGGGTCCATGCAGTTAGAAGGCTCGGGGGCTGGAGTAGTTTTAACTTCCCCTCGAGGTGACAAATTCTGTTATGTGCTCCGGCTTATGTTTCCTTGTACTAACAATGCAGCTGAGTATGAGGCCTTGCTCCATGGTCTCCGGATGGCCAAAGAGATGAATTTTAGCTGGGTAAGATGCTTGGGCGACTCAGACCTTGTGGCTCAACAAGTGTCAGGCAAGTGGGACTCCAAGGATCCCCTTATGGCGGCTTACCATCGTGAAGTTGATTCTGTAGCTGGGCACTTCAAGGGTTATCAGGTGGAACACATTGATCGAAGGAAGAATGAGGCGGCTGATGCCTTAAGCCGGCTGGGATCTCAACGTAAGCCGGTGCCGCCTAATACCTTTCTTGATGTTTTGCATCACCCTTCTGTCAAGTTACCTACAGAAGAAGATCTAGCAGTGCCAGACCCGAAGGCGCAGCTGGTGGCGGCTCTCCACATCATCCCGGATTAGACAGTGCCTTATTTGGCTTATATGACCCGGGGAGAGTTGCCTGAGGATGAGACCTTGGCAAGACAAATCATCCGGCGGTCCAAGTCCATGACAATCGTTAATGACGAGTTACATCACTGTAGCATCACTGGAGCGTTTCAACGTTGCGTGTCACCTGCAGAGGGTCAGGAGATACTTCATGAGATCCATGAAGGCGATTGCGGTCATCATGCCGGCTCAAAATCCCTTGTGGCCAAGGCTTTCCGTCATTGGTTTTATTGGCTAACGGCTCATGCTGATGCAGAAGATCTGGTCAGTAAATGTGATGGATGTCAGAAATTCTCACGACGAGCTCATGTGCCGGCTCAAGAATTAAGAATGATTCCAATTACTTGGCCGTTTGTAGTCTGGGGGCTTGACATGGTTGGGCCTTTCAAAAGGTCTAAGGATAAAAAGACACACCTCCTGGTGGCAGTTGACAAGTTTACAAAGTGGGTTGAGGCGGAGTCAGTCAGTAAGTGTGATGCAGCCACAACGGTTCAATTTATGAAAAAGGTGACTTTCCGTTTTGGTTTTCCACGCAGCATCATCACTGATAATGGTACCAATCTTTCCAAAGGAGCTATGGAAGAATTCTGTCAACGAGAGCATATCCGGCTTGACGTTTCGGCTGTGGCTCATCCTCAATCCAATGGTCAAGCAGAAAGAGCCAATCAAGAGATCTTGAAAGGTATCAAGCCCTGGCTCTTAGTCCCCTTACAGCGGACGCTGGGTTGTTGGGTGGAGGAGTTACCTTCTGTACTTTGGAGCATCAACACTACACCTAACAGATCTACGGGTTACACACCTTTCTTCATGGTGTATGGAGCGGAGGCGGTCTTACCAAGTGACATCCGTCATGACTCACCCCCGTGTGGCGGCTTACGTTGAGGCTGACAACAAAAGAGCTCGTCAAGATGCACTTGACCTGTTGGATGAAGAGCGAGACTTGGCAATAGCCCGCTTGGTGATTTACCAGCAGGACCTGCGCCGCTACCACAGCCGCTGGGTTAGATCCAGGACCTTTCAGGAAGGTGACTTAGTGCTCCGGCTCATCCAGGATCTGTCTGATATGCACAAGCTACCCCCCCCTTGGGAAGGACCCTTTGTGGTCAGCAAGAATCTGAACAACAGGTCATACTACCTTATCGATGTTCGAGAGCACAAAGACTCACGTAAGTCGGAGGAGGAGACCCGCCGGCCATGGAATATCGCTCATCTTCGGCCTTATTATACTTGAGCCACCGGCTCTAATATGTATATATTTCGACAATGTATATATTAGATAAACCAATAAAGCAGGACCTCTATCCTTTTTTCCACCCTAAACAAGTGTATGTGTCTTCTTTGTCATGTGGTGGAAACGACCAACAGGGAACGGGTCATATCTGAATCCGGCTTTCTCTCTGGTCCGGCTTAAGATCATATCTGAATCTGGCCATGGTCACCTGGGGGCTTCCCGTTCAAACATAGGTCGTATTCGAACCAAAGAGAACATAGCTGTCGATACCCACTTGATCGGCATACTGCCAAACTCACTTGGGGGCTTCTTGATCATATTTGAATCATAGCTTAACCCCTTTGGGTCTGACATGGATCGTATTCGAATCAGCATCATTAAACAACTTTTATGGTTACTTGGGCACTTCGTGTTCAAACATAGGTCGTATTCGAACCAAAGAGAACATAGCTGTCGATACCCACTTGATCGGCATCGCCACAGCCACTGGGGGCTATATGATCGTATCCGAATCTTAGCTTAACCCCTTTGGAACAGTTCACTGATCGTATTCGAATCAGAGGCCTTTAACTTTAGTTGTCATTCATCATGTTTTATAAGTGTCAATATTTGACTATCTTGAGACCATCTTGAAAGTACTATGGAGTGGATTGTAATCCTCCGGGTTAATATTGGTTACCTCGGGTCGTTAAGTGCCAGGTGAACTTTTATATACCAATTTTCAGGAGTTAAAACTTACCCTCAGGGGTTGGATTATATATGCCGGAGAGATAACCACAAGCATCACAGGTATATCATTATGATTATGTCTACTAAGTCTAATCGTAAGTTTTCCTAAATTTTTTTGGTATATACTCCGGGTTATCAATACTTTATGTGATCCCTGAGGCGGTAAGTCGCTAGAGGATTTTTTGTTTGCCTCTTATGCAAGATGGAGCAGGCAACTTTATTTAAACATAAGGGAACTAGAAGATCAATAAAGGCTGAGAGTATATAGCGATGGCGGCTTAAGAAAGTATTAAGCGCCATAAACATGCGCGGAGGCATGACAAAATCGAGAGTTTTTCTACCCTATTACAAGACTTATCAAGTCTGAATAGTGAGGCATTGTTTTCACAAGACATAAACATATGGCGCCCGACGTCTTTACTCCTTTGGGTGGCTTCATGATTCCGGGTTATCCTTCTCCGCCTCTTCGTCGGCTGCCCTGTCCTGGAAGGTTGATGAGGCCTAGTCAATGCCTCTCAAGGGTTCAAACTCAGCTTCATCATATATTAAACCGGTCGGGTTGACTTCAGGGGCAAAGGTATGCTTACGAGTTGGAGGGATCAGGCTGACAGCATCATAATGAGGTGTTGGAATCCTCCGGTTCTCGCTATCATAACCCGGCTGATACTTGCTAAGATCAGTGTCGTTCCCAATAAAAGTAGCCACCGGGCGTATATCTTTCACACAGGTGGTGAAGTCTGCCTCATCAAACAAGGTTCCGTCCTCCTTCAGACTTGGGTATTCAAGAGTGAGGTCGGCCGGGTCTAGCTCTGGAATCCAAGCCTTGGCCCGGCTGAAGGCAGCCATAGCTTCGGCTCTTGCCGATGCCCGTCTTAGCTCTTGGACCCGCTGAGGCAGCACAGCAAGCCGTTTTAACACATCTTGCAGGAGATGGGGGACATCATTTGATAAGGCCACAATGGCCAAAGCACGTTGTGACCCGGTGTACAGTTGCTCCACCAGAGTGTAGACTGCCTTCAGCTTGACTACCATGTTCTGCTTAAGGTTTGTGCTTCTGGGGCATGTGTCATTAAACAAAGAGTGAGCCGGAGACAGTAATTAACATAATCATCAAAGGAAGGATTGCAATATTTGAGGTTCATATAAAGTAACTTACCAAAGATTGCTGAGACCATTTGAGATATCTGGCGCTTTAAGCCGGACAGCTCGGAGTTTGCTTCTGCAAGTGATGCTTCGGCTGTCTCGGCCCGGGTCACTAATAAGGCCTTTTCATCAGCCCAGATTTTCTTCTCCGCCTCAAAATTTTTCTTCAACTTCTCTTGTTTAGAGACGCTGAATTCAAACTGGGAGTTGGCCTTTTGAATTTCAAGTTCCTTGGCTGCCAGGCGGCTCTTCAGGTCAGCAATCTCCGATTCAAATTGACTTATGGTGGCCTGTATTGATACCGGGTCATAGTCATGATCATGGTAAATAATATTAAGTCCCAAGCACTTTGCAAGCAAAGGTACTTAACAGTTGGGGGCTAATGTATGCTGAAGAATTCTAAATTACTACGCCAGCTTATACAAACTAAAGTCCCAAGCACTTTGCAAGCAAAGATACTTGGCACTTGGGGGCTAATGCGTATCGCAAGTTCAAGGTATCAGGCTACAACCAGGTTAAGTATTTTCTCTTTAAACCGGATAAGCAGTGCTAGACAGTTTTCTAAGTCTACAACATATTTACTCATAAGCAATAGACTTGGGGGCTCGTACAGTAAGTATGATTGACAGTAAGGAAAGCATAAGTCATACCTCAGATTTTTGCTGTATTTGCTTCACCATGTCAACTTCCAGGTCACGGCTGCTATGCACCTGGTAGATATAGCCCGAGACGATCTCTCCAATACTCAAATGAGTATAGTCAGTGATGCCCATCTTGGCTTTACGGCGCTCTAGCAACTCCTGTTTAGCAGAACACTTGGCAAGAACAGTGGGCCGGGCCGGCTCAACGACCTGAGTCTTGAGAATTTCCACTTCTGGGTTAGTTGTCTTGGCCGGGCTAGGTGCTTCCGGGTTAACATAACCATCAAGAATATCTTCAGCAGGCGGGTCAGAAGTTGGTGCCGAAATATCTTGAACCAGTTCAGGTGGCGGTTGATGTGTGGAAGAGTCGGGGGCAGCCGTGCCCAGTTCTGGCTCAGTCACTATAGGGTCTTGGGCTGGCTTATCCTTCTTTGTTTTCTTCCTGGGCTTCACTTGCACACTGTGGACAAGGCAGAAGAGTGAGTACAAAAACATGAGTAAGATAAAGCATAAGCTAAACTAATCGGCATTACCCAGGGGCAGTCTTGAAAGCCGGCATGTTTGACTGCATAGACTCGCCAGAGGAAGGAGAGGTATCCTGATAATTGGAGTCAGATGAATTAATAGGTTGATGAATTAAACCCGCCAAAGGTGAAGCAGGGCGTAAGTCGGAGATAACCTCGTTCCGACTCTTCCTGGTGACGTTAGGTAAGCCGGAGGAGAGCTCTGCGTCCTTGCTGGTCCAGGTCTGCCTCCGGCTTCAGTTCGGTGTCGCTTCAAAAGAAAGTCAGGGTCGTGGTAAGCCAAAGGATGTGAAAATCTTACTTTCCGGGTTACTCTTCGAATTCTCTGACGCGGCAGAGGCTCGGAGTCGGAGGAGATTATAGTTACCTCTTCTTCGATGGGTTGGCTATTTCCCGTGTCTTCCTGAAAGAGAAGTAATGTTAGTGAGATGATGATAAAAGAGTCAGGGAAGTTTAAAAGTTACCTCTTCTTCATTGTCATCAGAGTCATCAAGTTGGAACATCTCTAAGGCGCTTGGTTTCCTTTTCTTGGAAGTGGTAGGCTTGGCAGTTTTTCTGTCGGCTCTCTTAACCGCCCTGGCTTGTTTGGCCGCCTCATGGTCATACTGGACCTTCTAGAAACCGTCATCTGCCTGTGAGAAATTATAAAAGGTTGTGAGTAAAAGCAAAGTATACATGGTAAAGAGTAGTTATTGAGGCTGATGACTTACTGCAGGGGCCGGGTTCTTCTTGTAGAAGGGCAGTAAGCCGAAGGCGTTGCTGGTCACTGTGCCCTCTTTTAACAAGGACTAGGTTGTAGCCTCCACCACGTCATCTGGTAAGTCGTCAGAACTATGACGCTGAGGATCACCCTTCTCGCCTGAGTAAGTACACATTAAGCCGGGACGACGTCTTAACGGAATTACTCTCCAAGCAACCCAGACTCGGACCAGGTCGATGCCATCTAAGCCGTTCCCCAAAAGAGCTTTGATCTTATTGATAGTGGGGGTGAGTGGCAGACGCTCGATGGCAGTCAACTTGTCTGGCAGCGGATGGTTAGATTCAAGGCGCAAGGCGCGGAAGCCGGGCATCGGGTTTTCACCAGCCGGAGAAGTGTCCTGGCAGTAGAACCATGTCTGGTTCCAGTCCTTTGGATGACTCGGCAGTTTAGCATAAGGAAACAGGCAGTCTCTCCGCCTTTGAATGGATATGCCACCAAGTTCCAGACTAGGCCCGTTGGCACGTTCATTCTGCCGGTTCAAATAGAACAATTCTCTGAACAAAAGTAGGCTGGGCTCTTCTCCAAGGTAGACCTCACAGAAAACTTGGAAGTTGCAGATATTTGACACGGAATTGGGCCCGATGTCTTGAGGTCTTAAGTCAAAGAAGTGCAAAACGTCTCTAAAGAATTTTGAACCGGGTGGAGCAAATCCCCGGCTCATATGATCCGTGAAAACTATTACCTCCCCTTCTTTGGGACGAGGTTTCCCCTCGGACGGGTCAGGAGCACGATAAGACAAGACCTACTTCTTGGGCAAATGACCGGACTTCACAAATTCAGACAATTTGTTTTCTGTGACAGTAGACGGGACCCAGTTGTAGGTCACAAGAGCCTTGGGAGCCTTAGGTGCCATGGTGTAAGTGGAAGCCTATGACAAAGTGAAAATTTCCAGTTTAAAACATAACCGGGAGGAGAGCATTTTAATGTATTCAAGGTGGCGGCTTAAGAAGGGGCCTAATGACATATAGGTGACTATGCAATAATGTTTAAACCGCTGCAGGTATCAAAGGTAATTAAAATTTTCTTAAGTCGCCAGAAGCAAGCGGTGCTGACAGCCGGGGTTGTCTTAAACCGGTCGCATGAACTATTATGGCTAAGACAGATTCAACAGAGGCAATTTTTTGGCTAAGTGTGGAACAAACAGGTTTCACAGATTGCAATTATTATTTTGGATCAAATGGTCGCTCTGGAAAGAAAAATTTCTAGACCTACAAAACAGTACAGAGAAGTTCATATACTCGGAGAGGGCTTCCAAACAAGGGGAATGAGATCTATTCTTATGCAAGATAGGCACAAACAATTACCGTAGTAGTTCTATGTTGTTTTTATGATCTAAACAGTACGTTGGAGGTGAAAACTAGCAAGGGTTGACATCGGGTGACGATGAACGCCGACGAACTCAAGACAGTTCCAATGCAGATCTGAGGAAGGGAAGAAGAGGAGCTCACAGATGCGGACGAGCTGCGGAGGTTCGCCGTTGATTTCTGGTCAGAATCAGGTTGATGCAGCGGCCTGAGTCGGTGAAGACGAGAGGTTCGGCGGCGGCGGCGGCGGAGCTCGAGAGACAGAAAGGCAGCAAGAGGAAGAAGACGACTAAAAGAGGAAGAATGGAAGACCTGGGTCGTGCCTATTTATAAGGAGAGGCCAACCAAGACGGCGCGAGAAACGAGGAGGCCAAACATTATTATCCAGCGGCCCCGACGCCTCAGTTTTTGGGATGGTCAGTAAAGGCAAAGATCCGTTGAGGATATGACGGAATAAAAATTGAAGTCAGTGGAAGATGACATCACGGCGGGTTATCATGAATCCAGAAGATGATGTCACGGCGGGTTACGACCTTTGCACTGACAGAAGACAGGAAGATGTATTTTTTAAGGTATTTTAAGATTGACATGAACCGGTTGAAATCAATCTAGGGCCTAATGTTGGGGATATAACTATTTGTGTAAGCCGCCCAGGAGGGGACGGGTTATGCAAAGAGAAGTTCATCAGAAGCCCAAGACCAAGCATGAAGAGGACGGGTCAATAAAGGGTCTAAAGGACCGCAGGCAACTTAAGGCCCATAGTGACGAACCGCCATAATGGCATGACTTGTAACATAAGGTAGAAGTAAATAGTCACCGAGCCGGACACTGTTTATGAGATGGCCGGGACTCTGTAGGCCGTAGGGCGTCGACCCATGTATATAAGGGGATGACCCGCCGACGGCTTAGGGCAAGAAACAACCCATCGAGAGCCGGGCATAGCATATCTCTCTCCCTGGTCACCGAAACCTCAAGCAATACCAACCCAACTAGACGTAGGCCTTCCTTCACCGTAAGGGGCTAAACTAGTATAAACCTCTTGTGTCCTTTGTCCCGATTAACCCCTTTAAGCTTCCTAGTTGCGATGGCTCCACGACTAAGTCCTTGCAAGAGGACATCTGCCGTGACAATTCCACCACACTATCCGTTTTAGTTAAACAATATACATGTCAACTATTTCATGCCCTCTTTTTTCCACACTATCTATTGCATCTATCTCTCATACAATGTCTGTACATTCAACTATGTTTCCTGTTTATTAGCCATTTGAATTGGAGCGGGTGATGCCAGTATCTAGCGGACTAAAAACACGGTCTTCATATAAAACAGTGCTACCTCTTGGTGGAGATAGCACCCCGGTTTTACATGCACAAGAACCAGCCCTACCACACATAACCCAAACTCCCACAGATTGTACCCCTACTACGATGGACAGAGAACCAGCTTCACCCAATCTAACCCCAAGCCCAGCCGATAGTAACCCAGTTCCTGTTGACACAGCACCATCTCCACCACAGAGCTCCCAAACAAGACCAGTTAGTAAGGCAACTCCAGTGCCCAAAGGGCCAGTATTATCACGGCGAACCCCAACTCCACCAGTTAGTACGCCTATTCCTGTGGAGGAAGCACAACCAGCTAGTCATAGTTTAACATCTATCGCATTTTATGTTGTTAAATCGTATGTGCGTATCTTCCCATCTTGGAAATATTATACTGAAGATGAAGGAAAATGCCAGTTGCAGGTGTTTGTCCAGGAGTTATGTGTAAGTAATGTTATTCATGGCAATTACTTTGCTTCATCCCATACATCCTACCTCCATGATGGTTATAATACAACAAATTTTCCCATTTTTCTCTATAGAGAAGGACCGATTTGGAAACTCAGGATGAGGTAACCTGTGCTAATACCTCTGCTATCTTCAAGAATGCTTGGTGGCAGTATCATAATTACCTGAAGAAAACGTACTTCACCAGCAAAGAAACTCATCAAATTCCTTTATGTCCTCCTAAGACACATTTACTGGACGATGACTGGGAACGCCTTGTTCTGTACTGGTCCCGAACCAAGAATGTGGTAAGGTCTATGAGCTCATTTTCTATTTTTAAGTATTATATTCTTGCGTCTTACTGCACTTTGTTCATGTAGAACAAGTGCCTAAACCTGAAGAACAACTGTTCTAATTTAAGATTCCATTGCTACCATAGGACACAAATATATGTTTGTTTGATGCTTTTATTATGTACTAGTACTTGGCAATAGAAGACTTGGTAATCCTGTCCACCTTACTAATGAACTGGTTCACCGAAATGAGTTTCATATACTAGTACATGCTAAACTTGTTATGTGTCTGCTTGTTTCTTCTTTTAGAATGCTGACAGAATATTGGGGAAGAGTGCCTTATTAAGCAACGATAAAGGAAGTAATGCAGATAAGGTTCAGGATAGTGACACATCCTGTCTTGTTTTATTGTTGGAGTTACTGGCCACTACTGCTTGCACAAGCTATTCAAACTCAATGTCTGAATCAGTTCGGTTTCTTGAGTCTCAACTACAAGCTGAAAGACATCGATCAGCTGTGCTACGACAAGAAGCGGAAGGACTGCGGAATTCCCTGGAGCATTCAGAAGCATACTTTATGGTGCAACAACAAGCGTTGGAGGATTTTAGCGCCAAACAGGACAAAGCTAATCAGCTTGCTAAGCTTATTGCCAGCATGGTGGATACCCAGGATAACGTTTCTTGAGCTCTTCTAAAGTTGTTTCAGTTATGCTCTTGTTTTGTTGCCGCGTTTATTTGCACTGGTGGCCAATTTTGACGACCAGTGTATATGATATGCTGCTTTGTTCCCTATATTTGCACTGGTGGCGAACTTTGATGCCCAGTGGATGTAATATGTGTAATAGCCATGATAGCCTAGCATTAGTTGCTTGCTTATTTATTTCCTTGTTGTCTTGTTTATTTGTTTGCTTGTAGTCATTGCAGTTCTTTTTCCGCTGTTAACTATGGCTGCAATAACCTATTTTTTAAAACTAGGCCACAATAACCATGGGCTAATATTTACTGTAGTGACACTGGGCCTCCTACGGGCCGTAGAAACAGTGGGCCTTCTACGGGCCATAGAAACAGTAGGCCTTCTACGGGCCATAGAAACAATGGGCCTTCTACGGGCCGTATCATCAATGGGCCTTATACGGGCCGTATGATCGATTGGCCAAACGTGAGCCAATAACAAGCCGCATTATGGCCGTAAATGGTCTAGAGTTGGAATCGTCCGTTCATGGGCCGACCATAACGGGCCATCGTTAATAGGCCGTATTTGATGACGCTATGAAAACGGCCCAACGTATTAACGGACCACAAACGGGCCGACTATAACCACGGGCTGAATTTGGCCCACAAGCAGAAAATGACTGTAACGGGCCATAAGTAAACAAATGCTGGAAATGAGCCCAAGAATAAATGGGCTCTGAGAAGGCCGAAAGATAACATGGGCTGGAAACGGCCCAACGGAATAACGGGCCGTTAATGGGTATAAAGTGATACACTGTTCATTACGGGCCAGTTTCACCATGGGTCGTTAATGGGTGTAAAGTGATACACTGTTCATTACGGGCCAGTTTCACCACGGGCCATTAATAGGCCAAGAGTTACATAGGGCCTCATATGGGCCGAAAGACGTCATGGGCCATACATGGGCCAGAAGTGAAAATGGGCTGGAATCATATTGGACTGCCCAGATGACGCTAGTGGGCCTAATTCGGATAGGGCGTAACGGGCCTTGGGTTAGCGGGCTGTAAATGGGCTATATGCGAACAAGCCGTTAACAGGCTTTCCATGGGCCAGCCCGCCAGCTTTTGACCAAGTCAAACGGGCCGGCCTTTTCACAGGAATGGGCCTCTGTTGGGCCGTGCCACGTGTCGACGTATCATAGGCGCCTATCTGACCCACTGACGAGCTGACACGTGTTTCGTCCGACCAATAAGAATTTTACACGTGGAAATTTCCCATTGGTCGGGGCTGTTAACGGATTCATAACCCGACCCGATAGCTTAATGGCGTTCCGTTACGGTGGATGCCACGTGTCGTTCACCCTTGACGAAAGCACTTCTGTGACGCGCGATTTATCATCATGGAAGTGGACACTTCCATGATGATAATTTTGGTAATGTCATGGAACACTTCTATGACAGCACATGTATGACTATCTTGATTCTGTCATAAATTTGTCATGGATGTACATGCATGACAAAAAAACCGACCTACTATGAGAAACACTTATCATCACGGAAGTGTATTTTTTTGTAGTGTTGGCCATGCCGCCCTCAGGGGTTACGCCCATTCGACCAACCCATTGATCACATCAGGAATATCTTTCTGACCATACATGCTCGGTCCACTGAAAATCTATAAGGGTAGTACTGTCCACTTGGACGATCGCCCAAATCATTACCTAAAGTCATCTTCAGGACTACAAAAGGGTGAAAACGACGCTCCTCTACGAATACACTTGGCCCTTATCCTAGGCTCCAAGGCTTCAGTTTCACAAACTTGGACTCAGAGATGGCATGTGCTGTTGTTCCCCCGGGATAATGGGTGGCCTGTCTCCAGAGAGTCAGCCCACACACTAGCCTCGCCACTTGGGTTTCATGGCACGTCCATGTCAGACCACTAGTCTATCTCCTCCAGGATACATACGAGTGCCTCAAAAATTTCCTTGCAATCAACATACCCCGATCAGTTGGGAAGCATGTCCACTCGGACAAATACCCCTTTCATGCAAAAGGGTGAAAACGAGGCTCCTCTACAGATACAATGTACTCTTACAAATACCCCTTTCACGCAAAATCTAACAGTCAATATAAGAATTACTACCGGAACGATTACTCCCTGGAGTGTCCGGCTTTTTTCTACAGTCAGCAATTTCAAAGCCGAATTCGTTCACCGTGCCGAGAGCATAAAGATTCACGTGCTTGACTGAGTTCTAGGCTGAATTTATTCCGTGCCGTGTGCACGAAGATCAGTCCGACTGACTCAGCTCCAGGCTGAGCTTATTTACCATGTCAAGCGCCTGAAGATGCATCCGATTGACTCAATTTCAGACTAAAAGATATTTACTGTGTCGACTGTGTGGAGGTTTACCAGGAGACCTAGACCCTCTGTCCGACTCATCTTGTCTGACAGAGGCTCAGGGACTACACCCAGTGGGTGCACTCAGCATGCCCCCACTGGAAGAGAACTTAGAAAGAAACATTTTTCTCGATGCAAGACCAGTTCTAGATCACTCAAGTGCTACTCGACTTCCGAGTCGAGGAAGGGAAAGCTAGACTAGTACCAGATCCTCAAGTACTACTCAACCTCCGAATCTCAGAGGAACAAGTTCTATCATTACCAGCTAAGAAGATTTTTAGTTATCTCAGACCCCCGCCGACTGCCCGCAGTCGACGACGGTCTCGGGGACTACACCTAGTGGGTGCACTCGGCGTACCCCCCTGGAGTAAGCTCCACTCGATACGGCCTGACCGGTCCAAGTGGCGAACAACAAACAAACAAGTTCTAATGCACCCGGTGGCTACCATTTTTTTCTATAAGGTGAGTTTAACACTCCTCCGTGGACCTGTTTTGAGCCTTCTTCTAGGCTCAAAGTGCGAAATTCATAAGTTTGGATCTTGAACCCACTTGTATTGACATTCCTCCGGGATAAGAATGGCATCTCTCCGAGATGGCAGTCCATGCATCAATCTTGTTGACCAGATTTAATGACACACCCATACTCTGATCACGAGTTAACCTCTTCCGAGAGATGAACGAATGTCACCAAGTTGCTCCTCGCAAGCTCTTACCCTAGATCAGTCGGTAAGTGCAATGCCGGAATCCATTGAGATTTTGTTCAAACCTTGGTTGTCTGAAAGCACGATGACGGGTACCGAGTATTTCCGTAATCACTCGGGCCAAATTGTGTCTTTCACAAACTCGTTCTGCAAAATCGCAATCGATTCGGGGGCTAATGTTGGGGATAATGTCGGCGTTCTGGGAACAGGGGTCCCCAGACTTGCCTGCCTGCGGCCTGCGGCGTGGCTCAAAGGGGCCCCAGCACGGCCCATCTTCATCAACACAGACCCAAGACCCTCGTGAGGGGCCAAGCCTCGCGGGGCGGACGACACGGAGGTTCCTTAGGCGCGGCCTCATCAGGCTGGCTCGCGAGGAGGCGGAGAGATCAAGGCGGGGTACCTCATGAGGTGTCCATGATGCAAGCCATGACGACCAAGGGCGCCAGGCGGGCGCCAGCCCGCGCAGTGTCCTCCCTTTCCTCTTTGGTGCAAAGGGAGCAAGCGCATGTGGGAGGATCAAGCAAAGGCACCCGTTTTGGTGCAACAAGACCAAGACTAGTTCCGCGACAAGGAGAAAGTCATTGTGGAGCCCAAGCCAGCGTCGTCAGCAGAGCCTTTGGCAGGCGAGGACCAACTTTAGTCAGGATAAGTGTACTAGATGTTCCCCTTCAAAATGGCCAATTGTTGGCGCCCTTCCCGCTCAATATTTGGGAAGAGGCCCAGGGCCTTTGCCTATAAATAGGACTAGCCACCCCCGGGGATAGAGAGGGGAATTCGGAGGACGGATCGATTGGCAATCAGATCAGAGAGAGAGAGAGAGAGAGAGAAGGGCGACTGAACTCCTCCTTGCAGTTCATCCCCCCAGCAAGAACAGACCCTCGCGGGGCTGTTCTTCTTTGTATTGTTCATCATCATCAGCCCAAGAGGAAATCCACTACACCACCACACTGGAGTAGGGTATTACACCACATCGGTGGCCCGAACCAGTATAAACCCTGTGTCTCTTGTGTTGTTCTTCTCATAGTTTAGATCCTTGCGAGGCGGAGGGGTACAGGTAGGTAGGAAGCGTAATCTCCGCACACACCCCAGAGTTCGAACCTCAACGGTCTGCCGGAACCCGCAATCTAACATTTGGCGCGCCAGGTAGGGGTGCGCCGGAATTCGTCCTCCACCGGCCCGTTTTCCTCCGACCATCGCGTCCATGTCTGACGCTCGTCGGGCCCGCGCCGAGCGCCGAGCCGCTCTCGCTTCCCGCGTCGCCCAGACGGCTCCCATCGGCAGGCGTCCCCGCCGTTCCCCATCACCTGCCGTCAACGCCGCCACCGTCCTGGCGGGGAACGAGCCACGAGCGTCGTCCCAGCATCCGTCCGTGCGGCGAGACGACCGCACCGCTACTCCCTCGCTCACCCCAGCTGGTTCTTCGTCCCACGCACTCCGCGCACCCATGGAGGCTCGAGCTGCGCTCATCGCAGCAAACGAGCTCCTGCACTACCTTCCCGTCGACGACGTCTATGAAGAGTGGCTCGACCGTGTCGCTGAGCTCGTCCACGCCGCGGGGAGCGCTCCTGCACCGTCCGTTCCACTACACCGCACCCCGCCCCAGCGGGCGACGAAGCTCCGGAGGCGCCCCAGCCGCCTCCTCACCAAGAAGACGCCCTGGCTGCAAGGCGCGTGGCCCCTGGGCGGAACCCGCTCCGTCAGGCATCAGCGCGGCAAGAGCAGAGCTGCCAAGAAGTCCCTCGCCCGCAAGAAGCTGCCTGGTCGCTCCCTGCTCCAGCATGCCGCGGCCATGCTCCTGGCCCCGCACATCAATACCCCGCGCTGCTCCCAGATGCAGCGCGCGGGGACCTGCAAGACCAAGCTCTCCGTCACCCAAGGCCTCCCGTGGCCACGGCGGGCTGTCGTGCCTTCACCACCGAGATGCGCAGCGTCGCGTGGCCTGGCAAGTTCAAGCCAGACTTGCCTCCTCGCTATGACGGCACGGCCGACCCTGCGGAGTTCCTCCAGCTCATGAGCTGGGCATCGAAGCTGCCAACGGAGATGAGAAGGTCATGGCGAACTGGTTTCCCATGGCGCTCAAGGATGGAGCCCGCACCTGGCTCCTGAACCTGGCCCCAGGCACAATCTCCTCCTAGGACGAGATGTGCACCCGCTTCATCGCCAACTTCCAAGGTACTCGCGACCGGCCACCCGCCGTGAGCGACATGCGCCGCGTCAAGCAGCATCCCGGAAAGACCCTGGAAAAGTACATCCAGCGCTTCAACAACGCACGCCTCAAGATTCCCAGGGTGTCCGAGGAGGCCATCATCTCAGCCTTCTCCGACGGCGTGTGCGACGTCAAGATGAAGGAGGAGCTGGCGATGCATGAAGACCTGTGCACTTCCTTGGAGCTGTTCAACTTGGCGACCAAGTGTGTCAGGGCTGAGGAAGGGCGTCTCTCCCTCCTCGAGCTGCCTACCGCAGACCCAGAAGAGAAGAAGTCCAAGGCCAAGGATGTGAAGCGCAAGGGGGCTGCCGTGCTCGCGGTAGAACCGGACACCAAGCGGGGCAGAGATCAGCCCGAATCTTCCAAGGGCAGTCGGTACTGTGTGTACCTTGACCTCCACACCCACAACACCAATGAATGTCAAGAGCTCCGAGCCGTGCGAGAAGGAAGGATCGGCCGTCGCCCCGATCGTGCCGACCGGGGCTACGGTCGAGGAGGAGGAAGGAACGCAGGACGCTGGGAAGACCGCGGCCCACGCCAAGGGTGGCGCGATCGACCTCGCGAGGACCGCTGGCAAGACCCGCCTCACGAGGGAGACTAGAGGGACCAGCCTTGCGAGGATCGCCAGCAAGGCAACGCAGGCCTCCCACCGCTGCCGCCGCAGCTAAGGAGAAACGAGGACCGCCACCAGGACGAGGGGGTTGGGGGCTTCCAGGAGCTACGCGCAATTGCTTGCATCCTGGGCGAAGCTCAAACCCCAGCCTCTCAGCGCATCTTCAAGTAGTTCGCCCATGAAGTGAATGCAGTGCTCCCCAAGCTCGAAGCCACGCGTCCTCTCAGGTGGTCATCGTGCGCCATCACGTTCAGCTCAGCGGATCAGCTCAAGTGTGCAGCCACAGCCGGAGTCCTCCGGATGCTTTGTTCCCCAGTCATCAGCAACGTGGTGGTCACCAGGATCCTCATCAATGGCAGGGCAGGGCTCAACATCCTGTCCGGGGAAACATTCAACAATCTCCAAGTGCCCTACAACCAGCTTCAGCCAACCAAGCCCTTCTCTGGAGTCACTGACAGCTCCACGGTCCCGATCGGGCAGGGCCGCCTCCCTGTCACCTTCGGAGCACGCGACAACTACCGCACCGAGCTCATCGACTTCGACATCGCTCACATTCGCCTGCCGTACAACGCCATCCTTGGGTACCCGACGCTGGCTAAGTTCATGGCCGTGACTCACCACGGCTACAACATCCTCAAGATGCCAGGGAGTGCGGAGTCATCACGGTGCCCTGTGAAGAGAAGGACGCAGTGTGTTCCCTGGAACGAGCCTTTCAGGCCGCATCACTGGAAGACCCGGATCGCGGAAGCAGGAGGCTTCCCGAGACCACCCCCAAGAAGAAGAAGACATTGTCCGGCCCGGTCCCTCAGGAGCTAGGCCCCTCAGGGCCCGTGCCTGCCCAGGGGGAACCTCCTTCCATCGCATAGGAAAGCGCGCCCGGCGCCCTCCTCAGGCAGGGCTCGAAGACTCTCCCCTGGAGGGCTACCGACCTGGCTAAGGTCACGAGGGAGGCGCTTGGGCACCACGTGGAGGCGTGTTTCAAAGCACGTTTCCCTCAAGAAGGAGTAAGGCAAGGGGAGCCAGACCCTCAGGAGTTCGTCAGCAAGGTCATTCAAGAGCTACAGGAGTCAAGAGTCATGAGAGGCACCCGCCGCCTACTAGCTGTGGCTCCCCATCCAGGCGAGGATGGTGGGCTGCGCGTTTGCATCGACATACCAGGGCTCAATCGAGTCGCCACTCTGGGGCGCCTCTGGCCCTCGCGAGTGGGGCGATGCGAAGGTCCACCCCACAGCTACGTTCGCATGCCTTATGGCTAGCCGAACGCGGCTACCACGTACCAGCGCCTGATGAGGGGCATCATGGAAGCTCAAGGGGCCAGGCGTTCCGCAGCCCTGGCGGAGATGGAGATGGTCCGCAAGGAGCCACCAGCGCCTCCGGAGCCTCCCGAGGCCCCAGGGCCCGGGGGCTCGTGAGGATCGGCTTCCGCAGCCCACCGAGTCTGCTGCACCAACACTGCTTCGTCCTCAACATCATCAGGTGACATCTTTCTGTTGGGGAACGTAGTAATTTCAAAAAATTTCCTACGCACACGCAAGATCATGGTGATGCATAGCAACGAGAGGGGAGAGTGTTGTCTACGTACCCTCGTAGACCAAAGCGGAAGCGTTGACGCAACGTAGTGGAAGTAGTCGTACGTCTTCCCGATCCGACCGATCCAAGCACCGTTACTCCGGCACCTCCGAGTTCTTGGCACACGTTCAGCTCGATGACGCACCCCTAGCTCCGATCCAGCAAAGCTTCGGGGGGAGTTCCGTCAGCACGACGGCGTGGTGACGATGATGATGTTCTACCGGCGCAGGGCTTCGCCTAAGCACTGCAACGATATGATCGAGGTGGAATATGGTGGAGGGGGGCACCGCACACGGCTAAGGAACGATCACGAAGATCAACTTGTGTGTCCATGGGGTGCCCCCTGCCCCCGTATATAAAGGAGCAAGGGAGGGAGGAGGCCGGCCCTAGGTTTGGGCGCGCCAGGGGAGTCCTACTCCCACCGGGAGTAGGATTCCACCTTTCCTAGTCCAACTAGGTCAAGGGGGGAAAGAGGGGAAGAGGGGAAGGAAGGGAGAGAGGGGCCGCGCCCCAAACCCCTTGTCCAATTCGGACTGGGCTTGGGAGGGGCGCGCGCCACCTCCTGGTCCTTCCCACTAAGGCCCATCAAGGCCCATTGCTTCTTCCTCGTATTCCCGTAACTCCCCGGTACCTCCGAAAATACCCGAACCACTCAGAACCCTTCCGATGTCCGAATATAGTCGTCCAATATATCGATCCTTACGTCTCGACCATTTCGAGACTCCTCGTCATGTCCCCGATCTCATCCGGGACTCCGAACTCCTTCGGTACATCAAAACTCATAAACTCATTATATAACTGTCATCGAAACCTTAAGCGTGCGGACCCTACGGTTCGAGAACAATGTAGACATGACCGAGACACGTCTCCGGTCAATAACCAATAGCGGGACATGGATGCCCATATTGGCTCCTACATATTCTACGAAGATCTTTATCGGTCAGACCGCATAACAACATACGTTGTTCCC
Organism: Aegilops umbellulata; assembly: GCA_032464435.1. NCBI lineage: Eukaryota > Viridiplantae > Streptophyta > Magnoliopsida > Poales > Poaceae > Aegilops > Aegilops umbellulata. The sequence continues at coordinate 163,075,566 of CP136054.1, read as the reverse complement.
TTTGTCATCGGTATGTTACTTACCCGAGATTCGATCGTCGGTATCCAATACCTAGTTCAATCTCGTTACCGGTAAGTCTCTTTACTCGTTCCGTAATACATCATCTCACAACTAACACATTAGTTGCAATGCTTGCAAGGCTTATGTGATGAGCATTACCGAGAGGGCCCAGAGATACCTCTCCGACAATCGGAGTGACAAATCCTAATCTCGAAATACGCCAACCCAACATCTACCTTTGGAGACACACCTGTAGTACTCCTTTATAATCACCCAGTTACGTTGTGACGTTTGGTAGTACCCAAAGTGTTCCTCCGGTAAACGGGAGTTGCATAATCTCATAGTCAAAGGAACATGTATAAGTCATGAAGAAAGCAATAGCAACATACTAAACGATCGGGTGCTAAGCTAATAGAATGGGTCATGTCAATCAGATCATTCAACTAATGATGTGATCCCGTTAATCAAATAACAACTCTTTGTTCATGGTTAGGAAACATAACCATCTTTGATTAACGAGCTAGTCAAGTAGAGGCATACTAGTGACACTCTGTTTGTCTATGTATTCACACATGTATTATGTTTCCGGTTAATACAATTCTAGCATGAATAATAAACATTTATCATGAAATAAGGAAATAAATAATAACTTTATTATTGCCTCTAGGGCATATTTCCTTCACTTTCAAGTTTCGTTTCCGGCTGGGAGCGCCCCCCAGGGCTGCATTATTCCCAGGCCGCGTGGGTCCGTTCCTGCGGCATGTATCCCTTTTATTTCATGTCGTTAGCTTACTTTGTTGGGGGCGCCCCTCGGGCTGCATCATCCCCAAGTCGCTCGGGCCAGACCCAGCGGCATGTATCCCTTTCGCGTTTATTTCCGGATATGCATTCAACCCACCATGCTTGATTATTTGATGCCGGTCCACGGCACCTCTTATTCTCCATGTTGACCACTTGCACGTTAAAGGGGGGGTGCCTGAGCATCGCGACTCAGGGCTCTTACTAGCTCTCCAGCCCTCACTCTCTGGCCTTGTCCATGGCATCGCGACCTGGCATACCAGCAACAGCTGAGACCAGCTCGAGGGCCGGGACCCGAGGACGTAGAGTGCCGGCATCTAACCAAATTTGTAGGAACACATCACAAGATAAGGCCCAGTGCCAGGCGCAACCCGCCTAGAGGTAGGCCCCCGTGAGTCCCGCGCTGGCTCACGGGTGCCCAGATACACCTCGCCAGGCCCTACCGTGCCAGCCACGTGTCAGGGCGGGGCTGTACACGCCCCGGGGGCTCCTCCCGGAGGGGAGCCCCCTCCCATGTACCAGTGGAAGCACCATGCTCCGCGCTGGCTGACAACACTTCCGAGGAGCGGCTATGCCCGTACACATACAGTAGCACTATGCTCCGCGCTGGTGATAAACAACTGAGGGTGGCCTCCAGGCCGCATGAACCTCAGGGAGCCCAGAGCTCAGTGTCTAGCCTCATCGTAACGCCTCCCCCGGGAGTGCCGCTTGAGGGGGCTGGGCACGGGGGCTGCGCCTGGGTCACGCCCAGACGCACGCCACCCAGCCAGGCCCCCCGGGCCTGGTTCGTCGCGCGTCTCTCCCCGAGCGGAGCCAAGGTATGAAGGCCGTTTGAGCGTCAAGGGGGACTCCTGAGCATCGCGACTCAGGAGCCTAACTGGTCCCGTAGCCCCTCACTCCCTAGTTCTGAAAGGCTAGTGCCGGGTGAGGCACGCGCGGGGCTGGGCTCTGCAGACATAGAACGGTAGATCCACCCACATCTCACCTCCCTACATGCTGTTCACGCGCTAAGGGGGACTCCTGAGCATCGCGACTCAGGAGCCTAACTGGTCCTGTAGCCCCTCACTCCTTAGTTCCGAAAGGCTAATGCTGGGTGAGGTACGCGCGGGGCCGGGCTCTGCCGGCATAGAACATAAGCAAGTAGGAAGGAAAAGCGTAAATTTCAAGGACCGCCTCCCTACTTGCCGTTCGTGCGCCAAGGGGGACTCCTGAGCATCGCGACTCAGGAGCCTAACTTGTCACGTAGCCCCTCACTCCATGGTCCCGTCCTGGTTTCTGGTCGGGGCTAGTGCTGGGTAAGGTACGCGCGGGGCCGGGCTCTGCCGGCGTAGAACATAAGCAAGTAGGAAGGAATAGCGTAAATTCAAGGAATTCAGAAGCAAATATTACAGTCCATACTGTTATCTCAACGCCAAATGCAAGTTTAAACGCCTCCCCGAGGCATGGTACATGTGCAGGAATTAAAAAACAGGACAGGAGCCACGACGGAATCGCCCGACGGCGGTGGAGCAGCACGGAGTGGGTTCGCCTCATGGAGCAGCAGGGTCGGCAGCGCTTTGCTTCGGCTTGGTGCTGAAGGCCCGGAACTTCCCCAACAGAGCTTCCGCGCAACCCTTCACGGCCTCGGCAGCGGCAGCGGCACGCTCGCCGCTTGCTGGCTCCAGCAGGCTGTCGAGGTCGATGGTGGGATCGCGAAGGTAGATGTGGGTGAAGACCCGCGTCAGCGCTGCAGAAGATAGGACACGCGCCTCGGCCTCGGCCGTGGGGCCAAGGCCAGTAGCGACATCCTCAAGAGCACGAACCAGGAAGGGAAGCAGCTTGGCGGGGCCGTCCTCGGCGCTGGCCAGCGGGCTCTCCAGGCCGCTCTCGTAAAGCGTCTTCAGCGAGGAGCGAGCCTTCTTCTCCATCTCTATGAAGGCCATGCGGCCCTCGGCAAGAACCCGAGCCTTGTTGTCCAGCTCGACCTTCCTCGCCCCCAACTCCTGCTCCAGCACGCCTAGGCGGTCGCGGCGTTTCTTGAGCTTGGCCTCCCAGACCTCGACGGCCGCCCTGCGAGCCTTCATGCCTTATTCTTGCTCTTGGCGAAGGCGGGCCTCTTTCGCGAGCTGGTCCCGCAGGCCTTGCAGCTCATCCTCCAGCACCTTGCAGCGACCACGGACGTCGGCCGCCTCCCACTTGGCCGCGTCACGAGCAGCCTTCGCCTCAATGGCGGCCTGCCTCTCCTCATCGCAAGCCATCGAGGCCTGGACCAGCGCCGCTCGAACCGAAGTGTCGGAGCAAATCCATCCTGAAGCTAGATCCAAGCGCCCGGCCACCAAGCGAGGGTCGGCGCCAAGAAGATCCTGCCGGAGCCGGTCCAGCTCGGCAGCAACACAATCCAGAATGGCAGGAGGAGTCGGAGAGACAGCAGTCGATGGAGTAGGAGGAGAAGGCGCGGCGCGACCACAGCATCTCGAGGCGAAGCCTATTGCGCCCCCACGACTGTGGTGGCGGCGGCAGGCAAAGGCACCTCGGGAGTCACTTGGTCCATGGGGGCTGAGCTCGTCCCAGCCAGCTCAGCCAGGCCTCGCAAGGACGACCGGGCAGGAGAGGCCCATGCGTCGGTCACCTTCCTTCGCGGGCAGAGGCGCTGCCCCGGAAGGAACCTCAGGAGCCCCCTTCAGCTTCTTTGCTACAGGTGCCAGCCTGTCAAAGAGACGCAGACGTCAAGCCTCAGCAGCAGAACAAGAAACAAAGACAAAGAGTCAAGCACTTACGGGTCGTCGTCGGTGAGCTCAGGTAGCCTCCGGCCAAACTTGAAGCCTGAAAGCCGGCTGGAAGTGTCAACCTCGGAAGCGGAAGGCGCGTCTGCGGACTGCCCCGGGGTCGGCGCAGACCCGCGGGAGATCAGCCCGGTCCTGTCATTCTTCGGGATCGGGGGCGAGCTCCCGCTGCCCAGCACGTCATCATCCTCGTCCTCATCGCTCGGAGAGAGGCGGAGAGCGCGGGACCTGCACCGGGAGAGGGCCCTCGACTCTCCGTCAGTCGCCTCGGAGTCAGGCCCCTTCCCCCGCTCCCCTCCGTCTTCCTCTTCGCTGGAGTCATCGGAGGACACGTCCACCGGCTCCCCGGGAGCTTCCGTGGGCACGGGCCCATCCCCATTGAAGACAGGCATGGACTCCACCACCTGCTCCCCATCGTCGCGGAGGAACAAGGGCGTAGGAGCGCCCTCCAACCTCGCCACATCGACCCCGACCAGAGATTGGAGGACCGGAGCCAGATCTTCGCCGGCCAAGACCGGTGGGCTCGGATGAGGCCTCCACATCAGAAGTGGGTACTGCCGAAGCAGAGCCAGCTGGTGCTTCAGGAATTCCCTCAGCAGCGACGCGCCGGTCAGCTTCGCCGTCGCCATGTTAGCCGGCCTCAGATCCGCGTCCATCTTCTCCAACACCGGCTTCGCGCGGGGGTCCATGAGCTCCGCTCGACCCCATTCGCTGGAGCTCGTGGGTTGCTCCGTGGGCAAGATCAGCCGAGGGTGGATGCGCCCGGCATCAACCAAGACCCACTTGCTCCTGAAGCCCTCAATCCTTTTCCCGCGGCTCGAAATGGCATTGGCGCCACCATACGCGACGAAGCTCGCGCACGCGGAAGCAGGACCGCGAGAGGTCCGGAAGGAGAAGTAGTGGCACAGCAAGGCCATCGAAGGCTGCACCCCTACGTGAGCCTCGCAGTAATAGGCGAAGATTGCCAGGAGAAGGACGGAGTTGGGATGAAGATGCAGAGCATGTAGCTTGTAATGGCGGAGGACAGGGAGGAAGAACTCGGAGAAGGGAGGCACTAGGCCAGCGGCAATAGAGCTTACAAAGAGCGGATAAAAGGTGCTCCCACGGCCCTCAAGGGTGGCGGAGCCGGCCTTGAACACCTTCGCCCCGTCGATGCCCTGCGTAGCCGCCATCCGGCACAACTGGGCGAGGCTCGCCTCCGACACGTTTGGCGACTCCAGAGAAGATGAGTACCAAGCTCCGGCCGGGGACTGACGAGGCGCCATGGCTTCCTAGGTCACGCGGTCGAAGTAGATCTGGAGATTTGGAGGAAGAAAGGAGAGGCGCAGGAAAGGGGATCTGAGCAGGAACCGGAGAAAGCGAAAAAAGCAAAGTCTGGGCAGATGCCGCTCCTTTATCAACTCGCGTGGTTGCGGAGACGCCCACGTCCAATCAACCGCCACGCGGTGCCCAAGGCCGCAGGTTGTTAGGGCCCGCGGCGCTTCGCCCTTGCCCTTTCGCCTCCCTGCACGGCCAAGTCCGGGCGCGCCTTGGGCCCGGGGGCTACTGTCGGTGTTCTGGGAACGGGGGTCCCCAGACTTGCCTGCCTGCGGCCTGCGGCGTGGCTCAAAGGGGCCCCAGCACGGCCCATCTTCATCAACATATACCCAAGACCCTCGCGAGGGGCCAAGCCTCGCGGGGCGGACGTCACAGAGGTTCCTCAGGCGCGGCCTCATCAGACTGGCTCGCGAGGAGGCGGAGAGATCAAGGCGGGGTACCTCACGAGGTGTCCATGACGCAAGCCATGACGACCAAGGGCGCCAGGCGGGCGCCAGCCCGCGCAGTGTCCTCCCTTTCCTCTTTGGTGAAAAGGGAGCAAGCGCAGGCGGGAGGATCAAGCAAAGGCACCCGTTTTGGTGCAACAAGACCAAGACCAGCTCCGCGACAAGGAGGAAGTCATTGTGGAACCCAAGCCAGCGTCGCCACCAGAGCCTTTGGCAGGCGAGGATCAACTTTAGTTAGGATAAGTGTACTAGTTGTTCCCCTTCAAAATGGCCAATTGTTGGCGCCCTTCCCGCTCAATATTTGGGAAGAGGCCCAAGGCCTTTGCCTATAAATAGGACTAGCCACCCCCGGGGATAGAGAGGGGAATTCGGAGGACGGGTCGATTGACAATCAGATCAGAGAGAGAGAGAGAGAGAGAGAGAGAGAGAGAGAGAAGGGCGACTGAACTCCTCCTAGCAGTTCACCCCCCAGCAAGAACAGACCCTCGCGAGGTTGTTCTTCTTTGTATTGTTCATCATCATCAGCCCAAGAGGCAATCCACTACACCACCACACTGGAGTAGGGTATTACACCACATCGGTGGCCCGAACCAGTATAAACCCTGTGTCTCTTGTGTTGTTCTTCTCATAGTTTAGATCCTTGCGAGGCGGAGGGGTACAAGTAGGTAGGAAGCGTAATCTCCGCGCGCACCCCAGAGTTCGAACCTCAAGGGTCTGCAGGAACCCGAAATCCGACAGATACACATAACAGGTAGGCCCGCGAAGGGTCAGAATATCATAAACATGGGGTCCACACAAGATGTGGGTCCAGATAAATTTCATACATACATACTATCCACTCGGACAAGCAGCATACTATCCACTCAGAGAAGCAGCATACTATCCACTCGGACAAGCAACATACCATCCACTCGGATGATAGTTCACCACTCGACCGTACGACTCACTCGGGTATACGAAGACCAGCAGGCAGCAAAGCAGTCAAAGCATCATTCTCATACTGAAGGCTTAGTAGTGAGCTGGCATTATGGCATTCATGCCCAACTATGTAACATAGGAGGTGAGGGGGTGGCGCACTCTATATAAGCCACCCCCACCACTAGACCGGGTGCCTTTTTTCTTCCACCTCTCTCTCTTTCTCACCATTTAGCTGAGGCATGGTGATCCATTCTCCTCTCTCTCCCTCTCTCTCTCTCAAATACACCATGTAACTCTGTGTTCATGACAGATAAAGAAAGCCTCTCCGGAGAACGAGACATAGGGTCGTTATCTCCACCGCGAGAGGCCCGAACTCATTAAAACCACCGTGTCACCCATATGCATCTCGATAGATCATGCTCCTTTACCCTATCCCTTATTATTGTCGGAATCGTTCCCACGACAAGGACACCGCAAGATTGAACCCAAAGCTAAGAACTTCTCCCATTGCAAGAAAAACTATTCTAGTTGGCCAAACCAAACCGATAGTTCGAAGAGAATTACAAAGATATGATGACCCACAAGTATAGGGGATCAATCATAGTCCTTTCGATAAGTAAGAGTGTCCAACCCAACGAGGATCAGAAGGAAATGACAAGTGGTTTTCATCAAGGTAATGTCTGCAAGCGTTGAAATTGTAAGTAACAACTAATTTGGCAGCAGAATAATTGTAACGAACACGTAACGGTAACGGAAAATAATATGCAAGAAGATAGCCCATTCCTTTTGTGGAAAAGGACAGGACAAAACGGTTTCTTATAATAAGCAAAGTGTTCTTGAGGGCACCCACGAATTTCATGTAGTCACTTTCACCATGTTGGCTTGATTTCTGTTCACTACTTTGATAATTTGATATGTGGGTGGATCGGTGCTTAGGTGTTGTACTTACTTGAACAAACCTCCTACTTATGAATAACCCCCTCGTAAGCATCCGCAACTATGGGAAAAGTATTAAGATAGAATCTAACCATAACATTAAACTTTTGGATCCAAATTGGTCCCTTACGAAGTAGCGCATAAACTAGGGTTTAAGCTTCTGTCCCTCTAGCAAACCATCATCTAATAACTACTCCAAAATGCTTTCCCTTAGGCCCAAATATGGTGAAGTGTCATGTAGTCGACGTTTACATGACACTACTAAGGGAATCACAACATACATATTATCAAAATATCGAACACGTATCAAGTTCACATGATTACTTGCAACATGATTTCTCCCGTGACGTCAAGAACAAAAGTAACTACTCACAAGTGATAAACATGTTCATGATCAGAGGGGTATTAAATAGCATAATGGATCTGAACATATAATCTTCCACCAAATAAACCGTATAGTGATCAACTACAAGATGTAATCAACACTACTAGTCACCCACAGGTACCAATCTGAGGTTCCGGTACAAAGATTGAACACAAGAGATGAACTAGGGTTTGAGAGGAGATGGTGTTGGTGAAGATGTTGATGAAGATTGGCCTCTCCAAGATGAGAGGGTTGTTGGTGATGATGATGACGATGATGATTTCCCCCTCCGGGAGGGAAGTTCCCCTGGCGGAATCGCTGTGGCGGAGGGCAAAAGTGCTCCTACCCAAGTTCTGCCTTTAGACGGTGGCGCTCCATCCCAAAAGTCCTCTCCAAGATGAGAGGGTTGTTGGTGATGATGATGACGATGATTTCCCCCTCCGGGAGGGAAGTTCTCCTGGCGGAATCGCTCCGCTGGAGGGCAAAAGTGTTCCTGCCCAAGTTCCGCCTCGAGACGGCGATGCTTCATCCCGAAAGTCCTCTCCTTATTTTTTTCTATGTCAAAATGAATTATTTAAAACAATACAGAGGTTAGCCAACTCGCTTGGAGAAGGCTCCCCCGATTTCAGCCTTCGTTGACCGTCAGATGCTGGTCAACAGGGTCATCTGCGTGCTGCTTCCCGTTGGATCATCGCGTCTTGCATCACGTCTCATTTTGACCGACCGATGAAAACGATGAGGCAAATGACGTGTGGGCTCATGGCAAAGGGCGATAGGCTGGGTCAAACGTTTATGGGTGTTCGCGCGGCCTCTCCTCATGCACCGCGTGCGCCTGCGCGCTTCGGGCTCCCTCTTTTGCCATTCGCTCCTTTGGCTGGTTGGCAACCGCATATGAACCCGTTTGTGCACCCGCGGCTGTGTTGTACCGATGAAGGGTGGGCCTGTGCTGCCCTTGGTCCCGCTCATCAGCTGCATTAGCTGCATGTCACACTGTGTCATTTAGTTTCCACGGGTCAACCATTTTTGGTGGGTTGTTCCCCACGCCCTGAGCACGTCATGCGTTGTGGGGATAGAGCGGAGGGGTCAGCCGGTGCGTGTGCACCCGGCTTCTGCGCCTGCGGATTCTTTCCATCGTATGACTTGTGGGCCAGGTTCATCTATGGTCCTACACGTTGGCGAGTGGTGTTCGTTCGGTCCGTGTCCAGTCGCTTCGTCCGGGTTGGAAGGAGTTGTTGCGCTGCACTGTGGGCTGCTTGGTGCCTAGATGACTCCTGCGCTAGGTCCTGTCTCATCCTGTGGTGTACCATTGGCCATTGCCATTCTCTCTGGTCTTTTATCACCATTTTTTTGCCGCACGCCGCTGCTCAAGGGCCCGTGTAGACGGACCGTCCCATTTGTCTGTTGGATGGGTGTATGCTACGTGCGTCTGCCCCTTCCTCGCTGCCGGCGTACTGTGGCTGATGCACGACTGGACCACACCGACGTGCGAGCGCCGCGGCATGGTCGCGCGCGATAGGGCCCCTTTGGACGAGGCGTGCGCGTCCATGATCCTGGTGACGGATGGAGGGAAGCCCCGGGAGCTGCCGTTCGCGCTGCTTGCGGAGCGGTGGATGGTGGTGGCCTTGGTGGGGGCTACCGCGGGATGGGGATGAACGTGATGGGGGCGCCGGCGGGGGGCGGATCGGGGCGGCGAGCGAGCGGGAGAACACACTGCTCTCCCTTGGCCGCGCTGCCGACCACGCGGCCATCGCCATGGTCGAGTTCGACGTTCAGGTATATACAAACACAAATGAAGCTAGCCTCCGCTTGAATTTCCCATCATTAGTTCGCAATTGATACGCTGCTAGCTTGTTTAAGCTTGGACTCTCGTCGGCTCGTCTCGCTTCCTTCGACTATACTCTATTGTGATCTATTGTGGTGACCCTAGTTTGCTCGATGGGCGACGCTGGTTCAGGTTCGTCCTGCTCGTCTTCTTGTGTTTTCACCTCACCTCTCTCTTTGCTTCGCCTTCTAATCTCGCATGCTTGGGCTTGTTTCGTCCATGCGCAGTTTGTTTCGACTCGCCATTGACGCCTGCGTCGACGCGTGTGTCTTTCTGTCCTTCGCGTTTAGGTTTGTGCACGCCACTTCTGCTCGCCTATAACCTGTTCGATGAAATGCATTTGTGCTACCATTTGTTCTTCGGTTTAGTCTGTTTTCTTCGTTTTCTTCCTTCCTAGCTCTGGTAAATAGGTTGTTCTTTTCCTTTTCTGAACCGCGAGTGTTTCTTGCTTGCATCTGCATCTTTGCATGCCGTGGTTGTTTTCTGACCGGTTCTTTTCTATATTTTGTAGGTTGTACGATCTCGCCCGTTGCTGCGTTCACGTTCTGCTCGTTGCTTCGTCTCTGTTTTACTCATCAAGGTTTGCTGATCTCCCCTCTGTCTAGCATCCTATTCCGCTTTCTTTATGTACTATCATGTTGGCTATTGTCGGGGGAAATCTACCTCCACGAACACCTATGGGGACCGAGCCCCTTTCTGGTTCGGCGGGGGGCGGAGGTCGCGCGAAGAGCGGATCGAGGCGATGCACACAAGGGGTTTACCCAGCTTCGGGCCGCACAGATGCGTAAAACCCTACTACTGCTTTGTGGTTTGTATTGTGTTCTTGTTCGGGAGCGTTGAGTGCTACAGTACACTCAGGCAACTAATCGGACCGAGCGTGAGTGGCCTCCCTCCCCTCTTTACGTTGCGCATGGGGCCTCCTTTTATATGCGCAAGGGGTTACCCACAGGTGGCAATGTAGGTGGGGGTAAAACTGGAAAACGCTGTGTTGGGTACAGCTATTTGCACAGTGCTATCATACCTAACTCTGACGGCAGGGGACAAGGGCATTAAATGCCCGTCTGGGTCGCCCAAACAGTGCAGAAAAGGGACCGTCAGGGGCGCCACCGTTTGCCACGACGGCTACCCTGTCAGCGTTGCTTCGCCACCGCATGCCCCTGGCTGCGCAGCCTCTCGCCACGTACGCCTGGAACGGCCCCAGAGCGACGCATGGGTGGATGAGCTGGAACGCAGGCGCGGGGTGGTGACTTGCCGCGGCAAGCGCCTTGTCGCGGTTGATGCCTTGTCGCGCCCGGGAGTTTGTTGCTCACCGGTCCTTGCCGGGACGCGTGGCGCGTCGCAGCATGTCTCTTGTCGTGCCTTGGTCGGCCTTCCCGGCAAGCTCCTCTTGCCGGGGCCTTCTGCTTCGAGCGGCTGTCCCAGCAAGCTTCTCTTGCCGGGGCCTTGCTCTCTTCGGGTGGCCTTCCCGGCAAGCTCCTCCTGCCGGGGCCTTGGCTCAAATACTTTGTTCTTGGATGGCCCAAAAAGGGACCATGGAGAGTTTTGGCGATCGCCTGGCAAGCCTTGCCGCGGGGTGCTACGACTGCCCGTGCACAAGTTCGGGGTACCTACTTTAGTACACCGACAGGAGCCCCCGGGCCTGGGCCATACATGGTGCCGAGCGCTGTTGGGCCAGGCCCAAAACAGTGCACGGGCGCGCGTGGCCTAGGTCATGCTGCATCTTCTTTTGCATCCACCCTGTCCTCCCCGAACAGCACGCGTCGAACGCGGCATCGTGGGGAGAGGCGTGCGTGACGTGGGCGGCGTGCGCGGGGCTGAGCCCCGCGGGCATGCGTCACGTCGCAGGTGATTTGTTTATTCGGAAAGGCGGAACGCCCCCCCTCCTCCCCCTTATAAGCAGGGGAAACAGGGGCAGTCCGCCCACCCGCCAGTTGCGATTCCTCGAAAATCTCCGCCACTTCCCAAGAGAAGCAGCGTTCCGCCCCTTCCGTCGCCACCAGTGCTATCGACGCCGTCGACCTTCCTCCCCCCTTCCGCCATGGCCCCGAAGGGCGACAAGGGGAAAGGGAAGGCTGTGAAATCGGCCGAGGCGCAGCGGCTTGAGGCGATGCGAAAGGAGCAGGCAACCTTCCCCCCTGAGCTCGACGCGTTGGACCTGAGGGAGGAATTCTACCTCTTCTGGTCGACGGGGACGCGAGCGCATCCGCGCACGAGGGTTCTTCCTGCCGCTGCCCAGAAGGAGTATCTGACCGGGTATCCCTTCTTTCCTCTGTTCTTCTATTGCGGGCTCTGCCCGCCCTTCTCTGAATTTTTCTGCGACATCATGAACACCTACGGGTTCCATCTCCTTGATTTCACCCCCAATGCTGTCCTGACCATGGCAATTTTCGCACATCTTTGCGAAAACTTTGTCAGAGTCTATCCAAACGTAGTCCTCTTCCGCCACTTCTTCACGCCTCAAGTAGAGAGAGGAGAGCCCCTCTCTGGCGGAATCGCCTGGATCTCGAAGCCCGACAAGAAGGATGCTTATCTGGAGGGAGAGCTCCGCAGCAAATGGGAGGAATGGAGAGCAGACTGGTGCCTGATCGTCCAGGAGAACCCGCAGCCATTCACTGCCGTGCGCCGAACTCCTGTGGTGCGCGGCAGGGATTGGAGCGACGTGGCTCCGGACGACGACAAGCTGCAGATTGCCGTTACCCGGATCTTGCGGCTTAGGCGTGCCGGGCTCACAGTTGGCGCCATTGGCGCAGATTTCCTCCACCGCCGCATCGCTCCCCTGCAGGAGAAAGGGAGACCCGCCTGGGAGTTCCAGAATGCGGCGGACATCATGAGGCTGCGCCCTGGCCTTAACTTCAATTTCACTGTCTTGGAGCTTGATGGGACGCTCAGGGAGCTGTTCAAGCACGACCCCGATCGCCCCGAATGGTTCAGGCTGCCGCGAGGCGTCGTCCCGTTGTGCAACAATTCGTCGCTCAGCCGCATCCTAGCAATGATGCCGCTGTGCGACTCGCACGGGACCGACCCCACTTGGCAGGAGCCCGCCGGCGATGTCGTGCGGGCATTCATTGACGACTTGGTGGAGGTGCCGGTCGACCCCGCCGAGCAGAAGGGCCTCACCCGGGACACCACCGACGAAGAGTTGGCGCGCATCGCCTCCAGGATGGAAGAGGCGGCGGCAGCCGCGGCCGCGGGCGAATTTGGCTTCACATTGGCGGAGGCGGACGCAGCGGAGGCGGAAAGCCTTGCCGATCGAGCGGAGTTTGTCGGCGAGGAAGAGCCTACCGGGCACGACGTCGAGGCGGACAAGCCCATCGACGACACGAGCGGCTTGCCGGAGGTTGACGCCTCTTCCTCCCGACCTTCGGGCAGCTCGTCGCAAGCGGAGCCCCCGGCTCAACCACGGAGGCGTCTCCGCAAGGCTGGAGACGTGGTGGGGCGGTAGACGAGCCAACAGCCGCAGCGCCGCGTGACACGCTCTGCTGTGGCAGCAGGAGCGGGGTCTTCGCAGGCCGCCGCTTCTGCTCCTCCCGCCCCTCGCGCCACGGCGGCAGCCGGGGCAAGGCCATCTCAGGCTAGCGCCACCCCTGCCTCCGCCAAGCGGCCGAGGGAGCCTACTCTTCCGCCTCCTCGCGCCAGAAGCGGGCCAGTCTTCGACTTCTCCGCGCTTAGCTCCGACGAGGAGGAGAGAGAGGAGTAAGATCCCCGCTGTACTTGTATTTCTTCAATTCTTGCAGTTGTGTCTCGCATCTCATTTGCTTTCCTCTGAATTTGCTCCTTTTCAGGACTCTGGCTCAGAGGGCGGCAAAGAGAGCCAAGGTCCCGGTGGTCATCCTTGACGACGAGCCCACCATGACGGCAGGGGGTGCGCCTGAGATGACCTTGTCGGACCCGCCAACTAATCCTCAGAGCAGCCCCCAGCGCAGCCCCCAGGGTAAGCATATGATTTGCTTCCTGCCGTTGGGCGCGCCCGGGTACTCTTCGTTTTTTTTGATATCTGACTGTTGATTTGCGTAGGAGCAGAGCAGCCCCACCAGGAGCGTCCGGAGACCGCCCCCGATGCGTCACCGGTTGCAACTACACCGCCAAGGGGGAGTTCCCCGGCAAGGGAGGAATCCCCGGCAAGGGAGCAGTCTCCGGCAAGGGAGCAGTCTCCAACAAGGGAGTAGTCTCCGGCGAGGGAGCGGTCCCCGGCAAGAGACAGCACCGGCGACCCCTTGGCGACGGAGACCGTGACCGCAGACTCTGGCGAAGGTAACCTTCTTGCCTCGAAACTCCCCTGGGGTTCTTCTTCTTTTGATAGTTGTTTGACTTCTCTCCCTCTTTCGGCCTTCAGACCCGCCTGCCACGGACCTGATGGAGACCGAGGTCGTCGTCGAGGAGGACGTGCGTGGCCATACCGACGACGTGGCCGCCACCGGAGAGGCGGACGGTGCTGAAGATCTGGCCGGCGAAGAGGCCGCCAAGGCTGCCGCAGCGGCCGCCGGTGAGGGGGCCGGCGATCATACAGACGGCCTTGGGCCCGCAGGGGCGCCAGGCGCTGCGCCGACCACCGATCCTGCTTCCGCTGGAGCGTCGGGCCCCGAGGAGCCCCAGCCAGGCATCTACCTGAAGGCCGGCGATGATATCTTCATCAAGCTCCCCTGGGAGTCGACTTCCAGGGCGCCGGTCGAGGGGGAGACCTTGGATGGAGAGGTGCTCGCCTCCGCCGGTCTGACGCTGGTTGATGCGCCAAGCAGCGGCGGCGGTGAGCCTGAGGAGGAGCGGCTGCTCCGGAAGCTGGTGTCACTCTACCGCGCCCGACAAGCCAAGGTAGAGCGCCGGGAAGCGCTTGTCGCTAAGGCGGGAGTGGACATGGAGAAGCGCGCCGAGGAGCTCCGGGAGCTCAACCAGGAGGCCCTCCGATCCTTGGCGGAGGAGCGGAGGCAACTCGACGAGGCGCGGACGGCCTTCATCCTCGAGAAGGCCGAATCCGAAGAGCAGCAGAGGCTTGCCGCCGAGGGGCTGTCCGCGCGGGAGGGCGAGCTGGTGCAGCAGAAAGCCAGCCTCGCCAGCCATGAGGAGGAGGTCGCCGCGCGCGAGCAAGCGCTTGGCGGAGCCCTCAAGGAAGCGCAAGATGCTGCCGCGGCCGCCGAGGCCGCCAAGAAAGAGCTGGAGACGAGGGTGGCGCAGCTCGAAACTGATCTTAAGGCGAGCGGTGAGGAGCTCACCGCGCTCAAACAAGAGCGCGAGAAGGGGGTTTATACCCTCGGCGAGCTGCAAGGACGCTTCGCCGATAAGATCAGGGAGCTTGACGCTGCCAAGGACTCCAATGCCGACCTCGAGATGAAGCTGGCCACCTTGTCCAAGACGCTGGACAGCGCCAAGGAGCGAGAGACGGCCTTGCGGAAGGAGATCACGGACAACGAGGCGCTGTTGGAGAGCGTCGCAGTTACCCAGAACGACTTCAGGGCGGCGGTGGAGCAGTGGACGGAGGGTCTGGTGGACATCGCCGCCTCCATCGACAAGGAGCTGTCGCTGCTGGGGATGGAGGGTCACGAGTATCCCTCCGATGCGAACCTCCCACCCAGCGCTAAGCTCACTTCGTTCTTCAAAGGCATGGTGACGACCCTTCAGGAACTCCGGGATGCGATCCCAGAGCGGCTGGCCGACGAGACACACGATGCCTGCGCTGGAGCCCTTGAGAAGGTGTTGGTGAAGATCGTCTTCCGCAACCCAGGCCTCAAGCTCACCAACGTCCTCAGATCCCTGCCGGCAGACGTTGACCTTGAGGAGATCAGGGCCCTCGTCGCGCCCATTGTGGAAAGGGTGGCCGGGATCAAGAGGATTGAGGGCGACCGTGTGAATTAGGCCGCCCGCCCTTTTCTTTTCTTGTCGCCGCTGGCCGAGTTATGAAAGCAATTCATTAGGGCTGCGACAAGTTATCTTGTAATATAACTTTATCTTAGGTAGCGAGTGCACTGTTACTTCCTCTGTTCGATTCCCTCCTTTGTATGTTATTGCCCTACGCTTTTAGGGAACTTGTCGGCGTAGGCACACTTGCTGAGTGTGGGACATCAGCAGCCCGCTGGCGGTGCCGTTGCCGGTAAGAAACCTTGTCGTGACTAGCCGCGGTTCACTTAAGTTGTTGAGCAGGCTCGAAACGAAATAAGGGCGCAACTGCAGTTGTGGCACACTCAAGTCGCTGAGCGAGCTCGAAACAAAGTAAGGGCGCGAGTCTGGTCGCAACATACTTAAATCGTTGAGCGGACTCGAAATGAAGTAAGGGTGCGACTAGCCATGAGCTGGTTCCTCCGCGCACAGGTTTTCCATACGAAGTACGGTCGTTCGAGGAAGATAACCTTAGAATTTAAAAACTTGATTGCTCAAACTTTGGCAACTTAGCTTTTCCGTGGCTCGCTGCCCGGCAAGGTCGCTTTCTAGCAAGGCGAAACATGAGGCTCGTCATCGCTTACCGGGGGTCAGTGCTGCACAGTGTGTCAGATAACGCATGCAAAGAATAAAGAGCATGAGATCGACAAGATACGCGGAACACATGAACTCAATCTGTGCCCAGGGTCTGCGCCTGGCTCTGTACAAAGGATCACATGCAACAGCGGCAAGACTTTGTACAAAAGGGTGGTTGCCGGACGGGGTCCGACAACCGCGCCTTACGGGCGAAACTTACGAAGATGCCCAACGTTCCAGGAGTTGCTCACCGGAGTGGTATCTTCGGTCTCAAGGCGGACAGCGCCAGGCCTAGCGACTTGTTTCACCCGGTAAGGGCCTTCCCACTTTCTCAAAACTTCTGGCTCTAACTTTGCAGCTATAAAAGCAGCGCAAAGCTTGCTGGTAGCGAGCAGCTCGCACAGCGGCCTGAAGACGGTCCTCCTCGAGGAGTAGCGCGTCATCTCGCCGCAGCTGCTCTTGCTCGAGCTCAGCGTGAGCGAGCACTCGAGGTGGCCCGTATGCGAGATCCGTGGGGCTAACTGTCCCCGCTCCATGGAATAGAGCGAAAGGTTGCCTGGTCATACCAGGGCTTACCCGCGCCGAGAGGTGTCTGCGTATGTTCGGACGCCGTGGCACCATGAGCTGGCTCGGCGACGCCCGTTCCGCCGCCGGTGCCGTCCCCACCACCCGTTTGCTCCAAGGGCGGTGGGTTCGACGCGGACGGACCAGCCACCTCCGGAGCCTTCTTCTTCGGTGGCATGTCGATGAAGACGATGGAGATCTAGCCTATGCAGACGCCGGATCAGGTTCACACAACCTCGACGCCCCCTACCTGGCGCGCCAAAGATGTCGGGGGAAATCTGCCTCCACGAACACCTATGGGGACCGAGCCCCTTTCTGGTTCGGCGGGGGGTGGAGGCCGCGCGAAGAGAGGATCGAGGCGATGCACACAAGGGGTTTACCCAGCTTCGGGCCGCACGGATGCGTAAAACCCTACTGCTGCTTTGTGGTTTGTATTGTGTTCTTGTTCGGGAGCGCTGAGTGCTACAGTACACTCAGGCAACTAATCGGACCGAGCGTGAGTGGCCTCCCTCCCCTCTTTACGTTGCGCATGGGGCCTCCTTTTATATGCGTAAGGGGTTACCTACAGGTGGCAACGTAGGTGGGGGTAAAACTGGAAAACGCTGTGTTGGGTACAGCTATTTGCACAGTGCTATCATACCTAACTCTGACGGCAGGGGACAAGGGCATTAAATGCCCGTCTGGGTCGCCCAAACAGTGCGGAAAAGGGACCGTCAGGGGCGCCACCGTTTGCCACGACGGCTACCCTGTCAGCGTTGCTTCGCCACCGCATGCCCCTGGCTGCGCAGCCTCTCGCCACGTACGCCTGGAACGGCCCTAGAGCGACGCGTGGGTGTTTGAGCTGGAACGCAGGCGCGGGGTGGTGACTTGCCGCGGCAAGCGCCTTGCCGCGGCAAGCGCCTTGCCGCGGTTGATGCCTTGTCGCGCCCGGGAGCTTGTTGCTCACCGGTCCTTGCCGGGACGCGTGGCGCGTCGCAGCATGTCTCTCGTCGTGCCTTGGTCGGCCTTCCCGGCAAGCTCCTCTTGCCGGGGCCTTGTGCTTCGAGCGGCCGTCCCGGCAAGCTCCTCTTGCCGGGGCCTTGCTCTCTTCGGGTGGCCTTCCCGACAAGCTCCTCCTGCCGGGGCCTTGGCTCAAATACTTTGTTCTTGGATGGCCCAAAAAGGGACCATGGAGAGTTTTGGCGATCGCCTGGCAAGCCTTGCCGCGGGGTGCTACGACTGCCCGTGCACAAGTTCGGGGTACTAAGGTACCCCTACTTTAGTACACCGACAGCTATCCTACTGGTTGTTTCTGTATGTACTGTCATGTTATCTTAGCCTACTAATCGTTTGAATATATTTAGCTATCTTTCTAACAATAGCCCATCAAGCTAGCAATATTTCATAAGCAACACTTATTATACTAGAGATTGACGAGTATGATATAAATAGTTTAATTAAATAGCTGCAGTGATATGGAAAATTCATGTATTTTCTGTTGCTGTTCAAGAGTATGCCTGTTAAAAGATTCAGTTGCCATGGTTCCCTAGGCAAGATTCAGTTTTACATGGATTATTCTAGATAAATTCAAGTTATTTGCGTTGGGACACCTAAGCTAACATTTATACCTTTCTATTTAGGAGATGGCAGCAGTATATACAAAGTATATCACTAATTATTTGTAGATTTCATTCTTGATAGGAACAGAACTGTTATAGCTGATGTCAACACGTCAAGGTGAGTTTCACCCAATCCTTCTTCACTCCTCTCTCCCTCTCTCTAACTCTGCAACTCTGTAAGCTTATGTAGTGTGCTCTGCTCCAATGATCTTTAATTGTTGTACATCAATATCTCCTTTTCATTTCCTATGCTGAAAGGAATGGTAATGCTTACGTTTTACTATTTGTAAAATTAACATATGCTAGTTGGCTTCTTCAGGTGGCTTATTGTTGATTTTATTTTCTTGTCCGCCTCTATGAAATTTTTGAAGGACTTGTCAATCCAATGGATTAGATGTTGAATTAGATATGGCTGCCAGTATGCAGGCCATCTTGAGTGTCTCATCTAGATCACTGGGAACAAGAAAGTACCCATATTAGGAAACTGAAATGTGACAACACTTATTTTCATCTAGATGACTGCGAGTATGCACGATGTTGAATTTTTGTCAGAATAGCATACCTAAACAGTTGGTTGTTCGTCTAGATTAAACACCCAGCTATAAGAATGGGTTGACAACATTGGTTGACTCTACTGGCACTTCAATGTTGTCCAGATTCATCATTTTTTTGCCATTGATTTTCCAGATGGTATTTTAGAGGCTTCTTATTAGTGACTTCCAACTTCCATACAAAGCATGAGTGAATTTCTTGTTTCAAATATTGATTTGTTGATTACAGACACTAATTGACACTATGACCTTGATGCTTGATAGAATTGCATCAATGAATTTATTCTTCTCTTGTTACTTGCTTTGCTCAATGTATATCTTGGTCTGTTATTGCGTGACTTTGTAAATGTAAAACTGAGGCTTTTCGGCCTTGGTAATTTTGATTCTTGTCATGTTCAGGATTCAGACGGTTCTGAAACCACATTTATAGTTTTTATTTAGGTTTGAGTTGCACAATAACAAAATCGATGATTGTTTACTTATGGATGGTAATATATTTACTTTTCATTGGTTTTGAAGTTATAAGAAGGTCACCATGACAATTGATATTAAGGTTTAGTAGTTCTAATCATTTTTATTCTTTGAGATACTCCTCCAATGCAATTTATTTTCATCGGTTTTGAAGTTATAAGAAGGTCTCCATGACAGCTGATATTAAGGTTCAGTAGTTCTACTCATTTTTATTGTTTGAGATACTCCAATGGAATTTTGATGCAACATTGGATATTTCCATAGCTTTAACCTTATGCCACAATTGCTTTTGTCTTATTTCAGTGTGTTTATTTGCCATCTTTATGTGCTCAGGACCAAAAAAATTGCTAATCTTGCAGTTTTAATAGACGTACATTCTACAACATGGTAAAAAATAAGGGGAGCTTTTAGACGGCATGTAGGTTATCATATGAAATCCGGTTAAATTTTAGGAAGGTTTAGGAGTATCTCCCTTTTTTGTATAAATTTGGCTCCACAATTGCTTAAACAATAGCTAGGTTCTACAACAAACCTGCTATGAATAATTGCATTGTTACTTCAGTGAAAAGTTCCCGGGCATTCTATGTGTTCCTTTGGACTTGGTTGAAAGTATTCCTTTTGTTATCCAGTTTCTCACTAAGCATGTTACCTTTGTTGCTGAATTTTGCCTACAGTTGAGGTATATTAGACTCACATGATTACCTGATGATTGATGTGGATTCTACAACTTGGAAAACACATTTAGGATATTCAAGTTGTGTGTGGCGCCCAGGAGAAAGCTTGCTAATCCATTCAACCACTTACATGAGAATCCAGTGCCGCAGGTGACTCATTCATGCAATAACTGTTGTTAAGTTTTTCCTTTTCTCCTTTGATTCTACAAGCCGCAAAGGAGAGAAGGGTAGAAAATATTTCCATTCTCGTTGAATTGGTGGGATTGTCACCAAGTAAGTGCTATAGATGTTTCTATTTTAGAGCAAGAAGCCAAATCCGCTTGTTCATTGTAAATCTTGGAAAACTTGTTGTTTATTGTCACTTCCATATCTGTTATAAACTTTTGTTGCTGGTGTGGTATTTTTCAATCTTGGTTAGCCCATCCATTGCAGCAATGTGCTTGTTTCTTCACTTGATTTCTTGTTTCATGTTTGCACCTGTATTACAGTAGAAAAACTTGTCATAAACATTGTTTGACCAGTTCCCTTCAAAAAAAGAAGAGATGGCTATAGAGAGTGGCTCCATCGCTGAGAGATGACAAACGTCGTGCAAGGCATTGTTTGTTCAGCTACTTTAAAAAATGAAGGAATCACAGTGCATCAGACCTATCAAGGGATGTGTAGGATATAATGCTATGGTTCCAGACACGTGAGAGGGGAGAGACAAAGCATGACTTGTTCCTAAGTTCCAGCAAATGTAGCAAAATTGTAGAGAATGCCCGCATTTTGAAAACTTGATCACATAGTTTGAGGCTATGTTTCTTTCAAATTTTGTGGACGGGGCGTCGACCCGTTGGCTGGGTGGCTAAGGTTGCTGCCAGCCCACCACCCGAGTTCAAGTCCTGACTTGGACGTGTGGTGCTCGCGGAGTTTCTCCTATAAAAAAATGCCAACGAGGGTTAGCCCTTGGGTTGGTCTCATTTTTTTTCTTTCAAATTTTATTAGTAAGAGGATCCTTATTATTGTCAAATTGTCAAGCATTTTTTTTGAAATAACTCTTGGTTTGAAATGGGACCTTGCGCCATGCAACAAGTAATGTTATTTTAGCATTATTACTAAACAAAACCAACAATAGGAACATTGAATAAACAAGAATAGACGTGAGTTAATGTGTCAGCATGCTAATCATATTTTCAACTAAAACATGTTTCCTTAACTGGTCTATATATGTTACACAAATATGATTCATTTTTCAACCTCATATTTCTCAGCATGATAAACATATTTTCAATATAGCATGATTTAAGACATGGGCTTTCTACTACCAATATTGAATATTTCCTTGCAAAATAAAACTATTTTCATCGACAACATGTATTTAGCGGGTCTTTGCGCCATTTGGCGCAACGGGTCAACTAGTATACCAGAAGATGGGCATCGGAGGTGGGCCGGGGAGGGCACAACCCACCAGGGCGCGTCTGGGCTCTCTGGCGTGCCCAGGTGGGTTGTGCCCACTTGGTGGGCCCCCTTTGGTAGTTATTCGCTTCAATAATTATTATTTATTCCATAAAAATTCCCCGTGAAGTTTCAGCTCATTTGGAGTTGTGCGGAATAGGTGGCCTGACGTAGCTTTTTCGAGTCCAGATGTCCAGCTGTCGGAATTCTCCCTCTTTGTGTGGACCTTTGCATATTATGAGAGAAAAGGCATTAATTACTCAAAAAAGCATTATTATGCATAAAAACATTATAAATAACACTAGGTAAACATGATGCAAAATGGACGTATCAAGTCCCCCAAGCTTAGACCTCGCTTGTCCTCAAGCAAAAACCGAAATCAAAAAACATGTCCACATGCTTAGAGAGAGAGAGAGGTGTTGATAAAAACGAAATACATACATAGAAGCATCATTTCAATTCTTACATTATCATATAACTTTTATCACAACATCGAAGTATAAAGCATAAACTCTATTGGAAACCAACAAACTATGTTCTCAGTCAACTTTGCAACTACGATTCATCTTCTTTTCAGGAAGGGTCACGTATCGGAGCCTTTAGGCAAGTCCACATACTCAACCATCATATAGTCGTCTATGATTGCTAACACTCACTACAAAAAAAAGACACATCCGTGACATTTGGGGTTGAACGAATTATTTTCCTGTCATGCTTATGACACTTCTATGATGATAATTGTGACAAAACCCGGTATCATCATAGATGTGGTGGGCTCCTACTTCTATGACAAAAAATCATGATAGAAATGGGATTTTCGTCCTAGGCGGGCTGGAGACGTAGCTGCATGACATTCTTTGGGCCATCCATGAGGGAAAAACCATGGTAGAAGTGAGGGCGAGGAAAATATCGGGGAGTTCCCCATTACGGTGGCTGGTCGGGACCCAGCGATGCGTGTTTCTCTCGTACACGTACGCGTGTGGGTGCGAGGCATTGGGCTCTAACAGAACCCGAGCGAGGCGTTCGCCTATTGATCCCGAGCGACTGCACTGCAGCCTACGGGTTACTGAACCCGAGTGATCGATCGATCTCTGGCTGTTAACTGAACCCGATCGAGTGATTCCTTCGCTACTGCTGCTAACTGAACCCGATCGAACCTGCTGCCTCTTGATGAACAGTGAGCATTGTTGGGGGGTTGGATGAATAGGACCCCGTGGTAGTAGAGGCCGTTGCCGCTGGATGAACAGGACCCCGATCAATCGAGCCGGTTGGGGGTGGATGAACAGGACCCCGTGGAGGGCTGGTTGAACAGTAGCCGGTGGAGGTCTGGATGAACAGTAATCCGTGGAGGGGTGGTTGAATAGGACCTTGTGGAGAGGGCTGGTTGAACAGTAGACGGTGGAGGAGCGGTTGAGGCTGGATGAACAGGAGCCCGTGGATGAACAGTAGCTGGTGGAGGTAGGAGGGAGACGCCGTGGATGAACAATCGCAGGTGGAGGCTGGAGGAGGTCGACGGTGGATGAATAGTAGCCCATGGAGGCAGTCGACTGTGGATATGAATAGTAGCCCATGGAATCCCGTTTTGCGGTACGCCACACCCCTCCCAATGAACATGACCCCCGTTTCAACCGTAGCGCTCCAACACAAGCCTGTTTCGTCCATTTTGAAGTATTCCACACCCCTCCCGATCAACAGGACCCTGTTTGGACCGTAGGAGGTCAAAGAGAAGTCCGTTTCCTCCATTTTGCGGTACGCCAGACCCCTCCCGGTGAACAGGATCCCGTTTCCATCGTAGGCAGTCGAACACAAGGTCGTTCCCTCCATTCTACGGTATGCCAGGCCTTGTTTCAATCAGTTGTTCCCGATGAACATGACGCATTCCGTTTCCTCCCGAAGAACACGACGACGCATTTTCTCCGTTCCGAACCAGCCATGTACATGAGCCCTGGCCGTACATATGTGCGGGTAGGCGTGCGAGACCCCACGTGTATGTACGTATGTGGCCGGATTTACTTTCTTGCACCCTGGCTGTATGTACGTGTACATGCTACGTGCGCGCCTCTACTACAACACGTGCCCTTCCTTACTCGGCCACGGTTCATCGCTGTAGCCTGCAGACAGACTGATTGTATGTACGTAGACGTTCGCGACTAGAATGACAACGCTACGTACGCTTCAACCATATGGGTGCCGACTGTCAGGGAGGATAAGGAGGCACTTCCTTGCATGCGAATATATAGCTGGTGCATCCCAGCTGTCAGGGGAGAATCATATTTTTTTGCCCGTAATATGGACGCACTTCCTTGCATGCGAGGATGTAGCTGGTGGGTCCCAGCAGTCAGGGGGAAACATTTTTTTCACGAAATACGATGGCCTGTCTGGTGGGTCCCTGTTGTCAGGTGGAGGAATCATTATTTTGTACGTAATAAGGTTGAACTTCCTTGCTCCGGCCGTGGACCCAGCTGTCAGCCTCTCCACGTACAGTACTCTTTCGATGGAAGTCATTCGTTGACCACATTGACCACGCTACACCGAGAGCACCAAGGCGGTAGACAACGACGAGGCCTAGGAAGGGGACGACGTGGAGCCAGGGAAGATGCGCCGTGGATGCCCATGTGGAGAGGAGTACGAGGGTTGACTGGTTCAGCTGTGGTGCGAGGCTTCCGTCGCCGCAGAATAACAGGGGGTGTGGGTGAGTAGAGGGATGGCCTGGCCAGCGGTGGGAGTAGTAGGGGGCGGTGAGGCCTCCGCAGCAGCACAACCGGCCACGGGAGGCAGGAGCAGACGGCATGACCAGCGCTGGTTTGGGCGGCTGGGGCAAGAAGACCAGAGGTTGAAGAAGCACTACGGCCGTTGGATGGACATAGTATGGTCACTGGAGCTAGAATCGTTCATATTGACTAAGTTGACGAAGCCCTCCATCCGCGTCAACTTAGTAGGCCCACAAGTCAGCCTTCCACAATGGTGGGTCCCAGCTAGCAGCGGGAGTATTCATTTTTTTGTGGGTAATAAGGAGGCACTTCCTTGCGTGCAAAGATATAGCTGGTAGGTCCGAGCTGTCAGCGAGGGGAACTTTTTTTTTCATGAAATACAGAGGCCCTTATAGTGGGTCCCAACTGTCAGGTGGAGGATTCATTATTTTGCACGTAATAAGGAGGCATTTCCTTGTGTGCAGCCCTTGACCCAGCTGTCAGCCTCTCCACGTACATTCCACTTCCGATGGATGTCGTTCGTTGACCATGTTGACCATGCCGCGCCGCGAGCACCAAGGCGGTGGACGACGGTGAGGCCTAGGAAGGGAACGACGCGGAGCCGGCGAAGACTCGGCAGTGGTTGCCCACGCAGTGGGGAGTACGAGGGTTTACTGTATCGGCTGTCGTCGCCAGAAAATAATAGGAGGTGTGGGTGAATAGAGGGATAGCCAGGCCAGGGATGCGAGTATGGTGGGGCCGTGAGGTCTGCCCGGCACCATAGCCGGCCATGGGAGGTGGGAGCAAGTTGTTCCGCTGGCGCTGGTTTGGGCAGCTGGAGCAGGAAGATCTGAGACTGAAGAAGCACGATTGCCGTTAGATTGACATCTAACGTTCTGACGATGGTAGAGTCGATTGTTGACTAAGTTTCTTTTTTTGAGAAACCTTGTGTACGCATGAACTTAGTAGGCCCACAAGTCAGCCTCCAAATTTATGGCAGACAACATAGAGCCCATTTTCCATTTTTTTTAAAATTCCAGCCCATTTGCTAATTCTTAAGGAATTTATTACAGCCCATTTTCTGCTCAGGACCACGGTCAACAAGTTCAACCTTATTTTTCATATTTCGGTGGAGTCCGAACTGTTTTAATCCAGAAATGATAAACATTTATTTTTTAAGAACTTATTGATTTGCCAAAAAAATCATTTTGTTTTTGTAAGCAAATAAGACGTGGGACAATTGAGTTGGTTTAAGGGAAAATCAGTGGTAAAAATTAGCACTGGGAGGGAAAACAAAAAGGAAATAAGGATGTAAATATGAAAAGGGAACTTTATGTATTTTCAATATAATAATATGTGTATATGAGCTAGTAAAACTATAGGTACAGATTAGAAAACGGAAGCAGGACATGGCGTTCAAGAGGAAAATAGAACTGGACTGTGTGTTTGATTCAGTAAAAAAACGGCCTGCGGATGTTCTAAAACAAAATATTACTAACGCTGGCGGGCCAGAGGCCAGCAGATACCTGATGGATCTTTGTGCCCCGTTATCATCATGGGTTGGTGAAGGAAATATGCCCTAGAGGCAATAATAAAGTTATTATTTATTTCCTTATATCATGATAAAGGTTTATTATTCATGCTAGAATTGTATTAACCGGAAACATAATACATGTGTGAATACATAGACAAACAGAGTGTCACTAGTATGCCTCTACTAGACTAGCTCGTTAATCAAAGATGGTTATGTTTCCTAACCATGAACAAAGAGTTGTTGTTTGATTAACGAGGTCACATCATTAGTTGAATGATCTGATTGACATGACCCATTATATTAGCTCAGCACCCAATCGTTTAGTATGTTGCTATTGCTTTATCCATGACTTATACATGTTCCTATGACTATGAGATTATGCAACTCCCGTTTGCCGGAGGAACACTTTGGGTAGTACCAAACGTCACAACGTAACTGGGTGATTATAAAGGAGTACTACAGGTGTCTCCAATGGTAAATGTTGGGTTGGCGTATTTCGAGATTAGGATTTGTCACTCCGATCGTCGGAGAGGTATCTCTGGGCCCTCTCGGTAATGCACATCACTTAAGCCTTGCAAGCATTGCAACTAATGAGTTAGTTGCAGGATGATGTATTACGGAACGAGTAAAGAGACTTGCCGGTAACGAGATTGAACTAAGTATTGGATACTGACGATCGAATCTCGGGCAAGTAACATACCGATGACAAAGGGAACAACGTATGTTGTTATGCGGTCTGACCGATAAAGATCTTCGTAGAATATGTAGGAGCCAATATGGGCATCCAGGTCCCGCTATTGGTTATTGACCGGAGATGTGTCTCGGTCATGTCTACATTGTTCTTGAACCGTAGGGTCCGCACACTTAACGTTACGATGACAGTTATTATGAGTTTATGCATTTTGATGTACCGAAGGTTGTTCGGAGTCCCGGATGTGATCACGGACATGACGAGGAGTCTCGAAATGGTAGAGACGTAAAGATTGATATATTGGAAGCCTATGTTTGGACATCGGAAGTGTTCCGGGTGAAATCGGGATTTTACCAGAATGCCGGGAGGGTTACCGGAACCCCCCGGGAGCCAAATGGGCCAACATGGGCCTTGGTGGAAAGGTGAAAGGGCTGCCCTCATGGGCTGCGCGCCTCCCCCCTTCCCCTAGTCCTATTAGGACTAGGGAAGGTGGCCGGGCAGCCCCTCTCTCTTTCCCCACTTGGGGAGTCCTATTAGGAATAGGATTGGAGGGGAGTCCTACTCCCAGCGGGAGTAGGACTCCTCCTATGGCTGCCGCACCCCTCCCCCTTTGCCCCTTTATATACGGGGGCAGGGGGGACCTCTAGACACACAATTGATCATTGAGATCTTTCCTTAGCCGTGTGCGGTGCCCCCTGCCACCAAATTCCACCTCGGTCATATTGTCGCAGTGCTTAGGCGAAGCCCTGCGTCAGTAGTACATCAAGATCGTCACCACGCCGTCGTGCTGACGGAACTCTTCCTCGACGCTTTGCTGGATCGTAGCCCGAGGATCATCATCGAGCTGAACATGTGCTAAGAACTCGGAGGTGCCGGAGTAATAGTGCTTGGATCGGTCGGACCGGGAAGAAGACGTACGACTATTTCCTCTACGTTGTGTCAAACGCTTCCGTTGCGATCTACAAGGGTACGTAGATCATACTCTCCCCTCGTTGCTATGCATCACCATGATCTTGCGTGTGCGTAGGAATTTTTTTGAAATTACTACGTTCCCCAACAGTGGTATCAGAGCCTGGTTTTATGGTTTGATGTTATTTGCACGAGTAGAACACAAGTAAGTTGTGGGCGATATAAGTCATACTGCCTACCAACATGTCATACTTTGGTTCGGCGGTATTGTTGGACGAGACGATCCGGACCAACCTTACGCGTACTCTTACGTGAGACCGGTTCCCTCGACGTGCTTTGCACATAGATGGCTTGCGGAAGACTGTCTCTCCAACTTTAGTTGAACCGAGTGTGGCTACGCCCGGTCCTTGAGAAGGTTAAAACGGAGTCTATTTGACAAACTATCGTTGTGCTTTTGATGCGTAGGTAAGATGAGTTCTTGCTTAAAGCCCGTGGCAGCCACGTAAAACTTGCAACAACAAAGTAGAGGACGTCTAACTTGTTTTTGCAGGGCATGTTGTGATGTGATATGGCCAAGACATGATGCTAAATTTTATTGTATGAGATGATCATGTTTTGTAACCGAGTTATCGGCAACTGGCAGGAGCCATATGGTTGTCGCTTTATTGTATGCAATGCAATCGCGATGTAATGCTTTACTTTATTACTAAGCGGTAGTGATAGTCGTGGAAGCATAAGATTGGCGAGACGACAACGATGCTACGATGGAGGTCAAGGTGTCGCGCCGGTGACGATGGTGATCATGACGGTGCTTCGAAGATGGAGATCACAAGCACGAGATGATGATGGCCATATCATATCACTTATATTGATTGCATGTGATGTTTATCTTTTATGCATCTTATCTTGCTTTGATTGACGGTAGCATTATAAGATGATCTCTCACTAAATTATCAAGAAGTGTTCTCCCTGAGTATCCACCGTTGCAAAAGTTCTTCGTGCTGAGACACCACGTGATGATCGGGTGTGATAGGCTCTACGTTCAAATACAACGGGTGCAAAACAGTTGCACACGTGGAATACTCAGGTTATACTTGACGAGCTATGCATATAAGATATGACGTCGGAACACGGAGACCGAAAGGTCGAGCGTGAATCATATAGTAGATATGATCAACATAACGATGTTCACCATTGAAAACTACTCCATATCACGTGATGATCGGTTATGGTTTAGTTGATTTGGATCACGTGATCACTTAGAGGATTAGAGGGATGTCTATCTAAGTGGGAGTTCTTAATTAATTTGATTAACTGAACATAAACTTATCATGAACTTAGTACCTGATAGTATCTTGCTTGTTTATGTTGATTGTAGATAGATGGCTCGTGCTGTTGTTCCGTTAAATTTTAATGCGTTCCTTGAGAAAGCAAAGTTGAAAGATGATGGTAGCAATTACACGGACTGGGTCCGTAACTTGAGGATTATCCTCATTGCTGCACAGAAGAATTACGTCCTGGAAGCACCGCTAGGTGCCAGGCCTACTGCTAGAGCAACACCAGAAGTTATGAACGTCTGGCAGAGCAAAGCTGATGACTACTCGATAGTTCAGTGTGCCATGCTTTACGGCTTAGAACCGGGACTTCAACGACGTTTTGAACGTCATGGAGCATATGAGATGTTCCAGGAGTTGAAGTTAATATTTCAAGCAAATGCCCGGATTGAGAGATATGAAGTCTCCAATAAGTTCTATAGCTGCAAGATGGAGGAGAACAGTTCTGTCAGTGAGCATATACTCAAAATGTCTGGGTATAATAATCACTTGATTCAATTGGGAGTTACTCTTCCAGATGATTGCGTCATTGATAGAATTCTCCAATCACTGCCACCAAGCTACAAGAGCTTCGTGATGAACTATAATATGCAAGGGATGAACAAGACTATTCCTGAGCTCTTCGCAATGCTAAAAGCTACGGAGGTAGAAATCAAGAAGGAGCATCAAGTGTTGATGGTTAACAAAACCACTAGTTTCAAGAAAAAGGGCAAAGGGAAGAAAAAGGGGAACTTCAAGAAGAACGGCAAGCGAGTTGCTGCTCAAGAGAAGAAACCCAAGTCTGGACCTAAGCCTGAAACTGAGTGCTTCTACTGCAAGGAGACTGGTCACTGGAAGCGGAACTGCCCCAAGTATTTGGCGGATAAGAAGGATGGCAAGGTGAACAAAGGTATATGTGATATACATGTTATTGATGTGTACCTTACTAATGCTCGCAGTAGCACCTGGGTATTTGATACTGGTTCTGTTGCTAATATTTGCAACTCGAAACAGGGACTACAGAATAATCGGACACTAGCAAAGGACGAGGTGACGATGCACGTGGGAAACGGTTCCAAAGTCGATGTGATCGCGGTCGGCACACTACCTCTACATCTACCTTCGGGATTAATATTAGACCTAAATAATTGTTATTTGGTGCCAGCGTTGAGCATGAACATTATATCTGGATCTTGTTTAATGCGAGACGGTTATTCATTTAAATCAGAGAATAATGGTTGTTCTATTTATATGAGTAATATCTTTTATGGTCATGCGCCTTTGAAGAGTGGTCTATTTTTGATGAATCTCGATAGTAGTGATACACATATTCATAATGTTGAAGCCAAAAGATGCAGAGTTGATAATGAAAGTGCAACTTATTTGTGGCACTGTCGTTTAGGTCATATCGGTGTAAAGCGCATGAAGAAACTCCATACTGATGGACTTTTGGAACCACTTGATTATGAATCACTTGGTACTTGCGAACCGTGCCTCATGGGCAAGATGACTAAAACACCGTTCTCCGGTACTATGGAGAGAGCAACAGATTTGTTGGAAATCATACATACCGATGTATGTGGACCGATGAATATTGAGGACCGTGGCGGATATCGTTATTTTCTCACCTTCACAGATGACTTAAGCAGATATGGGTATATCTACTTAATGAAACACAAGTCTGAAACATTTGAAAAGTTCAAAGAATTTCAGAGTGAAGTTGAAAATCATCGTAACAAGAAAATAAAGTTTCTACGATCTGATCGTGGAGGAGAATATTTGAGTTACGAATTTGGTGTACATTTGAAAAATTGTGGAATAGTTTCGCAACTCACGCCACCCGGAACACCACAGCGTAATGGTGTGTCCGAACGTCGTAATCGTACTTTACTAGATATGGTGCGATCTATGAGCTCTCTTACTGATTTACCGCTATCGTTTTGGGGATACGCTCTAGAGACAGCCGCATTCACGTTAAATAGGGCACCATCTAAATCCGTTGAGACGACGCCTTATGAACTATGGTTTGGCAAGAAACCAAAGTTGTCGTTTCTTAAAGTTTGGGGCTGCGATGCTTATGAAAAAGCTTCAACCTGATAAGCTCAAACCCAAATCGGAGAAATGTGTCTTCATAGGATATCCAAAGGAAACTGTTGGATACACCTTCTATCACAGATCCGAAGGCAAGACTTTTGTTGCTAAGTTCGGAAACTTTCTAGAGAAGGAGTTTCTTTCGAAAGAAGTCAGTGGGAGGAAAGTAGAACTTGACGAGGTAACTGTACCTACTCCTTTATTGAGAAGTAGTACATCACAGAAAACTGTTTCTGCGACACCTACACCAATAAGCGAGGAAGCTAATGATGATGATCATGAAACTTTAGATCAAGATACTACTGAACCTCGTAGATCAACCAGAGTGAGATCCGCACCAGAGTGGTACGGTAATCCTGTTCTGGAGGTCATGATATTAGATCATGATGAACCTACGAACTATGAAGAAGCGATGGTGAGCCCAGATTCCGCAAAGTGGCTTGAAGCCATGAAATCTGAGATGGGATCCATGTATGAGAACAAAGTATGGACTTTGGTTGACTTGCCCGATGATCGGCAAGCAATTGAGAACAAATGGATCTTTAAGAAGAAGACTAACGCTGATGGTAATGTTACTGTCTACAAAGCTCGACTTGTCGCAAAAGGTTTTCGACAAGTTCAAGGGATTGACTACGATGAGACTTTCTCACCCGTAGCGATGCTTAAGTCTGTCCGAATCATGTTAGCAATTGCCGCATTTTATGATTATGAAATTTGGCAGATGGATGTCAAAACTGCATTCCTGAATGGTTTTCTAGAAGAAGAGTTGTATATGATGCAACCGGAAGGTTTTGTCGATCCAAAGGGAGCTAACAAAGTGTGCAAGCTCCAGCGATCCATTTATGGACTGGTGCAAGCCTCTCGGAGTTGGAATAAACGCTTTGATAGTGTGATCAAAGCATTTGGTTTTATATAGACTTTCGGAGAAGCCTGTATTTACAAGAAAGTGATTGGGAGCTCTGTAGCATTTCTAATATTATATGTGGATGACATATTACTGATTGGAAATGATATAGAATTTCTGGATAGCATAAAGGAATACTTGAATAAAAGTTTTTCAATGAAAGACCTCAGAGAAGCTGCTTACATATTAGGCATAAAGATCTATAGAGATAGATCAAGACGCTTAATTGGACTTTCACAAAGCACATACCTTGACAAGATTTTGAAGAAGTTCAAAATGGATCAAGCAAAGAAAGGGTTCTTGCCTGTGTTACAAGGTGTGAGATTGAGTAAGACTCAAAGCCCGATCACTGCAGAAGATAGAGAGAAAATGAAAGATGTTCCCTATGCTTCAGCCATAGGCTCTATCATGTATGCAATGCTGTGTACCAGACCTGATGTGTGCCTTGCTATAAGTTTAGCAGGGAGGTACCAAAGTAATCCAGGAGTGGATCACTGGACAGCGGTCAAGAACATCCTGAAATACCTGAAAAGGACTAAGGATATGTTTCTCATATATGGAGGTGACAAAGAGCTCACCGTAAGAGGTTACGTTGATGCAAGCTTTGACACTGATCCGGACGATTCTAAATCGCAAACCGGATACGTGTTTACATTAAACGGTGGAGCTGTCAGTTGGTGTAGTTCTAAACAAAGCGTCGTAGCGGGATCTACATGTGAAGCGGAGTACATAGCTGCTTCAGAAGCAACAAACGAAGGAGTCTGGATGAAGGAGTTCATATCCGATCTAGGTGTCATACCTAGTGCATCGGGTCCAATGAAAATCTTTTGTGACAATACTGGTGCAATTGCCTTGGCAAAGGAATCCAGATTTCACAAAAGGACCAAACACATCAAGAGACACTTCAACTCCATCCGGGATCTAGTCCAGGTGGGAGACATAGAGATTTGCAAGATACATACGGATCTGAATGTTGCAGACCCGTTGACTAAGCCTCTTCCACGAGCAAAACATGATCAGCACCAAGACTCCATGGGTGTTAGGATCATTACAGTGTAATCTAGATTATTGACTCTAGTGCAAGCGGGAGACTGAAGGAAATATGCCCTAGAGGCAATAATAAAGTTATTATTTATTTCCTTATATCATGATAAAGGTTTATTATTCATGCTAGAATTGTATTAACCGGAAACATAATACATGTGTGAATACATAGACAAACAGAGTGTCACTAGTATGCCTCTACTAGACTAGCTCGTTAATCAAAGATGGTTATGTTTCCTAACCATGAACAAAGAGTTGTTGTTTGATTAACGAGGTCACATCATTAGTTGAATGATCTGATTGACATGACCCATTATATTAGCTCAGCACCCGATCGTTTAGTATGTTGCTATTGCTTTATCCATGACTTATACATGTTCCTATGACTATGAGATTATGCAACTCCCGTTTGCCGGAGGAACACTTTGGGTACTACCAAATGTCACAACATAACTGGGTGATTATAAAGGAGTACTACAGGTGTCTCCAATGGTAAATGTTGGGTCGGCGTATTTCGAGATTAGGATTTGTCACTCCAATCGTCGGAGAGGTATCTCTGGGCCCTCTCGGTAATGCACATCACTTAAGCCTTGCAAGCATTGCAACTAATGAGTTAGTTGTGGGATGATGTATTACGGAACGAGTAAAGACACTTGCCGGTAACGAGATTGAACTAAGTATTGGATACTGACGATCGAATCTCGGGCAAGTAACATACCGATGACAAAGGGAACAACGTATGTTGTTATGCGGTCTGACCGATAAAGATCTTCGTAGAATATGTAGGAGCCAATATGGGCATCCAGGTCCCGCTATTGGTTATTGACCGGAGATGTGTCTCGGTCATGTCTACATTGTTCTCGAACCGTAGGGTCCGCACGCTTAACGTTACGATGACAGTTATTATGAGTTTATGCATTTTGATGTACCGAAGGTTGTTCGGAGTCCCGGATGTGATCACGGACATGACGAGGAGTCTCGAAATGGTCGAGACGTAAAGATTGATATATTGGAAGCCTATGTTTGGACATCGGAAGTGTTCCGGGTGAAATCGGGATTTTACCAGAATACCGGGAGGGTTACCGGAACCCCCCGGGAGCCAAATGGGCCAACATGGGCCTTGGTGGAAAGGTGAAAGGGCTGCCCTCATGGGCTGCGCGCCTCCCCCCTTCCCCTAGTCCTATTAGGACTAGGGAAGGTGGCCGGCCAGCCCCTCTCTCTTTCCCCACTTGGGGAGTCCTATCAGGAATAGGATTGGAGGGGAGTCCTACTCCCAGCGGGAGTAGGACTCCTCCTATGGCTGCCGCACCCCTCCCCCTTTGCCCCTTTATATACGGGGGCAGGGGGGACCTCTAGACACACAATTGATCATTGAGATCTTTCGTTAGCCGTGTGCGGTGCCCCCTGCCACCAAATTCCACCTCGGTCATATTGTCGCAGTGCTTAGGCGAAGCCCTGCGTCAGTAGTACATCAAGATCGTCACCACGCCGTCGTGCTGACGGAACTCTTCCTCGACGCTTTGCTGGATCGGAGCCCGAGGATCATCATCGAGCTGAACGTGTGCTAAGAACTTGGAGGTGCCGGAGTAACGGTGCTTGGATCGGTCGGACCGGGAAGAAGACGTACGACTACTTCCTCTACGTTGTGTCAAACGCTTCCGTTGCGATCTACAAGGGTACGTAGATCATACTCTCCCCTCATTGCTATGCATCACCATGATCTTGCGTGTGCTTAGGAATTTTTTTGAAATTACTACGTTCCCCAACAGCTGGGCCTGTTAAAAACAAAACCAAGCCTGGGCAGTCTACAACCCAGTTGAAACTTGCTCGACCTGAAAAAACAATATACCTGTCGGATCCCAGTTATCAGTCTGTAGTTGCAGAATTTTCTCGTTTATTGAGTACGTTCAAGACTTCATGGGTTTCACCGCCTCAGACGTCAGCATTATTTTTCCATCGTGATAATAAGTGCATGGACTTGCTTGCGTACGGCCATGGACCTGCCGGTTCAGTACGGTTAGGCTTGGTATGGACAACCGTCTTGTGGTTCCATGGACGAATTTCATGCAAATTGGATGGTTTTTAGTGAAACCGTACTAAATTCGTTGCATTTTACATATTTATTTTCATTAAAGAATATTTTACATATTTCAACTAATAAGGGACTAGGCCTTTTTTAGTCCATGGGAGGCGCTTCACGATCGAGGTCGCGATACTTAACTGTTCTGAAAGGCCCCAATCCATCACTCCTCTCTTTTAATAGTTTCCAGATGGTCTTGGCATGCCACAGCCAAGTTCCGAAATGCTGCGTCCAACTATCAACCTGTGAAACCGGATGGATCCCTTCCGTACTTCGAAGATGTAAAAAAATGGAGAACTGGGAATTCGAACGGCAGGTGCTTATGCTACCCATCAAATAAAAATCAGGTGCCTGAAAATTCATTTTGAAACAAATGATTCAGCTTTATATCCATGTCGACCCTCGACATGATGGTTGGAAACAAATGCCAAGTTCATACTGAAAGATCGTTAACAACAATACCAACTTGCAGACGACCAGGTAGTACAAGTACCAATACTAAACTAACTTATAATATTTTTAGTCCTAGCCCTAGTGTTCGTCTGGTAGAAAATCTTGCATAAGACCAGCTCCCGCTCCTTCTCTTGCTCCAGGTCCCCGAGGTGGTTGTGATGCCCGGATAATTAAGCTACAGTAACCCTCTACTAATGATGCCACGTCACTTCAATTACTGTTGCTAATCTCGCGTTAGTTTGAAACCGATTCAAATTCAAATTCAAAATTTAATTAAAGGCAAACAACAAAAGTTTTCAAACTTTAGTACTAAAATGTACGGGCTATGCCAAATAATGCAAAGTTAATCGTGGGAAGAAACCCCACTTTTATAAAATGTTTTAATACTCTAAGGTGACTGAAACAGTAGTTGAAACGATTAAATAAGTGCCTTTAATATTTTATAAAACGATAAACTATTTTATTTTGAGGTAAAACTTTTTAGGGTAGTGGGTTATTTTGAAACACTATTTTTGGAGCTATTGTCATAATTTGCTGCATTAAAAATAAAGTGTAACTAAAATAAAACAGAAACGAATAAATAAAAGGAAAAGAACAAATAAAAAACAAAACAAAAGAAAATAAAGCCCCCCCTCGCTGGGCCTCGGCCCAGCTGGCCACTGGGCTAGCCAGGCACGCCCACTCCCCTCCTCCATATCCCCACTCCGGGGGAAACCCTAACCCGTAACCCCCCACTCTCCCACATCGCCTCCCTCTCTCCCCCACCACCTCTCGATCCCATCTGGACCAGGGTGGGGTTTGAACGACGACGCTGATGCCTCACCCCCTTGCTGCGTCGACCACCGCCGCCGCCCGAGACGCCACCTCGCTGGCCAGCCTCTTCCTCCTCGCCGGCCTGCTTCATCTCTGAAGCCCTTGTCCCGCCCGCTGCTGCCTCGGGGCCCCCTGCTCCCCTTGTCCCACTCTGCCGGCCGCCGGCCGCGCCTAGCAGCGCCGCCCAGATGCCTCCCCGTCTTCACCTGCTGCTGAGCCGTACCGGCTTCGCCCCGCGGCTCGCCCCCCTCTCTTGCGCCAGCCCCTGCTCCGCCGCCGACCCCCTGCACCGTCACCGCCCGCCGGCGAGCGTGCGCCCCGGCTCGCCGTGCCTTCCCCCCGTTGGCCGTGCCTGAGACAGCGGACGGGCGCCTGTTGCGCCTGTTACGGCTGCATCCGCATGCCCGCGGCGCCCGTGCCCGTTAGGGCCCCTGGCCCAATGACAGTCGGGGCCCATCCCAGAATGTTTTAGAAAAAAAGAATTAAAAAATATATATATAATAAAAACAATTAATTAATTATAGAATTAATTAACTTAATTAATTTTGATTAATTAAGCTAAACCACTAATTAATCATGATAAGTTAGTCTAGTCAATGACGAACGGGACCCACACGTCAGTTTGACCAGTCAACACCTCTGTTGACTGCTGACGTCATGCAAGTTGGATTAAATTAAGCTAAACCCGCATGCTCGCATGCACTGTTCTGGATAATGTTGAATTAAATTAATTTGATAAATCCTAAAAATGTTTTAAATCTTTTAAAATTAATATAAAATAAACCATAACTCGGATCGAAATACTTTCCACATGAAAGTTGCTCAGAACGACGAGAAGAATCCAGTTACGCAGCCCGTTCGTCCCCCACACATCCCTAACATATCAAACTCGCAACTTTCCCCCTCCGGTTCATCTGTCCAAAAACGCGAAACACCGGGGATACTTTCCCGGATGTTTCCCCCCTTCGCCGGTAACACCCCCTACTGCGTTAGGGCACACCTGGCACCGCTACTTGTTTTGTCATGCATTGATATGCATCTGTTTGTATTGTATTCATTGTTTCTTCCCCCTCTTCTCTTCAGTAGACTACGAGACTGACGCTGCTGCTGGTACGCCGATCGACTACGGTGTTGACGACCCCTCTTTCTTGTCTGAGCAACCAGGCAAGCCCCCCTTGATCACCAGATATTGCCTATTCTTCTCTATACTGCTTGCATTAGAGTAGTGCAGCATGTTACTACTTTTGGTTAATCCTATTCTGCTGCATAGCCTGTCATTGTTGCTACAGTTGTTACCCTTACCTGCTATCCTGCTGCTTGGTCTGCTCTCCGGCCGCCCACGCAACATGCAGGTGTGCAATGGGCGATGGGCCCAGACCCCTGCGCGCATAGGATTTAGACCGGCGTGCTGACCTCTCTGTTGTGCCTAGGTGGGACTGTGACGTGTTGATCTTCCGAGGCCAGGCATGACCCGGGAAAGTGTGTCCGGCCAAATGGTATCGAGCGTGTTGGGTTATGTGGTGCACCCCTGCAGGGAAGTTTATCTATTCAAATAGCCGTGTCCCTCGGTAAAAGGACGACCCAGAGTTGTACCTTGACCTTATGACAACTAGAACCGGATACTTAATAAAACACACCCTTCCAAGTGCCAGATACAACCCGGTGATCGCTCTCTCGCAGGGCGACGAGGAGGGGATCGCCGGGTAGGATTATGCTATGCGATGCTACTTGGTGAACTTACCATCTACTCTCTTCTACATGCTGCAAGATGGAGGTGGCCAGAAGCGTAGTCTTCGACAGGATTAGCTACCCCCCTCTTATTTTGGCATTCTGCAGTTCAGTCCACCGATATGGCCCTTTACACATATACCCATCCATATGTAGTGTAGCTCCTTGCTTGTGAGTACTTTGGATGAGTATTCATGGTTGCTTTCTTCCTCTTTTCCCCCTTTCCCTTCTACCTGGTTGTCGCAACCAGATGCCGGAGGCCCGGAGCCCAGGAGCCAGACGCCACCGTTGACGATGACTCCTACTACACTGGAGGTGTCTACTACTACGTGCAGGCCGATGACGACGACCAGGAGTAGTTTAGGAGGATCCCAGGCAGGAGGCCTGCGCCTCTTTCGATCTTTATCCCAGTTTGTGCTAGCCAGCTTATGGAAACTTGTTTAACATATGTCTGTACTCAGATATTGTTGCTTCCGCTGACTTGTTTATGACCGGGCTCTTGTATTCGAGCCCTCGAGGCCCCTGGCTTGTAATATGATGCTTGTGTGACTTATTTATGTTTTTAGAGTTGTGTTGTGATATCTTCCCGTGAGTCCCTGATCTTGATCGTACACGTTTGCGTGCATGATTAGTGTACGATTGAATCGGGGGCGTCATAGTGGTACTAGTGCATCACCCAGTTGGTCCTCTACCGGTCGAAGTTCTTGTTGGTGTGCAGCACCAGAACCTTTTTGTTGCCCGTCTGCCGGCCTTGACCATCACCGGCAAGGTATTGCCAGTCTTGTGCCACATCACGTGCATGCCGCACTCTGACTGTATCTTGCGACACATCCATGTGCCCCTTTTGAATGCCCTAGCTACGCTGGAAGAAATGCTTGCTTAGGCCACTCAGTGTGATACCTGCAGTATTGTTGAATACAGGTTTTAGTGTACGTAGTTGGCATTTTCATAACATATTTGGCATGTTGCAGTCACTTGTTTCACATTTTATTAACTGTCAAGTTATAATTGCTTCACTAGGTCTGCGTCTAAAAAGAAAAATAGAGCTATAAACAAAGGAATATGTTTGTGCAAGTAGACGGCCGATCGGTGTCTCACCTGAAAGTTTCTCAGGATGGGTGTAGCATATGACGTGCTCGCTGTTGATGGTTGGTATGAACAAATCGATGAGAGGGTGAGATCTCACGTTGTCAGCACTCACTTTGGCCTCAAGATGGTCGATCAGCTCCTGATCCGTGGGATTGAACTTGACGCCAGCCGATAGCACCGACCAATCCTTCTTGGACTTGCATCGATTAATATCGGTTATATGGTACTCAATGTATGATCAATCGACTGTTTTAAGTGAAAGATGAAAGATTTCGACAGATAAGTGGTACTCCAAATCTGAAGTCCACATTACCCGAACATGCCGTCGGGACTCTTGTGTCACCTCAGGCGCAGCGTGTTGTTACATCAATTCAATTTGAGGTCATGATGAATAATTTGACCAACGTATACTAGTACTACTAATGTACTACTTACTAGTCATATTTAGTGTCACATTTTAACCATAGGTTTAACTAACAAAATATCAATGCATGTCACCGAAAATTATACCATTGGAAACTATGTTCAAATACGAATCAAATGATATAATTTTTTGTGACATGCATTAACATTTAGTTAGTTAAATTTATGGTCAAAATTTGACACAAATTACGAAGGGGACCAATAAACCAGGAGGGAGGTAGTAGTACGAGTAGTGCAATATACGGTATAGAGGACTAGTACAAATTTAGAAATGGAGTAAGAAGTTACAAGGTTGTGCGACAGACTTTGTGGGCTACATGAGTAATACAAAATATAATTCCCATTGGACAACACTTTCACCAACAAGTACGCACTTGAAGCCTAATTGATATATGGCTTCTGCATAGCATATCCATCATATTATCAGTACATCCTATGCAGGTGAGTTAGGACGCACTTGATCCCAGAAAGGTATCTATCCTTCAAACTAACAATAGTACATAATATCCAACAAAAGAGGGACATGCTACAACGGCAGGATACATGGCTCAGTCTAGATATAAGTACGAATCAAGTTGTGCATATTTGCTGTTGGCACGAACCACATCGCCGCATGTCGGGTTTGCAAAATCCATCCATCGCATGGAAGCTTGATGCCTTTCACACACTGAAGATTATCTGGCAACAAGCTGTGTCGACGAATCTCTGGATATGGTGATTCATGAAACCCATGGTATGATGTGTAAACACAGTTCCCCCTGGCAAATGGAAGTAGCATAGCACAGTAATCATCACCGGTGATATGATCGATGATTGGTTGGATGATCGTATAATTGAGCCCGAGGAACATGGAGTGGTTGCCAAGGTTGTAAACCCGCCTCTAGTTGAATATGCCCGGCCCAACGGAGCTGGTATATTTCTCGAACACGAAGCAACCATAGCCATCACAGTCACGAACGCCCTAGGCATTGTACTGCATGTGGTTTGATGAAATGGTTTGGTTAATTTGGTACGTGCGAATGAGCATCAAATGACCGCCGTCAGTTGAATGGGCAATAAACCACCACCCATTGACTGGTATGATTCCAGGTCCTGCAATCATGAAGGCCAGCGCATTTGCGTCTGCTGCAACAAATCAAATTGGAGACCAAAAGGACAAAAATATACAATCATGTTCAGAGTATGTCTGGAATTAAGATTACTATAAGAGTGACACATATCATAGACAGAGAATTGCAATGCCGTGGTCATAATCGTACCCCAAGTTAAAAAAATAAGCTAATGGCTTTCATATGCTAGCAATATGTCATGGTTCAAACATCATGTAACAATGAGAGGAAAACAACTATGAGAGGGCCTACTCATTTTCTACCATAGCACTTACTACTGTTCTCATATCAACTCTAATCAATAACATGCGTTGTTATAAAAATCTTGGAAATGAGAGTAACATATAGCAATCATGAGGTTATACTCATAATATCTATTCTAACAATCATTAGATGCCAATTGTTCTCATATCAACTCTAACAATAACATGTGTGGTCATAAAAATCTAGGAAATGAGAGGAACATATAGCAATGATGTGGTTATAGACATACTATCTATTCTAAATCTGTAACAATCAACATGCAGTCGTATTCATAAGGTAAAGATGAGATGAGATAGAACAATTACACGATGATAGATTCCACCAGTATAGGCAGCCAATCTATGCGTCGACCGCGTAAACAATGCCATCGTGCACTATAGCAACTGACAGAAATGGAGGCTCATCAGGATTGACGATGAGCCATAACCATGTATGGCGACCGAATTCTAGATAGACTAATCCCATGTTGAACCAGGCAATGAGCTTGTAATCCATGTAGTCTTCTGATGGTGTGGGCACTTCACAGATTACAACCTTCAGCAAATAGAGGTCGAGCCAAAAGCTCGACACGTCTCGTGCGTAGTAGGCAGGAGTGTCCAGCGGGCCGCGAGGCTCGATGGCGGCGGTATACAAAAATGGAAGGGTGATCTATCACTGGGTGTAGATATCCATGAGACGCCACAGACTACCGGATTGGTGGATGAGGACGACCCAGCTGGCCTTCATGCCCGCCCAGTAATGGCCGCGCATGAAGGATAGGTGGATGGGTAGTGGTAGCATGTCGAGGGGCACCACGACAACCTTCGTAGGATTGTCAAGTCGGTGTCTGGGCCACCTGTGAGGATCGGGCATCAGCAAGCAGGGTGTCTTAAAAAGGGCCGACCGGTTGCAGACGAGTAGACAATACAAAGACACCGAGCATGCGGCCAAACGAGCGATGCTGAGAAGGTCCATACGATTACAGATCTGCTCCAAGAGAACATCGGGGAGGGAATTCCAATCACGGCTCTGCGTGTCAATCGGTTCTTTCGTAGGGGTTTTTAGGGCGCTGAGTGATTGGGGTTTTCGGTGCTTGCAGGCGAGCGGGGAAGTGGATTCGGGCGGGTGAGCGAAGAAGATGGCATGTGTGGCCGAGCAATGAGCGGGGGGATATGGTACGCACGAGCTACCAAGGAAGATGGCGCGGGCGGGCAAGCAGTGAGCAAGGGGAAATGGTGTGCGGCCGACAATGGGGAAGAGAGGAGCAAGAAGAAGAGAGGAGGAAGATGAGGGAAAGACGGGGAAGGAAGTGCATTAAATCTCAATTCTACTAGTACTACTACGAGGAAATACCGTCCTTCGGAGTGTAAATAGTTAAGCCGATGACATGTGGGTCTACCTCAAGAGGGCTGATGACCCATAAGTATAGGGGATCAATTGCAGCTCTTTTCGATAAGTAAGAGTGTCGATCCCAACGAGGAGCAGAAGGAAATGACAAGTGGGTTTCAGTAACGTAATGTCTACAAGTGCTGAAATTGTAAGTAGTGGAGTAGTTTGATAGCAAGATAATTTGTAACGAGCAAGTAACGGTAGTAGTAACAAAAGTGCAGCAAGGTAGCCCAATCCTTTTGAGGAAACGGACAGGCCAAAACAGTCTCTTATGATAAGCAAAGCGTTCTTGAGGGTACACGTGAATTCCATCTAGTCACATTCATCATGTTGGTTCGATTTGTGTTTCCTACTTTGATAATTTGACATGTGGGTGGATCGGTGCTTAGGTATTGTTCTTACTTGAACAAACCTCCTACTTATGATTAACCCACTCGTAAGCATCCGCAACTATGAGAAAAGTATTAAGATAGAATCTAACCATAACATTAAACTTTTGGATCCAAATCGGTCCCTTACGAAGTAGCGCATAAACTAGGGTTTAAGCTTCTGTCCCTCTAGCAACCAATCATCTAATAACTACTCCATAATGCATTCCCTTGGGCCCAAATATGGTGAAGTGTCATGTAGTCGACGTTCACATGACACCACTAAGGGAATCACAACATACATATTATCAAAATATCGAAGACGTATCAAGTTCACATGATTACTTGCAACATAATTTCTCCCATGACCTCAAGAACAAAAGTAACTACTCACAAGTGATAAACATGTTCATGATCAGAGGGGTATTAAATAGCATAATGGATCTGAACGTATAATCTTCCACCAAATAAACCATATAGTGATCAA
This sequence comes from Aegilops umbellulata, assembly GCA_032464435.1. Lineage (NCBI taxonomy): Eukaryota > Viridiplantae > Streptophyta > Magnoliopsida > Poales > Poaceae > Aegilops > Aegilops umbellulata. Next base: position 163,033,109 of record CP136054.1, on the reverse strand, counting down.
CTACAAGATGTAATCAACACTACTAGTCACCCACAGGTACCAATCTGAGGTTCCGGTACAAAGATTGAACACAAGAGATGAACTAGGGTTTGAGAGGAGATGGTGCTGTTGAAGATGTTGATGGAGATTGCCCTCCCCAAGATGGGATAGTTGTTGGTGATGATGATGACGATGATTTCCCCCTCAGGGAGGGAAGTTCCCCCGGCAGAATCGCTCCGTCGGAGGGCAAAAGTGCTCCTGCCCAAGTTCCGCCTCGAGGCGGCGGCGCTCCATCCCAAAAGTCCTCTCCTTATTTTTTCTAGGTCAAAATGACCTATATACCAGAAGATGGGCACCGAAGGTGGGCTTGGGTGAGCACAACCCACCAGGGCGCGCTTGGGCTCCCTGGCGTGCCCAGGTGGGTTGTGCCCACCTGGTGGGCCCCCTCTGGTAGTTATTTGCTCCAATAATTCTTATATATTCCATGTAAAATCCTCGTGAAGTTTCAGCTCATTTGGAGTTGTGTGCAGAATAGGTAGTCTGACGTAGCTTTTTCAGGTCCATATTTCCAGCTGCCAGAATTCTCCCTCTCTGTGTATACCTTGCATATTATGAGAGAAAAGGCATTAGAATTACTCCAAAAAGCATTATTATAGATAAAAACATTATAAATAATAGTAAGAAAACATGATGCAAAATGGACATATCAAGGGCCCATATGTCAGTTAATGGAAGAGAGAGGTGCGTAGGCGTATTTGCGGAAGCATGCTCCACTGGGAAACATGATGGCTGTACTGGGTAAGGCTGATTTAGTATCACCGACACGCCGGTTCAGCTTATTAATTAATTGTCCCATCTGCTGCAGTGTGTATTGTCACTTCACTGAGAAGACTAGTTGAATAGTTCTCTCTGAGTGATATGGGGAATAAAGGATCGCTATGAAGACATCCTATCTAAAGTATCCCTATGCCTCTACGCTCATCCTGTCCAACAAGATGAAACATTGGCCAAGGCACCCGATGCCAATAATGTAGGAGTACTAGTAGTATTTTGTGTCAAACTTTGACCATCTATTTAACTAATAAAATGTTAATGCATTTCAGCAAAAATAATATCACTAGATTCGTATTTGAACGTAGTTTTTAATGGTATAGTTTTTTATGACATGAATTGACACTTTGTTAGTTAAATTTATGGTCGAAAATTTTACACTAAGTATGAAGGGGACCGTTAAACCAGGACATAGGTTTATATACAGGTCAATAAAAAATCATCAACCAAGGTAGTACTCCCTCCGTCTAGGTGTATAAGTGCATCACGACCAAGGCGGAGGGGAAAACGATAGAACTTAATGTTTTTTTGCTAGTTAATAGCATTGCATGCAATGAATTAACCACTGCATGTCATGTTTGAAAGTCTCAAGCCATTGAAAGCATGCACGATCCACATCTCTTATTGGTTGATATGTCGTGAAACAAGAAACGAGGAGGGAGTTAATATACTGTGCCTAAGTGTTTTGGGATTATTTGATTTTCAAAAGATGACTTACACACCTAGACGGAGGGAGTAGTAAATGATGAGTGTCCAAAGAAATTTTTTCGGAAGTAGTCAATAATGGGCTCGTTTTCCTCAAGAAAATTGTGTATACGAACTTATTAATTGGTATGCATGCATGAGGAACAAACAACTAGAACTTTTACACGCATTGGTGAGTTATCTCTTAATTCTTTCATGCAACGTTTTAATGAAGTTTGAAATATTAACATGTCAATGGGAGGGAGTAAAAGCCTCATGCATGCATGCATGCATGCAACATGCAACACTCACATGTATACATGCACACACGCAACACTCACGCATCCATGCGACACACAACACACGACGCAATACACACACTCACGCTCAAGTGCTCAACCTACTCCCTACGTCCATGAAAGGCTCTACATATAGAGATTTACACATTGAGCAGGAGAACCAGAACTTCATGGCATAATTAACGCTCAAAAGTATCACACTTATGTGTGCATGCGACCATTGAGAGAAGAAGATTAGATGAAGGTTGTTGCATGATGTAATTAAGGATAGACATGGAGCCTATAGCTAGAGCACAAGTTGGTGCATTAGTCAATCAATATCAATTAGATTAAAGGCTAAATGCATTGGAAATGTAGATGTACACTCTTTGTTTTTGAGCCGATGTACACTCTTTGTTGGAAGACCAAGGGAGTACACGTGCATGCACTCACATACACAACCAGGGTGGTTCGTGCGCAAGGGTTGGACTCCTGTCGCGCCTGCGTAAAGTTTTATTTAACTGATTTCTTTGCTCTGCCAACTGACAGGTGGGACCCAGAAACAAGGTGTCAATTTAACCAGTCAACAAAGTGCCACCTCGACTATGTGGCCGGTCAGTAGGGTGCAATACGGTGCTCTACGATGAGCTAGTGATCGTATAGTCACCGCAAAACTATATAGTGACTGTAAAGAGTGTATTGTTACATACGTTGATCGCTAATGTATTTTTCTTGTTTCAAATTAAGCCATATTAACTGGAAAGGATGCAGTATGGACTAGTACTGCTTTGATGTGTCCCGTCAACTCGCCGAATGAGGAGAAGCTTGCTTACTACGGCCTCTCCCTCGCCCACGCGTGCGGTGGCTCGCAAGACAAGGAGAGGGTTTTGACTACAACGCCCTCTCCCTCTCCCTCTCCCCCGGCCTCGCCCTCGCGGTGGACGTGTTGTAGTTCAATTGGTTTCAGATTGCCAGGAGCATATTGTACTGTAGTATCATCATTGATGGACCTTCCGAAGAGGCGAAGAGCCAAGTCCAAGGTTCACACGAGTACAAACTGTTGAACCTCCCGAAGAGGCAAAGAGCCAAGCGCAAGGTTTTATAGGACTTGTCGTCCTAGTAGGAGTACTACGACTATAGCGAATGATGCTACTATATGATGCCGCCACATCACCTATATGCAAAGCTGTTTCACCTTTTTTTTCTCAAAGAGCGTGTTGGAGCCTGTGCAACAACCACATAGTTGCACGTACACATAATACATTTACTAGTAATAAATTCTAAAGAATAAATGCCAGTATGCCACACAAGTTCATCTCCACTTCATGTGATAAATTTGTGCACAACTAGTCTACATATATTCACAGCGCTACCGTTCATAATTTACCATACTCCACTTACACGTTATAGATGGGCTACATGTCCTCCTCCAGGTTCTAGTCCCAGGTGTTCTTCATGGATGGCACGATCCATAGCGGTGGGCAACATGAATCATTGTCGCAGCTTTCTAGTCTGGTTCCACATGATGAAGACTCATCCATGCTGAAGCGGCATAAATTAGGGATAGTGTGTCCCGGCATGTCGTTCATCCAGCGATGTGCACTGAAAACACAACCATGCTTCATGAACGGCAGGCCTTCGGTGTCGTGCATGGAAGGTGGCATCTGCTTCAAAATGGGGTAGTCGTCCCTGATGGAAAGCGAGTACTCTCCAAGAGTGTTCCTCGGCACCCACGTAGCACTACGGTGGTCGAAATCGGCGCCATTCATCTGGTACATGCGGCATCTCAGATGTGGACACATGGTGACGTACATAGCCAAGGTCCATGCATAATAATGGTGTGCTCAAATATGGCGGTCACTAATACTGTGCAGCAAATAGTACTACTCCAGTATAGAGGAAGTAAAATAACCGGCTTATTATACATAGCCACTCTTGGCTACATGGATGAGATAGTAAGACATGGAAAAGAAAAAATGGTGGGAGCTAGTGGGTTCAAGTCTTCATGTGCCTAGCTAGCTATACGCGTCCTCCAAGGTAAAAGGTACTCCTACTAGTACTAGTAAGTAGTACAACAATGAAAGAGAAGGCGAGAGAGGGTTAAAAAATATAATACTGAATTGTACTACTAGTACACTAACATGTCCCAGTCAAGAAAAAAAAAACTAACAAGTACTACTCTACTACTCTAACACACAACAATGAGAAAATGGAATACCTGGGTAGATGGTGACGGTCCGATTGTGGTAGATTGCGTGACCATGTTGCACATCAGTGGTACCATGGTTAACGACTGCTAAGATAGTTGATCCCAATATGCCAAAGTCAACTACAAGGTTCCAGGTTAGAGCGAATCACGGATGCAAATGCACATCCAGGATTGGCGATCTTATTTTGATCGGGGGATGACTGGTCCCTGCAAAATAATGGAGTACCGTTAGGGATGCAAATGATGGTTTGTGCATTCCAATTTGTAATGTCCCGTACTGTAGGATGGAAACCAGATGAAAAAAGTCCCCTAGCTTGTCACCGCAAAGATGCGGCCTAGATGGCGCACGACATCTTCGAACGTGTAGGGGTACAAATCTACCGCGGCCAACATGCACCAGCCTCTGCCGTTACTGCCTCTTGTATTGATGGCAATCCTTCTGTCGAACACCGCGATGAGATAGCAATCATCGTAGCTGTGTCGCTTTGTTGGCGGGTACACAATTGCTATCTTCTTCAATCTCATGTAGGCACCATCGTAAGTATTCAAGCCCAGCCAGTCTGGAAGGCCGATCCCAATGGTGGAGAAGGGGTCTATGGGAACGGCCGCACTGCTGTGGATGTTGTGCAAAATGATGGTGGTATTCGGCCGAAGGTATGCAAACCAATCTTCATTGGCACCAACCTAGACCTATATATAAGACAGTGGGCAGCGGAGAAATTACGGGATGGAAATGGAATAACTAAGTACTACATGATCAAACTCCATGACTGACCTGCTCATCGGACAAAATCCGACTAGCTTTCAACTAGGCAACTCTAGAGGAATCAACGTGCAACCATGGTCAAGGAGCGGCGGACTGTGTGAAGGATTGTCCCATAGAAGAACCTTCTCCTCGAGTATGTATGGAAGACCAACAAGCATGGCCTTTTCCCAAGCCTCTTTAAGCATCGTCCTAAAAAAGTTGGTGCAGGAAGCACCGAGTCTTTCGGCGATGAGGACATTGGAGCGGCGTGTGCTTTCTCCTAGAGGATCATCGTCCAAGGTCTCCCAGCCCCGACGAGGAGGAGAACCGCCTGGCAAATCCATGGGAGCAGCGATGAACTGCCTTCTCTTCGGGGGGAGGGGAACTGGCAAGGAGGAGATAAGAGCATAGTAACCGCAAGGCCTCGTCCCTTCACTAAGGAAATTATGCGGGCATGCATAGTGGTAGTGCCTCGTGCCCCGCGATGGTGAGGCTATTATTTACTATGTACTCATACTGTAGCAGTACTATTACTACTTTCTCGACTAGTAGCGCGATGTACTGTACTTCAATAGTGCACCAGTTTTAAATTCTTGAATCTCAGGGCCAAGGAGCTACAGTTGGAAGTGGAGGGTGCTACTGTTCTCTAGAACCATCGCCGTACTATCAATGCAAGGTAAGTACACTTGTGTAGTGGGTACTCTCCATGCTCTATTCAAGCGCGTAGCTGGCCTACTCAGCCGCTCCTCTCACGCACACACTAGCAGCCTGTTTATCAGCGATGGTTACTGCGAGGGCAGAACATTTGAGTTATTTGATACAGCGAGACTAGGCTTTTCGCTTCCATTTGTGGAGGTGTAATGGATCTCATCGAACTTTGTTAGTAGTTCCTTCCGTATGAATGAGATGAGGCAAAGCTTTTGCCTCCATTTTCAAAACAAAAAAAATCACGTCGAGAGGAATTTCTTTTATGGAGCCGATAATGGAGTGAAGTCCATGCGTGCAATGCCACGACCTACAGAGTAGTAGAGTACTAGCACTTTACGTACGGAGCAATATTGCACAGTTCCCAATGCCGCGCCATGCTTTTCTCGCTCCTCGGGCTTAATTGGGAGGCACTAGTTTAGATATGCTAGTTGATGAGGAAGCTGCAAGCGAGGTGCGACTAGGGCGAGCACGCAGGCGAGAAACTTTGCATGGTGTGAATTTATATGTAGGAGTACTACTCTAGTTTGCGAGCCATGAGATGATGAGAGGGAAAACCCTTTCACGTGGCTGGGCTATCCAGTGCACCCAGATTGTGGTGCGACACGTCCGTTCGACTTCAAAGTCAAACTACCAGTGTACAATATTGGCTTGCAGCAAGGTTACTATAAAAAAAGGCCGCCATGCATTCGGCCGGGATCGAACCCATGAAATGAGCTATACACTCCCGTCACCACTAGTAGTACCCGCTAGAGTACATCGCAACCTAGAATCGCCTTTTGTCGCTAGTACATTGTTCCTTACAAGAGACCACTAATAATGCCAAGAAATCACTAATAATGCCAATAAACTACTACCACTTGCATATGAGGCAGACTTAAGATAAGACTACCTTATCAACCATTGTAGATGCCCTTACCAACCAGCCCTACCAAGAAACGACTACTCTACAAAGTGTCGTTATAGTCATGTTTCAACCCATGTCGCCCCTTAAGTCAACGCCTTATATTCGGTCAGAAAGTTATGCGTTATGACTTGTGGGACCTACATGTCAGTCTGGAGAAAAATCCCCGAGTGACCTCCTACCTCCGACCCGTCCACCTAGTCATCCTCGACCATGGGACGCAGCTACCGCCACCGGCAGAAGGCGAGGTCAAAACCACTGGCGGTGTGGAGCCCATCTTGCAGCAGCCCGGATGCCAGCTCTGTCCGGCGCTCGCGGCCGCTAGCTAGCGAAGATAGCACACACCCTACCGGATGCATCCAACTGCTTGTCTGCAAGGTTTGCTAGCTAGGTTGGCACGGCGGTGCGGCGGCTTGCTCGCGCGTGCCGCGCTAAGGCCAGCCACCTGGCTCGAGCGAAGGCGAGCGCGGAGGCTTGCTCGCGTGTGAGTCATGCTCGGACCAGCCAGCCAACCCGTGTGGAGGCCAGCGCGGTATCCGGCCCGTCCAGTGGAGCGGCGGCCAACTCGCTCATCACCGGCGCCACCGACGGACATGCAACAGTATTGTTTGAAGTAATGTTCAGGAAAAATAATTATTTGAGGAGGAATAACAGGATAGAAGGTCAGATGTGGGTCCCTCGTGTCAATGGTCAAACAAAATGTGTTGGTTTAAGCTGCCTTGTCGGCACAGACGTGTGGGCCAACCCTGTCATAAACGGGTTTAAACGAGCCTAATCGGCCCTAGGTAGTAGTTTTTTGGCGCGGATTAAGAAATTTTGGGTATGTTTTTGCTATTTTTTGTACAATAGTTTCTTCCTAGGGCTAGTTGAAAGTGGTAGTTTTTTGTTAAATACTCTACATACTGTAAGTAGGAGTGAAATTTAAGCTTTGGAAGCCAATAAGCACGGCTAGTTACATAGTGCCTATGTGTATGTAATTGAAACTAAATATTAACCATGAGTGACTAATATCTTGATGGAAAACTTGAAACTATGGAAATATTAGTATTTTTTTGCATGGTTGGAAATACTAGCAATGTTCACGTGCGTTGCAACTGATCATAATTAGAATAATACTTATTCACAAACTTGATAGAAAACACTCTAATTTTGATATACATATATCACTAGAGATATATTATGTTTCAATGAGAATATATTCCTTGGGCTGTTTTGTGAGGTGAGGGAGGGATGTGGTTGGTTTTAAGATACTAATTATAGGTTTTTCTGCAAATTGGTAGAGAAGTGGGATGTGGTGAGAAGAGGCAACAACTTACCTCACAGTCCTTAGATGTATATCTAGTGGTCAGAAATGATGGATGGCAGACACACGATCATCACCAACTAAGTCTTATGTAGGAGTACTAGCAAGATGTCCATGCATTGCACGGAACATCAAGATGCATTTTTTTTTGTAAAACACCTGTTGTGATTGACCCATGTGGGAGTAATCCCATGTGTAAAAACTAATCATATCTCGAGAAAGAGGAGAGATAAGGTCAGGAGAAGTGGGGCATGGCGGTGATTGGTGGTCGGACTGAGCGGAGGCATCGGGATGGACGACGCCGACAGCGACCACCATGCCAGTTTGTTCCAGAGGCTTCCTTTTTTAATTGCTCAACAATGAGGTTGTTGGAGATAAGGATGAATGAGGGAAGGCCTTGTCTGCAAATGTGGAGAGAGGTGCTGATATCTTTTAGTTTAATTTCTATCCGTCAGATATAGATCGGATGGTCTATATTGCAAGATGGCAGGCGTACCATCATCACCAACTCGGTTTTTTTATAAGAGAAGAAATATAAGTATGGAGATACAAATGTATTATCGATACTTGTTTCCGTAAACTTGGATCTACATTCCTTCAATGGCTCAGCATGTGGGGCCTTAGCATAATGACTTCTCGACTGTGTAAAATAAAGGTTTTCCCATCGCCGATAAGGAGGGGGTGACGGCGGCACGCTTTCGGCTTGCTCTAGTCCTAGTAGTCATACTAGGTGGTCTACGCATGTGTAGATTTATTATTTTTCACGTCTCGTGTTCGCCATACTGCCACGACTGTTGATGAATATATGGTAAGTTATTCACGGGAAAACCTTTGTTGAGTGTTTGTGCGAGAGAGGGACAACGTGCGTGTGTGATATGTGTAGAGACTGAGGCAATGATAAGAGATTCTTTGTGTCTCTGTGTGTGGAGGATAGAGAGAGACATGTAGATGGGGCTTTGTGTTGTGTAACGTGGAGACACATAGACATAATCAGAGAGTGAGTGTGTGAGATACACATGCGGACATGGGGAGAGACGTGTGAGTTATAGAAATGGAGAATTTTGGTGTGCATCTGTGCTAGAGAGAGGGGGGATATATACATACCTAGAGCTGGAGAGAATATGTAAGGGTGTGTGTCTTAAAAGAAGGATCCAGATAGATGGGTGGTTGTGCGTGTCTGTGTGTGTTTATGCATGCATGTGTGTGTGCACTACAAAAAAAAGACACATCCATGACATTTTGGGCCGAACGAAAAAAATTCATGTCATACTTATGACACCTCTATGACGATAATTGTGACAAAACCCGGTATCATCACAAATGTGGTGGGCTCCTACTTCTGTGACAAAAAATCATGAAAAAAATGGGCTTTTCGTCCTGGGCGGGCCGGAGACGCAGCTGCATGACATTATTTGGGCCGTCCATGACAGCAAAAACCATGGTAGAAGCGAGGGCGAGGAAAATATCGGGGTGTTCCCGGTTAAGGTGGGTGGTCGGGGCCGAGAGATGCGCATTTCTGTCATACACGCACGCGCATGGGTGCGAGGCATTGGGATCTAACTGAACCCGAGCGAGGCGTTGGGCTCTAACTGAACCCGAGCGATTGCACTGCAGACTATGCGTTTGAACCAGAGCGATCGATCGATGGCTGTTAACTGAACCCGATCGAGCGATTCCTTCACTACTGCTGCTAACTCAAGCCGACCGATGCTGCCTCTGGATGAATAGTGAGCGTTGCTGGGGGGGTGGCGGTTTGGATGAACAGTTCCTGGTGGGGGTGGATGAACAGGACCCCGTGGTGTTGCCTCTAGATGAACAGGACCCCGATCGATCGAGCCGGTTGGGGCTGCATTAACAGGACCCCATGGAGGGCTGGATGAACAGGACCACCCGGTGGAGGGCTGGATGAACAGTAGAAGATGGAGGGCTAGATGAGCAGTAGCCCGTGGAGGGGTGGTTGAACAGGAGCCCGTGGAGAGGACTGGTTGAGCAGTAGCCGGTGGAGTAGCGCGCGGTGGAGGCTGAATGGACAGGAGCCCATGGATGAACAGTCGTAGGTGGAGGCTGGAGGAGGTCGACGGTGGATGAATAGTAGCCCGTGGAGGCTGGAGGGGGTCGACGGTGGAGATGAACAGTATCCCGTGGAGTCCTGTTTTGCGGTACACCACACCCCTCCCGATGAACAGGACCCCTGTTTCGACCGTAGCGCTCCAACACAATTCCGTTTCCTCCGTTTTGCAGTACGCCACGCCCCTCCCGATCAACAAGACCCCCGTTTCGACCGTAGGAGGTCCATTTCCTCCGTTTTGCGGTACGCCAGACCCCTCTCGATGAACAAGGTCCCGTTTCAGATGTGGCCGGTCAAACACAAGGCCGTTTCCTCCATTCTGCAGTACGCCAGGCCCCGTTTCCATTGGCTGTTCCGTCCAAGCCCTCCTGATGAACAGGACGACGCATTCCGTTCAGACCCATCCGGTTGGCTCCCCATGAACACGACGACGACGCTGTTTCTCCATTCTGACCCAGCCATGTACACAAGCCCTGGCCGTACATATGCGCGAGTAGGCGTTCGAGACCCCGCCCGCATGTAGGTACGTGGCCGTATTTTCTTTCTTGCACACTGGCCGTTGTACGTAAGTGTAGATGCTACGTGCGCGCCTCTACTATGACACGTGCGTGCCTCTACATCGACCAGTATGTACGTACACATTCGCGACCAGAATGACAACGCTACGTACGCTTCGACCAGGTGGGTCCCGACTGTCAGGCACTTCCTTGCGTGCGAAGATGTAGCTGGTAGGTCATAGAAGTCAGGGGGCCGAATTGTTTTTTGCCCGGATGCACTTCCTTGCGTGCGAAGATGTATCTGGTGGGTCCCAGCAGTCAGGGGGGAAACATTTGTTTGCGAAATACGGTGGCCCGTCTGGTGGGTCCCTGCTGTCAGGTGGAGGAATAATTATTTTGCGCGTAATAAGGAGGCACTTCCTTGCGACCACCGTGGACCCAGCTGTCAGCCTGTCCATGTACAGTACTCTTCCGATGGAAGTCGGTCATTGACCACATTGACCATGCCGCGCCGAGAGCACAATGGCGGTGGACGACGGCGAGACCTAGGAAGGAGACAACACGGAGCCGGGGAAGACGCGGCAGTGGAAGCCCGCACGGAGAGGAGTACAAGGGTTCACTGGTTCGGCTGCGGTGTGAGGCTACTGTCACCGCAGAATAACAGGGGGTGTGGGTGAGTAGAGGGATGGTCTGGCCAGTGGTGGGAGTAGTAGGGGGCGGTGAGGACACCGCGGCATCACAGTCGACCACGGGAGGCGGGAGCACGCGACACGACCGGCGCTGCTTCGAGCGGCTGGAGCAAGAAGACCAGAGGTTGAAGAAGTACTACGGCCGTTGGATGGACATCGTACGGTCACGGCAGCTAGAATCGTTTATATTGACTAAGTTGACAAAGCCCTTGGTACGCGTCAACTTAGTAGGCCCACAGGCAGCCTCCGAAACGGTGCGCCCCAGATGTCAGGGGGAGGAATCATTTTTGGGGCGGCTGAAGCAAGAATATCCGAGATTGAAGAAGAAGCGCGACATCCGTTGGATGGATATCCAATGGCCACAACTGCCAGAACCGTGTGTTGTTGACAAAGCCTTGCATACGCGTCAACTTAGTTTTTTTAGGGGACGCGTCAACTTAGAAGGCCCACAAGTGTGTGGCAGAGAACATATAGCCCATTTGTGATTTATAAGAATGTACAACCCATTTTTTAATTCTAATGGAATTTACTACAACCCATTTACAGTTTGTTAAAAGTACAACCAATTTTCTAGCTAGGACAACGATTAATAATTTCAACCAACTGCTCAAAACAGAATTAAAAAAATTCCCACATTTTTATGGGATCCGAAATATTTTTATCCGAAATTTCTAGTCAGATTAAATATAATTTCAAAATGAAGTTGTATTACGTTAAAATCCAACGAAATATTGCGCGCGCAACAAGTAATGAAATTAAAATTTTCAAATTCCAAAAATAGTATATTTTTTAAACTAATTACGCGTTTGGTGCATGTTTTATAGTTACTGCCCAGTTATTATAATTACATCCCATTTATTATTTCTTAAAGTCCATTTTCTTGTTAAGCCCAATGCATAGTTTGCAGCCCAGCGGGGCGGAGAATAACAAGTTCACCCGGATATTATGTACAACTGTCGGCCCAGTTGCATTGCTGATGTTGGAAAAAAGGCCTGCGTAGTAACATGGCTACTCAGCCCACATTCAGCGACGCCGGAAAGGCCCAAACAAGGCTTTTGTACAACTTTTTGAAGTCACTGAGCTCAATTAATAAGTTAAGAAAAAAGTTAGATTACAGTGGAACCTAATTAAAAGCTGTCACGAGCAAAGAAATAATTCAACGGGTCCCACTTGTGCATGTGTGTGTGGGAGAGAGAGAGAGACCCATCGGTCGATGCTTGTAAATACATCTTTCAGCCATATGCATTGTCGATGCTCAGTAAAAACTTATATAGTTGACACAATCATATAGAACATCATAGCACACTAAACTTGCATAAAAAAAAATTCACGCAGGCGGCACAATCAGGATGGAAGCAGTGGATCACGACGGGTAGGGCTATGTTGAAGCCAACGAACTCATACATAACGGTTCATCGTTGAGGGAGTCCTGGATTAGGGGGTGTCCGGATAGCCGGACTATAACCTTTGGCTGGACTCTTGGACTATGAAGATACAAGATTGAAAACTTCGTCCCGTGTCCGGATGGGACTTTCCTTGGCGTGGAAGGAAAGCTTGGCAATACGGATATGTAGATCTCCTCCCATTGTAACTGACTCTGTGTAACCCTAACCCTCTCCGGTGTCTATATAAACCGGAGGGTTTTAGTCCATAGGACGAACAACAATCATACCATAGGCTAGCTTCTAGGGTTTAGCCTCTCTGATCTTGTGGTAGATCTGCTCTTGTACTACACATATCATCAATATTAATCAAGCAGGAGTAGGGTTTTACCTCCATCGAGAGGGCCCGAACCTGGGTAAAAACATTGTGTCCCTTGTCTCATGTTACCATCCGCCTAGACGCACAGTTCGGGACCCCCTACTCGAGATCCGCTAGTTTTGACACCGACATTGGTGCTTTCATTGAGAGTTCCTCTGTGTCGTCATCTTTAGGCCCGATGGCTCCTATGATCATCAACAACGATGTGGTCCAGGGTGAGACTTTTCTCCCCGGACAGATCTTCGTATTCGGTAGCTTTGCACTGCGGGCCAATTCGCTTGGCCATCTGGAGCAGATTGAAAGCTACGTCCCTGGCCATCAGGTCAGATTTGGAAGCTTGAACTACAGGGCTGACATCCGCGGAGACTTGATCTTCGATGGATTCGAGCCGCAGCCAGGCGCGCCACACTGTCACGATGGGCATGACCTAACTCTGTCACCGAACAGTGCCCTGGAGGCCGCACCCGCGTTAGCTCCGACCCTTAGCTCAGAGCCAACCGCGCCGATCGAGGACGGGTGGCTAGACCCCGCCTCAGGGGCTGCAGTCTCAACGGTGATCGAGCCGAAGACCAACCTTATCCTCTGCGAAGCCCGTGACTCCAAGGTGCCGGACTCTTATCCGGACTCCGAACCCTCCGCGCCCCTGCAAATCGAATCCGATTGGGCGCCGATCATGGAATTCACCGCCGCGGATATCTTTTAGCACTCGCCCTTCGGCGATATTCTGAATTCAGTAAGGTCTCTCTCTTTGTCAGGAGAGTCCTGGCCGAATTATGGCCAACAGGATTGGGATGCGGACGACAAAGAAATTCGATGCCCACCCACCACCCACTTCGTAGCCACTGTCGATGATTTAACCGACATGCTAGACTTCGACTCCGAAGACATCGACGGTATGGACGACGAGGTAGGAGACGAACATGAACCAGTGCCTATAGGGCACTGGAAAGCCACCTCTTCATATGACATATATATAGTGGACACACCCAAAGAAGACAATGGCGACGGAACAACGGGGGATGACCCCTCCAAGAAGCAACCCAAGCGCCGGCGTCAGCAGCGCCGCTCTAAGTCCCGCCAAAGCGAAAACGGTGATACCGGCACGGGAGATAATAACACCCCGAACAGTGCCGAAGACAACTCCCTCCAGCAAGACTCAGCACAGGAGGATGGAGAAGCCAGCCCTCCTGAGAGGGCGGCAGACAGAGAGGAAGAGGATGATAATTACATGCCTCCCTCCGAAGACGAGCCAAGCCTCGACGACGACGAATTTGTCGTCCCTGAGGATCCCGTCGAACAAGAGCGCTTTAAGCGCAGGCTTATGGCCATGGCGAGTAGCCTTAAGAAAAAACAGCAACAGCTTAGAGCTGATCAAGATTTGCTAGCCGACAGATGGACTGAAATCCTTGCGGCCGAAGAATATGAACTCGAACGCCCCTCCAAAAGCTACCCAAAGTGTAGGTTGCTACCCCGATTGGAGGTGGAAGCACTTAAACCTACATCACTAGCGCATGAGGTGGCTGATCGGCCACCTCGCGGCCATGACAGAGAGGCCTCTCGGCCCTCCACTGCCGCATCCCGGCGTCGCTCAAAAAATGCCAAGGCACGAGGAAACGCGCCAGACCTGCAAGATATGTTGGAGGACAAGGCAGGGCAAACAAGATTGATCTACGGATCGTGCGGGCGCCCCACGACACGAGACGATAACCGTCACGCCGGATACAGTAAATCCGGCCGGGCCGAACACAGCAGACAAAGCTCATTTGAGCTACGTCGTGATATAGCCCAGTACAGAGGCGCCACACACCCACTATGCTTCACAGATGAAGTAATGGATCATCAAATCCCAGAGGGTTTCAAACCCGTAAACATTGAATCATATGATGGCACAACAGATCCTGTAGTATGGATCGAGGACTATCTCCTTCATATCCACATGGCCCGCGGCGATGATCTACACGCCATCAAATACCTCCCACTCAAGCTTAAAGGACCAGCTCGGCATTGTCTTAACACCTTGCCAGCAGAATCAATCAGTTGTTGGGAGGACCTGGAAGCCACATTCCTCGACAATTTCCAGGGCACCTATGTGCGACCCCCAGATGCTGATGACCTGAGCCACATAATTCAGCAGCCAGAAGAATCGGCCAGGCAATTCTGGACACGGTTCCTAACCAAGAAAAACAAAATCGTCGACTGTCCGGACGCAGAGGCTCTAGCAGCCATCAAGCATAATATCCATGATGAGTGTCTTGCCTGGCACCTAGGACAGGAAAAGCCAAAATCTATGGCAGCCCTCACAACGCTCATGACCCGCTTTTGCGCAGGAGAGGACAACTGGCTGGCTCGTAGCAATAACATGACCAAGAGCCCTGGTAATTCGGATACCAAGGACAGCAATGGCAGGTCGCGTCGCAACAAGCACAAGCGCCGCATTAGTAGTGACAATGATGAGGACACGATAGTTAATGCCGGATTCAGAGGCTCTAAACCCGGTCAGCGGAAAAAGCCATTCAAAAGAAATACTTCGGGCCCGTCCAGTTTGGACCGAATACTCGATCGCTCGGGCCAGATACATGGCACCCCCGAAAAGCCAGCCAATCACACCAACTGGGATTGCTGGGTGTTCAAGCAGACCGGTAAGTTAAATACCGAAAATAGAGACAAGGGCTGCACAGCGACAAGGACGAAGAGCCCCGGCTGCCAAACAATAGTGGACAGAAGGGCTTCCCCCCACAAGTGCGGACGGTGAACATGATATATGCAACCCACATCCCCAAGAGGGAGCGAAAGCATGCGTTAAGGGACGTATACGCGTTGGAGCCAGTCGCCCCAAAGTTCAACCCATGGTCCTCCTGCCCGATCACTTTTGATCGAAGGGACCACCCCACTAGCATCCGTCATGGAGGATTCGCCGCATTGGTTCTAGACCCAATCATTGATGAATTTCACCTCACTAGAGTCCTTATGGACGGCGGCAGCAGCCTGAACCTGCTTTATCAGGATATAGTGCGGAAAATGGGCATAGATCCCTCAAGGATTAAACCCACAAAAACGACCTTTAAAGGCGTCATACCAGGTGTAGAGGCCAACTGTATAGGCTCAGTTACACTTGAGGTGGTCTTCGGATCCCCGGATAATTTCTGAAGCGAGGAGTTAATCTTCGACATAGTCCCGTTCCACAGTGGCTATCACGCACTGCTGGGACAAACCGCATTTGCAAAGTTCAATACGGTGCCGCACTATGCATACCTCAAGCTCAAGATGCCAGGCCCTCGAGGAGTCATCACGGTCAATGGAAACACCTAACGCTCTCTCTGAACAGAGGAGCATACGGCGGCACTAGCAGCAGAAGTACAGAGCAACCTCTCAAGGCAATTCTCCAGTCCGGCTTTTAAACGTCCAGACACCGTCAAGCGTGCCCGGAGTAACCTACAACAAGACCGCCTGGCACGTTCCGAGCAAGCGTAGCAATACGGCCCCAACACCAACCCTCGCGAAACTGCGAAATCAGTACTACGCATACATAACTACGCTCTGAAAATTCCACGGGCACAGGGGGAGGGGCACGGCCACGGCATGCCCTAAATGCGGCTCAACCACACTAGGGGCTCCTGATTTTGTCATTTTTTTCTTACTTTCAGGAATACATCATCCGGAAGGCCTGTCCGGCAGTACAATCGCCGAACACACGATGCAACAACCAAGGAGGCAGAAAGCTACGTCGAATTCCTAGGTGGTCTCTATAACGAGCAAAATACCTGTCTTACATATCGTCTCGCAGCTCTCCCTTGGAGGGGGACATGTCAAATAGTCCCATCTCTTGCTTATCGCACTATTTGTATCGTTCTGCTTTTATAGTAGCATTTTAAAATAAACAATGCTTAGCTTCAGCTCATTACTGCATTCTCTATTCATTTCTTTTTCAATATATATGTTCAGTCATGACATTTAGCACCCGTACACTTTAGTACGGTCAATACGCCAGGGGCTCAAGCACCCCATAATACGGCGTGAGAAGTCCGAACACTTTTCACAAGTGCGGCCCTCCGAACTTATAGCATTATATGCATCATCTCCGAATCATGTCTTTGGTCAATAGTTGGGTTTGCCCGGCTCCCATGTTTTGGTACCTTACATTCTGCTATATCGGCTAAGGTAGCGCTGGGAGAACTACTGCGATTGTGCCCCAGTTGAGCTGGGCTAAGCACCTCAGTAGAGAAAGCTAAAACTGACTGTCATGATAGGGCGAGAGCTGGTCGCTGTTCGGGAGGTTTCGAGTCCCTAAAGACTTATGTCGCTTAGAGCGAGGAGTCGGCTTTGTCCGGCCTAGGCGTGTATAGCGCCCCGAATTCGATCTTCCGAACACTAGGGGCTTCGCCGAAATTTAAAATTATAGAATTCTCTGGCTAAGTGAGAGTGATAATGCATTATAGTCTGATTGCCTTGTTCGTTGTGCTGAGCACCTCCCTCAAAGGACCCAAGAATGGGAAAAAGAGTGCTCAGGTTTATCCCGAACACCCCAGCACTCGTGGCATGGGGGCAGAAGCCGACGACTCGCCATCTCTCAATTTTAATAAACGGCCGCATAGAAGGTAATATTTTAAATTAAACAAGCGTTGCATAGCACATATGAGCAAGTTTTCAGCGCATAGGATAAAACGAACAAGTTTCACTCAAATATTACATCTTTCGAACATTCGTCCGTTACAAGGCGGGCGCCCTTCAGGACGCCCTCATAGTACATCTCGGGGTGGCGATGCTCCTTGCCCGGCGGTGGCCTGTCCTTCACAAGCTTCTCCGCATCCATCTTGTCCCAGTGCACTTTAGCGCGGGCAACCGCCCTACGGGCACCCTCGATGCAGGCGGGGCACTTGATGACTTCAAGCCTCGGACAGGCGTCCACCAGCCGCCTCACCAGCCCGAAGTAGCTCCCGGGCATGGCCTCTCCAGGCCACAGCCGAACTATAAAGCCCTTCATGGCCTGTTCGGCCACCTTGTGGAGCTCGACCAGTTGCTTCAACTGGTCGCTCAAGGGCACCGGGTGTCCGGCCTCAGCATACTGAGACCAGAACACCTTCTCCGTCGAGCTGCCCTCCTCGGCTCGGTAGAAGGCGGCAACATCTGACACGATGCGGGGCAAATCTGCAAATGCTCCTGGAGAGCTCCGGATTCGGGTAAGTAACAAGTAATTCACTTTCACGTGCTTGCTTTGCATAAAGAAAGCCTTACCCACTGCTATCTTCTTCATCGCCTCAACTTCCTAGAGGGCTTTCTGGGCTTCGGCCTTGGCAGATTTGGCGCTTTCAAGGGCCGTCGCAAGCTCGGACTCTCGCGTCTTTGAGTCAAGCTCCAAACTCTCGTGTTTTTTTACGAGATCCTGGAGCTCTTGCTGCACCTCGCCAACCCGCGCCTCATGCTTCTCCCACTCGGTGCGCTCCATGGCCACCCTCTTTTTGGCCTCGGACAGCGCCTGCTTAAGGGTCGCCACCTCAGTCGTGGCCCCTATCACACCAATAGCGATCCTGTCATTTTTTGCAACTGCATATTTTAAATTATACTCCACAAGGTATTACTTACCTTCTTTTTCCCCGAGCTCCTTCTTGGCAAGGCCGAGCTCTTGCTCGGACCGCTCGAGGCTCAGCTTCAGCGCATCCAACTCCGCAGTCAGTGCGGCAGAGGCCAGCAGCAAAGCCTGCATACGCATATTGACTTAATTCTGTTAGACTCCTGCGGATGTTATTAGATCCTCTATTCGGCTTTTATTTCCGAACGCCAAACAGAGCATCAGGGGCTACTGTCTATGCGGTAATATTTTCACATATTTTTTACATACCACAAAGCATGTTAGCAGGCGGGCACAGGCTTCAGTCAACCCGCTTTTAGCGGACTGAACCTTCTGGATCACCGCACTCATAATAGTGCAGTGCTCCTCGTCGACGGAGGCGCCGTTAAGCACCTCCAGCAACTTATCCGGTGCCTCCAGTTGGGCGGAGGTCACCGGCGTCGTAGGCTTGCCCTTTTTACTAGGGGGCCGCCTGCCGGACTCAGGAACCTTTGAAGGTTCCGGTGCGGTGTCTGGCCCAGGGCCGGACTTGGAGCCCTTGGGGGTTTTATCCCCTTTGCGCCTGGAGTCCGAGAGATCGCCTTGCGGCGCCTCCAGGACCACCTCCCCCTGGCTTGGAACCTTTTAGGACAACACCTCGGTGTTGTCCGTGGGGAGAGGGGAGGTAGCGGCCGGAAGTGAGAAGTTGTTCACATCCGACGAATCCAAGGAGCCGCTCGAAGATACGTCGAGCTGGTCTCGGGCTGGACTACATGATTATATTCAACGTTAGGGAAAGCTGTGCAACAAAGGAACACTATGAGTCACTCTGGTGTCCGAATAGTTATGACTTCGCCAGGGGCTTGGCCCTGGGCGACCACTCCTCCTTGCTGTCGACGGCGTTGGTGGAGTAGTCCGGAGGGAGGGTCTTCCCCTTCTTGGACCCTCCGGCCTCCCCAGTTGGGGCGACCTTCCTTTTCTTTTCTCCCCCTGCTGGGAGAGAAACCTCTCTTTCCTCCTCGTCTTCGTGGGAGGAGTGCGCCTCGGAGTCATCTGACAGTGAGTCCGACTCCACCGGGCGCCGGGAACCCTTCCGGGTTCCCGTGGACTTCTTCTTGGCCTTCTTCTCCGGCACCACGTAAGGTGCCGGAACCAGCAGCTTCGCTAAGCGGGCGTCTGTTGGGTCTTCGGGAAAGGAGGCCGACAGCTGATCTGCCCGGACGTCTCCCGCCAATCCTATCAAAGGTAAGGGAGTTTAGATCCCGCATAGAGTCAAACTATGAAAGACTAATATCCTGTAAAAACAGCTTACCGCGTTGGCTTGACGCTGCGCACTGAATCCTCGATCCTCGGTAGCAGATGCGGGAGCCTCGGTGCCCTTGAATAGCACCTTCCAGGCATCTTCGTACGTTATGTCGAAGAGCCTGCTTAGAGTTCGGTGCTGGGCCGGGTCGAACTCCCACAAATTGAAAGCCCGTCGTTGACACGGGAGGATCCGGCGGATGAGCATAACCTGGAGCACGTTGACAAGTTTGAGCTTCTTGCTCACCAGGTTCCGGACACATGTTTGTAGTCTGGTCACCTCTTCCGAACTGCCCCACGCCAGGCCCTTCTCTTTCCAGGAGGTGAGCCGCGTAGGGGCTCCGGATTGGAACTCGGGGGCTGCGACCCATTTGGGGTCACGCGGCTCGATGATGTAGAACCACCCCGATTGCCACCCCTTTATGGTCTCCACGAAGGAGCCCTCGAGCCATAGGACGATGGGCATCTTGCCCACGATGGCGCCTCTGCACTCCGCCTGGCGGCCGCCCACAACCTTCGGCTTGACATTGAAGTTCTTCATCCATAAGCCGAAGTGGGGCCGGATGCAGAGGAAGGCCTCGCACACGACGATAAACGCCGAGATGTTGAGGATGAAGTTTGGTGCCAGATCATGGAAGTCCAGGCCGTAGTAGAACATGAGCCCCCGGACGAATGAATGGAGGGGGAATCCCAGTCCGCGGAGGAAGTGGGTAAGGAAGACAACCATCTCATGGGGCCTGGGGGTGGGGATGAGGTGCCCCTCATCGGGGAGCCGCTGCGCGATGTCGTCGGGCAGGTATCCGACTCTCCTTAGCTTTTATGTCTCCCTCCGTGACGGAGGAGACCATCCACTTGCCTCCCGCTCCGGACATGGCTGGAGAAGGTTGAGGTGGGGAATGCGGACTTAGGCGCTGGAGCTCGAGTACGCGAAAATAGATGAGCAAAGGAGGAAGAAGGCGTAGGTGAAAAGGTGGATCCTTATCCCCTTATATGGGCGGACGAAACTACGTGTCCCCACCAGCCTGGTAAAACTCGCTTATCTCCCAAGCGCCATAATCAATGGCGCGGTTGGGTTACCCACGCCCGTATTGATGAGAATCCCGGAATAAGGGGACACGATCTCTGCTTCGACAAGACATGCCAAGAAAACCGCCTCGCTAAACGCGCTAAGGTGGGACAGTAAAACGATTCGAATAAAGGCTTGGCCGTGGTGTGATGACACACTGCGGAATACGTCAGCAGATTAGATTTATGTAGATATTATTCTCTCTATGGCAATATGTGGAACTTATTTTGCAGAGCCGGTCACTATCCTTGTGTTCAAAATCTTCTATGAAGTATTCGGAGGAGGAACCCGCCTTGCAATGCCAAAGACAATCTACGCGCCAGACTCGTCGTCATTGAAGCCTGGTTCAGGGGTTATTGAGGGAGTCCTGGATTAGGGGGTGTCCGGATAGCTGGACTATAACCTTTGGTCGGACTCTTGGACTATGAAGATACAAGATTGAAGACTTCGTCCCATGTCCGGATGGGACTTTCCTTGGCATGGAAGGCAAGCTTGGCAATACGGATATGTAGATCTCCTCCCATTGTAACCGACTCTGTGTAACCCTAACCCTCTCCGGTGTCTATATAAACCGGAGGGTTTTAGTCCATAGGACGAACAACAATCATACCATAGGCTAGCTTCTAGGGTTTAGCCTCTCTGATCTCGTGGTAGATCTACTCTTGTACTACCCATATCATCAATATTAATCAAGCAGGAGTAGGGTTTTACCTCCATCGAGAGGGCCTGGACCTGGGTAAAAATATTGTGTCCCTTGTCCCCTGTTACCATCCGCCTAGACGCACAGTTCGGGACCCCCTACCCGATATCCGCCGGTTTTGACACCGATAATCATCTTTATCAATGACGGGGAAATATCTTGAATGATGTGCAAAGAAAACAGACAGACAACACAATAAGTTCTGCTAGCACATTAAGTTGACGTACAACCCTTTCTAAAAAAAGTTCAGGTACAAAATTAGAACAGGTCACAATCAAATGTACTGGCACATCAGTGCTTCACACCCATAGCTCGGATTTAACTAGTATTTGACAAGATTCAGTTGTTACCTCAAATTAGAGCACATCCAGGCAGCCAGCCCTGCCTCTTCTCCCAAAGAAGCAGTGGCCTCCGCCGCGCGATGGAGTAGGCCCTGTGCCATCCATCGTTCCGAGCAACATGGGGAAAGTCTGACGTTGACTCCTGTAATGGACGTCGTCGTCGGACCTTGGCACCAGCCGTGGTGGCATGACATCGATTGATGGATTGACCACTTCTTCGACATGCACGAACACTCGATACAGGTACATCCCTAACGTGGTCCGTGGCGGCCTTGGTGGCGACGAATAGTACAACTCCGGTTCCTGCACCGGTATGTCAACACCAATCACCTTTGGTATGGTGGACGACTTCTTCATCCATGCCATAACTGTCAGAGCCCAGCTGTCTGGAGGAACAAACATACTTACGAGCTGACCTCCAAGGTCGTTGATAAGCTCATTCATGGACTCGCTGTTCTAAGCACGTCATGGCATGCTGTGGAAGGTAAGCTTTGTTAAAAACTCAAGCTCAGAGGGCACTGAGCCCCATCCTAGGTGCCACCGATCAAAGCTCACCAGAGCGCCATCACAGAACAAACGCCGGGATGATTCGAACACACGACTGCAGTCGAAAGTTGTCCGGAACCTGATGAAGAAATCAGCCTGTGGCGGACAGACTTCGACGAGCAAGTCACTTATTTGGATGTTGTGCGCAATGCCAAGTGCTTTGACAAGGTCGTCCGGCGAGACGGGAGGCCGTTCGCCGTTGATGGTTGCCATCAGCACTTTGCCGGCAAACTGGTCGTCAAGCGCCGCCATGCCACTGTTGAGCGACAGCACGCAACGACCGAATGCAGGACGTGCCTCAGGATCTCCGGCTCGGAGATCCGCGTTGACTGGCGACATGATAGTGCGCTTGAGTATAGGGAGTACAGGAGGGGGATTTGGGGGAACTGGAGTAGGAACCGAGATTCCAGAGGTGGGGGATGGGCGGGAGATTGGGGATGAAAAGGTAGCATGAATTTCGAAAACGCGCCAATATGCTCTCGGCGCGCAAGCGCACGAAAACACCGGTGGCGCCCACATGTCGGCCTAAGAGTCCTTATTCTTTCTTTTTTGGAGAGCCCGACCTTTTTTTAGGATCTTTTGAGATCCCGGCCTGAGAGTCATAATTGACCTCTTTGGCATTGCGTTACTACTCGGCCCATATTCAACAACACCTCACTCGCTCAAACAAGTGTACATCATCGAAAAGACACTGAGCTCAAATTATATAACTTGAAAAAAGGAGATACACTCTGAACACTGGAGAATGGTGATGCCCTCATTTAGCCCACCAGTAGTTTGAGACAATAAATAGTTCGAAACAACGATACATACAACATTCAAACACTGATTAGTGACTACTACTGACATAAACAACAAGACATGATAGTTCATAAGAAGTCTTGCTACACCACCAAAACACACCCATCTGCAACGCTCCGACTCTCGTGATCCAGACGAGAATGACATTCTAAACAACAACTATTACATAGTACGAGTGACATAGACGAGGATGACCAAATGACAAGGAATATGCATAACAAAAGAAAGAACTACCCATCCAGAACAAGCATCAAAGACAACAAAGTCATTCGAAGAGATGATCCAACACCATCATAATTTGCAGCCCCGCTTCAGCGACCAATGATCCGGAGACACCAGTACTCCACCCTTTCGACGCAACAGCCCAATTACCTATCAACCTGAAGGCTTGAACTACATGATTGCCTGTCGTAATTGAGACATCCAAGGATCAAAGTTAATCTGGATGCCTTTGTCATTCTCACCTTCTTTTGGCTGCAGGCTGTATCGTTGACAACCAGGGGAGTTTGCTCCTGAACTCCTAGGGATCACCGTGTAGACACAATTTTCCATAGCAAACAGAGCCTCTCGGCCATCAAGGTCCGTGCCAACGGTGATCTCCTGGTTAATCAGATAACTGAGTCTGAGAAAAACAGAGTGTGAACCAAGGCTGTTTACCCACCTCCAACTAAAAAATCCCGAAGGCCCCAACAAGCTGGTATCCTGCTCATAGAAGTAATAGCCACTGTCTGGATAATCACGTATTTCATGGTGCTTGTATACAATGGGGTTTTTACAATATAACTTTTCCGGCTCATGTGTCCAAATGATCATCAGTCTTTTGTCATCGTCTGATCGAGCGAGGAACCAGTTGTGCTTCCCTGTTTTTGGCAAAGGTGGTGTGATTACAAAGGGCAGTAACTGTAGGGACACTGCATCATATCAAAAAGGACAGACATTGTTAATGTAAGATCAGCATTGTTCAGAGTATGAGTAGGATAATGCAAGAAACAACATTGATATGTCCCTGTTGGAACTGGGAGGAAAATACAGGGAAATGTATACTGGGTTCGAAAATATAGAAGTGCCATGCATGGTTATACTCATGTTATCTCGCAATGGATTCTTCACAGGAAACTACCATGTCATGCATGTTATGTAATCATGTTTTGTCCTCACAAACAAATTCTTCAAGGTAACTAACAGACAATGCATTGTTATATACTCGTGTTCTGCGGGCAAATTTTTTGTGAGGATATTATTCTAGCCATTGATTGCTGAAGAGCGAATATAGGTATGTACACATGGTAAGCATTACATGATTTCACTACTTCCAAATATAGAGTTCTCCATATGCACATTTACTTCCCTAATGTATGGTTAGATGAAACCAACAGTGTGGTGCAAGTTTCTACATCATGAAAATGAGGAAACTAACATGGCCATTGATACACACTCATATTTAGTAGTAGTATATAGATTACTATAAAATAAGGAGAATATCCATATATTCCTAACCGTTTGATTATTCAGGGGTACAAATTGGCTGTAATGACATGCTCACAATCGCATGAATTAACTCATTCCAAATATAGCTGATTTACGGCGTCTCTAATACATTGCCATAGTTCTACTCAAATTCCACTCAAACATGGTGTGGGGACCCCGACTCATAACTCGTGATCACCAAATGCACGTGTACAGTGATCCCAGAGATCAATGCTCACTGAACACACAGAAGCTGAATAACAAGAGTCTTACATCCATACATACTGTCTTACACAAATTATGACCATTGTGGTCAAGTCTTACATAGATGAAGCCTTAAGGGCTGAACATCAAATGAAACACAAGCAGCGGAAATCTTCATCGATAAGTAGAACCCATGCCATCTGCCTTAACCCTACAGGCATTCTGACTGGGAAACGCCCTAGTTCGCATGATCGTCTCCAAAGAATTCTTCCTCGAACTCCTGTTCTTCCATGCCTGGTCAATTAAATAACCAGTGGCAAGCCAATGAGTACTTTGAATGTACTCGCAAGCAACCCATATTTTGGTTCAATATACAACAATGCATGATATAGGTATATTTTTGCGGAAAGCTGGTTTTGAGTGCAATGACATGCTCAACAACTTGTAAAACATGCATCAGGAGAATTCAAGTAACCATGAGGATAGGTTACAGATATCAACATAAATAGAGTGGGCACCAACCCAACTCAAGCATGTCAAGTCCTTGACTTGACCCAAGTAATTCTTCCCACTTATCCAAACACACACACTGGTTAGCAAACACGTGGACATAGTTTAAGCAGCACCGCCCAACTGTCCTTGACCATGGACACGGCTATTCGAATAGTTTTAACACTCTGCAGAGGTTGCACACTTTACCCACAAGATCCGGGGAGCTTCCGTGTCATCCACGATCCGCGGTACCTCAAGTACCCGGGGTAAGCACCCGATCACTATCTTTCCCTAGACGACACTAACATGGAGTCCACTCGTTGTTCCGTATCCTCACGATGAACGTCATGCAAGACTCACTCGAGATCGTAACATCCGAGAGGGGACACAACGGTGTATCCGGTGCCCTATGAAAACAGTCATGGCCGCCCTACCTGGCACGACCCCGTCCTGAGAGAGAGCGGCAACACTCCCCCGTCACTAGTAATGCGGGCTCCAAGCTAGTATCGACTTAGGTAATCAATAATGCCCTTTCCCATATAAGGGTAGAGTGGTTGCGCATGTAAGGTTGGGACAGTCGACAAATCTTAAATCTAATCCGTTTTCGAAAACAACACACACACTTGCCTTGGTACACCACTTCGTCATCAAGTGGTTACCCATCTCATTGTCTCCCTCGGGCACAAGTGGCACCCGACGGGGTTTTCGAAAAGTCTTTGAAAACACTTTGATTCCATCACCATGCATATACCCGACCCTTTTTGCGTAGCAACTACTTTGGCATCTTATCTACTCCCATCGGCATAACCCTCATAAGGAGGTAGGGTCATGCACAATGCAAGTATCACGAGGAAGTAACGGAGGCAACCCATCAAAGTGGTTATCACCTCATCATGATTCCGTTGCAACAACAATAAAGTGCTATATGACATGCATAAAAAGGGTGTCATAGACATGGTCAAAGGACTGCTTGCCTGGCTCAGCAAAGTCTTCTGGGTCTTCAAAGTCTTCTGGTCCAACTCCTTCGTCAGCAACGCAATCTATCGTCGCAAAATTATAACGAGAAAATAAGGCAATAATAAAACAGAAAAACCAAAGTGCTCAGAAAAATGTCAACTCATTTTTGTAAAATACTAGGTTGAAAACTAAGAAGGGGAAAATTCCTAGTTTTGGATTTGGAGTTATATAAGAGGGGATATGGATTTCCAAACAGAGATTAAACTGCTCAAATTTGAATTTAAATTTGAACAGTACAGAAAAGTTTGATGGATATATATGAAAGTTACACCATTAAATAGGTGGGATTTTTACAAGATTTTAGGAACTGGAATTGTTGCATTTGGATTATTATTTAATCCTGTGGAATTTTTGGAATAGTGACAGAAAAAGAAAAAGAAAAAGGGCACTGTGCCTGCTGGGCCAGAACAGCCGCAGAGCAGCAGGCCCAGCCAGAGCGGCGGCCCAGCGCACCGGTGCACGCGCGCACGCCAGGTTTAAACATGACGAGCGGGGCCCAGGCGTCAGGGCGAGGGGCTGACAGACGGGCCCCACGGTCGTCGTCGTCAACCCTGGGTCAGAGGGGCGGCGAGCTCACCGGCGACGTTTCCGGGCACGACGAGGTGAGCTGATGGCACCGCTGGACTCCTCGTCGTGTCGCCATTCGGGTGGTGCCGGAGTTGGTCGCCGGGGTGCAGGGGTTCGCCGGCGACGAGGTTCGTGGCAGAGGAGCTTCGGGTGTCGACGGCTCCGGCGTTTCCGGCTGCAAAAGAGAGGGGAAACGGAGGGGAAATGATCAGAGAGGTGAGGAGGGTCCAGATCGAGAGAGAGGAGGGGCGGAGGGAGCCCGTACCCTGAGATCGACGGTGACCCGAGGCGGCGGAGCTCGAGCTCGATCTCGAGCTCGGGCGGCTCTGGGGAGGAACATGGGGTGCAAGGGAGCGACTAGGGGGTGAGAGGGCGAGTGGTGAGGAGAGGGGAGCTCGGGGAGGCCCTTAAATAGGTGAACGGCGAGGTCCAGTAGACCCGTGCACCGGCGAGGCTGTTGCCGTTGCTGCAAGCCACGGGGGCTCGCGCGGGCGTGTCCGGGGTGTTTGTCGGGGTGGTCTACGCCCAGAGGGAGGGAGAGAAGGAGCGGGGAAGCGTCAGGGCAACACGCGTGTGAGCCGCGCCATTGGCGCGCTCGGGCGGCCGGTGTCCGCTAGCACGGAGGCGCGAGGGATGAGGAGAGAGGAGGGGGCCGACTGTAGCGTGTCACGGACGCCGAGGCGCATCGGCAGGCGCGCGGGGGAGGCCCGAGGTGGTCGGAGTCGTTGGTCCGAGGGCGGCTACAGTGCGGGAGCGCACTATAGCGCGCTCCAGAGCGTGCAAATGGCCGGCATGCCATTTTTTGGCAAAGTAGGCGCGGCCAAGCAT
Source organism: Aegilops umbellulata (assembly GCA_032464435.1). NCBI lineage: Eukaryota > Viridiplantae > Streptophyta > Magnoliopsida > Poales > Poaceae > Aegilops > Aegilops umbellulata. The sequence continues at coordinate 163,005,580 of CP136054.1, read as the reverse complement.
GTCTTGTAGCCCTAGGGAGGAGTAAAGAAGAGGGGAGGGGCATTGGATGCCCTGGAGAGCCAGTAGGACAGGAGAGAGGGTGAGGGAGAGAGAGAAAGTGGCTGTCCAGAGAGGGAGAGAGAGATTTTACCCCTCCAATAAGTGAGCTGTGGACTTGCCATTGTTACTGGAGGTGCAAGGGGTCTAGTAGGAGCTCTGGTAAAAAGCTTAGCTCAAGGAGAATAGTTTTGGTGGTCAAAAGGGCGATTTTTGGAAAGTGGTAGAAGGTGTTTGATAAGGGTTTTGGCAAGCAAATGATCTCCAATTGCCATGATACTCCACAGGGTGAAATGACACAGATAATTAGGGCCTTCCACCAATTTGGAGCTTAACTGGGCAAAGTTGCCAATGCAACTTTTGTAAACCCTAGAAATGAGCAGAAATAGACTTGTATAGATCTAGTTGAGAAAATCACTTCTCCTTGATTCACTACTTGGTGTAGTGGCCTCATTTGGTCATGTGAACATGTTCACAAAAGTTGGGGTCAAGGAGAGAAAGTTGGTAGTACAAACTTGATCAAATTTGATTCTGGTCAGAGAGGGTTTTGGGGCAATTTGGTGAACCAAAATGACTTCAATTGACATGAGGCTTTGCAAGGTGATCACAATATGCATTTTTGACTTGCTGGATTTTCCTTGGATTTTTATGAAAATATTTCCTGCAGAAATATTTCGAATCCTTGAAATGGGCAGAAATGGTTTTGGGAGGTTTTGTCCAATATTTTGATCATAGCCATGTGTTGAAACTCATATATATGGGAAATATATGTCCATTGAGTCTCCCTAATTTTTCTCAAATATTTTTAAAGCTTTTAAATAATTTTAACCTATTTATGACCATTTCTGGCCTTAAGAAAAATCCTTTAAATAAAATAGGAAAATAACTTTTAAAATTATATTTTTGTGGTTTCTGGGTATCCTATATCTAATAGGTTTCAAATATACCTTTTGAAATATTTTTACTGCCCTTAATTAAGTATTTGCAGTGCAAACCTCAATCCAGGGGTTTTTTGGAGAACTAATTTTTGAAAATACTTTTTGGCCAAATTATTTTTGTAAGAAAATATTATATTGCTCTATACACATGGCATGATCATTGGGCAGAAGTTTGGGACAAGGAGATGAAGTATAGAAGGTGGAGTAGTTGACTATTAAGAGCACTTGAAAAACCACACAGAGAAAACCAACTTCAAAATAAAAGCCAAATAATGCAAAAGTTTTTGTTGGTCCAAATTTTCATGCTTTATTAATGCAAATGACATGTTACAAAATGCAGGGTGTGAAAGACCTACCCCCCTTACAAGAATCTCGTCCCCGAGATTCCTAAACTAGGCTTTAAAGAGATATGGAAACTCGGATCTAAGGTAGTCTTCACGTTCCCAGGTTGCTTCTGCTTCAGTGTGGTTGCTCCACTGGACCTTGAAGTACTTGATCGTGCGGCTACGAGTGCATCGCTCAGCCTCATCCAAAATGCAGATGGGCCTCTCACGGTAAGTCAAATCAGGTTGAAGGTCAATGGCTTGATGATTGACGTCCTTGTAAAGATCAGGCTTGTTTGGGACTTGGAGACACTTCCAGAGTTGTGACACGTGGAATACATTGTGCACATTGGATAGTTCAGTTGGCAGTTCCAACTGGTAAGCCACTTCTCCGCGTCGTGCGGTGATCTCGAAGGGGCTGATAAATCTTGGTGCGAGCTTTCCCTTAACGTGGAAACGTTTGGTTCCCTTAAGAGGAGTTACTCGCAGGTACACATGGTCTCCGATTTGGAAGTTTACCTATCGGCGACGAGTGTCAGCATAGCTCTTCTGTCTGGACTTAGCGGTCTTCAGTTGCTCTCTGACTAGCTGAACTTGCTCTTCTGCTTCACGAAGGATTTCAGGCCCAAATACTAGTCCTTCTCCGGTTTCTGACCAATTGAGGGGTGTGCGGCACTTCCGACCATACAATACCTCAAATGGTGCCATCTGGAGGGTTGACTGATAACTGTTGTTGTAGGAGAACTCGGCAAAAGGGAGGCAATCTTCCCACCTAGCTCCATATGCTAAGACACAGGCTCGGAGCATGTCTTCGAGTATCTGATTCACCCGTTCTGTCTGACCTCCGGTCTGTGGATGGAAAGCAGTGCTGAAGGACAACTTGGTCCCCATGGCCTCTTGGAACTTCTTCCAGAACCTTGAGGTAAACTGGGTTCCACGATCTGACACAATCTCCTTGGGAACACCATGAAGGCTTACGATTCTGTTGATGTATAAAGTTGCTAGCTGGTTGCCATCATAGGTAGTCTTCACAGGAATGAAATGTGCTACTTTAGTCAAATGATCGACTATGACCCAGATGGAGTCATGTCCCTTGTTTGACCTAGGTAGTCCAGTGATGAAATCCATTCCGACTTTATCCCATTTCCACTCGGGAACCTTGAGGGGTTGGAGCAATCCAGCAGGTCGCTGATATTCAGCTTTGACCCTTTGGCATACATCACACTTTGCAACATAGGTGGCAATCTCCCTTTTCATCCCGTGCCACCAAAATCTTTCCTTCAGGTCTTGATACATCTTGGTTCCTCCGGGGTGGATGGAATACGGGGTGTCATGAGCTTCTTGCAAGATCAAATTCTTGAGCTCGATCTTGTTGGCTACGCAAATGCGATTTCCAAACCACACGATTCCTTGCTTATCCTCTGAGAATCCTGGGGCCTTGCCTGCCTTGATCTTCCTCTTAATGCCTTCAATACTCTCGTGTCCCTCTTGAGCTTCCTTAATATCATCCATCAGGGTAGGCTTGACTTCAAGGTTGGCTAAGAATCCTGCTGCAACCAGTTCCAACCCTAAGCTTTCAAGTTCTTCATACAAGGCGGGTAGCCTCTTCTTAAGCATAGCATTCAAGGTACAAGCCTTTCTGCTTAATGCATCTGCTACCACATTAGCCTTCCCAGGGTGGTATTGAATACTGAGGTCATAATCCTTGATCAACTCTAGCCATCTTCTTTGCCTCATGTTCAATTCCTTCTGAGTGAAAATATACTTCAGACTTTTGTGATCCGTGTATATCTCACACCGCTTCCCTAGGAGGTAATGTCGCCATGTCTTCAGGGCATGAACTACAACGGCCAACTCGAGGTCATGAGTAGCATAGTTCTCCTCATGAGGCCGTAGTTGCCTTGAAAGGTAAGCTACGACTCTGCCCTCTTGCATCAGAACACCTCCCAGTCCGGTTTTTGACGCATCACAATATATCACAAACTCCTTGTGTATATCTGGTGTGGCCAAAACTGGGGCGGTGGTCAATCTCTTCTTCAGCTCCTGGAAGCTCTCTTCACACTTCGGCGTCCATTTAAACTTCTTGTCCTTCTTCAAGAGCTGAGTCATGGGTCGGGCAATGCTTGAGAATCCTTCAACGAACTTGCGGTAATATCCCGCGAGTCCGAGGAAGCTTCTGACTTCCTTCACATTGCTTGGGGACTGCCATTCGGTCACGGCTTCAATCTTAGCGGGATCGACCGACAATCCTTCTTCAGTCAAAACATGACCCAAGAATCCAACCTCATGCAGCCAAAATTCACACTTGCTGAACTTGGCATACAGTTGGTGCTCTCGAAGCTTGTCTAGGACCATCCTCAAGTGTTTCTCGTGCTCTTCCTCCATCTTCGAGAAGACAAGAATGTCATCAATGAAGACAACGACAAACTTGTCCAAATATTCCATGAAGACCTTATTCATGAGATACATGAAGTAAGCTGGGGCATTGGTCAATCCAAAGGACATGACCGTGCACTCATACAGGCCATATCTGGTTACAAATGCCGTCTTCGGAATATCTTGGGGTCTGATTTTCAGCTGGTAGTACCCAGATCTGAGGTCAATCCTGGAGAACACCTTGGCCCCATTGAGTTGATCAAACAGATCTTCAATCTTGGGAAGTGGATACTTGTTCTTGATTGTAACTTCATTGAGGGAGCGGTAGTCAATGCATAAGCGGGTGGTACCGTCCTTCTTTGCCACAAACAGAACTGGCGATCCCAAGGGGAGGCACTAGGGCGGATAAATCCCTTCCTCAACTGCTCTTCCAGTTGCTTCTTCAACTCTGCTAACTCTTCCGATCCCGTCCTATAAGGCTTCTTATAGATGGGTCCTGTTCCGGGCATGAGCTCGATGATGAACTCGATGTCTCGGTCAGGAGGCATTCCCGGTAGCTCATCAGGAAATACATCGGGGTATTCGCATACTACCGGCACTTGCTCCAATCCAACTTCAGTCAGACAGTTGACTTGGGTGCCTCGAGCAGTGGAGGGGTTGGGAGCAAACTTTACTTCAACTCCCTGGTCATTGGTCATAGTGACTGACCGGTTGGCACAATCTAACAAGCCTTGGTGCTTGATGAGCCAATCCATTCCTAAGATCACATCCAAGTCTGGTGATCTTAAGATGATAAGGTCTGCTTGGAAGTCTACCCCAATAATGACAATCCCGACTCCCTTACATCGTATCTTGGCTCTCATCTCTGCTCCGGGGGTTTGTACCACCATAGGGTTATTCAGGGGTGTAGGGTCATGCAATTTTTAATGCAAACTTTTGGGTGACAAATGAATGCGTGGCTCCAGAATCAAACAAGACAGTTGCAGGTGTTGAGTTGACAAGGAACGTACCCAGCACGACGTCCGGGTCTTCCTGGGCTTCTTCTGCAGTGACATGATTCACACGACCCTTGCCGTTGTTGGGCGGGTTGCGGGGAGCTTGGTTCCTTAGTGGCATTCCACGGCCTTGTCCTGGGTTCTGCGCATTGCGGCGCGGGGCACCGGGCTTCTTGTTGGGGCAATTCTTGGAGTAGTGTCCCGGCTGACCACATCCAAAGCAAGTGACTTGGTTGGGGTTGCTGCTCTTGCCGGCATTGTTATTGGGGTTGTTGTAAGCTGGCCTGGGGTTGGCATACTGCTGAGGTGGATAGTTGGTGCAGGATGTAGGAGCTCTTGGCTGCTGATAGGTTGGCTTGATCGGGGCAGACTGCCATGGGCGAGGCTTCTGGTTGCTGGAGCTACCCTTGCTGATCATCTTGCGCTTACGGGTATCATCCAAAGCACGTCGCTTGTCTTCAAGCATGAGTGCCTTGTTCACCAAATCAGGAAAGGTCGGGCAGTCACACACAACAAGCGAGTACTGCAAAGTCTGGTTAAGGCCTTCCATGAAGCGCTCCCTTTTGGCAGCATCAGTGCTGACATCTTCAGGGGCATACCTTGAGAGAACACTGAACTTCTGCATGTACTCCTTGAGAGTGCTACTACCTTGCTTCAGGGCTCGGAACTCACGCTTCTTGATGGCCATGATTCCGGAAGGAATGTGGGCCTTGCGGAATTCTGCCTTGAAGTCATTCCAAGTGATGTTTCGCTCAGCATGCATGGCCTTGAATCCATCCCACCAAGCTCTAGCAGTTCTCCCGAGACAGTGAGCAGCATAAGCCACCTTCTCACAGTCCTCAGTGCATCCGACTAGTTCCAGCAGATCCTCAATGGTGCGGACCCAGTTGTCTGCATCCAGGGGTTCAGCATTCTCGATGAAGGTGGGTGGTGCATGCCTCTTGAACTCCACCAATGTGGAACGTCCATTGACGTTTCCCGCCGGCTGGCGGTTGACAGCTTGAGCAATCATCTGGAGGGCTGCAGTGTTGGCTTGGCGTTCCTCTCGGAAGGCTTGGAGAAGCTGAGCCATATCCATGCTTGGAGGTGGTGGTGGGGGTGGAGCTTGTCCTTGGGTTTGGTCCTGACTGGCTCCTTCTCCGGCTTCTTGCTGCTGGGTAGAGGTACCAGTACGAGTTACAACAGGCATCCTGTTGGAGCGTTCAAGGTCTCATGATTGGGAAAGATGGGGAAAGCAATATAGATGGGATGCCTAGTAAGGGGGTTGGTATGACACTAATTGTTTTCATGCAAGGGCCAAAAGGCCAAACGCATTCATTAAAATCCAAATAGGTGATGTAGTCGCTTACAAGTTCCCGTAGGAAAGCACGACATCCATCAAACACACCAAAAGCAAACGCAACACTACATGGTTTCATATGAACCATTACAAGGACTCGACTTCGCATAAGGGTACACGACCTATCCTACCGTAGGGGTTACTAACGGGCACATCCGGGTTGCGAATGATGCCTAAGTGGCGGAATGCTCGGTCTCGTAGACTGGCTCTTCTGGGACTTCCTCCTCATCCTCGGTGGCCTGACTTTCCTCTTCACTTGAAGGGGTGGGAGAGTGGAGGAGCTCAACACGGCGTTGCTTTGCCGGTGGTGCGAAGAGCTTGTGGTATTCCTTTGCGCTCATGCGGTGTTGCTGTGGTGGTTCTCCATCCTTTGGGGGTTTTCTGCCTCTGTATGCGATTGCGGGCTGGCCAGGGGAGCACCTTCCTTCTTGATCCTATCCGTCTTCTCTTGTGCTTGGCAAAGAAGTGCCTTGGTCTCATGGAGTTCCTTTCGGAGTTCCATCGATTCCGAGGCCAAGTGTTGTGCCAAACTATCGGCACAAAGGCTGAAGTAGGCCTGGAATCGGAGTGGAAGTCCTTCTTCTAGTGGTGGAGCTGGTGCACTGCTCTCATCCTCACCTTCCTTCCGGTAAGGCAAGAAGCGGGTTGCCATCTCGGGGAGAAGGTCTCGAAGGCGGGTGAGTGCCTTGAGGGTTGCCGTCTCGACGGCAAGAACTAGTGTTGCCATCTGGGGTCCCTCGAAGAACCAGCTTGTTGGAGAGTCATTGGCCTTCACGATCACTTCCACACGATACTCCGTCTCGGTGTCATTGATCCAGTGCTCATGGTAGGTGAAAATGGGGGCTCAGTGGAACTGGCACTTCTTGAGGCTATCCTCGAGAAGCACGGGAAATCCGGTGGTCAGGAAGTCTTCAGGTACGGCAGCCATCTACAAAGGTTGAATGGGAGAGGTCAATAAGGGAAATATACCTTGGGTTGGGTAAGCTTAAGAAAAGAAGAGAAGCTTAGATGGTCTCAGGTTAACTAACGTCCATGCTAACTAAGGCTTCCTACAGTCAAGATGGCTCTGATACCAGCTCTGTGGGGACCCCGACTCATAAGTCGTGATCACCGAATGCACGTGTACAGTGATCCCAGAGATCAATGCTCACTGAACACACAGAAGCTGAATAACAAGAGTCTTACATCCATACATATCGTCTTACACAAATTATGACCATTGTGGTCAAGTCTTACATAGATGAAGCATTAAGGGCTGAACATCAAATGAAACACAAGCAGCGGAAATCTTCGTCAATAAGTAGAACCCATGCCATCTGCCTTAACCCTACAGGCATTCTGACTGGGAAACGCCCTAGTTCGCATGATCGTCTCCAATGAATTCTTCTTCGAACTCCTGCTCTTCCATGCCTGGTCAATTAAATAACCACTGGCAAGCCAATGAGTACTTTGAATGTACTCGCAAGCAACCCATATTTTGGTTCAAGATACAACAATGCATGATATAGGTATATTTTTGCGGGAAGCTAGTTTTGAGTGCAATGACATGCTCAACAACTTGTAAAACATGCATCAGGAGAATTCAAGTAACCATGAGGATAGGTTACAGATATCAACATAAATAGAGTGGGCACCAATCCAACTCAATCATGTCAAGTCCTTGACTTGACCCAAGTAGTTCTTCCCACTTATCCAAACACACACATTGGTTAGCAAACACGTGGACATAGTGTAAGCAGCACCGCCCAACTGTCCTTGACCGTGGACACGGCTATTCGAATAGTTTTAACACTCTGCAGAGGTTGCACACTTTACCCACAAGATCCGGGGAGCTTCCGTGTCATCCACGATCTGCGGTACCTCAAGTACCCGGGGTAAGCACCCAATCACTATCTTTCCCTAGACGACACTAACATGGAGTCCACTTGTTGTTCCGTATCCTCACGATGAACGTCATGCGAGACTCACTCGAGATCGTAACATCCGAGAGGGGACAGAACGGTGTATTCGGTGGCTTGTGAAAACAGTCATGGTCGCCCTACCTGGCACGACCCCGTCCCGCGAGAGAGCACCAACTCTCCCCCGTCACTAGTAATGCGGGCTCCAAGCTAGTATCGACTTAGGTAATCAATAATGCCCTTTCCCATATAAGGGTAGAGTGGTTGCGCATGTAAGGTTGGGACAGTCGACAAATCTTAAATCTAATCCGTTTTCGAAAACAACACACACACTTGCCTTGGTACACCACTTCGTCATCAAGTGGTTACCCATCTCATTGTCTCCCTCGGGCACAAGTGGCACCCGACGGGGTTTTCGAAAAGTCTTTGAAAACACTTTGATTCCATCACCATGCATATACCCGACCCTTTTTGCGTAGCAACTACTTTGGCATCCTATCTACTCCCACCGGCATAACCCTCATAAGGAGGTAGGGTCATGCACAATGCAAGTATCACGAGGAAGTAACGGAGGCAACCCATCAAAGTGGTTATCACCTCATCATGATTCCGTTGCAACAACAATAAAGTGCTATATGACATGCATAAAAAGGGTGTCATAGACATGGTCAAAGGGCTGCTTGCCTGGCTCAGCAAAGTCTTCTGTGTCTTCAAAGTCTTCTGGTCCAACTCCTTCGTCAGCAACGCAATCTATCGTCACAAAATAATAACGAGAAAATAAGGCAATAATAAAACAGAAAAACCAAAGTGCTCAGAAAAATGTCAACTCATTTTTGTAAAATACTAGGTTGAAAACTAAGAAGGGGGAAATTCCTAGTTTTGGATTTGGAGTTATATAAGAGGGGATATGGATTTCCAAACAGAGATTAAATTGCTCAAATTTGAATTTAAATTTGAACAGTACAGAAAAGTTTGATGGATATATATGAAAGTTACACCATTAAATAGGTGGCATTTTTACAAGATTTTAGGAACTGGAATTGTTGCATTTGGATTATTATTTAATCCCGTGGAATTTTTGGAATAATGACAGAAAAAGAAAAAGAAAAAGGGCACTGTGCCTGCTCGGCCAGAACAGCCGCAGAGCAGCAGGCCTAGCCAGAGCGGCGGCCCAGCGCACCGGTGCACGCGCGCGCGCCAGGTTTAAACCTGACGAGCGGGGCCCAGGCATCAGGGCGAGGGGCTGACACACGGGCCCCACGGCCGTCGTCGTCAACCCTGGGTTAGAGGGGCGGCGAGCTCACCGGTGACGTTTCCGGGCACGACGAGTTGAGCTGATGGCACCGCTGGACTCATCGTCGTGTCGCCGTTCGGGTGGTGCCGGAGTTGGTCGCCGGGGTGCAGGGGTTCACCGGCGATGAGGTTCGCGGCGGAGGAGCTTCGGGTGTCGACGGCTCCGGCCGTTTCCGGCTGCAAAAGAGAGGGGAAACGGAGGGGAAATGATCAGAGAGGTGAGGAGGGTCCTGATCGAGAGAGAGGAGGGGCGGAGGGAGCCCGTACCCTGATATCGACGGCGACCCGAGGCGGCGGAGCTTGAGCTCGATCTCGAGCTTGGGCGGCTCTGGGGAGGAACATGGGGTGCAGGGGAGCGACTAGGGGGGGTGAGAGGGCGAGTGGTAAGGAGAGGGGAGCTCGGGGAGGCCCTTAAATAGGCGAACTGCGAGGTCCAGTAGACCCGTGCACCGGCGAGGCTGTTGTCGTTGCTGCAAGCCACGGGGGCTCGCATGGGCGTGTCCGGGGTGTTTGTAGGGCTGGTATACGCCCAGAGGGAGGGAGAGAAGGAGCGGGGAAGCGTCAGGGCAGAGCGCGTGTGAGCCGCGCCATTGGCGCGCTCGGGCGGCCGGTGTCCGCTAGCGCGGAGGCGCGGGGGAGGAGGAGAGAGGAGGGGGCCGACCGCGTAGTGTGTCACGGACGCCGAGGCGCATCGGCAGGCGCACGGGGAGGCCCGAGGTGGTCGGAGTCGTTGGGCCGAGGGCGGCTACAGTGCGGGAGCGCACTGTAGCGCGCTCCAGAGCGTGCAAATCGCCGGCATGCCATTTTTTTGGCAAAGTGGGCGCGGCCAAGCATATCTGGTAGCCCTAGGGAGGAGTAAAGAAGAGGGGAGGGGCATTGGATGCCCTGGAGAGCCAGTAGGAGAGGAGAGAGGGTGAGGGAGAGAGAGAAAGTGGTTGTCCAGAGAGGGAGAGAGAGACTTTACCCCTCCAATAAGTGAGCTGTGGATTTGCCATTGTTACTGGAGGTGCAAGGGGTCTAGGAGGAGCTGTGGTAAAAAGCTTAGCTCAAGGAGAATAGTTTTGGTGGTCAAATGGGGGATTTTTGGAAAGTGGCAGAAGGTGTTTGATAAGGGTTTTGGCAAGCAAATGATCTCCAATTGCCATGATACTCCACAGGGTGAAATGACACATATAACTAGGGCCTTCCACCAATTTGGAGCTTAATTGGGCAAAGTTGCCAATGCAACTTTTGTAAACCCTAGAAATGAGCAGAAATAGACTTGTATAGATCTAGTTGAGCAAATCACTTCTCCTTGATGCACTACTTGGTGTAATGGCCTCATTTGGTCATGTGAACATGTTCACAAAAGTTTGGGTCAAGGAGAGAAAGTTGGTAGTACAAACTTGATCAAATTTGATTCTGGTCAGAGAGGGTTTTGGGGCATTTTGGTGAACCAAAATGACTTTACTTGAAATGAGGCTTTGCAAGGTGATCACAATATGCATTTTTGACTTGCTGGATTTTCCTTGGATTTTTATGAAAATATTTCCTGTAGAAATATTTCAAATCCTTGAAATGGGCAGGAATGGTTTTGGGAGGTTTTGTCCAATATTTTGAACATAACCATGTGTTGAAACTCATATATATGGAACATATATGTCCATTGAGTCTCCCTAATTTTTCTCAAATATTTTTAAAGCTTTTAAATAATTTTAACCTATTTAAGACCATTTCTGGCCTTAAGAAAAATCCTTTAAATAAAATAGGAAAATAACTTTTAAAATTATATTTTTGTGGTTTCTGGGTATCCTATATCTAATAGGTTTCAAATATACCTTTTGAAATATGTTTACTGCCCTTAATTAAGTATTTGCAGTGCAAACCTCAATCCAGGGTTTTTTTGGAAAACTAATTTTTGAAAATACTTTTGGGCCAAATTATTTTTGTAAGAAAATACTATATTGCTCTCTACACATGGCATGATCATTGGGCAGAAGTTTGGGACAAGGAGATTAAGTATATAAGGTGGAGTAGTTGACTATTAAGAGCACTTGAAAAACCACACAGAGAAAACCAACTTCAAAATAAAAGCCAAATAATGCAAAAGTTTTTGTTGGTCCAAATTTTCATGCTTTATTAATGCAAATGAAATGTTACAAAATGCAGGGTGTGACACATGGATATGCCAATCATCACAAAAAGTTCAAACAGTGTCATGGCGTCATCATTAACATGAGACGGAAACAACTTACACGCGCCGTCCCAACAATACGTGGTGCCATCTACTTTGTCGATCGCGTAGATGATGCCATTGTGTTCAATAGCATCACAGAAGTGTGTATCAGCTTTGACCATGATCCACTGCGAGCTGAGTTGTCTCCAGCTAAAGAAGGCACCGGCGTAAAGATAGGCGAGTCCACGATCGAACAAGGCAATTAGCTTGAAGTCTGCGTAATTCACATGTCGTGTGGGCACTTGGCAGATTACAATCTTCTGCAAAATAAGGTCCGCCCAACTGACGTGGTAATCTAGATGACTTGGACCGCGATGGTAAAACTCTATATAATCCAACACAGGAAGGATAATCTCATGGGAGTTCTGGAAGTTCACGAGCACCAACTTTTTACCGTCTTCTCTGAAGGCAGCCATCCAGTGGGAGTTCATGCCGACCCATTACATACCTACCAAGAAGTTTCGGGCAATGGTGGTCGGATCGAAGTCGAGGGAAATGATGTACGGCGACCCACTACATACCTACAAAGAAGTTTCGGCTAATGGAGATCGGATTGAAGTCGAGGGGCATCATGTACGCCTCCTTATCATGGTGAGCCAATCTCGCAAGACCAGATAGCAGCAAGCAGGGTGTATTGAAAAGCTTAGGCCTCGCTTTGATGATGGCCGTGTGCATGCCCCTCGAACATGCAGCCAGCCGCAGGGCGCTCAACATATCCATACACGAACAACAGAGGTCGAGGACGTCACTGGGGAGATTGCTCCAAACGCGGCTCATATGGATGCTGCGCGGTTCGCGTTCGGCCATGGTGGAGTTTGGAAGGTGGGGTTTTGGGGGGCTTGATTTACGGGGGAGAAGGCTGTCGGTGCTGGAGCGGCTAGCGAGGGAATAGTGGTATTGGGGCTGTCGGTGCTGGAGCGGCTAGCGAGGGAATAGGGTACGCGGGGGCACACTGAGATGATGAAGAGTGACCTCAGGATCTCCGGCAAGACAGAGATGGAGATGGAGTGGTGCTAGGGGAGAGCGAGACGAGGCGAGGCATGCTATAGAGCGGCGGTGACAATGACTGCACGGTGCACAAGGTGAGGCTGACTTTGGTAACCCGGACACGCCGCCTGGACTGGTGTCACCTCGGGCGCAGGGTCTTGTCACTTCACTGTGAGGACCGGATGAATAATAGTATTTAGACCATCAAGTGTACCACAGTTGTACTACTACTAGTAGTAGGAGTAGTAGGAACATGAGTAGTACTCCCGTGCTAGCATGCCTCTGGGTTCACTTCATCCTCTAGCTATCATCCATATTGCAAGCATAACCAAATTCTCGCGCATGCGGAAGCGCGAAGAAGGACTTTTCTTTTTTTTAGGATAACCGCATATTGCTTAACCGTAGTAGGAACATGAGTAGTACTCCCGCTAGTCCTCTTTTGTCCGCGCATAATTTTTTTTCCAGTATTTCTCTAATTAGTCTGCGTATATACCCTTTTGCATGCGCCCATTTCCCTCCATGCCCCACATTCATAGCCAGACTCCAGCCAATAAACTACAGCATGCAAGTGGGCCATTCTGTTGGGGAACGTAGTAATTTCAAAAAAATCCCTACGCACACACAGGATCATGGTGATGCATAGCAACGAGAGGGGAGAGTTTTGCCCAAGTACCCTCGTAGACGGAAAGCGGAAGCGTTAGCACAACGCGGTTGATGTAGTCGTACGTCTTCACGATCCGACCGATCAAGTACCGAACGCACGGCACCTCCGAGTTCAGCACATGTTCAGCTCGATGACATCCCTCGAACTCCGATCTAGCAGAGTGTTGAGGGAGAGTTTCGTCAGCACGATGGCGTGGTGACGACGATGATGTTCTACCAACACAGGGGTTCGCCTAAGCACCACTAAGATATTATCGAGGTGGATTATGGTGGAGGGGGGCACCGCACACGGCTAAGAGATCAGGAGATCAATTGTTGTCTCTATGGGGTGCCCCTGGCCACGTATATAAAGGAGTGGAGGAGGGGAGAGGCCGGCCCTCTCTATGGCGTGCCCTGGGGAGTCCTACTCCCATCGGGAGTAGGATTCTCCCCTTCCATTTAGTAGGAGTAGGAGAGAAGGAAGGGGAAGAGAGAAGAGAAGGAAGGAGGGGGCGCAGCCCTTCCCCCTAGTCCAATTCGGACTAGGCCTTGGGGGGACGCAGCCTGCCTCTCTCTCTCTCCCCTAAAGCCCAATAAGGCCCATATACTTATTCCCGTATTCCCGTAACTCCCCGGTACGCCCGAAAATAGCCGAATCACTCGGAACCTTTCCGATGTCCGAATATAGTCGTCCAATATATCGATATTTACATCTCGACCATTTTGAGACTCCTCGTCATGTCCCTGATCTCATCCGGGACTCCGAACTACCTTCGGTACATAAAATCACATAAACTCATAATACAATCGTCATCGAAAGTTTAAGCGTGCGGACCCTACGAGTTCGAGAACTATGTAGACATGACTGAGACATGTCTCAGGTCAATAACCAATAGCGGAACCTGGATGCTCATATTGGCTCCTACATATTCTATGAAGATCTTTATCGGTCAAACCGCATAACAACATACGTTGTTCCCTTTGTCATCGGTATGTTACTTGCCCGAGATTCGATCGTCGGTATCTCAATACCTAGTTTAATCTCGTTACCGGCAAGTCTCTTTACTCATTCCGTAATACATCATCCCGCAACTAACTCATTAGTTACAATGCTTGCAAGGCTTATAGTGGTGTGCATTACCGAGTGGGCCCAGAGATACCTCTCCGACAATCGGAGTGACAAATCCTAATCTCGAAATACGCCAATCCAACAAGTACCTTTGGAGACACCTGTAGAGCACCTTTATAATCACCCAGTTACGTTGTGATGTTTGGTAGCACACAAGGTGTTCCTCCGGTAAATGGGAGTTGCATTATCTCATAGTCATAGGAACATGTATAAGTCATGAAGAAAGCAATAGAAGAATACTAAACGGTCGTGTGCTAAGCTAATGGAATGGGTCAAGTCAATCACATCATTCTCCTAATGATGTGATCCCATTAATCAAATGACAACTCATGTCTATGGTTAGGAAACTTAACCATCTTTTATTAACGAGCTAGTCAAGTAGAGGCATACTAGTGACACTATGTTTTGTCTATGTATTCACACATGTATTATGTTTCCGGTTAATACAATTCTAGCATGAATAATAAACATTTATCATGATATAAGGAAATAAATAATAACTTTATTGTTGTGTCTAGGGCATATTTCCTTCACATTCTGTGCGCGTGGGAGAGAGAAAAGGAAATCGAAGAGCCCGTCCAATCCATTGCATGCAGCAGTCAAACCACTGCAGCTCTCCTCATGCATGCACATAACTTCTCCCGTTTACTTCTCCATCGGGAACCGATTTTCCTCGGATTTTTCACCACTCCTTGATCTTCATTTGCATCCAAACCTCACTGCATTCACATTGTTTTAACCTCTTCACATCCTCCCGGAGTAATTCCGAAGCCCCTATAAATAATCATCTTCTTCAGTTAGACTAGCCATCTAATCCTAATTCTCCAAACCATAGCCTTCCGGTCCAGCGGTTCCAAATGGCGAAAGAGATCGAGATGCAGGTTTTTGGCGTCTAGCATGTCCTCGTCGAAGGCTCGTTGAGCATAGTTGCCACAGTCACCGACCACCCAAGGGTTGTTCGGAAGTGGATCAACAATGTATCCAACTCCCTCCAAAAGGTGGATATGAATGTCATCAGTATCGACGCAGAGTACACGGAGCGTGCCACTAGGAAGATCCAACGCGCCACTGTCCTTCAGCTGTGCCTCGAAGATGATGTTTTGGTGTACCACATCATACACACGCTCTCCATACCAGGTGAGCTTCATGATATCTTGTCTCGGGAGGACATATACTTCTATGGGGCAGCCATCGCAGGGGAGAAACAGAAGTTGGAGCCGTACAACCTTGATTTGAAAAGCATCGCACCTACAAACCAAAATAAAAATTCCTGTAGAAGATTGTGATAAACCGACACCATCCCTATTTGACGTAGCAAATTTTGTGCTAGGAACAAATCTTCAGAAGGGTGCCGAGACGCTGGCATTAAGGTTATCTGGATGGGAGAATTATCCCTTGACGTACGAGCGGATAAAATATGCTTCCCTCGATGCCCGTGTGAGTTTCGGGATAGCTGCAAGGTCCAGAGAGCTTGTTGCGAAGCCATCTCCCACAGAAAATGAGAACAACAACAAGAAGAAGAAGATGCTGCACCAGCAGCAGGGCATTATGGATGGATGAACTACTTCCTCTCTTGTCAAAAAATATTCCCTCTCTATGTATATTGATATAGATGTACTATTTCGATGGTGTGCATGTCTTTGGAACAACTAGTAGCATGGGTCCGCTTGACTATAAGGAACTATTTATCCGCCTAGCTTTCTCTACTACTCCTTCCAGTGATCCGTATGCAATGCATGTGTCCGTAGACATGACAGCTTGTCCATGGAAGTTCAACTACGACGACCATCACGTTTCATCCACTGCCACTCGCGATTCCCACGATGCCGCTCCAACCCACGACACCACGTCCCCTGACGTGCGCCTCACCCCTCTCGGCCGCACCGCCCCTCTGCCTTTGTGTGCATGACATGTGGGCCACCTTAAATGCGGCGAACATCAAGTTTCTACCACAGCCACACGTGATTCCCACGACGCCGCATGAACCCATGACACCACACGTCCCCCGACTTTTGGCTCACCCCTCTTGGCCCCACTGCCCCTCTGCCTTCGAGAGCATTACATGTGGACCAGCCACCTGTCGGGTCCACATGTTATTGACTCAAAGGCGGGTGTAGTAAGGCGCTTAAGCTCAGTCTCGAGGGCCCTGAGAGGGAAATATAACTCCTGCGCCATGCTGGTGCTACCACTGCACGAACTCGTGCCAAACTCAAGATTTGTTTCTTTACTATACATGCACGCAACGATTTAATGGACACTATAATCTCAACATGTGATGGGGAGCTCTAGATTTGAATTTGAAACTTAGAAATCAAAAAGATTCAAAACAAATAAACTGGGAGAGAGGGAGTATATTGTAGGATGTGTCCCATACGAAACAAGTCCCCTGGTTTGTCAACGCGAAGATGCGGTTAGAAAGGAGCATAGCGTCTTCGTACTCATACGGCAACAAATCGGCCGCAGACAGCATGGTCCACCTTTGACAGCCATGTGTAAGGTTCGTGCTATCTTATTCAATCTCACCGTGGTTCCATCATACCAATTCATGCGGTGGCCCGTTGCATGGTTGATCCCAATGTTGGACAAAGGTTCTACGGGAACGGTGTCACCGTTGTAAATGTTGTGCAAATTCATGTTGGTACCCTCCCGTACATATGCAAGCCAATCTCCACTCGCACCGAGCCTAACCTGTGAAACAGTGGGCAGGGGGAGAATTAGGAATTGGACACGGAAGTAGTCTTTAGAATGCATTTACTATGTGATCAAACTCATCTTACCTGCTCATTGTAGGAAATCTGAGTGCCCCTCAATGTTGGCATCTCAAGGGGCGTCAGCTTGCAACTACGGCCATGCCGCGCTGGAGAGACCCCCAAGGAAACATCCTCGTGCATTCCACGAAACATCAAGATGCATTTGTATGTGTATTTTATCTTGTGAGAGAAAAGGATGAACGAGGGAAGGCCTCTAGAGATAGAGATAGACACTACTACTACCAATGTGCTGGCCCGTGCGTTGCAATGGATCCAAAGTAGTAGAATAATACTTGTTCACGTGCTTGAAATATAAACACTCTAGTTTTGATATACATGTGTCAGCAGACATGATAGCTTGTCCATGGAAGTTGAACCACGACGACCATCACGTTTCTTGTTTCTACCACTGCCACACCCACACGCGATTCCCAGCCGCTCCAACCCTACATGTAAGCACGACGTCCCCCGATGTGGACATGGATCCTCTAACGTGGCTATCACTGCCTTACCCTGCCTTTCCTTCGCTGACTGGTGGGACCCACACTTTGGGGGTGCCACATGTCAGTGATAGAATGGTAGGATTGCAGGGCGAGGCGCCTCGCGGCGAGTGCGACCTCCAGGTGGACATTCTTCGTGGCATCGGCGGGCAGTCGCAGGGCCACCAGTGCTTGAAAGAGGTTCCTGCCATGGAGGCCGATTAGGGTGGCAGGCAATGAGGAGCCCGGGCGCGCAGGCTGGAGGAGTACAGCGATGTCGTCCGCGAGCTTCTTGAGGACGGTGAACTTGTAGGTGGTGGCAACGATCATCTGGTCCAACCGAGTATCGTAGTTAGCGTCGACGGCGGCCATCCACCAGCCGGTCTCCAACACCGTCTGGAGACAATCCTCGACGCCATGCTGCAGGCCGACGTCGTGGACCATCTGGCACAGCCACTGGCCGCTCGCGCGCATCGCCTCCATGGGTCTGGAGTGAGCTCTTTTGTGCTTAGTGTAGGTGCTTCGGCAAATTCTTAGGTGCGTACGATGTGGTAGATGCATTGGAATGGAGGGGCACCTTTATATGAGGGCAAACTGCGTTGCATTCACATCGTGCAGCCTCTTTTCTCATTACTTCCCTCATGCGTTAATTGAAGGAGGATGCATTGGCCGTTCAACATTTAGGGAACCGCTACTCCCTCCCTCATTTGCATTAAAGCCGTATCAGGAACTGCGCCACCCGCTGTCAAATCGAATAGTACTGTGCCGCCCGCTGCACGCCCAGCTGAACAAGCCTCCTCGCTTTCATCAAACCCCTCCGTTAAACTCGCATGCAAACCGAGAAACCTACTCCGCCCACACGTTCGTTCATGAGCGGGATGGAATTAAACGCAACACCAACCGAGCTCCTCCCGTCCGCCCTTAGTTTAAACGAGGCCAGACGCCGGCCAAGATCCTACCATCCGCCCTCTATTTACGCGAGGCCAGACAGACAGCGGGCAAGAATCGCACCCCTCCGCCGCTCCCCCATCTCCTCCTTCACCATTTTCTCCACTCTTCCGATGGCTTCCGAGGAGCCGTTCTCTGACATATTACCCGACTGGGTGGCCCGCCGAGCCCTCCGGATATGGGCGATGCCGCTCGGTGCTTCACCAACCTCGCTTGGCCCGACGGAGTCAGTTGCCGCCCCAAGCAGGCGCGTGGTTCAGCAACTCGCCGCTCCAGTTCAGCTCGATGAGGAGTGTTGAGTTGCTCCACATCGGCACAACGGCGAGCACACCGGTACGGGCGTCGTCACTGCGGCATCGTACCGCGCCACCAGTGTCTGCGGTGTCGCGCCTCCCATGCCTGCGGTAGCGCCATGCAGGTAGAGACAGAAGCCGGGTGCATGGAGAGCGATGAGTTGGTGGCCAGCTTCTCCGTGTCCGCTGCCATCACCGAGGAGAAGTAGAACACGGGAGGCCACCACCACTTGGGTCCCATGAAGGCCACCGCCGAGGCAACGACTGCGCATTCAGGTGGTTTCTTTGCTTCTTCATCTCTTCCGAGGACCTTCGTCGACCCCACAAGTGTCTGCTAGACATGACGAATACAAAGGGATCCGCGGGCGGCCATTTAGATTATGTACTCCCTCTCCAGCTGGCGGGAAATATTTGTTCTAAGAATGGATAAATTGTATGTATCTATAACTAAAATAAGTCTAGATACATCCATTTCTAGGACAAGTATTTCCGGACGGAGGGAGTATTAATTATACCAAGAGAGCCGGATTGGCACCGCTTTGTTCATGTAAATGTAATGAAATCCTTCATGTTTATATGAAGATTCGCCTTTTTTATACGAAATCCTTCATGCTTATATGAAATCAGTTCGTGTTTGCATGAATTTCATCTGGTTGGTTAGAGTTGTGAAAATGTATGCCGCTGGCGTTTGATGTCGTCCTCCGCGGAAGGAAGCAGGAGGAAATTTGTCGGCTACCGTTGGAGATGCTCTTATGCTGGAAATAATAGAGTGACATCCAATCCATTTGAGTTAATTACGTGTATGATTGTCCCTCTATAAAAAAGTTAATTGCATGTACAGTGTACACGTGACTTGAAGGGTGGCTACAACTTCGTACAGAAAGTTAAAAAGAAACAAGTCCATCCTTAATCTTGTATTCTAAGTACTCTGTGGGTTCCACTGTCAGTACAGTAGCGAAAGAAGTACATATTAAATAAGTAATATATAATATAAAAATCTAAAGTTAAAGACAGAACTCGAACTCATGTCATCGCATTGCGAGCATTCGGCGCTAACCAGTCTAGCACATTTTTGTTATAGACCATGCTGGAGATATATCTCCATTTCTACTCTTATACTCCATCTGTTCCTAAATATTTGTCTTTTTCAGATTTCAAATGGACTACCACATACGGATGTGTATGTAGACATATTTTAGAGTGTAGATTCACTCATTTTGCTCCATATGTAGTCACTTGTTGAAATCTCTAAAAAGACAAATATTTAGGAATGGAGGGAGTAGAAAACAGAGTTGGTGATGATGGTGTGCGTGCCATCCTGCAATATAGACCGTCAGATTTATATCTAACGGATAGGAAGGAAACTATGGAAATTTTGCAAAAATATACCAACACCCCTCTCCACGTTTGCAAATACGTCCTTCCCTCGTTCATCCTTTTCTCTCTCAAGATAAACTACTCATATAAATGCATCTTGATGTTCCGTGCAATGCACGGGCATCTAGCTAGTTTCTTTTAAAATAGTTACTGCAATAATTGGGTTGAAGTGATATATTTTATGTCTGCCCCGAGTGATTTCAGATTCACTAGTAGTAACAAAGAAAAGGTTGCCTTGTTAATTAACAGAAAACAGGGTGAAAACTATCACATGAGGCCAGTAAAAACGCGGCACATTGGGTTCAGCGTCATCGTCACTACAACTGTGCGCGCGCGAGAAGTCTACATATCGAGGGGGCTACTGAGCGAGGCACAGAGACACAATGTTCAAGAGAGAAACCAATTCACAGATTATGGTCAGATCGAGTTGTCACCCTTCTGCTGTCATTGTTGGGGTGGGGGGAGAGGGAGGGAGAGAAAGACGAATCGAGAGTGTGCGTGGTAGGCACAGAGGCACAACTAGCGAGTGTGTGTGTGTATGTGTGTGTGTGTGTTTGAAAGAAAAGTAGATAGATTACTATCAAGATCGAGGTACCGCCCTACTCCTTTGGTGTCGGGTAGTGTGCGTGTGTGTGTGTGTGTTTGAGAGAGAAGCCACTTGATAGATTAGTATCAAGATCGAGGTGTCACCCTACTCCTTCGGTGTTGGGAAGTGTCTGTGTGTGGTTGTGTGGGTGTGGGTGTGTGTGTCGGGGGGGGGGGGCAGTGACACTTACATATCCCTACTCTTATAAAAGATAGAGTTGGTGAAGATGGTGTTCCTTACAGCCTGCAATATAGGCCATACGATTTATATCCGACGGATAGGAAGGAAACTTGGCAATCTTGCAAAAATATACCCACACCCCTCTCCGCATTTGCAAATAAGGCATTCCCTCGTTCATCCTTTTCTCCCACAAGATAAACTACTCATACAAATGCATCTCGATGTTCAGTGCAACGCATAGGCATCTTGCTAGTAGGGAGAAGGAGTTTGTGTGACACATATCTAGCTATATTGAGGATAGGTAGATAGCATTTGTGCGAGGCATACTTAAAGCATCATGAAGATAAACAAAACGGTGTGCATGCAAGTGCCGGAAAAAAATGAAGCGAGAAACAATGTGTGTGTGTGCGCGCGCGCGTGTGTGTGTGTGTGAGAGAGAGGGGGGGGGGGAGAGAGAGAGAAATCTCAAAACAAAAGGTGCTCTGTTGGCATCCCATTGTATGTATTCATATGGTTCTGGAACTCGAGTTAACTTTAGGCATATGTGTGAGAGACATTATTATACTTTGAGGCATTAGTGGCTGTGGGTGGGCGGAATTAAAGGGGTGGGCGTGTTCGACAGAGAGAGCGTGTGTGTTTCTGTGTGAGAGACTTGTAGGACAGGGTAGAAATACGAATTCTAACCTTGACAGAAGGATAGAAATACACGAAGTGCGCGTGTGTGATTCCGATGCCCACAGGGAAATGAGATATTTATGCGTGTGAGAGAGATTGCACAATTCATTCATGTATCACTATCTAGTGATCGTGGATGTGCATCACTTGAACAAAAATCAATATCTACTTCGTATCGTGGCCAAAGGTACAATATCAATTCAACGCTATAAAGATTGGACACTCACATATCACATTTTTTATATTTAAATAAAGCTTTTCAGTTGTGCATGCCAAAGTTATAGTGATGTTTCTTCAAACAACCAATGTAGCTATCATGTACATGCACCATTGTTACTCTTGCATTCAAAATCATTAGTCTTGGATGATTTAAGGTTCTATTATGAAGTAATATATGTAATATTCATATATGAATTCAACGGGTACGCAATTTATGAAATGCAGGCTATGTAATCATATGAGGTAACACTTTTAAGTAGCGGACTACAATACCCATTTCTTTTTGTGTGCCTCTACACTAACACATCAATGCATTATGTTTAAAGTAAATAACCAATTGCACTAAATTATCTATTTACACGAGAAATACATAGGCTGAGCGTTTGATCCCTTTTTTGTGAACGCGCCACTACACCCGTACGATTGGAGGCGCCCATGTGAACGTCCAAGTTATCGGTGCATCATCCCGAGTTATTGTCTTTTTTTCTGGGGTGGACTTCACACCAGTTATTTACTGCTGACGCGTGCCCTGTGTACACAGTCTCGCATGACCTTCCCGCTAGCACGGTCCAAAATTAGTTGAAACTGGATACGAATGATCCCGCGGGCGGCAAAATCACTCGCCTCCTTCTAAAATTTCCGCCACCTTAGTCTTTAGCATGCAAACTTCCCCTTTTGTCCTTGGTGCACGGAGACCAATAGTTACAATACCACCCTCGTCTACATAATAGGTCGGGGCTTCTTTGGTAACTTCCGGTTCCCCCACTACACGGCACCCCCATTTCCTCTCCCCCTCCCACAAAAACGACTAACTCCACAGCACCAGAGCATCTCACATCACGCCATCCGTACTTCATCGGCCTTTCTCCCCTCCCCTCTCGAAACCCTAGACTGCTCATCCACCGGCGTACCAGAGCCCATTCACCCCCAGCGGCATCCACCTCGTGGATCTGCTTCTCCGGCCGCATCTACCCCTCCCACCTCCCCTAGAAACAAGTAGACTGCTCATCCACCACTGCACCACAGCCCATTCAGTGCCGGCCTTGTCCATGGCGCCGAATCTACTTCACCAGTATTCTCGTCAACCGTAGCGCATCTGCAGTGGAGATGCTTCGTCCACACCCCCCGGAGCCGCCCCACCGACGCCCCCATCGACGGCCTCTGATCCTCTTCGCCGACACCTTCCTCAACCCTACCGTAGCCGCTTCGCCGACACCATCGTCAACCCCACCGGAGTAGCTTCGCCTATACCATTCTCATCCCTACCGGAGCCGCTTTGCCAACTCATAAGTCCACGGCCTCAAATCCACTTCCTCGCACCCTCATCCAACCTACAGGAGCAGCTTCTGACGCCCTGTCCACGGCCGCAGATCCGCATCGTCGACTCCATCCTTAACGCAACCACCGAAGCAACTTCACCTACGCCCTCGTCCATGGCCACAGGTCCGCTTCACTCACACCGTAGTCCACCCTACTGGAGCTGCTCCACAAACACCCTACTCAACGGTTCTAGATCTCCTTAACGGACCCCGACAGCCAGCGCAGCATCATCACCCTTAACGTTTCTAACCTAATTCCCACCGTCTGGCAAGATGCCAAGCACCCGCCATGGCCTAGGTACTTGTCACTTTTAAACCCGTCCAGCATCACCTGCCCGATGTACTTCAAATATACTAACATGTCGCTGTTACCTGTTATGCAGCTAGCAAAAACTACAAGGACGATGTTTCTTCTGGATCTAACAGCTTGGCCAACTAAGATCCTGGACCAAGGCATTGCTATGATCTTGTAAGCGTGTCTCTCTTTCTCTCTTGTATTGTTCTGTGCCTGCCAGCGTGCTTTGCTAGGATTTTCGACCAGTAATCCCTTCGTGCAGACAATGATTTCTACTACTAGCTGCTAAATTAGATATGTAGATGTCATACATGATACTACCTCGTACCTCCGTTCCTAAATATAAGTCTTTCTAGAGATTCCACTACAACCTACATACAGAGCAAAATGAGTGAATCTACACTCAAAAATGCATCTATATACATCTGTATGTGGTCCATACTGGAATCTCTACATAGCCATATATTTAGGAACAGAGGCAGTACATTACACAAAATCGTAGGTGGCATGTAGGAGTTCCAGTGCACTACATTAGGCTCCCTTAGGGTGCTTGCTAGTCCAGCACACAGAGTCATGGCTAGTTTATGCTACGCACACAATCATTAATTGGTGGTTTAAATATGCGCAAGGGATATGCAATGTATTATCATGTAGAGATGTCTGAAATTAGCCGTGTCAACTTGCAGATAGGGTTACATAATGAAAAAGTACAAGATGTATGTGGCAATTTCATGGAACATCGCAAAAAAAGGAGAGCCAGCTGTGAGCCTATAAAGTGTGCTATGGTACGTCACTCCTCCATTGCAATCATTGTGACATATTATTTGTATGTCAGTTCTATTGGCCAAGTTTCTTAGGGATAGTTATTGCGAGTAATCCTAAGAAAATAAGCACCTATGAATATAAGCTCCATGTAATAAGCCAACCAGTTCTTTTCATTGTGTTTTTAGCTTATCTTTGGTATGATCAGTGAAAAGTCTAGATTACATTATATTTTTTCATTGCTGCCCATATGAAAATTAATTTGACATGCAAACATCACAAATTGAACCCAGTGCAGTAATTAATATGATAGGAAAACAGACCATCACTATTTGCTCAAAATGCAAATACAAAGATACCATCTACTTGGCACAATCTACGTTGGTCAATGTTTTCCACAGAGATCCCATTGCCTAATTTAAACGAAGAACGCATGACCCACATTTAAATGAAGAACAATTATTTATTGAAATTCGATGGTCCAAGTGGCTCGTTATTATCATATAGCAGCACCACCTGAAAGCATCATATAGCAGCAGCAACAGCAGCTCATAGAAACTCATCATACAGCAGCAGCAGCAGTGTGCAATTTATCATATACCATCAGCAACTCATTGCAATTCATCATATAGCAGTAGTAGGAGTAGCTCATAGCAATTCATCACATAGCAGCAGCAGGAGCAGCTCATAGCAATTCATCATATAGCAGCAGCAGGAGCAGCTCATAGCAATTCATCATATAGCAGCAGCAAGAGCAACTCATAGCAATTCATCATATAGCATCAGCAGGAGCAACTCATAGCAATTCATCATACAGCAGCAGGAGAAGCTTATAGCAACTCATCATATAACAACAGCAACTCATAGCAATTCATCATATAGCAACAGCAGCTCATAGCAATTCATCGTATAGCAGCAACAGCTCATAGCAATTCATCATATAACAGCAGCAGGAGTAGCTCATAGCAATGCATCATATAGCAGCAGCAGAAGCAACTCATAGAAATTCATCATATAGTGGATCATAATGAAAATTTGGCAAAAAATCAGAGGATATCCTCACCATGTTGGATGAGCTCATCCTTCAATAGCACCTCAAGGCCACGACCTAGGAGGTGGGGAGGGGGAATAAGGTGCAGCGCCTGCCGGAGTAGTGCGTTGGACGAACCACAGTGGAGCAGCTGCTGGAGACCATGAGAATGAGGGGCGTCGCCAGAGGGAGGAGCAGCCAGGGAGATTTGCCCCTACCTGCCGACCATGTAGCCTAGCTGGATAGAGCATCGTCGAGGACCAGGCCAGATGGGACCAGTGGCGACGACTCGCTGGAGGAACCCTAGTGCTGCAGGCAGGGGATCAAGGTAGAGGGAAAGTGGAGAGGAGATGCAATCGGGCAGGGCAATGAACACTTGCGTGTTTGTTTTTACTTAAGGGTGAGGTGTGACGCGGGTGTCAGCAGTTTCATTTTGAGTGTAATATAGGCAGACAATAGAGTCATTTCACAATTCCCCTTCCCTTCAATTTTTAGTGAGGTTCTACCCGAAACACCCCCCTCCAAAGCGAAATTAGTTAAGCCCAAGCCCATAACTCAAAAATGACTTCTTTACATCTTTTATGGCTTATTTTGTCAATAAGCCCTGAAAAGGCAGAATAGAACTGGCCCTTAACCTGCAATTCAACTGTGCGTGCAATGATGAATCACTCCTGCCTGCTATAGTCTACATTTAGGCATCATCATACATGGCATAACCTAATACATGTGCATTCCATTGTAGAATATAGAATATGCAATGTTTATGTTAGTTCATACGTTGCACATGATGTTTAAATGCCCCTTAAATCTGGTCAGTCAAGTGATGGTCTTTAAGCCTCCTTTTTTGCTTCTTTTCTTGATATGTAAGATTTGCTCACACATCTGTTCAATTGCTTGTTTGCATCAGCCAGCCATACTAGGACTGTTTGCTTTGATTACTTGCTATTCTTGACCTAACACTCTAACAGAGCTTGTCAACGATTTAAACACTAAGGGCTACTGTAGTGGGGCCTTTTCGAACTCATAGGTGACATAAAGTCTTTGCTGTACACTAAATTAGGCTCTCCAGGAGTACCTGGAGATCCAGTTCTAAGGTATGCCTAGTTTTTACATAATGCAGACATAGTAAATTCTCATTTCATTGTGTGCAAGTGCAAGAGATGCGGCATGTTTCATTATGTGGTGTTGTTTTGTTATAATCTCATCCTTTTGTGTTCACAGACTGGAAAGTATGCATATTTATCTTCCAAGGAGACGAGTAACTAGTTTGTGTCACCTTGCAGAGGGGGTGCAATGAAGATAAGATTGAGGATTTCCAAGTACAAGATGTTAGGAAGGAGCCTTGCAAGAGAAGTAGGAGCTGCGCTGAGCCTCTTCAACCTGTTAAGGTAAGTCACTGTATCCAACTCAACAGTTCAATTCCTTGTTTGTTTCAGGCATAGTTAATTTGCCCTTTTCAATTGCTTTTTTTGTCCTCAGTTAATGAGATGCCCAAAGAATGATGCCTGATGTTGGGTACTTGTATAACTATTAGTTTACATAATTAAAGGCCTTACCATTTAATTACTCTGCCGAAGTGTGCCTGAAGCTTTGAAGTCTATTAAGCAACTATTATTGCTTGAGGCTCACAATCTAGTTTATACTAGGCTAATGATTGCATAGTTTTGCTTGTTGTAGTATGTTTATATGAAACCCTCTTCTATTCATTATGCTCCCTAAGACTTTAATTGGGCTACAGAATGGCCAACTGCTTGCTTACTTCTACGCAACATGCTGTCTAAATTTGTAACTTGTCTGTGTTTTGGATTGGGCCCCAACATCATGCTCCTGTGGTGAGCTAAGAGAGATTTCTGTATGCAGGCTGCACAAACTACCTTTTTTATAATTTTTAAAATATCACCTGCTTCTGCTTCATGAAGTGTAACATTATTGTTAGTCCTGTTTTGCCATGTACAAAATAGTGTGTCTTGCTCGCTGCACTATTGTAACTATATTTTTATCCTAGTCATGTGTACTTACAGAAATATTTCAGGATGAAGTGACATCAACACAAAGATCTGTGAGCAGTGCGGCATGGCCGTTACCGAATGATTATGGATTGGAATTGGAATGTGCTGATGTTCTCGAGCATCAACTAGATGTGGCAAGACAACGTGTACATGATTCTCAACGTACAATCAACAAGTTGAGACTGGACATGCAGGTATTAGATGCAGGAGTCAAAAAAAATGAAACAAGACACTGAGGTAACAACCAAGGAATTGGAGATTTTGCAGACTGAAATTTGTGCTATCTAAATCCGGCCAATCCTATTCCTATTTTCTCTAGAGATTATAGTTCAAATGGTAAGTTATGTTGATGCGGGTCCATGATGTATGAGCTCTATTTGCCCAGTGTATGTAATTTTCTGTTTATGTATGCTTTATTATCACTGGTGCCGAACCATAATGCCCAGTGGCTATAATCGGCTGTAATTTCTTTATTGTATAGTGTAGGATTGTTCTACGTTTCTATGCCTTAGTATCTTTATTGTATAATTTATGTTTTTTAGAGGTGATAGTATAGAGTAGGATAATTCTTTGAATATGCTATATCGTTCAAACGGGGGCCAACTCGCCCAAACGTTGTAGAGACCATGGCCCTCGACAGGTCGTACGATCCATGGGCCATCTACGGGACGGACGATCCATGGCCTTCTATGGCTGTCGGATCCGTGGGCCTTCTATGGGCTGTCGGATCGTGGGCCTTCTATCGGCTGTCGGATCCATGGGCCTTCTATGGGCCATCGGATCCATGGGCCTTCTATGGGCCGTCGGATCCATGGGCCTTCTATGGGCCGTCGGGTCAATGGGCCTTCTACGTCCCGTAGGATCCATGGTCCTTCTACGGGCCATCTCATCTATGGGCCTTGTACGGGCCGTATAAGGGGCCATAAACGTGCTAGAGTGGAAATCGTACGTTTTATGGGCTGACCATAACGGGCCGTTAATAGGCCGTATTTGATGATGCTATGAAAATGGCCCAACAGATTAATGGGCCACAAACGGGCAGACTGTATCCACGGGCTGAATTTGGCCCACAAGCAGAAAAGGCCAGTAACGGGCCGTAAGTAACCAAATGCTGGAAATGAGCCCAAGAATAAATGGGCCTCAGTAGGCCGAAAGGTAACACGGGCTAGAAACGACCCAATGGAATAATGGGCCGCTAATGGGTATAAAGCGATACAGTGTTCATTACGGGCCGGTCTCACCACGGGCCATTAATGGGCCAAGAGTTACAAAGGGACTCATATCGGCCGAAATACGTCATGGGCCATACATGGGCCGGAAGTTACAACAGGCTGGAATCATATTGGACGGCCCAGATAACGCTACTGGGCCTAATTCCATTAGGCCGTAATGGGCCATGATTTAGCGGGCTGTAAATGGGCTATATGCGAACATGCCGTTAACACACTTTCCGTGGGCCGGCCCGCCACCTTTTGACCAAGTCAAACGGGCTGGCCTTTTCACAAGAATGGGCCTCTGTTAGGCTGTGCCACGTGCGACATATCATAGGCGCCTTGCGTCCAATGAGTGGATAACATCTGTCCCAATGGTGAGCCGACACGTGTTTCCTCCAGCCAATGATGATTTTACACGTGGAAAATCCCCATTGGTCGTGGCTGTTAACGGGTTATCGGATCCAAATTCGGACCCGATAGCTTAACGATGTTCCGTTATAGTGGATGCCACATGTCGGTCACCCTTGACAAAAGCACTTATGTGACGCGCGATTTATTGTCATGGATGTGGACACTTCCGTGATGATAATTTTGGTAATGTCATGGAACACTTCCACGACATCACAGGTATGACTATCTTGATTCTGCCATAGAATCGTCATGGATATACATGCATGACAAAAAACGCGACCTACTGTGACAAACACGTATCATCACGGAAGTGTATTTTTTTTGTAGTGGTGAGAGGGAGTGTGTGTATGTGGAGAAGAGAGGCCACTAATGATGTGAACCTAGTATAGGGAAGGGGGAATGGTGTGACATGTGTGTCAAGGAGAGACAAAGGCATGCGTAGTAGCGGGATAGCATGGGTGCGGGCGGGGAGCAAAGTATTTGGAAGTGGCATCGAGTGTGTGTGGGAGTGGGGTGTGAGAGCGAGAGAGAGAGAGCTAGGGAGGGAGAGAGAGAGGGAGATAGGGGGAGAGAGAGGGGACTTTTCTGTGCAGAAGTGACGTATAGATAGGGAGACAATGTTGATGTTGTTTGAAAGTGGCCTATGTATGGAGACGCAAGGGAAGCGAGTCATCGTGTGTGCGATAGGGACTTCATGAGAGATCTAGAATAGATGGTGTAGAGAAAAACGTGCGAGATTGAGAACGATGATACATTAGGGAGCTATGGAAAGAGCCACGACATATATGTATACAGGGAAGGAGCTAGGGCGGGTCTGCATGTGGGAGAGAGAAAGAGGAGAGTGGTACACAAGGAGACAAAGTGTGCTTGTTTGTAGTGGGGGTGGTGTGTGTGGTGGGTGTGCGAGAACCACATAACTAGGGAATAGACATTTGGGGGCGACG
Organism: Aegilops umbellulata; assembly: GCA_032464435.1. Lineage (NCBI taxonomy): Eukaryota > Viridiplantae > Streptophyta > Magnoliopsida > Poales > Poaceae > Aegilops > Aegilops umbellulata. The sequence continues at coordinate 162,975,918 of CP136054.1, read as the reverse complement.
TTTTGTGTGTATGGGAAAGATACACTCTACATAGTGCGTGTGCTTGGGAAAGAGAGATGCCGGGAGACCTAGAGAGTGGGGGAAGAGATGTGTGCATGCCCGAGAGACAAAGTGATAGAGACCTATATTGGGGTCCGGACTTTAGAAGAGAGGGGGGTGTTAATGTGCTTGTGTGTTCATGTCCGGGGGAGAGAGTGACTTGTGTGTGGGGGCGGGGGGGGGGGGGACGGGGGGGCTTCAGATAAAGAGTGAGGTGTCTATATTTGAGGGACTTGAGCGTAATTGAGATATATATGGTCAATAGTGTGTGCACTCATGGTTGATCAATTTGTTTCACAGTTTGGACTATGAGGCAAATGATACTTTTGAACATGTGTGATATACCTTGAAGTACTAGAATTACAAACCTAAGATTGGAATTTTGGAATTCGACTCCATCGTTAGCTTTTGTAATTCATTTAAACGGAGGTACATTTTTTAAGAAGGATTGCATGATTTCAAATTGATATATCAAACCTAGAGATATACACATACGGGCATGTTCAATCTTTATAATCATCCACTTTATTCATACACATACACATTTTTGCTTTTTTCATCATATTTAGGATAAACACATTTGGAATTTCATTTGAATTGGACCGTATGATGGTATTTGCTTGTACTAGCTCAATGATCCATATTTGAATTGAATGGACAATCTAAGTTTTGAGTTGGAGACACTGATTTTCAAAACTTGCACTTTTTTTGCATGCAAAACAAATAAATTCTCGGTAATGATATCATAGTCTGCCGTACAAGAGCAGAACACTTAATTTCAGGCGCAAAAAGCTTTCAAACTTCCTGCTCACATCGAAATATCTCGCGCCCGAAAGTTTAGCCCTGCGATATTCCTATTTTACCCCTGCCACATGAACGGAAAAGGGCTGCTTTGGTAACTCCATTGTTTTCCCCTCTTTGCCCCTGACATTCTTCCCTAGAGCCCCTCCCCTTCCCCTCCCCGACCCCCCAACCACGCCAAGCCGCCGAATCTAGTCCTCCGCCGAAGCGGTGGACCTTACACCCTGGCGGATCTATCTTCCGCACCTTTGAACCCCCAACTGCAAACTCACCACTTCACCGGCACTACTGGAAAAAAGGCTATTAGTGGCGCACTAGTTTTTGCTATTAATGGCGCACTATAGGTGCGTCACTAGTAACAAATAGTAATGGCGCACATTTGGCGCGCCATTACTCACCATTACTATGCCTAGAAGTGTGCCATTACTATCTCACTTAGTAATGGTGCACCACATAGAAGTGCGCCATTACTAACAATTTTTTTTCAAATTTTTTTCAGAATTTTTTGTTTTTTTATTCATTTCTTTCATTTTTTCTTAATCTCGGGTCAATATGCTTAATCTCAAGTCAAATCGCACTCCGTGGTCAAACTTCTCGGAAGGTCACCCATCCTGACACTACTCCAGCCCGAGCACGCTTAACTTCTAAGTTCTATCCAACCCCAGCACCAGCTCGCTTAACATGCACTTGTTGATATATCTATCATATCAATCTTATTAAACCTTGTTGTTGTCCAGGATTTTGTTCATGTTCATGAGCGTGATGAAATTATGAAAAAATATTTCAAACTTCCCGGTCATATTACGTATCATATTTCAAACATTTTTTCAAAAAAAATTGAAACCAATTTTTTCTGTTACTAGTGGCGCACCTAGCAAATGGTGCGCCATTACTAAGTTTGAATTTTTTCCATCCCCCCCTCTAGATCTTAAAATCCCCTTATCTTTTATTCTGTTAGGTTTTTGGGGATTCTAAAAATCTTCAACGGGGTTTTGGATAGTAATATGGGTATATTTTGAACATTACTAAGTTTGACATAGTAATGGCGCATCTATGCAAAGTGCGCCATTACTAAGTTTGGCCAAGGTTTGACCCAGTCATACACATAGTAATGGCACACTTTGTATAGGTGCACCATTACTAAGACATAGTAATGGCGCACCTTTACAAAGTGCGCCATTACTATGTGTATGACTAGGTGAAACCTTGGTTAAACTTAGTAATGGCGCACTTTTCACCTAGTGCGCCTTTACTGTTTTGGTTACTAATGGCGCACTTACAAATGGTGCGCCATTACTATTTAGTAATGGCGCACCACATGTATAGTGCGCCATTAGTGTCCATATTGGCTATAGCTATTTTTCTAGTAGTGTGGAGCCGCTTCAGCGACTGGCTTGTCCACCGCTCTAGATCTCCTTGACCGCCGTCATGGTCCACCGCACCGGATCTGCTTAACCGGCGCCCTCGTCCACCACAATGTAGGACCTTCACTGACTCCCTCGTCCGCCCCATCACTGGCCCTTCATACAAGCCCTCGTCCACCGCAACAGATCCGCCTCACCAAAAGCACTATACACCGCGCCGGATGTGCTTCGCCGACGCCTTCGTCCACTGCACCGGACCCGCTCCACGGACACCATATTCAACTCCACCGGCCTTGCTTTACTGATGCCGCAGCCTCATCGAGTTATTTCTATTTGTACTCCTTCAGTTTTTCTCTTCTTTATCATGGGACTATTCACTTACCATAGATGAGCTTTCTTGTATGTCGAAAGGTGCCGCAACCGAAGCACCGGAGCCGCTTCAGCAACAGCGACAACCGGCCCAAACTCAATCGCAACATGAGCACCATCGATGATCCTTAGCTATCAAGTATGACAACGATACCCATACGCTGCCGAGAATCAGGTATTATTATCCAACGGCTGGTGCCTACGTTCACTTTCTTAGCATAAGCACCGCACCTTTGAATTTCTTCAGGGCATCATTCAATTTTTAATGAGACGCGTTATTCTTCTTGCACCTGTAGGGCCATACTGAAGGAAATATGCCCTAGAGGAAATAATAAAGTTGTTATTTATATTTCCTTATATCATGATAAATGTTTATTATTCATGCTAGAATTGTATTAACCGGAAACTTAGCACATGTGTGAATACATAGACAAAACAAAGTGTCCCTAGTATGCCTCTACTTGACTAGCTCGTTCATCAAAGATGGTTAAGTTTCCTGACCATAGACATGTGTTGTCATTTGACGAACGGGATCACATCAATAGAGAATGATGTGATGGTGAAAGTGCAACTATCCCTGGGTGGTTTTGGTAATTCCTAACAACATATAGCTCATTGAGCTAATGTTATTCCAAGATAAATATTTCAGGAAAGCTCAATGATTGGTATGGCATGGATTAGAAAGTGGACCCTTCAAAATGCTAAGGATAAAGGATTGGCTCAAGCTCAAAGCACAAGACTCTACATTTTTTATTTTAGTGATCCAAGATCACATTGAGTCTATAGGAAAAGCCAATACTATTAAAAAGGGATGAGGTGTTGCTTAATGAGGATCTTGCTCAAAATGCTAAGTGATATGCTCCAAAACCCTCCACTACTTTCTCATATCCACATATGTCCTAAATGAAAAAGTCCAACTCGGCCCCACCAATTCTTTCTATCTGGAGCCACCGAGTTCAGTTGACATAGCCACTGCCAGAAACCCTAATCAATTCGGTCTCACCGATAGGGATCTCAGTCTCAGTGAGATGGGATTGCAAACTCTCTGTTTCCCTTCGTAACGTTTCGGTCAAACCGAGATGAGCAATTAGTCCCACCGAGATTGCCATGCAAACTCTCTGTTTCCTTTTCGTAACGTTTTGGTCCAACCGAGATGAGCGAATCGGTCCCACTGAGTTTGCCTGACCAACTCTCTGTTTGGCTATTACCAAAATCGGTCTCACCGAGTTTGTGTAATCGGTCTCATCGAGATTACGTTATGCCATAACCCTAATGACATCGGTCCCACCGAATTGACATGTCGGTCCCATCGAGAATCCTAACGTTCACATTTTGAACTAAATCGGTCCGACCGAGTTTAATGATTCGGTCCCACCGAGTTTGGTGATTTCTGTGTAATGGGTAGATTTTGTGTGGAGGCTATATATACCCCCTCCACCCACTCTTCATTCGTGGAGTGAGCCATCAGAACATGCCTACACTTCCAATACATATTTTCTGAGAGAGAACCACCTACACTTGTGTTGAGGTCAAGATATTCCATTCCAACCACATAAATCTTGATCTCTAGCCTTCCCCAAGTTGCTTTCCACTCAAATCTTGTTTCTACCCAATCCAATCCTATGAGAGAGAGTTGAGTGTTGGGGAGACTATCATTTGAAGCACAAGAGCAAGGAGTTCATCATCAACACACCATTTGTTACTTCTTGGAGAGTGGTGTCTCCTAGATTGGCTAGGTATCACTTGGGAGCCTCCGACAAGATTGTGTAGTTGAACGAAGGAGTTTCTAAGGGCAAGGAGATCGCCTACTTCGTGAAGATCTACCCTAGTGAGGCAAGTCCTTCGTCGGCAATGACCATGGTGGGATAGACAAGGTTGCTTCTTCGTGGACCCTTCGTGGGTGGATCCCTCCGTGGACTCGTGCAACCGTTACCCTTCGTGGGTTGAAGTCTCCATCAACGTGGATGTACGATAGCACCACCTATCGGAACCATGGTGTCAGGACCCCGATCCTAAGCCACATCGATCCAGCATGTAACACTTCATATCACTTTGCGGCCTCACGCACGGTACTCCCACGGGTGCCACCTTACCTGGCCCGGGACCGTTTGCGCCTTTTGGCTCACGTATATGATAATGTCGCTAGCATCCATATGACAGAGAACCCGGGCCGACATGGCTAGTCGTGAACCCAAAGCGGCGCTAGCCTATGAGGACAGGCAAACATGAATCACATCGAGCATGTCGGTCATCAACGTATCTATTCGGGCTGTAGCACTGGGCTAACAGGACTCCGGTAACCCGGGCTGTAGCAGGCTAGGCAGGACTCCGAATATCAGCGCGTGACATTTCCCCGAAGGGACAGACATAGGAACGACGTGAAACACATGCCGGCCAGTCAAGTGTCCAAGCAGTAGTGCTGGGCTAGCAGGACTCCGGTGAACCGGGCTGTAGCGGACTACTATCGCTCAGAAGCACAAGACTTACATTTCCCCATATGAAAGGCTGCCAAGGATAAACAACTAGATAGTCGGATCCCACTCATACCAAGCATTTCAATCATACACACAATATGCCCGATATGAGTAAATACAACATGGCATCACAACAGTACTCTACGACTCAAGTACTTTATTTAGAAGGCTCCGAGGAGCCATACATATCATCCATACAGATAGGGGTCACATGACCCAACACTCAAGTCATACAAACATACAAGCACATGCGGAAGCAAACTAGTCTGAGTACAGACACTAGAAAGAAAGAAGGCTTGATGTAGCCTGTCTATCTACAACGACCCTTCACAAGTCTTGGATCACCACCTGGGTGATAAGTCACTCGTCAACGTCGAGGTCTACATAGAACCCATCAGAAGGGTTGGTGCAGTCGTCTGAAAAACATGATTAAAGCAACATGAGTACGGAGGTACTCAGCAAGTCTTACAACAGGAACCTACTATATATGCACATTCTCAAGAAGGTGGTGGGGTTATTGCAGCAAGCCAGCTTTGACTCTTGGCTAAGCTATCCTACGATAGACACCACTTGTAAATCATTTGTCGCACACGAGTCCACTAACACCAACACAATACTCCACCGTGGATCCTCTCTCGCCATCCCACAAGAGGGCCATCCGCGGTACTCACACTTATCTTGAGATTTTTAGTAGTATCCATTTAACTTGTCTATGAACTGATATGAGCGAACCAGAAGTCCATTACCGCGGACACGGCTATTCGAATAGATCATTTATAACCCTGCAGGGGTGTACTTCTTCACACATGTTTCCACCACTTAGTGTCTGCACACGACATGTGCTCGGCAGACTTCAAGCGAAAGCCGACGTGGGTGTAGACCACGACCTACCTAAACACTCAAGTCTCTAGTCCAGGTTTATCGCCTATTCGGGTTCCTTCCGCAGGGAGTCCGGCCGAGGTTTCCACTAACGGCCCCGAACGATGTGAACAGGGTTCCGAGACACCAAACGGGCGCCCGGTTGACCCGGCCACGTGCCTACCGCAACACAGCCCACCCCGATGGTCAGCGCCGCATGCGGCCCCCAGCATACTACAAACACCAGAAACTACTTGCAACTCCTGGACAGAGAACAAGGGTGGATAAGAAGTCGAGCGGGATCATATTTCAGGGCCCAATGTGTGGTAGTAACTGTATCATGGATCACAAACACAGATCTCAGTTCTTAAGGACGGCCTCAATGAAACAACCCACCATGTACTCCTACATGGCCTCTCATCGATTCCTTTACCAAATCGTGTTCAACACTTCACTCTTGTCACCGACACAACCTTTCACTCCAGTTCATCATCCCGATGAGCCAGACCTGACACAACTCTAAGCATAGCAAGCATAGCATGGTAGGAACACACACACATGTAATGGCTCAATCAACTCCTACACATGCTAGTGGGTTTCATCTAGTTACTGTGGCAATGACAGGTCATGCAAAGGAAGTGGGTTCAACTACCGCAACACACAGTAGTTTGAAATGCGTTGTCTTAATGCAGTAAACAAGGGCAGAAGCGAGAACATGGGTTTGTATCGGAATGATCAATGGGTTGCTTGCCTGATGGAGTGGTCGTGGGATACTGCCCTTCAGTTGGATACTCGGAGATATCCTCGGAGGCAGAACCTACCACGATGAACACGTCGGAACACAATCAATACATGGCAATATGCAACAATATGATGCATGCTATGACATGGCAATATGGATGTGCCCTGACCTAGTGTAAGTTAAGTCAGAAGGAAATGACCCCATTTGAACCAAAGATTCAAATGGTAGTGCATTTAAGATCATATTAGTGCAAAATCTCATAATGCCTAAACAGTGGGTTTAACTTGTTTTAACATGCATGAAACCAGTACCAATGGATAGATTGGATTTTTCTGATAATTTTTCATATATAAAACTTTGCATTTGGAGTTATAGATAATTTTCTATGAATTTTTGAAGTTTGAACTATTTTCTGGATTTTCCTGTATAAAAATAAATCCAGCAAAATAGATTACTGCGTCAGCCTGAAGTCATGCTGACCTCAGCAGTCAAACCAGCTGGCTGGTCAAACCTGACGTGTGGGGACCACACGTCAGTGACACAGGGCTAATCCCGGTCAAACCCGCGCTGACTGGGGTTTGACTGGACCCTAGGGCCCACTGTCAGTGACCCAGGGTGGTTATTAGCTGGTGGGGTTAGTTGCTAATGACAGCCACGTCGACTCGCCGGAGTTTCGCCGGCGGCGACCATCCAGTGCGGCGGAGGAAAGTGCAAAATCGCGCTCCGGTGACCAAAAGAGCGGCGGAGGACATCTACAGCTAGCCAAGGGCAAGCCGCGTCTATTGGTGGCGGTGGTTTGTCTCGGGGTCGCCGGAAACAACGCCGGCGACGTGTTTGGCGGCGCCGGAGCTCGGGTCGAAGTGCGAAACGAGCTACGGGGCACGGCGAGGTGCGTGTGGTAGTGCGTTGGCCTCCTAGGGTTGCGGGGAGGCCGTTGGACAAGGTGGGGTGGCCAGTGGCTGGCCGGAGACACGCCGGCGACGTGCTCCGCGGCGGTGCGTGCGGGTGAGCATCGTGCGCTCGCTGTGGTGCACGAGGAAGAGAAAGGAGAGGATGGGGGGGTAGCTGAGCTCACCGCGGTCTCGGAGAAGTGGACGTCGGGGTCGGGGACGAGCTGGTGCGGCGGTGAGGTCGAAGGGGATCTCCGGCGGCCGGAGGTTGAAGAAGAGCTCGGGGAAGCGCTGTAGAGCGAGCGAGCGCTCGGGGCTCAGCTAGCTCGAAGAAGAGGAGGGCGGTGGAGCTGCTGGACAGGTCGGAGCGGCGCAAGGACGACGGGGAGCGCGACTACGGCGACGGTGCAGCTGCGGTGGCGTCGGCCATGGCGTGGAGGTGCGTGGGAGAGAGGCAGAGGGGCGAAAGGCGTGTCCAGGGCGTCGGGGGCGCGACGTGGAGGCCGTCCAGGACAGCGGGGCGGCGAAGCGGCGAGCAGGGAGGCAGGGCGCTGCGTGGCGAGCTCCTGCTCCGGCGTCGAGCACCTGCCTGCCTGGCTGGCGAGGCGAAGCAGCTCGCTGGCGCGGCTGGTGGGCTGGGCCGGCCAGGTGGGCCGCCAGGTAAGTCAGTTGGCTTTCTGCTTTTGGTTTTTCTTTTTCTATTTCTTCTGCAACTTTGTGGAGTTATTTAAAATACCTAGACCACTCCAAAAATCCTCAAACTGCACATGCTTGCTATTTAAAATATAGACAACATGAAACATTTCTGTTTGAGAATATTTGAACATTTAAAATATTTTTATAAATTTTAAATGCCCAAATTCAAATACTTATGTGTTAATTCAAAAACCTTCTGTTGACCTAGAAAATTGTGCACCACTTTTGTCAAAGGTTTAAACCCAAAACAAAGGGGGTGAACATTTCAGAAGGGCATTTCAGGTTCATTGAAAAAGATTTTAGTAAACCCTAGTTATTTCCAGGGGGGGGGGGAAGTGTGTGTTGGGGGTTCTGGCATTTCCCATTTCAAAATTAAATAGAATTTAAACATGATGCACACTCTAATGCATGGCCTAGCTGGGATGTGACAACTCACCCCTACTCAAAAGAATCTCGTCCCGAGATTTAGGTTCCTCCGGAAAGAAGGCGGGATACTCAAGTCGAAGACGATCCTCCCTTTCCCATGTAGCTTCTTGCTCGGAATGGTGTGACCATTGAACCTTGAGAAACTTGATATTGTGGCGTCGAGTGGTACGCTCGGCTTGATCAAGGATACGAATGGGGTATTCCCGATAGGTGAGGTTATCTTGGAGATCAAGCGTTTCGTGGTCCACTCCACGGATAGGATCCGCGAAGCAACGCCTGAGTTGAGAAACGTGGAAGACATCATGAACTCTGGAGAGATGCGGAGGTAGTTCCAGTTGGTAGGCAACTTCCCCTCGTTGGGCAAGAATGCGAAAGGGTCCAATGTAGCGAGGAGCCAATTTGCCTTTGATACCAAATCGATGGGTTCCCTTTAAAGGTGTAACCTGAAGGTAAGCCATCTCGCCGACTTCATAAGCCATGGGCTTATGCTTGCGGTCATACTGACTCTTTTGTCGAGATTGGGCGGTTTTCAACTTCTCACGAATAATACGAACCTGCTCTTCTGCATCCTGGATCATGTCCGGGCCAAAGAGTTGTCTCTCGCCGGTTTCTGACCAGTTAAGAGGCGTTCGACATTTTCGTCCATAGAGAACTTCGAAAGGGGCTTTGCCCAAGCTAGCTTGATAACTGTTGTTATAAGCGAACTCGGCGAATGGAAGGCACTTCTCCCAATTCATACCGAAAGAGATGACAGAAGCTCGGAGCATATCCTCCAGAATTTGATTGACTCGTTCTACTTGACCACTTGACTGAGGATGGAAGGCGGTGCTAAAGGAGAGTCGAGTTCCCAAAGCATTTTGGAAACTTTCCCAAAATCGAGAGGTGAAAAGACTTCCACGGTCTGAATTAATTTCCAATGGAACACCATGGAGAGATACTATTCGAGAGATGTACAAATCAGCTAGCTGGCTAGCGGTTATACTCTCGCGAACAGGTAAGAAGTGGGCTACTTTGGAGAGACGATCGACAACAACGAGGATAGCATTATTCCCTCTTTTGGTTCTGGGAAACCCGGTAATGAAATCCATACCGATTTTATCCCATTTCCATTCAGGAATCTCGAAAGGTTGAAGGGTGCCAGCAGGCCGTTGATGCTCTGCTTTAACACGACGACAGACGTCGCAAGTTGCAATGTATTGAGCGATTTCTCTCTTCATCCTAGTCCACCAAAACCTCTGGCGTAGGTCTTGATACATCTTAGTGCTACCGGGATGAATGGTGAGAGGGGATTCGTGAGCTTCCTTAAGGATCAATTGACGTAAATGTTGCTTCTTGGGAACCACCAAGCGGTTCTCAAAGAAGACAACACCTCGTTCATCCATGGAAAAACATTTAGCAACTCCGCTAGCGATGTTTTCCTTAATCCGAGATATGCCTTTATCGCGCTTCTGGGCAGCTATGACTTGATCCATAAGGTTAGGTTTCGCCACCAGGGTGGAAAGGAATCCTCGAGGAACAATGTGAAGGTTAAGCTTATGAAATTCCTCGTGGAGAAGTGGTTGACCTTGTTGTAACATCAGGTTGTTACAATAAGATTTACGACTTAGCGCATCAGCCATGACATTGGCTTTGCCTGGGGTGTAAGTTATTCCTAAGTCGTAATCCGAGATCAACTCGACCCAACGTCTTTGCCTGAGATTCAAATCCGGTTGGGTGAAGATATATTTCAAACTTTGGTGATCAGTGTAGATTTCGCAACGATTACCCAGAAGGTAATGTCGCCAGGTTTTGAGTGCATGGACTACCGCTGCAAGCTCTAGATCATGAGTGGGATAATTATCCTCATGTGGACGCAACTGTCGAGATGCGTAGGCAATCACATGACGATCTTGCATGAGTATGCAACCTAGTCCTTGTCGCGAGGCGTCGCAATAGATAACAAAATCCTTAGAGAAGTCTGGTGGTACCAGTACGGGAGCAGATGTCAGGCGTCTTTTCAGTTCCTGAAAGCTGAACTCGCACTGTGGGGTCCACTCGAACTTTTTATCTTTCTTAAGGAGTTCAGTTAGAGGCTTAGCAACCTTGGAGAAATTCTCGACGAAGCGGCGGCAATAGCTCGCTAAACCAAGAAAACTCCGAACTTGCTTGACCGTCTCAGGTGGAGTCCAGTCAAGGACAGCTTGAACTCGCTCGGGATTGACAGCAATGCCCTTGCCAGAGATTACATGGCCCAGATAGGTCACTTCTGGCAACCAGAATTCGCACTTGGAGAATTTGGCATAAAGGCGATGCTCTCGAAGTTTCATCAATACTAGCCTTAGATGTTCGGCATGTTCTTCCTCATTCTTGGAGTAGATGAGTATATCATCGAGGTATACCACGACGAATTTATCCAAGTACTCCATGAAGATCGAGTTCATTAACCGAGAGAAGGTGGCTGGAGCATTGGTTAAACCGAAGGACATGACGGTGTACTCGTATTGGCCGTAACGAGTAACGAAGGCCGTTTTGGGAATGTCCTCGTTCTTGATTTTGATTTGATGGTAGCCCAACCTCAAATCCATCTTGGAAAAGACTGAGGATCCAGCGAGCTGGTCATACAGGTCGTTGATCATGGGGAGCGGATACTTGTTCTTGATAGTGACCAGGTTGACAGGTCGGTAATCTACAACCATCCGATCCGTTCCATCCTTCTTCTTGACGAAGAGGACGGGGCAAGCCCATGGAGATGAACTAGGACGGATGAAACCTTTTTGCAAGGACTCATCGAGTTGTTTCTTAAGCTCAGCTAGTTCTAGGGGTGCCATCTTATAAGGTCTCCTAGAGATTGGAACGGTTCCTGGAACAAGGTCTATCACGAATTCGACATCTCTGTCAGGTGGAACACCTGGCAGTTCCTCTGGAAAAACATCCGGGAAGTCACGGACTACCGGAACATCTTCGAGGTCTGGAAGGGGATTGGCATTTAGAGAGTAGAGCTGACGCTCCGATACTCGGGTCAAAACATTGACTGTCTTGCCCGATGGATGAGTAAGTTGAACAGTTCTAGTTGAGCAATCAATCTTGGCGTAGTGAGCTGACATCCAGTCCATACCCAAGATGATATTTATGTCTGAAGACTTGAGAGCTATTAGTGACGCAAGGAAAACCAATCTGTCCACAAGAATTTCATTTCCATGGCTGATCCTAGAGGTTTGCCATCTAGAACCGGGAGTTTGAATTTCCATGGAGGTGGGCATGTCACTAAAGGTAGTGTTGTGCAATCGAGCATAGGTCTCAGAAATAAATGAATGAGATGCTCCAGTATCAAAGAGAACAGTTGCCGGATGGCAATTAACAAGGAGCGTACCGAGAACGACGTTGGGGTCCTCTTGAGTTTCTTCAGCTGAAACGTAGTTGACATGGCCACGAGCAGTGGTGGCTGGCTTGGCGACAAGCACTTTTGCTGTTGACTTACCACGGCCAACAGACTTTCCGAACTGGCCGGGGTTGTTCTGGGGACACTCACGGATGTAGTGGCCCGGCTCACCACACTTGAAACAAGTTGTTATATTGGGACGTGGAGCAGCATTGGCAGTGGGGCCACCAAAAGTCTTGGGCGGCACATACTGTTGATTGGGGCGAGGCGCCTCAAAGGATGGCCTCGGGGTATACCTGGGTGGCATAGCAGAATTTGGAATCCAGACCCGGCGCTTCTGAGATCCAGAGCCGGATGAAGATCCATAGTCACGGGAGTGCTTGCGTGAAGCTTCAAAATCATTCTGCCCCGTCTCGGCACTGATGGCCTTATTGACTAGCTTCGGAAAAGAAATGCATTCATGCAGACGAAGGTCACGTCGGAGCTCAGGGCTAAGTCCCTTGCGGAACCTTGCCTGCTTCTTGGCATCGGTGGATACCTCTTCGGGAGCATAGCGTGCAAGCTTCCCAAACTCGCGACTGTATGCATCCACAGTCAGCTTCCCCTGGGTGAAGTTACAGAACTCCTCCCTCTTGCGATCCATAAGACCTTCCGGGATATGATGCTCACGGAAAGCGGCACTGAAATCAGCCCAAGTAGTGAGTTGGCCGACCGGACGCATAGCTTCATAATTCTCCCACCAAAGGCTGGCAGGGCCTTCGAGGTGGTAGGCAGCAAAGGTAACTTTATCATCTTCAGCTACGTTGGCAGAACGTAGCTTGTGGGCGATGCTGCGGAGCCAGTCATCCACATCGAGAGGTTCGATGGAATGATTGAACTTTGGCGGGTACAGCTTGACAAAGTCATTGATGGACACCGAATTGATCCTCTGCTGACGTGCAGTGTTCTGCTCAATCCGCTCTAACAAGCGATTGGTGTCGCGCCTGTTGCGTTCTGCCTCCAGCATCACTTCGGCCAGAGAAGGTGGTTGAGGAAGACTTTCCTCTCTAGGTGCACTAGCTTCCCCCTGCTCCGGAACAGCAGGGTTGCTGCGGGTGTTGACCATCCTGGGAAAACAAAACAACGATTTAAACCAGGATGGCAAAATCTGGTCAAGGAAGTGCGGAATGTAATGGATAACAAGGAATGCAGAGATGATCATTCGTATGACATGGTAATATAGAAACTACCACATATATACCAACGGTCATACACGTCATACATAGTTTAGTACAAGCTCAAGCTGAAGTACAACTAAGACGAGAGACGTTACATCTCATCGAAGGCATTCCAAGCTCCTATACATTATTTTTCTACACCTCCGGAATTGATACACACTAAGTTATATTCCACAATCACGCAGGACGGTGGACATACAACTATTACAATACTAGCGAGACTGCTACTAGCTCAGACAGCTCCGTAGAAGTCCTCATAGAAGTCACCACCCAGACCTGGAAGCGGAACATGGTCATCTGGGAACAGACGGTCCTGCGGTGCTTGTGGACCATAGGGACTTGGGTGCGGCCTCGGTCCAACAGATGGCGGCAGAAGAGGCCCACGAGGAGGGGTGATGCCTCCCACCTCACGCCATTCCATGAAGTCTGGCAGACTAGCCCGCACAGGGTACAAGTCTCTCGTGTCCATGTATCCGGCTTGCACAGCAGGTGCAAACCTCGTCAAGGTGGCCCAATGATCAGCACGAGCATTAAACAGCTCCATACGCAAGGCCCGGTTTTCACGGTCCTTATCTTCCAACATCTCAGTAGTGGTGCAAAGGAGTGAGTCCTCATGGGATGCATCACTGTACATGCCCTGAAGGTAGCCATGCGCCCCAGGGAGGGATGCTGGCATGTAGCGAAATTCAGTGTTGCTCAACAAGGCAGTTCTAGCTCGCATAATGGTCATCATCGAGTAGGCTGCATCTTGAACGGACATCCCAATGGTGATCCCGAGTCCATAAGAACGGTGGAGTGGTTCCGTGGCTCCGGGATAAGACGGATATATTCTGACCGTGCATAGATATTGGCTCTGGTTGAAATCTCTAAACTGCTCTTCGACGGTGTATTCAGGGTACCATCGGTAACCTGCCTCAACCATCACTCGAACCAACATGGCGGTATGACCACATACACCGATGCAACGGGTCAGACGAACCACTTGGTTTTGGGGACGGGTAGCCATCTGAAAGCACAAAATAGTGCAAAGGCATTAGAATTTCTGGATGAAATTGGACAGCATAACGGCTGTAAATGCTCAGGAAAGGAATTGAGACATCCACAACAGTTTGCGAAACCACTCAACAACAACATATCAAGGTTCTGGTTCAATTGGCAACATACTAGACTTTAGTAGAGCTGAACTGGGTTGTAACCAACAATCCTATAAGTTACTACGGATTTAGTAACACGTGAACCTGATAGAGAGAAGAGAGCCTAGTTCCTTAACCCACGTAGAATGAGAAGAGAATGACTCAGAATAGAGGGCATAAGGTAAAGGAGTAAAAGAGCCTTACGTTCCCTCCCACAATCAATTCCCCTACATATAACTAAAGCATTTCTAGACTCGACATCGACCAGTTTGGCTTAGCGAACCTACAGGCAGTCCGGCTCTGATGCCAACGCTGTCAGGACCCCGATCCTAAGCCACATCGATCCAGCATGTAACACTTCATATCACTTTGCGGCCTCACGCACGGTACTCCCACGGGTGCCACCTTACCTGGCCCGGGACCGTTTGCGCCTTTTGGCTCACGTATATGATAATGTCGCTAGCATCCATATGACAGAGAACCCGGGCCGACATGGCTAGTCGTGAACCCAAAGCGGCGCTAGCCTATGAGGACAGGCAAACATGAATCACATCGAGCATGTCGGTCATCAACGTATCTATTCGGGCTGTAGCACTGGGCTAACAGGACTCCGGTAACCCGGGCTGTAGCAGGCTAGGCAGGACTCCGAATATCAGCGCGTGACATTTCCCCGAAGGGACAGACATAGGAACGACGTGAAACACATGCCGGCCAGTCAAGTGTCCAAGCAGTAGTGCTGGGCTAGCAGGACTCCGGTGAACCGGGCTGTAGCGGACTACTATCGCTCAGAAGCACAAGACTTACATTTCCCCATATGAAAGGCTGCCAAGGATAAACAACTAGATAGTCGGATCCCACTCATACCAAGCATTTCAATCATACACACAATATGCCCGATATGAGTAAATACAACATGGCATCACAACAGTACTCTACGACTCAAGTACTTTATTTAGAAGGCTCCGAGGAGCCATACATATCATCCATACAGATAGGGGTCACATGACCCAACACTCAAGTCATACAAACATACAAGCACATGCGGAAGCAAACTAGTCTGAGTACAGACACTAGAAAGAAAGAAGGCTTGATGTAGCCTGTCTATCTACAACGACCCTTCACAAGTCTTGGATCACCACCTGGGTGATAAGTCACTCGTCAACGTCGAGGTCTACATAAAACCCATCAGAAGGGTTGGTGCAGTCGTCTGAAAAACATGATTAAAGCAACATGAGTACGGAGGTACTCAGCAAGTCTTACAACAGGAACCTACTATATATGCACATTCTCAAGAAGGTGGTGGGGTTATTGCAGCAAGCCAGCTTTGACTCTTGGCTAAGCTATCCTACGATAGACACCACTTGTAAATCATTTGTCGCACACGAGTCCACTAACACCAACACAATACTCCACCGTGGATCCTCTCTCGCCATCCCACAAGAGGGCCATCCGCGGTACTCACACTTATCTTGAGATTTTTAGTAGTATCCATTTAACTTGTCTATGAACTGATATGAGCGAACCAGAAGTCCATTACCGCGGACACGGCTATTCGAATAGATCATTTATAACCCTGCAGGGGTGTACTTCTTCACACATGTTTCCACCACTTAGCGTCTGCACACGACATGTGCTCGGCAGACTTCAAGCGAAAGCCGACGTGGGTGTAGACCACGACCTACCTAAACACTCAAGTCTCTAGTCCAGGTTTATCGCCTATTCGGGTTCCATCCGCAGGGAGTCCGGCCGAGGTTTCCACTAACGGCCCCGAACGATGTGAACAGGGTTCCGAGACACCAAACGGGCGCCCGGTTGACCCGGCCACGTGCCTACCGCAACACAGCCCACCCCGATGGTCAGCGCCGCGTGCGGCCCCCAGCATACTACAAACACCAGAAACTACTTGCAACTCCTGGACAGAGAACAAGGGTGGATAAGAAGTCGAGCGGGGTCATATTTCAGGGCCCAATGTGTGGTAGTAACTGTATCATGGATCACAAACACAGATCTCAGTTCTTAAGGACGGCCTCAATGAAACAACCCACCATGTACTCCTACATGGCCTCTCATCGATTCCTTTACCAAATCGTGTTCAACACTTCACTCTTGTCACCGACACAACCTTTCACTCCAGTTCATCATCCCGATGAGCCAGACCTGACACAACTCTAAGCATAGCAAGCATAGCATGGTAGGAACACACACACATGTAATGGCTCAATCAACTCCTACACATGCTAGTGGGTTTCATCTAGTTACTGTGGCAATGACAGGTCATGCAAAGGAAGTGGGTTCAACTACCGCAACACACAGTAGTTTGAAACGCGTTGTCTTAATGCAGTAAACAAGGGCAGAAGCGAGAACATGGGTTTGTATCGGAATGATCAATGGGTTGCTTGCCTGATGGAGTGGTCGTGGGATACTGCCCTTCAGTTGGATACTCGGAGATATCCTCGGAGGCAGAACCTACCACGATGAACACGTCGGAACACAATCAATACATGGCAATATGCAACAATATGATGCATGCTATGACATGGCAATATGGATGTGCCCTGACCTAGTGTAAGTTAAGTCAGAAGGAAATGACCCCATTTGAACCAAAGATTCAAATGGTAGTGCATTTAAGATCATATTAGTGCAAAATCTCATAATGCCTAAACAGTGGGTTTAACTTGTTTTAACATGCATGAAACCAGTACCAATGGATAGATTGGATTTTTCTGATAATTTTTCATATATAAAACTTTGCATTTGGAGTTATAGATAATTTTCTATGAATTTTTGAAGTTTGAACTATTTTCTGGATTTTCCTGTATAAAAATAAATCCAGCAAAATAGATTACTGCGTCAGCCTGAAGTCATGCTGACCTCAGCAGTCAAACCAGCTGGCTGGTCAAACCTGACGTGTGGGGACCACACGTCAGTGACACAGGGCTAATCCCGGTCAAACCCGCGCTGACTGGGGTTTGACTGGACCCTAGGGCCCACTGTCAGTGACCCAGGGTGGTTATTAGCTGGTGGGGTTAGTTGCTAATGACAGCCACGTCGACTCGCCGGAGTTTCGCCGGCGGCGACCATCCAGTGCGGCGGAGGAAAGTGCAAAATCGCGCTCCGGTGACCAAAAGAGCGGCGGAGGACATCTACAGCTAGCCAAGGGCAAGCCGCGTCTATTGGTGGCGGTGGTTTGTCTCGGGGTCGCCGGAAACAACGCCGGCGACGTGTTTGGCGGCGCCGGAGCTCGGGTCGAAGTGCGAAACGAGCTACGGGGCACGGCGAGGTGCGTGCGGTAGTGCGTTGGCCTCCTAGGGTTGCGGGGAGGCCGTTGGACAATGTGGGGTGGCCAGTGGCTGGCCGGAGACACGCCGGCGACGTGCTCCGCGGCGGTGCGTGCGGGTGAGCATCGTGCGCTCGCTGTGGTGCACGAGGAAGAGAAAGGAGAGGATGGGGGGGTAGCTGAGCTCACCGCGGTCTCGGAGAAGTGGACGTCGGGGTCGGGGACGAGCTGGTGCGGCGGTGAGGTCGAAGGGGATCTCCGGCGGCCGGAGGTTGAAGAAGAGCTCGGGGAAGCGCTGTAGAGCGAGCGAGCGCTCGGGGCTCAGCTAGCTCGAAGAAGAGGAGGGCGGTGGAGCTGCTGGACAGGTCGGAGCGGCGCAAGGACGACGGGGAGCGCGACTACGGCGACGGTGCAGCTGCGGTGGCGTCGGCCATGGCGTGGAGGTGCGTGGGAGAGAGGCAGAGGGGCGAAAGGCGTGTCCAGGGCGTCGGGGGCGCGACGTGGAGGCCGTCCAGGACAGCGGGGCGGCGAAGCGGCGAGCAGGGAGGCAGGGCGCTGCGTGGCGAGCTCCTGCTCCGGCGTCGAGCACCTGCCTGCCTGGCTGGCGAGGCGAAGCAGCTCGCTGGCGCGGCTGGTGGGCTGGGCCGGCCAGGTGGGCCGCCAGGTAAGTCAGTTGGCTTTCTGCTTTTGGTTTTTCTTTTTCTATTTCTTCTGCAACTTTGTGGAGTTATTTAAAATACCTAGACCACTCCAAAAATCCTCAAACTGCACATGCTTGCTATTTAAAATATAGACAACATGAAACATTTCTGTTTGAGAATATTTGAACATTTAAAATATTTTTATAAATTTTAAATGCCCAAATTCAAATACTTATGTGTTAATTCAAAAACCTTCTGTTGACCTAGAAAATTGTGCACCACTTTTGTCAAAGGTTTAAACCCAAAACAAAGGGGGTGAACATTTCAGAAGGGCATTTCAGGTTCATTGAAAAAGATTTTAGTAAACCCTAGTTATTTCCAGGGGGGGGGGGGGAAGTGTGTGTTGGGGGTTCTGGCATTTCCCATTTCAAAATTAAATAGAATTTAAACATGATGCACACTCTAATGCATGGCCTAGCTGGGATGTGACACATGGATAAAAAATCTCCATGTCAACATTGCGTCTGCTCCCTCAAACTCATCCCTTTACCTTCATATGCAATTGTTTTACATTCCGCTGCTATACTCTTAGAATTGCATGTGTAGGTTGATTGCTTGACACGTGCTAAGTTGCTAAAATCCGCCAAGAACTAAATACGGGAAAAGGCTAGATTTTTATTTGGTCAAGTAGTCTAATCACCCCCCACTCTAGACATATTTCCGATCCTACAGATGGACAAGACCCATCCGTTAGCTTAGCATAATGATCGTTAAGTTTTATTGCTATTGCTTTCTTCATGACTTGTACATATTCCTCTAACTATGAGATTATGCAACTCCCGAATACCGGAGGAACACCTTGTGTGCTATCAAACGTCACAACATAACTGGGTGATTATAAAGATGCTCTACATGTGTCTCCTAAGGTGTTTGTTAGGTTGGCATAGATCGAGATTAGGATATGTCACTCCAAGTAGCAGAGAGGTATCTCTGGGCCCTCTCGGTAATGCACATCACTATAAGCCTTGCAAGCAATGTGACTAATGAGTTAGTTGCAGGATGATGCATTACGGAACGCGTAAAGAGACTTGCCGGTAATGAGATTCAACTGGGTATGATGATACCGACGATCGACTCTCGGGCAAGTAACAGACCGATGACAAAGGGAATAACGTATGTTGTTTTGCGGTTTGACCAATAAAGATCTTCGTAGAATATGTGGGAACCAATGAGCATCTAGGTTCCTCTATTGGTTATTGACCAGAGATGTGTCTCCGTCATGTCTACATATTTCTCGAACCCGTAGGGTCCGCACGCTTAACGTTCGATGACGATTTGTATTATGAGTTATGTGTTTTGGTGGCTGACGTTTGTTTGGAGTCTCGGATGAGATCACGGACATGATGAGGAGTCTCAAAATGGTTGAGAGGTAAAGATTGATATATTGGAAGGTTATATACGGACACCAGAATGATTCCGAAGAGGTTCGGGGATTTTTCGGAGTACCGGGAGGTTTCCAGGCCCCCCCGGGAAAGTTAATGGGCCTCATGGGCCATAGTGGAGAGAAGGAGGCAGGCCACAAGAGGTGGCGGCCCCCCACATAGCAGTCCGAATTGGACAAGGGGTGGGGGCGCGGCCCCCTTTTCCTTCTCCTTCTCCCCCTCTTTCCCCTTTCCCCTCTCTGTTGGAAGGAAGGGGGAGCCGACTAGGACTAGGGGTCCTAGTGGGACTCCCCCCATGGCGTGCCCCTCCTGGCCGCCGGCGTCCTCCTCCCCACCTTTATATACATGGGCAGGGGCACCCCAAAGGCACATCAATTGTTCTCTTAGCCGTGTGCAGTGCGCCCCTCCACAGTTTACTCTTTCGGTCATAGCTCGTAGTGCTTAGGCAAAGCCCTGCGCGGATCACATCACCATCACTATCACCACGCCGTCGTGCTGACGGAACTCTCCCTCGACCCTCATTGAGCTGAACGTATTCTGAACACGGAGGTGTCGTTCTTTCGGCACTAAGATCGGTTGTATCATGAAGACGTTCGACTACATCAACCACGTTAAACTAATGCTTCCGCTTTCGGTCTACAAGGGTACATGGACACACTCTCCCCCTGTCGTTGCTATGCATCTCCTAGATAGATCTTGCGTGATCATAGGATTTTTTTTGAAATTGCATGCTACGTTCCCCAACAGTGGCATCCGAGCCAGGTCTATGCGTAGATGATATGCACGAGTAGAACACAAAGAGTTGTGGGCGATAATAGTCATACTGCTTACTACCAACATATTATTTTGATTCGGCGGTATTGCTGGATGAAGCGGCCCGGACCAACATTACATGACCATGTTCATGAGACCGGTTCTACCGACGTGCTTCGCACATAGGTGGCTAGTGGGTGTCTGTTTCTCCAACTTTAGTAGAATCGAATTTGACTACGGCCGGTCCTTGTTGAAGGTTAAAACAACACACTTGACGAAAAATCATTGTGGATTTGATGTGTAGTAAGAACGGTTCTTGCTAGAAGCCCGTAGCAGCCACGTAAAACTTGCAACAACAACGTAGAGGACGTCTAACTTGTTTTTGCAGGGCTTATTGTGATGTGATATGGTCAAGACGTGTTGAGATATAAATTGTTGTATGAGATGATCATGTTTTGTAAAAGTTATCGGTAACTAGCAGGAGCCTTATGGTTGTCGCTTTATTGTATGAAATGAAAACGCCATGTAATTGCTTTACTTTATCACTAAGCGGTAGCGATAGTCGTAGAGGCAATAGTTGGCGAGACGACAATGACGCTATGATGGAGATCAAGGTGTCAAGCTGGTGACGATGGAGATCATGACGGTGCTTTGGAGATAGAGATCAAAGGCACAAGATGATGATGGCCATATCATGTCACATATTTTGATTGCATGTGATGTTTATCTTTTATGCATTTATTTTGCTTAGTACGCTGGTAGCATTATAAGATGATCCCTCACTAAATTTCAAGGTATAAATGTTCTCCCTGAGTATGCACCGTTGCTACAGTTCGTCGTGCAGAGACACCACGTGATGATCGGGTGTGATAAGCTCTACGTTCACATACAACGGGTGCAAGCCAGTTTTGTACGTGTAGAATACTCGGGTTAAACTTGACAAGCCTAGCATATGCAGATATGGCCTCGGAACATTGAGACCGAAAGGTCGAACGTAAATCGTATAGTAGATATGATCAACATAGAGATGTTCACCATTGAAAACTACTCCATCTCATGTGATGATTGGACATGATTTGGTTGATATGGATCATGTGATCATTTAGATGACTAGAGGGATGTCTATCTAAGTGGGAGTTCTTAAGTAACATGATTAATTGAAC
Organism: Aegilops umbellulata; assembly: GCA_032464435.1. Classification (NCBI taxonomy): domain Eukaryota; kingdom Viridiplantae; phylum Streptophyta; class Magnoliopsida; order Poales; family Poaceae; genus Aegilops; species Aegilops umbellulata. Next base: position 162,954,275 of record CP136054.1, on the reverse strand, counting down.
TTTAATTTATCATGAACTTAGTCCTGATAGTTTTTGCATATCTATCTTCTTATAGATCAATGTCCTGTGCTACCGTTCCCTTGAATTTTAATGCGTTCCTAGAGAAAGCTAAGTTGAAAGATGATGGTAGCAACTCCACGGACTGGGTCCGTAACTTGAGGATTATCCTCATTGCTGCACAGAATAATTACGTCCTGGTAGCACTGCTAGGTGCAAGGCCCGCTGCAGGAGCAACTCCGGACGTTATGAATGTCTGGCAGACTAAAGCTGATGACTACTCGATAGTTTAGTGTGCCAAGCTGTATGGCTTAGAATCGGGACTTCAAAGACATTTTGAACGTCATGGAGCATATGAGATGTTCCAAGAGTTGAAGTTAATATTTCAAGAAAATGCCTGATTTGAGAGATATGAAGTCTCCAACAAGTTCTATAGCTGCAAGATGGAGGAGAATAGTTATGTTAGTGAACACATACTTAGAATGTCTGGGTGCCATAACCACTTGAGTCAGCTGGGAGTTAACCTTCCTGATGATAGTGTCATTGACAGAGTTCTTCAATCACTACCACCAAGCTATAAAGGCTTCGTGATGAACTATAACATGCAAGGAATGGAAAAGAAAATTCCCGAGCTCTTCGCAATGCTAAAGGCTGCGGAGGTAGAAACCAAGAAGGAGCATCAAGTGTTGATGGTTAACAAGACCACTAGTTTCAAGAAAAAGGGCAAAGGGAAGAAGGGGAACTTCAAGAGGAATAGCAAGCAAGTTGCTGCTCCCGGGAAGAAGCCCAAGTCTGGACCTAAGCCTGAAACTGAGTGCTTCTACTGCAAAGGGATTGGTCACTTGAAGCGGAACTGCCCTAAGTAATTGGCAGACAAGAAGGATGGCAAAGTGAAAGGTATATTTGATGTACATGTTATTGATGTGTAACTTACTGATGCTCGCAGCAGCGCCTGGGTATTTGATACTGGTTCTATTGATCATATTTGCAACTCGAAACAGGGGCTACAGATTCAATGAAGATTGGCTAAGGACGAGGTGACGATGCGCATAGGAAAGGGTTCCAAGGTCGATGTGATCGCCGTCGGCACGCTACCTCCACATCTACATTCGGGATTAGTTTTAGACCTGAATAGTTGTTATTTGGTGCCGGCGTTGAGCATGAACATTATATCTGGATCTTGTTTGATGCGAGACGGTTATTCATTTATATCGGAAAATAATGGTTGTTCTGTTTATATGAGTAATATCTTTTATGGTCATGCACCCTTGATGAATGGTCTCTTTTTGTTGAATCTCGATCATAGTGATACACATATTCATAATATTGAAGCCAAAAGATGCAAAGTTAATAATGATAGTGCAACTTATTTGTGGCACTGCCGTTTAGGTCGTATTGGTGTAAAGCGCATGAAGAAACTCCATGCTGATGGGCTTTTGGAATCACTTGATTATGAATCACTTGATGCTTGCGAACCATGCCTCATGGGCAAGATGACTAAGACTCCGTTCTCCGGAACAATGGAGCGAGCCACTGACTTATTGGAAACAATACATACTGATGTATGCGGTCCGAAGAGTGTTGAGGCTCGCGGCGGGTATCGTTATTTTCTGACCTTCACATATGATTTGAGCAGATATGGGTATATCTACTTAATGAAACATAAGTCTGAAACATTTGAAAAGTTCAAAGAATTTCCAAGTGAAGTGGAAAATCATCATAACAAGAAAATAAAGTTTCTACAATCTAATCACAGAGGCGAATATTTGAGTTACGAGTTTGGTCTTCATTTGAAACAATGTGGAATAGTTTCACAACTCACACCACCTAGAACACCACAACGTAATCGTGTGTCTGAACGTTGTAATCGTACATTATTAGATATGGTGCGATCTATGATGTCTCTTACCGATTTACCGCTATCGCTTTGGCGTTATGATTTAGAGACGGCTGCATTCACGTTAAATAGGGCACCATCTAAATCCCTTGAGACGACACCATATGAACTGTGGTTTAGCAAGAAACCTAAGCTATCGTTTCTTAAAGTTTGGGGCTGCGATGCTTATGTGAAAAAGCTTCAACTTGATAAGCTCAAACCCAAATCGAAGAAAAGTGTCTTCATAGGATACCCAAAGGAAACTGCTGGATACACCTTCTCACAGATCCGAAGGCAAGATATTCATTGCTAAGAATGGACCCTTTCTAGAGAAGGGGTTTCTCTCGAAAGAAGTGAGTGGGTGGAAAGTAGAACTTGATGAGGTAATTGTACCTTCTCCCGAATTGGAAAGTAGTTCATCATACAAATCAGTTCCAGTGATTCCTACACCAATTAGTGAGGAAGCTAATGATGATGATCATGCAACTTCAGATCAAGATACTACTGAATCTCGTAGGTCAACCAGAGTATGTTCCGCGCTAGAGTGGTACGGTAATCCTGTTCTGGAAGTCATGTTACTAGACAATGACGAACCTAACGAACTATGAGCAAGTGATGATGAGCCCAGATTCCGCGAAATGGCTTGAGGCCATGAAATTTGAGATGGGATCAATGTATGAGAACAAAGTGTGGACTTTGGTTGACTTGCCTGATGATCGACAAGCCATAGAGGATAAATGGATCTTCAAGAAGAAGACTGATGCTGACAGTAATGTTACTGTCTACAAAGCTCGACTTGTTGCGAAAGGTTTTTGACAAGTTCAAGGAGTTGACTACGATGAGACATTCTCAACCGTAGCGATGCTTAAGTCTGTCCTAATCATGTTAATAATTGATGCATTTATGCTTATGAAATTTGGCAAATGGATGTCAAAACTGCATTCCTTAATGGATATCTTAAATAAGAGTTGTATATGATGCAACCAGAAGGTTTTGTCGATCCTAAAGGTGCTAACAAACTGTGCAAGCTCCAGCGATCCATTTATGGACTGGTGAAAGCCTCTCGGAGTTGGAATATATGCTTTGATAGTGTGATCAAAGCATATGGTTTTTTACACACTTTTGGAGAAGCCTGTATTTACAAGAAAGTGAGTGGGAGCTCTGTAGCATTTCTAATGTTATATGTGGATGACATATTGTTGATTGGAAATAATAGAAAATTTCTGGATAGCATAAAAGAATACTTGAATAAGAATTTCTCAATGAAAGACCTGGGTGAAGCTGCTTATATATTGGGCATCAAGTTCTATAGAGATAGATCAAACGCTTAATTGGACTTTCACAAAGCACATACCTTGATAAAGTTTTGAAGAAGTTCAAAATTGATTAGTCAAAGAAAGGGTTCTTGCCTGTGTTACAAGGTGTGAAGTTGAGTCAGACTCAATGCCCGACCACTGCAGAAGATAGAGAGAAAATGACAGTCATTCCCTATGCCTCTGCCATAGGTTCTATCATGTATGTAATGTTGTGTACCATACCTGATGTGTGCCTTGCTATAAGTTTAGCAGGGAGGTACCAAAGTAATCCAGGAGTGGATCACTGGACAGCGGTCAAGAACATCCTAAAATACCTAAAAAGGACTAAGGATATGTTTCTCATTTATGGAGGTGACAACGAGCTTGTCGTAAATGGTTATGTCGATGTAAGCTTTAACACTGATCCGGATGACTCTAAGTCACAAAGCGGCTATGTATTTATATTGAATGGTGGAGCTATTAGTTGGTGCAGTTCCAAGCAGATCGAGCATCATGGCGGGATCTACGTGTGAAGCGGAGTACATAGCTGCTTCGAAAGTAGCAAATGAAGGAGTCTGGATGAAGGATTTCATATCCGATCTAGGTCTAATACCTAGTGCAACGGGTCCAATGAAAATCTTTTGTGGCAATACTAGAGCAATAGCCTTAGCGAAGGAATCCAGATTTCACAGGAACCAAATACATCAAGAGACACTTCAACTCCATCAGCAATAAAGTCAAGGAAGGAGACATAGAGATTTGCAAGATACATACAGATCTGAATGTTGCAGACCCGTTGACTAAGCCTCTTCAACGAGCAAAACACGATCAGCACCAAGACTCCATGGGTGTTAGAATCATTACTATGTAATCTAGATTACTGACTCTAGTGCAAGTGGAAGACTAAAGGAAATATGCCCTAGAGGCAATAATAAAGTTGTTATTTATATTTCCTTGTATCATGATAAATGTTCATTATTCATGCTAGAATTGTATTAACCGGAAATTTAGTACATGTGTGAATACATAGACAAAACAGAGTGTCCCTAGTATGCCTCTACTTGACTAGCTCGTTAATCAAAGATGGTTAAGTTTCCTGACCATAGACATGTGTTGTCATTTGATGAACGGGATCACATCATTAGAGAATGATGTGATTGATACGTCTCCAACGTATCTATAATTTTTGATTGCTCCATGCTATATTATCTACTGTTTTGGACTATATTGGGCTTTATTTTCCACTTTTATATTATTTTTGGGACTAACCTATTAACCAGAGGCCCAGCCCAGAATTGTTGTTTTTTTGCCTATTTCAGTGTTTCGAAGAAATGGAATATCAAACGGAGTCCAAACAGAAAAATCCTTTTTGGAACGTGATTTTCTTCCCGAATAAGATCCAGGAGACTTGGACCCTACGCCAAGGAAGCTCCGAGGAGGGCACGAGGTAGGGGGGCGCCCTACACCCCCAGGCGTGCCCCCACCCTCGTGGGCCCACCGAAGCTCCACCGACATACTTCTTCCTCCTATATATACCCACATACCCCCAAACGATCAAAACAGGTGCCAAAAACCTAATTCACCGCCGCAACTTTATGTATCCATGAGATCCCATCTTGGGGCCTGTTCCGGAGCTCCGTCGGAGAGAGCCGTCATCACGGAGGGCTTCTACATCATCATAGCCTCTTCTTTGAAGTGTGAGTAGTTTACCTCAGACCTTTGGGTCCATAGTTATTAGCTAGATGGCTTCTTCTCTCTTTTTGGATCTCAATACAATGTTCTCCCCCTCTCTTGTGGAGATCTATTTGATGTAATCTTCCTCTTTTGCGGTGTGTTTGTTGAGGCCGATGAATTGTGGGTTTATGATCAAGTCTATCTATGAACAATATTTGAACCTTCTCTAAATTCTTTTATGTATGATTGGTTATCTTTGCAAGTCTCTTCGAATTATCCGTTTGGTTTGGCCAACTAGATTGGTAGTTCTTGCCATGGGAGAAGTGCTTAGCTTTGGGTTCGATCTTGCGGTGTCCTTTCCCAGTGACAGAAGGGGCAACAAGGCACGTATTGTATCATTGCCATGGAGGATAACAAGATGGGGTTTATTTCATATTGCATGAATTTATCTCTCTACATCATGTCATCTTGCTTAAAGCGTTACTCTGTTTTTAACTTAATACTCTAGATGCATGCTGGATAGCGGTCGATGAGTGGAGTAATAGTAGTAGATGCAGAATCATTTCGATCTACTTGTCACGGACGTGATGCCTATATACATGATCATGCCTAGATATTCTCATAACTATGCTCAGTGTTAATTGCTCAACACTAATTTGTTCACCCACCGTAGAAAACTTATGCTCTTGAGAGAAGCCACTAGTGAAACCTATGGCCCCCGGGTCTATTCTCACCATATCAATCTCCATCACTTTAATCTTGCTTTGTCTTTACTTTGCCTTTTACTTTTCACTTTGCATCTTTATATCAAAAATACCAAAAATATTATCTCTATTAGATCTCACTCTCGTAAGAGACCGTGAAGGGATTGACAACCCATAATCGCGTTGGTTGCGAGTTGCTATCAATTTGTGCAGGTACGAGGGACTTGAGCATGGCCTCCTACTGGATTAATACCTTGGTTCTCAAAAACTGAGGGAAATACTTACGCTACTTGCCGGGGTTTTCTGGCTCCCCGAGCACCTATGGGGACGGAGCCCCTTCTCGGTTCGGCGGGGGGCGGAGGTCGCGCGAAGAGCAGATCGAGGCGAAGCACATGGGTTTTTTTACCCAGCTTCGGAGCTCTCCGGAGAGATAATACTCCTACTGCTGCTTTGTGGATTGTATTGAGTTCTTGCTCGGGAGCGCTGAGTGCTACAGTACACTCAAGCAGCTAACGAGACCGAGCGTTCTTCTGTTTTCCTCTCAGAGATCGCTCTCCGGGGTCCGATCCCTCTCTACATTGTGCATGGGCCTCCTTTTATATGTTCAAGGGGTCTCCAACAGGTGGCAACGTAGGTAAGGGCAAAAATGGAAATATGCTGTGGTAGGTACAGCTACCTACACAGTGTATCATACCTAACCCTGACGGCAGGGGACAAAGGCATTAAATGCCTATCTACGTCGCCCAGACGGTGCAGAAAAGGGACCGTCGGGGGCGCCACCGCTTGCCACGATGGCGATCTTGTCAGCGCTGCATGCCACAGTGTACCCCTGGCTGCACAGCCTCCCGCCACGTACGCCAGGAAGGGTCCCGGAGCGACACGTAGGTGGGTGAGCTGGAGCGCGGGTACAGAGTGGTTGCCCGCCGCGGCAAGTGCCTTGTCGCGGCCGTTGTCTTGCCGCGTCCGGGAGATTGTCGCTCGCCGAGTCCTGCCGGGACGCGTGGCGCTTCGCGACAGGTTCTTTGAGATGCTCTGGTTGGCCTTCCCGGCAAGCTCCTCTTGCCGGGGTCTTGTGCCTCGAGCGGCCTTCCCGGCAAGCTCCTCTTGCCGGGGACTTGTCTCCTTGGCTAAAATACTTTGTTCTCGAATGGCTCCAAAAGAACCATAGAGAGCCTTGGCGATCACCTGGCGGGCCTTGCCGCGGGGTGCTGCGACTGCCCGTGCACAAGTTCGGGATACTAGGGTAACCCTACTTTAGTACACCGACAGGAGCCCCCGGGCCTGGGCCACACACGGTGCCAAGCATTGTTGGGCCAGGCCCAAAACAGGGCATGGGCACGCACGGCCTGGGTCACGTCGCACCATGCTCCGCATCCACCGCGCCCTCCCCAAACGGCACGCGTCGATTGCGGCATCGTGGGAGAGGTCGTGGGTGGTTTCTTTATTCAGAAAGGCGAAAAGCCCGCCTCCTGGCGGTTCGTATCTTCCTCATAAACGGAGGGAGGCGTGGAGGCGTGGTCTTCGAGGCGTCCACCCCCCACAATCACGGGGTGGGGAGAGGTCGCCTCATCCGTCGCCTCAACTCTGCTCTCCTGCCACGCGGCCTCCATGCGCTTGGAGTGGCGAACGGTGGAGGCGGGAAACCGGGTCGCCACGGGGCGAGGCAGCAGGTCGGGCCCAGTTCCCTGCGCCTTCTGCGTCTCGATTGGCTGAGCGGGGCGGCCGAGCCCCCACCCCGCTCCTTTATAAGGAGCGTGATAGGGGGGACGGAAGCCCGCATTCTCTCATCTCCTCCTTTCTTCAGCTTCTGCTCCCCTCTCTCTCATTCGCCATGGAGAAAGGGAACCCTGGTCCTTCGACGATGGCGACGAGGGTTGCCGCTAGGCAACACGTCCCTCCTCCCCCCGCACCCATGCTGGCAGATCCAGCTGCGAGGGGAAGAGGGAGGGGACGAGGCCGCGGGCGAGGTCGAGGGCGAGGTCGAGGTGGTCGGGGAAGAGGTGGGCGAGGCAGTCCGTCGGCCTCGCCTCCGCCAGCAGATCCTCTCCCCGTGGCGGACCATATCAGGGACGACCCTTGCGAGTTCTTCGTCAGGCTGCGTCGGCCACCTCGTCGTCGCCTTCGTCTCCCGACTCCGTTTGCGAGCGAGATGGAGTTGGATCCGCCCGAGACACTGAGGTTGCACATGAGGGGTTGTGGAATCAGCGGTACGCGAGTCCGCGTTGATTTCCCGGCCCCTAATGTGATGTATCTTGGTCGAGGGTGGAAGACGTTCACCCGCATCCACAGCTTGACGGCGGGGCTCACCCTCCATTTTAAGTTGATGGAGGGCGGTCTCCTCTCCGTCAAGGTCTTCGGGTGCTTCGGGACTCGGGCACGGTGCTGCGTGGAGAGCTCCTCCGATAGCGAAGGCTCCTCCTCGGGCGGGAGTGACGAGGAGGACAGCGACATCGACGACGAGGGCGGCGGGCGGCGGGATGACGGGTCTGGCTAGGTGTCGGGCGCCACTCCGCGTGGCACCGGCGACCCCATCATCCGCGTCGCTGGCTCCTGGAGCTTCTCGGGGTCGTCTCCTTGGGCGGCTGGCGTAGGGAGGCTGCGGAAGAGGAAGAGGGCAGGCGGCAAGGCCGTCAACTCGGAGTACGAGGGCGCGACGCCCTCGACAGCGTGCTGATGTCCTGCCGCCTCGTCTTCGAGCCCTGCCTCCGGCGCCGCTGTCACCATGCCGCCGAGACGTTCTCTTGGTGTCTTCTGCCACCCGTAGCTCGTCTAGGCGCCCCTTTTGCCCTTTTCGCCTCCTTGACCTGCCTCCTGAAGAGAGGGATTACGGGCACCTTATCTTTTTTCAATTTGTAAGCCCTCGGGCCTTAGTTGCATTTAAAGCTTGTAATCCCATTATACATGTTTTTCATCCTCTTATGAACTGTACCTGAGTGGAATGCTCTTTAATGAAAAGGGGATGCTTGCCGGGTCACTTGTCTCGTGGGTGGAACCCACGTCAAGGAGTGAATCCTTTATATCTTTAAGATAGACACTTTCTTTACCGGCAGCAGGCCCTGCCTTCTTCCCACGTCGCTCGCCCTTTCTCACGCTTCTGGCGGAGGCAGGGAGGAGGCGGGTTCAGGCTCCTCGCTTCGTCCCTTTGCTGCCGCGACTACTACCAAATCTGGCCCCGAGAACAAGCCCGAGGGCCTAGAGTTAAGGGAGCACGGTAGCTTTTAGGGAGAAACGAGGTTTCGCATACCCCATCCCATAAGAGAATGCATGATAAGGGATGAAAAACTTATCTGAGATCGCAGCCCCCGGCAATTTTGGTTCGCCGTGGGCTAATCTTTGCACTTGCAGCCCCCGGCAATGCTGGCTTGCCGGGGTGTTGCAGCCCCCGGCAACATTGGCTTGCCGGGGTCTGGGTGTTTGTCCGTCCGTCTTCTTCTTTTCGTCCTTAAGTGGTCCGGTCAGGGTGCGCGAATCCTGCAAACCAAGGGAAACAAAAGAACGACAAAAGGACGCACACTCGACCTCTAAGTTAGGGGTTAGCCGCTGCTAAGCACTGTCAACCCTAACCAAGGACGAGACTCGACTCAGCATGCATGCTAAAACTCAGGGCGCCAGCGCTTTATCTTCGCTCAGGGTCTGCGCCTGGCTTTGTACAAAGGATTACATGCAACAGCGGCAAGACTTGTACGAAATGGTGGTTGCCGGACAGGGTCCGACAACCGCGCCTTACGGGTAAAACTTACGAAGATGCTCGATGTTCCAGGAGTTACTCACCGGAAAGCCATCCTCGGTCTCAAGGTGGACAGCGCCAGGCCTAGTGACTCGTTTCACCCGGTAAGGGCCTTCCCACTTCGGCGTCAACTTGTTGGAATTCTTGGCAAAATGAACGCGCCGAAGAACAAGGTCGCCTTCCTCGAGACTTCTGGCTTTAACTTTGCGGCTATGGTAGCGGCGCAAAGCTTGCTGGTATCGAGCAGCTCGTACAGCAGCCTGAATACGGTCTTCCTCAAGGAGCAGCGCATCATCTTGTCGCAGCTGCTCTTGCTCAAGCTCATCATAAGCGAGCACTCGAGGTGACCCGTATATGAGTTCCGTGGGGATAACTGCCTCTGCTCCATAGACTAGAGCAAAAGGTGTCTGGCCAGTGGCTCGATTTGGCGTCGTCCTGATCGACCAAAGAACCACCGGCAGCTCCTCGATCCAGTTTCTTCCGCACCTGTGCAGCCTGTCGAAAGTCCGGGTCTTGAGTCCACGCAGCACTTCAGCATTTGCCCTCTCTGCTTGACCGTTGCTCCTGGGGTGAGCAACAGAAGCTAAGAAGACCTTGGCGCCAAGGTCTTGGACGTACTGCATGAAGGTGCGACTCGTGAATTGTGTACCGTTGTCGGTGATGATCCTGTTAGGGATTCCGAAGCAGCAAACAATCGACCTGAAGAACTTGACTGCTGATTGTGCTGTCACCTTCCTCACTGGTTCCACTTCCGGCCACTTTGTGAACTTGTCGATTGCGACGTACAAGTACTCAAAGCCCCCGACTGCTCGGGGGAAGGAGCCGAGGATGTCGAGCCCCTAGACCGAAAAGGGCCAGGATAAAGGGATCGTGTGGAGAGCTTGAGTTGGCTGGTGTATCTGCTTGGAATGGAACTGGCACGCTTCACACTTGGTTACTTGTGCAGCTGCATCCTGGAGGGCTGTCGGCCAAAAGAAGCCCTGCTGGAATGCTTTGCCGGCAAGCGCTCTTGCGCCAATGTGGTGACCACAAATGCCTCCATGTATCTCTGCCAACAGCTTTTGTCCATCTTCCCGGGGGATACACTTCAATTTCACTCCGTTGAGTCTTCTTCTGTACGGTGCGTTGTCAACAAACTGGTACATACTAGACTGCCGGGCTACTCTTTCCGCTTCTTCTGGTTCTTCGGGAAGTTCTCCTGACTGGAGGAAACGGACGATCTGTTGTGCCCACGCTGGAGCCTATGGCTCGACAACAAGGACTAAAGGCATATCTGCTGCTGCGGGAACATTCGCTTCTACGGCGAGAACCTGCGGTTCAGCCGGAGCTTGAAGTTCCCCGGCAAGCTTGCCGGAGCAAAACTTGTCGGGAGCGTCTGCTTCAACGAAACAAACCCTGGGGCTTGTCGGAGCAGACTGCTCCTCAGCACTCTTGGCGTTGATCTTGGGGACCTTCTTGGCGGCGGCTTCAGGAAGCTCTGCCGGAAGATAGTCATCAGAAATCAACTTCCTCTTCTTGCTCTGTCCAGTTGATGGCGTCACGGATGGTTGAGTCAGCTTGAGCACAAAGATCCCTGGTTCCACAGGTAACTTAAATGCCGCGCACTTTGATAGGCCGTCGGCGATGTCGTTCTAAGCTCTTGGAACATGTTCCATCTGTAGGCCGACAAAGCGCTCTTCCAGCTTCCTCACTTCATCAACGTAAGCTTCCATCAACGGACTCTGATAATCCTTGTTCACTTGGCGGATGACAAGCTGTGAGTCACCCCTGACAATGAGTTGCTTGATCCCGAGGTCTGCCGCGGTCCTGAGACCGGCGAGCAATCCTTCATACTCTGCAGTATTGTTTGTTGCTTGCTCCTTGGGAAAGTGCATCTGGAACACGTACTTGAGGTGCTCTCCGGTGTGCGGCAAGCAGCACGCCAGCACCGGCGCCTTGCAGCGAGAACGCACCATCAAAGTACATCAGCCATTCTTTGTTTGCTTCCTTGATGGGGATGCTCGTCTCTGGAATTTCTTCGTCTGGTGTTGGCGTCCACTCTCCTATGAATTCTGCCAATGCTCTGCTTTGAATAGTTGAAGTGCTCTCAAACTTGAGGCCAAAGCTTGACAGTTCCAGTGCCCACTCAACAATCCTGCCTATTGCTTCTGGATTCTGCAGTATCCTCTTCAGCGGAAAGCGAGTGACAACTGTGATCTCATGTGCTTGGAAGTAATGGCGCAGCTTTCTCGAGGCCATAAGAAGGCCGAAAAGCAACTTCTGCACACCAGAGTACCTTGACCTAGCCCCCCGCAGAAGGGAACTGACAAAGTAGACTGGGCGCTGCACCAGTTTCTTCTTCTGTATCTCTTCGCACATCTGCGCAGATCCATCTTCGTCGGGACCAGAGCTCGTCGGGGAAGCCCCCTGCTTGTCGCTGGATGTGCTTGCCGCGGTCGCTGGCTCATCATCTGCCTCTCTCTCCGCTACTAACGCAGCACTAACCACTTGATTGGTTGCCGCCAGATATAGCAGCAACTTCTCTTGTGGTTTAGGTGCGACAAGTATTGGAGTGGAGGACAGGTATCTCTTCAAGTCCTGCAGCGCAGCCTCCACTTCCGGAGTCCATTTCATTGGACCTGCCTTTTTCAGAATTTTGAAAAACGGCAGGGCGCGCTCAGCAGACTTAGAGATAAACCTGCTGAGAGCCGCCACGCAGCCGGCAAGTTTTCGTACATCCTTGACGCGCTTCGGTGCTTCAATCTGCTCAATGGCCTTGATCTTGTCGAGATTTGCTTCAATTCCTCTCTGAGACACGAAGAATCCGAGAAGCTTGCCGGACGGGACTCCAAACACGCACTTCTCGGGGTTGAGCTTGAGGCTGATCTTGCGTAGATTTGCAAAAGTCTCTTCTAGGTCTTGAATCAGAGTTGCTTTGTCCCTGCTCTTGACCACTATGTCATCCATGTAGGCTTCCACATTTCTGTGTATTTGCGGCTCAAAAGCAATATGGACTACCCTTGCGAATGTTGAACCAGCATTCTTCAAACCAAAAGGCATTCGTACGAAACAGTACGTGCCACATGGAGTGATGAACGCGGTTTTCTCCTCGTCCTCTTCTGCCATGAAGATCTGATGGTATCCTGAGTATGCGTCAAGAAATGAAAGCAAGTCGCATCCGGCTGTGGAGTCGACAATCTGGTCAATGCGCGGCAAGGGAAATGGGTCTTTGGGACAAGCTTTGTTGACATCGGTGAAGTCGATGCAAAGTCTCCATTTCCCATTTGCCTTGCGCACGACTACAGGATTGGCCAACCACGTAGGATGGAGCACTCCTCTGACGAGGCCTGCTGCTTCCAACTTCTTGATCTCTTCGGCGATGAACTCTTGGCGCTCCACTGCTTGTTTCCTGACTCTCTGCTTGACGGGCCGCGCATGAGGACAGACGGCAAGGTGGTGCTCGATTACTTTCCTGGGAACGCCGGGGATGTCAGACGGTTGCCACGCAAACACATCGACATTCGCCCGCAGGAAAGCAACGAGCGCGCTTTCCTATTTAGGGTCGAGAGTGGCACCGATGGTGAAGGTACCACCAGTGCCGCCCTCCTTGGCGGACACCTTCTTGGTCGCTGGCGGAGCTGCCATCGTCTTCTTACATTTGCCAGTGGAGCTCGATGGTGCGTCCTCGACGGTAGCGCAGCACTCCGAAGAGGTGCGCTTGCCGGAGTGGGCATCAGAGCTCTTACCGGACTTGGTCTTCTTCTTCCCCCCGGGAGCTTCAGCGGCAAGTGTCTCGCGATCTGTGGCAGCTGCTGCTTCCCGGTAGATCTTGTCGGCACAGATAAGAGTGTCTTTCTTGTCGCCATGTACAAAGATGACACTTATCGGGCCTGGCATCTTCAGCATGTTGTACGCGTAGTGAGAGGCCGCCATGAACTTGGCGAGCGCTGGACGACCGAGAATTCCATTGTAAGGTAATGGAAAATCGGCAACGTCGAAAGTGATCCTCTCAGTCCTGAAGTTCAGCTCGCTGCCAAACGTCACCGACAACGTGATCTTCCCCTTCGGCTTGCTCCTTCCCGGGTTGATTCCTTGGAACGTGCCGGTCTCTTCGAGCTCGCTGTCAGGGACTTGGAGTCTCCGGAGCACAGCGGAGGAGATCCGGTTCAAGCCGGCCCCGCCATCAACTAGCATCTTAGTGACCTTGAGGTTGCGGATAGTTGGTGAGACCAACATCGGCAAACACCCGACATCAGTTGTGCGATCGGGGTGGTCCTCAATATCAAAGATGATAGGCGTGCTGGACCATTTCAGAAGCTTGCGTGACTCAACGGGTGGTTCTGCTGCATTGACTTCCCGCACCCACTGCTTGAGTTGGCAGTGTGAAGTATGCAGAAAAGCACCACCGTCAACGCACAAAACTTCTATGGCTTTCTGGAACTCCTGCTCGCTGGTCTCGGCGTCATCCATGTCTTCGTCGTCGTCGTCATCTTCATCCTTGTCGCGGCCGCGGGGAGGTCTGTCGCCTTGCCGCTGCTTGGCATTGCCGCGGCGTCCCCCCCGGCCAGTGCGCTTCGTACCGGATCCTCCAGCACCTCCTTGGGCCTTCTCCTTGTCGTGTCGCTCGTATTCGGCCTTTTGCAGCTCGACGAGCTGCTCGACCTTCTTGCAGCTCTGGAGGTCATGGCCTTTGGTGCGGTGAATCTTGCAGTACTGCTTGTTGGTGCCATCCTGCTTGTCGGCGGCCACCACAGCCTGGCAGTTGGCGCATGCGGCAACCTCCTTGCCGGAGCTACCAGTCTTTGCTGTCTTGGCGCCACCCTCATTGCCGGACTGCTCGACAACTAGCACATCTTTGCCTTTCCTCTTCCTGTTGTTCCGCCGCCGGTTTTTGCTTGCCGGGGCGGCATCATCGCTGTCAGATCCCCCTGTTCCTACGTTCTCTCCGGGGAGTTTCCTCCCTTCCTCAGCACGTGCACATCTGTCGGCCAGGGCATATAGCTCACTGACGTCTCTGATCTTGCACATCGCCATCTCCTCCCGCATCCTACGGTTATGCATGTTCTGGTGGAACGCACTGATGACCGCGACAGGGTGGACGTCTGGGATGTTGCGTTGCACTTGGCTGAATCTCTGGATGTACTTGCGTAGAGGCTCCCCTTCCTTCTGGGCAAGCATGTGAAGATCACTCTCCTGACCATGAGGTTTGTGGCCGCCTGTAAAGGCGCCAACAAACTGATGGCATAGGTCTGCCTAGGAAGATATGGAGTTTTCCGGCAAGTGCATGAGCCAGGACCTAACGTTGGGCTTGAGCACCAGAGGGAAGTAATTGACGAGGATCTTGTCGTCTCGCCCCCCGGCAGCCTGCACCGCGATGGTGTAGATGCTGAGGAACTCCAACGGATGCAACCTGCCGTCATACTTCTATGGTACGTCTGGCTTGAAATTCTTCGTGCTGGGCCACTGGACTTGCCGCAGCTCATGAGTGAACGCAGGGCAACCTACCGCGTACGGAAGGTCGCCTGGTTCCCCTGGCGCTTGCATGTCGACAACGGGGCCAGCGCGTCGGTCTGATTGACGTCGCGTTTCTCTTCGGCGCTCGATGCGGGTACGAGCGTCTTCTTGCTGTCGTTCATGAAGAACGTGGCGCTGATCGCGATGAATTCGCGGATCTGAGGAAGCAGTGGAGTCGCTGTCGTGGCGGACCCGGCGAGTCGGCGATCTTGGCCTTTGGGGCGGAGAGTGCACGGTGGTTGCACCCCCACCGGTTTTGTCGCCATTGGCTTGCACTTGGCTGGCATGCCGCGGCTGCGATGTGGTCGCTGGCCGTGGAGTGTCG
This sequence comes from Aegilops umbellulata, assembly GCA_032464435.1. Taxonomy (NCBI): domain Eukaryota; kingdom Viridiplantae; phylum Streptophyta; class Magnoliopsida; order Poales; family Poaceae; genus Aegilops; species Aegilops umbellulata. Next base: position 162,939,184 of record CP136054.1, on the reverse strand, counting down.
CCGTTGGCGAAGCCGATGAGACTCTGAATGGTGGCCCTCCTGTCGTCGATCTTGTCTGGCGTTGGAGGGAAGTCCAGGAGTAGTTGAGCTCGTGCCAAAGCTTCTGCTGGAGTGGCGGGTAGCGGTGGCGAACGGTGCGAGGAGCGGGATATGCTCGGACTTCCAACGATGTTAGAAGGAGCAGTATTCCGTCCAGGCGACCGTGCCTCGCTCGCGCCAGCACGTTGGCGTGCATGTTGGCCTTGAGCATCCCGGGATCCGCCAGCTCGATTTGGGTCCAGCGAGCGTATGGTACCGTGAGTACCACGACGCTGCCGGTCCTGCGCCTCTTGAGATGGGCGCGGTGCGTCTACGGACGCCCGGTCATCGTGGGAGCCGACTACGCCGCCGACGGGCAGCGCGGTCTTGTCCTTGGACTTGGTGGCACCGTGGGCTCCCTCGTCGACGCCCGTTCTTACGCCGGCATCCTCCCCACCGGCCGTTTGCTGCGGCGGCGGTGGATTCGACGCGGACGGCGCGGCCGCCTCCGAAGCCTTCTTCTTCGGCGGCATGTCGATGAAGTCGATGAAGACTTAGCTCGCGTAAACGCCGGATCAGGTTCACACAACCTCGATGCCCCCTACCTGGCGCGCCAAAGATGCCGGGGTTTTCTGGCTCCCCGAGCACCTATGGGGACGGAGCCCCTTCTCGGTTCGGCGGGGGGCGGAGGTCGCGCGAAGAGCGGATCGAGGCGAAGCACAGGGTTTTTTTTTACCCAGCTTCGGAGCTCTCCGGAGAGATAATACTCCTACTGCTGCTTTGTGGATTGTATTGAGTTCTTGCTCGGGAGCGCTGAGTGCTACAGTACACTCAAGCAGCTAACGAGACCGAGCGTTCTTCCGTTTTCCTCTCAGAGATCGCTCTCCGGGGTCCGATCCCTCTCTACGTTGTGCATGGGCCTCCTTTTATATGTTCAAGGGGTCTCCAACAGGTGGCAACGTAGGTAAGGGCAAAAATGGAAATATGCTGTGGTAGGTACAGCTACCTACACAGTGTATCATACCTAACCCTGACGGCAGGGGACAAAGGCATTAAATGCCTATCTACGTCGCCCAGACGGTGCAGAAAAGGGACCGTCGGGGGCGCCACCGCTTGCCACGATGGCGATCTTGTCAGCGCTGCATGCCACAGTGTACCCCTGGCTGCACAGCCTCCCGCCACGTACGCCAGGAAGGGTCCCGGAGTGACACGTAGGTGGGTGAGCTGGAGCGCGGGTACAGAGTGGTTGCCCGCCGCGGCAAGTACCTTGACGCGGCCGTTGTCTTGCCGTGTCCGGGAGCTTGTCGCTCGCCGAGTCCTGCCGGGACGCGTGGCGCGTCGCGGAAGGTTCTTTGAGATGCTCTGGTTGGCCTTCCCGGCAAGCTCCTCTTGTCGGGGATTTGTCCTCGAGCGGCCTTCCCGGCAAGCTCCTCTTGCCGGGGACTTGTCTCCTTGGCTAAAATACTTTGTTCTCGAATGGCTCCAAAAGAACCATAGAGAGCCTTGGCGATCACCTGGCGGGCCTTGCCGCGGGGTGCTGCGACTGCCCGTGCACAAGTTCGGGATACTAGGGTACCCCTACTTTAGTACACCGACACTACTCTGCTGCATCATCCTCTTCTCTTCGGGGAAAACCAACGCAAGCTCAAGAGGTAGCAAGAAGAATTTCTGGCGCCGTTGCCGGGGAGTCTATGCAAAAAAGTCAACATACCAAGTACCCATCACAATCCCTATCTCTCGCATTACATTAGTTGCCATTTGCCTCTCGTTTTCCTTCCCCCACTTCACCCTTGTCGTTTTATTCGCCCTTCCTCTGTTCAATCTTGTGTTACCATGTGCCTTCTTTTTGCTTGCATCTTCTCTTGCTAAAAGTTTATGGATCCTCATCCACTTGCTAATCTCTTTAAGAGATCCAAGTATGATGAACCTATTGCTATTGAATTGAGTGCACTAGATTATCTTTATGAGGTTTTGCCTGAAATTCGTGAATCTAAAAATTGTGATGAAGTACTTTATGGAGCGATTCATGATAGATCTTTGAATAAAAAGCATGATTGCAATGATGTTACTATAAATTCTATTGATGTCAATTGTGCTAAAAATATGCAAAACCCTAAGCTTGGGGATGCTAGTTTTGCTATGTCCTCTACTTGTTGCAATGATCATGATAGGGGTGATAGTCCTTCTTATGATCTTGAAAATTTATTTAAGCCCCATGATGAATATGAGATTGATAATATTGTTTGCAGTAATATTGAAAGTGGGTTTGGAAGAGTGTCAACTTTAGATCCCACATATTTGGAGAATGTTCAATCTTATCATTTTTTTTATAAAAGTGGGTTTGGAGAGGTCATGACTTTAGTTAATGATATTCCCACTATTTTGGAAGAGTGTCAACTTTGCATGCATGTGGATCGTATTGAAAATATTTTATGTGATACCTATTTTGTTGAATTTGCTTATGATCCCACATCCAATTATTATGAGAGGGGAAAATATGGTTGTAGAAATTTTTATGATCATAAATTACCTCTCGTTATGTTGAGATTGCTATTGTTTCTTTCCGCTTCCTTGCATATGCTAGTTTTTGCTTGCTATGATAATTCGTTTGCCTATAAGATGCCTATGCATAGGAAGTATGTTAGACTTAGATGTGTTTTTCATGTGTTTCATGATGCTCTTTTTGCGCCTCAATTCTTGTCTTTCATGTGAGCATCATTGAAATCTTAATGCCTAGCTAAAAAGGCTTTAAAGAAAAGCGCTTGTTGGGAGGCAACCCAATTTTATTTTTAGTTTTTTGTGTTTTTCTTCTGTTAGGGAGTAAATAACCCATCTACCTTCTGTTTGGATGTGGTTTTGTGTTTTAATTAGTGTTTGTGCCAAGCTAGACCTATTGGATCTTCTTGGATGATAGTTATTTGATCTTGCTGTAATTTCCAGAAACTTTGCATTCAGTGCCCGAATTATTAAAAATCATCAGAACGTGATAAAATACTGATTCCAATTGCTGCTAATCAATAAACAAATTGTCTAGGCCGTCTAAGTTTGGTAGAGTTTTTGGAGTTCCAGAAGTTTGCGTTAGTTACAAATTACTACAGACTGTTCTGTTTTTGACAGATTCTGTTTTTCGTGTGTTGTTTGCTTATTTTGATGAATCTATGGTTAGTAAAATAGTTTATAATCCATAGATAAGTTGGAATACAGTAGGTTTAACACCAAAATAAATAAAGAATGAGTTCATTACAGTACCTTGAAGTGGTTTTATGTTTTCTTTCTCTAACGGAGCTCACGAGATTTCTATTGAGTTTTGTGTTGTGAAGTTTTCAAGTTTTGGGTGAATTCTTTTGATGGATTATGGAACAAGGAGTGGCAAGAGCCTAAGCTTGGGGATTCCCATGGCACCCCCAAGATAATCCAAGGACACCAAAAAGTCAAAGCTTGGTGATGCCCCAGAAGGCATCCCCTCTTTCGTCCACTTCCATCGGTAATTTACTTGGAGCTATATTTTTATTCACCAACATGATATGTGTTTTGCTTGGAGCGCCTTGTATTATTTGTGTATTTTTTTGTTAGTGTGCCACAATCACCCTTGCTGTACACACCTTTTGAGAGAGTCATCTATGAATTAAAATTTGTTAGAATACTCTTTGTGCTTCACTTATATCTTTTGAGCGTTATAATTTTGCTCTATGTGCTTCACTTAGATCTTTTAGAGCACGGTGGTGGTTTGTTTTAAAGAAACTATTGATCTCTGATGCTTCACTTAAATTGTTTTGAGAGTCCTAATAGCATGGTAATTTGCTTAATAATAACTTGCTTGGTATTCAAGATTTGTGAAACTTTCTTTTGAGTGCGTTGAATACTAAGAAAAGTTGGATGATTGATAATCGTTTTGAGATATGGAGGTAGTAATATCAAAGTCATGCTAGTAGAGTAATTGTGAATTTGAGAAGTGCTTGAGTTAAAGTTTGCAAGTCCCGTAGCATGCACGTATGGTTAACATTATGCAACAAATTTGAAACATGAGGTGTTATTTGATTGTCCTCCTTATGAGTGGCGGTCGGGGACGAGCGATGGTCTTTTCCTACCAATCTATCCCCCTAGGAGCATGCACGTAATACTTTGGTTTTTGATGGCTTGTAGATTTTTTCAATAAGTATATGAGTTCTTATGACTAATGTTGAGTCCATGGATTATACGCACTCTCACCCTTCCATCATTGCTAGCATCTTCGGTACCGTGCATTGCCCTTTCTCACATTGAGAGTTGGTGCAAACTTCGCCGGTGCATCCAAACCCCGTGATATGATACGCTCTTTCACACATGAACCTCCTTATATATTCCTCAAAACAGCCACCATACCTACCTATTATGGCATTTCCATAGCCATTCCGAGATATATTGCCATGCAACTTTCCACCATCCAGTTTATCATGACACATTCATCATTGTCATATTGATTAGCATGATCATGTTGTTGACATATTATTTGTGGCAAAGCCACCGTTCATAATTCTTTCATACTTGTCACTCTTGATTCATTGCATATCCCGGTACACCGCCGGAGGCATTCATATAGAGTCATACTTTGTTCTAGTATCGAGTTGTAATCATTGAGTTGTAATAAATAGAAGTGTGATGATCATCATTCAATAGAGCATTGTCCCAAAAAAAGAGAAAGGCCAAAGAAAAAAAAGAAGGCCCAAAAAAAAGGGGCAATGCTACTATCCTTTTTTCCACACTTGTGCTTCAAAGTAGCACCATGATATAGCGAGTCTCATATATTGTGCTTCAAAGTAGCACCATGTTCTTCATATAGAGAGTCTCTTGAGTTATCACTTTCATATACTAGTGGGAATTTTTCATTATAGAACTTGGCTTGTATATTCCAACAATGGGCCTCCTCAAGTGCCCTAGGTATTTTTGAGCAAGCAAATTGGATGCACACCCACTTAGTTTCTTTTGTTGAGCTTTCATACATTTATAGCTCTAGTGCATCCGTTGCATGGCAATCCCTACTCCTTGCATTAACATCAATCGATGGGCATCTCTGTCGCGGGGGACAGCCATCCCCCGCGGGCACCTATGGGGCCGGAGCCCCTTTCGTTGTCCGGAGGGGGGCGGAGGGAGCGCGGAGAGCAGATCGAAGCGGGCACACGGGCGGTTTACCCAGGTTCGGGCCGCGATGGACGCGTAAAACCCTACTCCTGCTTGGTTGTATTGAACTGGGGAGCTCGGGAGCTTGGGGAGCTAGCTGCACCGAGCGTATGGCTGTCTGGGTGCCGATCCTCCGAACCCCGGAACCCCTTCTACGTCGCACACGGGCCTCCTTTTATAGCGCAAAGGGGTCACCGACAGGTGTCAACGTAGGAGAAAGGGGTAAAAGTGTAAAAGGGGTGGTAGCTGTAATAGTGCGGGAACGGTGGCGCTACAGTGCGGCACAGTGTTATCATACCTACTTCTGACGGTAGGGGACAAGGGCATTAAATGCCCGTCACGGTCGCTCGGACAGCACCGAGGCGGACCGTTAGGTGCGCCACCGCTCGCCACGTTGGCGGCTGCATGCCGCCGCATGTCTCAGGCTGCGCGGCGCCTCGCCACGTGCCCTCGGGGGAAGGCCCGGAGTGACGCGTGGGCGGGCGAGCTGGAGCGCAGTCTTGAGGCGGCGATCTTGCCGCGGCAAGTGGCTTGCCGCGGGGGTCATCTTCCTGTGCCTGATAGCGTGCCAGCTATCGGGCCTTGCCGGGGCGCTTGGCGCGCTACGGCGGGCTTCTCTTGTGGTGCCTGGGTCCGGCCTTCCCGACAAGCTCCTCTTGTCGGGGGCTCGGTCGTCCCGGCAAGCTCCTCTTGCCGGGGTCTCGTCTTCTCGGCCCGGCAAGCTCCTCTTGCCGGGGGCCTTATCTTGTACGCTTGGTCTTCTCTTGGCGCTTCCGGGGCGGGCCTTGCCGCAGGGTGCTACAACTGCCCGTGCACAAGTCTGGGGTACTAAGGTACCCCTACTTTAGTACACCGACAATCTCCCTAGCCCATTGATTAGCCTCGTTGATGTGAGACTTTCTCCTTTTTTGTCTTCTCCACATAACCCCCATCATTATATTCTATTCCACCCATAGTGCTATATCCATGGCTCACGCTCATGTATTGCGTGAAAGTTTATGAGTTTGAAATTATTAAGGTATGAAACAATTGCTTGGGTTGTCATCGGGGTTGTGCATGATGAGAGCATTCTTGTGTGACGAAAATGGAGCATGAGTAAACTCTATGATTTTGGTGGGATGAACTTTCTTTGGCCATGTTACTTTGAGAAAACATAATTGCTTTGTTGGTTTGCTTGAAGTGTTATTATTCTTTATGTCAATATGAACTTTTGTATCGAATCTTCCTAATCTGAATATTCATACCACAATTAAGAAATTTTGCATTGAAATTATGCCAAGTAGCACTCCGCAACAAAAATTCTCTTTTTATCATTTACCTACTCGAGGACGAGCAGGAATTAAGCTTGGGAATGCCTGACACGTCTCCAACGTATCTATAATTTTTGATTGCTCCATGCTATATTATCTACTGTTTTGGACAATATTGGGCTTTATTTTCCACTTTTATATTATTTTTGGGACTAACCTATTGACCGGAGGCCCAGCCCAGAATTGCTGTTTTTTTGCCTATTTCAGTGTTTCGAAGAAACGGAATATCAAACGGAGTCCAAACAGAAAAATCCTTTTTGGAACGTGATTTTCTTCCCGAATAAGATCCAGGAGACTTGGACCCTACGCCAAGGAAGCTCCGAGGAGGGCACAAGGTAGGGGGGCGCGCCATATACCCCCAGGCGCTCCCCACCCTCGTGGGCCCACCGAAGCTCCACCGACGTACTTCTTCCTCTTATATATACCCACGTACCCTCAAATGATAAGAACTGGAGCCAAAACCTAATTCCACCACCGCAACTTTCTGTATCCACGAGATCCCATCTTGGGGCCTGTTCCGGAGCTCCGCCGGAGAGGGCCATCATCACGGAGGGCTTCTACATCATCATAGCCTCTCCGATGAAGTGTGAGTAGTTTACCTCAGACCTTCGGGTCCATAGTTATTATCTAGAAGGCTTCTTCTCTCTTTTTGGAACTCAATACAATGTTCTCCCCCTCTCTTGTGGAGATCTATTTGATGCAATCTTCTTCTTTTGCGGTGTGTTTGTTGAGGCCGATGAATTGTGGGTTTATGATCAAGTCTATCTATGAACAATATTTGAATCTTCTCTGAATTCTTTTATGTATGATTGGTTATCTTTGCAAGTCTCTTCGAATTATCCGTTTGGTTTGGCCAACTAGATTGGTAGTTCTTGCCATGGGAGAAGTGCTTAGCTTTGGGTTCGATCTTGCGGTGTCCTTTCCCAGTGACAGAAGGGGCAGCAAGGCACGTATTGTATCGTTGCCTTCAAGGATAACAAGATGGGGTTTATTTCATATTGCATGAATTTATCTCTCTACATCATGTCATCTTGCTTAAAGCGTTACTCTGTTTTTAACTTAATACTCTAGATGCATGCTGGATAGCGGTCGATGAGTGGAGTAATAGTAGTAGATGCAGAATCGTTTCGATCTACTTGTCACGGACGTGATGCCTATATACATGATCATGCCTAGATATTCTCATAACTATGCTCAATTCTGTCAATTGCTCAACAATAATTTTTTCACCCACCGTAGAAAACTTATGCTCTTGAGAGAAGCCACTAGTGAAACCTATGGCCCCCGGGTCTATTCTCACCATATCAATCTCCATCGATTTAATCTTGCTTTGTTTTTACTTTGCCTTTTACTTTTCACTTTGCATATTTATATAAAAAATACCAAAAATATTATCTCTATTAGATCTCACTCTCATAAGAGACCGTGAAGTGATTGACAACCCCTAGTCGCGTTGGTTGCGAGTTGCTATCGATTTGTGCAGGTACGAGGGACTTGAGCATGGCCTCCTACTGGATTGATACCTTGGTTCTCAAAAACTGAGGGAAATACTTACGCTACTCTGCTGCATCATCCTCTCCTCTTCGCGGAAAACCAATGCAAGCTCAAGAGGTAGCAGTGATGGACAAGACCCATCCGTTAGCTTAGCATAATGATCGTTAAGTTTTATTGCTATTGCTTTCTTCATGACTTGTACATATTCCTCTGACTATGATATTATGCAACTCCCGAATACCGGAGGAACACTTGTGTACTATCAAACGTCACAACGTAACTGGGTGATTATAAATATGCTCTACGGGTGTCTTCGAAGGTGTTTGTTGGGTGGCATAGATCGAGATTAGGATTTGTCACTCCAAGTATCGGAGTGTCGGTGTCAAAACCGGCGGATCTCGGGTAGGGGGTCCCGATCTGTGCGTCAAGGTCGGATGGTAACAGGAGACAAGGGACACTTTATTTTACCCAGGTTCGGGCCCTCTCGATGGAGGTAAAACCCTACTCCTGCTAGATTAATATTGATGATATGGGTAGTACAAGAGTAGATCTACCACGAGATCAAGGAGGCTAAACCCTAGAAGCTAGCCTATGGGTATGATGATGGTTATGATGTGTTCGTCCTACGGACTACAACCCTCCGGTTTATATAGGCATCGGATAGGGTTAGGGTTACACAGAGTCGGTTACATTGGTAGGAGATCTTGAATATCCGCACGCCTAGCTTGCCTTCCACGCCAAGGAAAGAACCTTCCAGACACGGGACGAAGTCTTCAATCTTGTATCTTCATAGTCCTGGAGTCCGGCTGAAGATATAGTTCGGCTATCCGAACACCCCCTAATCCAGGACTCCCTCAGTAGCCCCTGAACCAGGCCTCAATGACGATGAGTCCGGCGCGCAAATTGTCTTCGGCATTGCAAGGCGGGTTCCTCCTCCAAATTCTTCAAGAAGATAATAAACACCAAAAAATAGTGTCCGGCTCTGCAAAACAAGTTTCCACATATTGCCATATAGAGAATAATATTAACACAAATCAAATCTGCTGACGTATTCTGCAGTGCGTCATAACACTGCGGCCAAGCTCTTTATATAAATTGTTTTCATTGCTCCACCTCAGCGTGTTTTAGCGAGGCGATTTCCTTGGCACGTCTTGTCAAAGTAGAGATCGTGTGCCCCTTTTAACGGGATTCTCATCAATACGGACGTGGGTAACCCAACCGCGCCATTTACCATGGCGCTTGGGAGGCAAGTAAGTTTTACTAGGCCGGTGGGGACGCATAGCTGCATCCGCCCATATAAGGGGATAAGGATGCACCTTTTTACCTATGCCTTCTTCCTCCTTTGCCTACCCATCTTCTTCGCACCCGAGCTCCAGCGCCCGACCGCTTCCCAGCTCTAACGCCGGAATGTATCCGAGCTCCAATGCCGGACTATGTATCCGAGCTCCAACGCCGGATTGTAAATTCGAGTTCCAACGCCGGACTATATCCAAGGTGTCGTAAATCACCTTGGTTCAAAGAAGTTTGAAGGATTTTAGTCGAGCTTAATGCTGGAAATGCCCTCTATGGAGCCAGCCACTAGCGCCCGAGCTTTATGCCGGACTGCTTCCGAGGTGGTGCACCACCCCGAATGTGGGCCGATTTTTGTCAACATTTTTGATTGGTGCAATTTATTCTCTGCCGAGATATATATAGCCAGTAGCCCTCAAGGTGGGTATCGGTCGAAAACCCGAGATGCACATGAAGGATGACATAAGACCGTTGATCCTAGTAGCCGCTGAGACTCAGGTCGATTTGCAAAATCGGCCTGAGGATCAAGTCCTAGCTCGGCAGAATACTTCGGGACACTAAAAGCGGCGTGCTCAGTCCTCGAGACTCAGGTTGGGTGAGGCCGACCAACCTGAGGATCAAAATCTCCTCGGAAATCGTATTGCACATAAAATGTTCTGCATTGGACAAGCAATGCAGTAGCCCCCGAGACACTGGTCGGGTGGCAACACCAGATCAGGGGATCGATGTGCCCCTTTAATATGTTTAAATAATAAGCCCGAAGCCCAGTAGCCCCCGAGCCTTATAGCGGGCACGGGTGGCCGAATTAAGGATCGATATCCATAGTAAAATCACAAATTGTGTGTAATGACTCTATGTATCCAAGTACTTTACGTCATTTAATGCTCGGATCTGCATTGTACAATACTTTGTTGACCGACCATCGGCTTCCACCTCCCCGGCCAATAGCCGAGAAGGTTTGTCTTACTTTATAAAGCCTTTATGAGGGAAAAGATTTACGACAAACAAGGCAATCTAGCCATACGGTTTTATAAACAAAGGTACGCGGAGAGATATGTTATATCACTGTTTAACAGAAGAAATGTCTTCCAAAGAAAATAGTCCCGCTATCGGTTCCTTTTTTTGGGTTGTCATGCTAAGTATGATCATAAAACCTCAGCTCCAATGTAAGAGCAAAATATCGAGGATTTAGTTTGGGAGGCTAGTTAATAGCCCCCGGTAGTGTTCGGCGACAGACGAGGTCAAGCCGTAAACACTTCGGCCAATGTTATGAACAGCCCATAGTCATCGGATCGCTGAGCAGTTTACGCTTATTGCGACAGTCAGTTTTCGGCTTTCTCCACTGAGGTGCTTGACCATGCGAGCTGGAAGCACAATCGCAGTGGTTCTCCCTTTGCACGCCTAGCCGAACAAAATGGAACGTAGGAAGCAAGTGTAGGAGCCGGGCAACCCAACTATTGACCCAAGACACAATTTGAAACCGATGCATATATAGCAATATCCGAGAATGTTTTTGCCGAATCCCTAAAAGGTGTCCGGCGTTGCACTGCGAGACTAATGCTGGAAAAGCACAAATAGTTTAAAAGTGCCAAAAAGCTTGAAAAACCAAGAAACGTCAGTAAAAACATGACGTCCGAACAATATCAAGTGTTCGGTGCCAATCCAAAAATTGGTCTTAGAAAAAAGAAGTGCCTTTGTCGTGCTTCAACATGATACATCCTGATGAGAAGTGCCTCTGTCGCCCTGATGAGAAGCTTCAACCTCCTATCCCGAGGGCGGAGTACTTCTCATCAGGCCAGTTTAGCAAACTAAACTCTAGCGGCATTGAGAGAGAAATTAGGCTCCCTGGCTAGTGACCGCACACTCGTGTCGAAAAAAGTAGTGATAAAAAATAATAGTAAGAAAAACTTTGCAACGACTAAGAGGAAGAACACTTATTATAAAAATGGCTCACATAAATTTAAGAGCCCCCAAGTGACTTGGGTAAAAGAATGATTGCATGTACCGAAGTACTTATATCATATCTATGTTCAACCAAACTTTAAACGCGTCTTAACCGACCGTCGGCTTCTCCCTCTTCGGTTAAGGACCGAAAAGTGTTATGTACTCCATCGGTCGAGAATATCGAAGGTGTTTCCAATAACCAGGCAATCAGGCCATAAGGCTGTAACAGACAAAGCGCGCTCATGGAACTTATGCTATATTACTGCGAAGAGTAAGAAGCATCTTCGAAGAAAATAGTACCCCCACCGATACCTTTCTTCGGTGCTCATTGTTGTTATGAGACTTATGCAATAGATTTTTTGTACTCATGAGTTCCGTTGTGTGCCGACCATCATTGAAAACTATAAGAGCGCTAGCTTTCGGCTTCACCCAGTCTGAGGTCCGGCTCGGGCGACCCGATCGTGACAATCGCAGAGGTGCTCCCTTTACTCCCTAGCCGAACAATCGGGAACGTAGGGGTAAACACAGGAGCGAGGCAACCCAGCTTGCAAATCGCTTAAGTCAATATGGTGCATATTGTGGCATAATACACGAACAAGGAACGAAGCCGTACAAGTATAATCATATGCAACAGGAAAAGCTTGATAAAGGAAGCCCCCAAGTAAACGGGGTATTCGAATTTATGCGTCACAAACAAAGTATTCCCAGTAGGACTGTAAATTAGACAGCCTGTTAGATGGTATTGAAGAGGAATACGAATAGTTAGAGTGACTATATAATTATAAGTGACATGTGTAATGCCTTCTAGCCGGATTGTAGATCATTTGTCGTTGCCGACCTTTTCGCTTCGACCTTGGGACCTGACAGTCCGGAGTGTGTCCGAATACCCTAATGGTTATATAAGAACCGAGGTATGCATGGAGACTAGGCGTATGGGTCATTAGTGCTTTATCAGACAAGTGCCCAACTAGTTATGTTATATTACATGGTTAGTAAGAAACATCTTCCAGAGAGAATAGTTCCGTTAAGGGTTCCTTTCGCTGGGGTGGCGTGCCCTGAAATGCACGTCCGGACTGCAAATGCAGGAAAACATCTGGGGGCATGTATAAGTAAAAAAGGTTCATCTTTAGTTTACCGACCGAATATTCCCTTAAGAACGCTAGCTTTCGGCTTCACCCAGTCTGAGGTGCACATCCGGCTTATCCGGCAGTAGCAATCGCAGAGGTGCTCCCTTTACCGCCTAGCTGAACAATCGGGAACGTAGGGGTAAGCACAGGAGCCAGGCAACCCAGCTTGGCCAAAACTTAAGTCATATCGATGCATATAATGGTGAATAAAAGGTACATGCGGAAGTGTGACACATGTGTTGGGCATAAAGCCCGTATTAATAAGCTTCTATTAAAGAAGCCCCCAGGTATAATGAGCGCGGGTAGCGCGTCAAGTATGTGTGAACAAAGTTTGGACAAAAAAAATTTTACAAGCAACTTTTTTTTTCAAAAAAGTATAACGCTTGGTCGAACCGAACACAAGTTAGAAATTAAAGCTTTGAGCATGAAAGCGACTTAGCTAGTTAATGTGTTCGCAGTCCGAGCTTGATGCGGGACAAGGTTCTATCCCCCAAGCTGGTCCCGAGGTGGCGGAGCGGAGAGCTCGACACGCCGAAGTGGTGACATAGCACGGTCGATGCAGACCGGCAGAGTGACGCCGAAGTCCCCGGATCATTTTCCTGCGCACAAAAAATAGTGCAAACGGGAGATAATAGTAATAATGATAAATAAAAAATCGTTGCATAATGAATAATTTATGCAAAGTGAGTAATACAAGAAATATGGCCTGGCGCCGAAGTCGATGTCGATGCAGGGCGTCGGCGTGATGCGGTAAAGGCGTAGCAAGGCCTGAATTCACAGGTCGGTCCGCGCTCCGGATGCGGCGTTCGCCGGACTATGTACGGAGACTGACCGAACCAGCATGCGACCGTCGTTTATGCGGCCACCATTTGATAGACCTGTGAACATATGATGGACAAACCCGAGTAATAATTCTTTGGAAAAAATGAACCCAAACATGCAAAAAATATTAGGATTAATAACATCTGGTTTATTTGTTGTAGTAATCCAAAGGAAGATGATGCTGGCAAAGGTTGGCTCGCCGAGGCAAAGCCCTCGGTCCAGCCAATCATGACGAAGCTGGTCGGCTAGTGACGCCGAAGTGTCCGGAGTAGGTTGATGAAGAGATGATGAATCCTCCGGTCCAGCCAAGATGTCGAAGCCTCGAGGCCAGTCGATGAGTCGAAGTAGTCCGGCGTGACGGACACCGGCTTGAAGGGGCAACAGTGCGGCCCTGCCGATGTAGGTCGTGACGTGGTAGATGCCGGCTTGATGAAGCGACCGTGCGGTGATGCCGGTATGCCCGCTCCGTGTAATCCGTGGGGCGGCGATGTTGGTGATGATTTGTCCTTCGCGATGCCGGACTCTTGTTCGGCTTGCCGAGATGATGATCCAAAGAAGTTGAGCTCGGCTCAACACAGTGACGATGTGTCTAGCACAGGTCGGCAGCCATGGAGCAATATTGTCAGACTGGTTTGACACCAGCAATGATGTTGAAGATCATGTTCAAAAGATCTTAAAGTTAGTGGGATGTGTTCGGGAACAATACACAATATCCCATACAAAACTTCCTTCAAAAAGGATGTCCGAAATCCCGTTCATAAAAAAGATGAATTCGGGTCGGATTCGTTCTCGCGCAGAAAACAGATCCGAAAAGTGATGCACTAATCGGAAGGTTCCCGGAGTTTGGACGGTCGGATCGATCTGAAATTTGGAGGGGTGGTAGATATAGTAATTCCGCAGCCGATCAACGGTTGGATATTCCAAAGGACGCCCGAGCTAGAACCTGGACACCACGCCCTAAACTCGTCCAGATTCCCGTCCAGATTTGACAGGGCTCCGGTATATTATGGATTGCCGGAGATTCCTCCATCGGAACTCGACGAAATTTTCTAGGGTTGTTGTAGACTCAGTTCCGCACAATTCCACAAAAGCGATCGTCAAAACGATACTCAAGGAGGTGGTGGCAGCCGATACGAGTTCGCTGTGCAGAAAAACAGCACGGTCGCTTGAGGGCAATGTTGACGTTGTGCCCCCGAGCTTCATGGATGATTCCTCCGTGATCTTGATAGAGATCGGAGTTGATGTTTGAAGAAGGCCCTCGTCCGAACATGGTGATCCGAACACGGGGCGCAATTCTTGGTCGAACCAAGGTGACAAGTCGAGCTGGTGACGAAGATGCCGAGGTCGCAGTTGATCTGCAGGCGAGCCATCGATCCTTTTGTCGATCACACAACGGAACTCTCAATGAAAGCACCAATGTCGGTGTCAAAACCGGCGGATCTCGGGTAGGGGGTCCCGATCTGTGCGTCAAGGTCGGATGGTAACAGGAGACAAGGGACACTTTATTTTACCCAGGTTCGGGCCCTCTCGATGGAGGTAAAACCCTACTCCTGCTAGATTAATATTGATGATATGGGTAGTACAAGAGTAGATCTACCACGAGATCAAGGAGGCTAAACCCTAGAAGCTAGCCTATGGGTATGATGATGGTTATGATGTGTTCGTCCTACGGACTACAACCCTCTGGTTTATATAGGCACCGGATAGGGTTAGGGTTACACAGAGTCGGTTACATTGGTAGGAGATCTTGAATATCCGCACGCCTAGCTTGCCTTCCACGCCAAGGAAAGAACCTTCCGGACACGGGACGAAGTCTTCAATCTTGTATCTTCATAGTCCTGGAGTCCGGCTGAAGATATAGTTCGGCTATCCGAACACCCCCTAATCCAGGACTCCCTCATGGAGAGATATCTCTGGGCCCTCTCAGTAATGCACATCACTATAAGCCTTGCAAGCAATGTGACTAATGAGTTAGTTGTGGGATGATGCATTACGAAACTAATGAGTTAGTTGCGAGAAGATGCAACACTATAAGCCTTGCATGTAAGGAGGCAGGCCACAAGAGGTGGCGCCCCCCATAGCAGTCCAAATTGGACAAGGGTGGGGGCGCGACCCCTCTTTCCTTCTCCTTCTCCCCCTCTTTCCCCTTTCCCCTTTCTGTCGGAAGGAAGGGGGGAGCCGATTTGGACTAGGAGTCCTAGTGGGACTCCCCCCATGGCGCCCCCTCCTGGCCGCCGGCCTCCTCCTCCCCTCCTATATATACGTGGGCAGGGGGCACCCCAAAGGCACATCAATTGTTCTCTTGGCCGTGTGCGGTGCCCCCTCCACAGTTTACTCCTCCGGTCATAGCGCCGTAGTGCTTAGGCGAAGCCCTGCGTGGATCACATCACCATCATCGTCACGATGCCATTGTGCTGACGGAACTCTCCCTCAACCCTCTGCTGGATCAAGAGCTCGAGGGACGTCATCGAGTTGAACGTGTTCTGAACACGGAGGTGCCATATGTTCGGTACTAAGATCGGTTGGATCGTGAAGACGTTCGACTACATCAACCGCGTTAAACTAATGCTTCCGCTTTCGGTCTACGAGGGTACGTGGACACACTCCCCCCCTCTCGTTGCTATGCATCTCCTAGATACATCTTGCATGATCGTATGAATTTTTTTGAAATTGCATGCTACGTTCCCCAACACATACTTCTGACAGTGAACATGTTACATGTGCTAAATTACAAATGAGTGCATATATAGTTACAATTCTTTAGTTTTTTTTCTAAGTATTATTATACTTCCTAGATATCATTACCTACTATTTTACTTCTTACATGCTATATTTATGATAATGGTGTTGTTCTGATGCCACCTATGGGTTCCATCAGACTGTTTCATGTTCTTTATGCTAATTACACATTAGCAAACTAGCACATGGTTCCAAAGTTTTTTGCTTGTTTTACCCTACATTTTTTGATGCTAGCTATTACATTACTGCTCCGAGCCTCTGTTCATTACTATTTTGTGCGTTCTTGATCTTCCCAAGTTGCATGACTAAGTTGATGCTTCTGTTAATAATGGAGCTGCCAACCTGTGATGCCCCTGATTCAATTGTACACTAATCATACACGCAAACATGTACGATCAAGATTAGGAACTCGCAGGAAGACATCACAACACAACTCTAAAAATAAAATAAGTCATACAAGCATCATAATACAAGCCAGGGGCCTCGAGGGCTCGAATACAAGTGCTCGATCATAGACGAGTCAGCGGAAGCAACTGAAGGAAATATGCCCTAGAGGCAATAATAAAGTTGTTATTTATATTTCCTTATATCATGATAAATGTTTATTATTCATACTAGAATTGTATTAACCAGAAACTTAGTACATGTGTGAATACATAGACAAAACAGAGTGTCCCTAGTATGCCTCTACTTGACTAGCTCGTTAATCAAAGATGGTTATGTTTCCTGACCATAGACATGTGTTGTCATTTGATGAACGGGATCGCATCATTAGAGAATGATGTGATGGACAAGACCCATCCGTTAGCTTAGCAGTATGATCGTTGAGTTTTATTGCTATTGCTTTCTTCATGACTTATACATGTTCCTCTAACTATGAGATTATGCAACTCCCGAATACCGGAGAACACCTTGTGTGCTATCAAACGTCACAACGTAACTGGGTGATTATAAAGATGCTCTATAGGTGTCTCCGAAGGTGTTTGTGGGGTTGGCATAGATCGAGATTAGGATTTGTCACTCCATGTATCAGAGAGGTATCTCTGGGCCCTCTTGGTAAAGCACATCACTATAAGCCTTGCAAGCAATGTTACTAATGAGTTAGTTGCGGGATGATGCATTACTGAACGAGTAAAGAGACTTGCCAGTAACGAGATTGAACTAGGTATGATGATACCGACGAGCGAATCTCGAGCAAGTAACATACCGATGACAAAGGGAACAATTTATGTTGTTATTCGGTTTGACCGATAAAGATCTTCGTAGATGTGTCTTAGTCATGTCTACATAGTTCTCGAACCCGTAGGGTCTGCACGCTTAACGTTCAATGACGATTTGTATTATGAGTTATGTGATTTGATGTACCGAAGGTTATCCGGAGTCCCAGATGAGATCACGGACATGACGAGGAGTCTCGAAATGGTCGAGATGTAAAGATCGATATATTGGAAGGCTATAGTCGGACATCGGAAAGGTTCTGAGTGATTCCGGTATTCTTCGGAGTACCGGAGAGTTAAGGGAATTCGCCGGGGGAAGTAGTGGGCCTTAATGGGCCATACAGGAAAGGAGAGAAGGGCATCAAGGGGTGGCCGTGCGCCCCCCCCCCATGGGAAGTCTGAATTTGACTAGGGAGGGGGCGGCGCCCCCCTCTCTTTCCTTCCCCCTCTCCTACTCCTTCCCTCTCTCCCCTCTTGGAAAAGGAAGGGGACTCCAACTAGGATTGGGAATCCTAGTTGGACTCCCCCTATAGGCGCCCCCCTCCTAGGCCGGCCTCCTCTTCCTCCGTCCTTTATATACATGGCCAGGGGGCACCCCAATAGCACAACAAACAATCTCTTAGCCGTGTGCGATGCTCCCCTCCACAGTTATACACCTCGGTCATATCGTCGTAGTGCTTAGGCGAAGCCCTGCGCCGGTAACTTCATCATCACCGTCACCATGCCGTCGTGCTGATGGAACTCTCCCTCGGCCTCAACTGGATCAAGAGTTCGAGGGACATCACTGAGCTGAATGTGTGCTGAACGCGGAGGTGCCGTACATTCGGTGCTTGGATCGGTTGGATCGCGAATATGTTCGACTACATCAACCGCGTTACTAAACGCTTCCGCTTTCGGTCTACGAGGGTACGTGGACACACTCTCCCCGCTTGTTGCTATGCTTCTCCTAGATAGATCTTGCGTGATCGTAGGATTTTTTCTGAAATACTAGGTTCCCCAACAGCAACAATATCTGAGTACAGACATAAAGTTAAACCAGGTGCCATAAGATGGCTAGCACAAACTGGGATACAGATCAAAAGAGGCGTAGGCCTCCTACCTGGGATCCTCCTAAACTACTCCTGGTCGTCGGCGGCAGCCTGCATGTCGTAGTAGGCACCTCCGGTGTAGTAGGAGTCGTCGTCGACGGTGGTGTCTAGATCCTGGGCTCCAGCATCTGGTTGCGACGTCCAAGAAGAAGAGGAAAAGGGGGAAAAGAGGGAGCAAAGCAACCATGAGTACTCATCCAAAGTACTCGCAAGCAAGGATGTACAGTACATATGCATGAGTATCTGTGTAAAGGGGCAATATCGATGGACTGAACTACAGAATGCAGGAATAAGAGGGGGATAGCAAGTCCTGTCAAAGACTATGCTTCTGGCAGCCTCCATCTTGCAGCATGTAGAAGAGAGTAGAAGGTAAGTTCACCAAGTATCATCGCATGGCATAATCCTACCTGGCGATCCTCTCCTCGTCGCCTTGTGAGAGAGTGATCACCCGGTTGTATCTGGTACTTTAAAGGGTGTGTTTTATTAAGTCTCCGGTTCTAGTTGTCATAAGGTCAAGTCACAACTCCGGGTCGTCCTTTTACCGAGGGACAAGACTTTTCAAATAGATAAACTTCCCTGTAGGGGTGCACCACATTACCCAACACGCTCGATCCCTCGGGCGGACACACTTACCTGGGTCATGCCCGGCCTTGGAAGATCAACACGTTGCATCCCCACCTAGACTCATCAGAGAGGTCAGCACGCCGATCTAACTCCTAATTGCACAGGGGTCTGGGCCCATCGCCCATTGCACTCCTGCATGTTGTGTGGGCGGCCGGAAGCAGACCTAGCCCCCTTAATACAAGCGCAGGCTTACGATCCAATCCGACGCGCGCCGCTCAACCGCTGATACCACGACGTCGAGTGCCCATAACTGTTCCCGCGTAGTTGGTTAGTGTGTATAGGCTCGTAGCTAGACTCAAATCAAATGCCAAGATCTCGTTAAGCGGGTTATTTTGAAGCAAACGCGGACGCCGACCAGGACTAGGCCCACCTCTCACCTAGGTGGTCCCAACCTGCCCTGTCGCTCCGCCACAAAGATCCACAAAGAGGGTCGTCGAGAAAGTATGTACTTTCAGCCCCCAATCCGTGAATCACACGCGGGTACTCAACAAGCTAAGCCGACTTTAGTCACAATATGTATCATGTATTATGTATATAAGTATATACCCATGATCACCTCCCGAGTGATCACGACCCGATAGTATAGCATGGCAGACGGACAAGAATGTAGGGCCACTGATGGAATACTAGCATCCTATACTAAGCATTTAGGATTGCAGGTAAAGGTAACAACAGTAGTAGCAAAGACAGGCTATGCAACAGAATAGGAGTAATCGAAAGCAGTAACATGCTACACTACTCTAATGCAAGCAGTAGAGAGAAGGAATAGGCGACATTGGGTTGATCAGGGGGGCTTGCCTGGTTGCTCTGGCAAGAAGGATGGGTCGTTAATACCTTAGTCGACCAGAGCAGCAGCGGCCTCGGTCTCATAGTCTACCGAGAGAAGAGGGGGAAGAAACAATAAATATAATGCAAACATAAGCATGACGATGCATGACATGACAATGAGCGGTGCTAGGTGCGCCCTAACGCGGTAGTAGGTGATACCAGCGAAGGGGGCAACATCCGGGAAATTATTCCTGGTGTTTCACGTTTTCAGACAGATGAACCAGAGGTGAATGTTGCATGTTCGCTATGCTAGGGACATGTGGCTCACAAACGGACCATGTATTCGAATTCGTCTCGTCGTTCTGAGCAACTTTCATTACAAAGTATTTTTATCCGAGCTATGGATTATTTTATATTAGTTTTCAGAGTTTTAATCAATTTATAAATTATTATTATGAAGTTAATTCGAAAATAGCATTATTGCATCAGCATGACATCAGCATGATTTCAGCAGTCAAGAGAGGCGTTGACTGGGTCAAACTGACATGTGTCCGCATGTCATTGACTAATTAACTAACTAACAGTTAATTAGGTTAATTAATCACAATTAATTAAGTTAATTATTTTAATTAACTAATTAATTAAATTTTATTTTTATTACTTTTAATATATATTTTAATCTTTTCTTAAACGTTCTAGGGCATGCCCCCCCCGTGTCATAGGCACAGGGGCCATAGTGGGTTCGGGCCTTGTGGGCGTCGCCCAAACAGGCACAGCGGGTGCAGGCGCTAGGCACAGCCCGAGCGGGCGCATGCCCAGGAGCGCGTGGGGCGGCTGACCTGGCAGGTCGCGAGGCCGGCGTGGGCGAGGCCAACACCCGTCGGCCGGTGCAGCGAGCGGCGGCGGGCACGACCCCACGTGGGCAGGCGCGCATGGGTGCGCGGCAGGGCTGCAGCAGGGGGACGCACGAGGCTCGGCGCAAGCGGGCGTGAGGTGCGGCGCAGAAGGGCATGAGGCGCGGCGCAGCCGTGGGAGAGAAGGACAACATGGCGGGACAGAGGAGGTGACCGGAGCGAGCAACTACAGGAGAGTGCTACCTCTTGAGCACTGGGTTGGTTTTCCCTTAAAGAGGAAAGGGTGATGCAGTAAAGCAGCGTAAGTATTTCCCTCAGTTTTTGAGAACCACGGTATCAATCCAGTAGGAGGCCACGCACGAGTCCCCCGCACCTACACAAAAAAATAAATCCTTGCAACCAACGCGATAAGGGGTTGTCAATCCCTACACGGTCACTTACGAGAGTGAGATCTGATAGATATGATAAGATAATATTTTTGGTATTTTTATGATAAAGATGCAAACTAAAATAGAAGTAAAATAAAAGGCAACGGAAATAGCGAAGTGTTGGAAGATTAATATGATGGGGATAGACCCGGGGGCCATAGGTTTCACTAGTGGCTTCTCTCGAGAGCATAAGTATTATGGTGGGTGAACAAATTACTGTTGAGCAATTGATAGAATTGAGCATAGTTATGAGAATATGTAGGTATGATCATGTAGATAGGCATCACGTCCGAGACAAGTACACCGACTCCTGCCTGCATCTACTACTATTACTCCACACATCGACCACTATCTAGCATGCATCTAGAGTGTTAAGTTCATAAGAACAGAGTAACGCTTTAAGCACGATGACATGATGTAGAGGGATAAACTCATGCAATATGATATAAACCCCATATTGTTATCCTCGATGGCAACAATACAATACGTGCCTTGCTGCCCCTACTGTCACTGGGAAAGGACACCGCAAGATTGAACCCAAAGCTAAGCACTTCTTCCATTGCAAGAAAGATCAATCTAGTAGGCCAAACCAAACTGATAATGCGAAGAGACTTGCAAAGATAAACAATCATACATAAATGAATTCAGAAGATTCAAATATTGTTCATAGATAAACTTGATCATCAACCCACAATTCATCGATCTCAACAAACACACCGCAAAAGAAGATTACATCGAATAGATCTCCACGAGAGAGGGGGAGAACATTGTATTGAGATCCAGAAAGAGAGAAGAAGCCATCTAGCTAATAACTATGGACCCGAAGGTCTGAGGTAAACTAATCACACATCATCGAAGAGGCTATGGTGTTGATGTAGAAGCCCTCCATGATCGATGCCCCCTCCGGCGGAGCTCCGGAACAGGCCCCAAGATGGGATCTCGTGGGTATAGAAGGTTGCGGCGGTGGAATTAGGTTTTTGGCTCCGTGTGTGGTAGTTTGGGGGTACGTAGGTATATATAGGAGGAAGAAGTACGTCGGTGGAGCAACAGGGGCCCCACGAGGGTGGAGGGCGCACCTGGGGGGGGGGGGTAGGCGCGCCCCCTACCTCGTTCCCTCCTGGTTGCTTTTTTGACAGAGGGTCCAAGTCCTCTGGATCACGTTCGTTCTGAAAATCCCGTTCCCGAAGGTTTCATTCCGTTTGGACTCCGTTTGATATTATTTTTCTGCAAAACTCTGAAATAGGCAAAAAAAAACAGCAATTCTGGGCTAGGCCTCCGGTTAATACGTTAGTCCCGAAAATAATATAAAAGTGTATAATAAAGCCCAAAAATGTCCAAAACAGAATATAATATAGCATGGAACAATAAAAAATTATAGATACGTTGGAGACGTATCAAGCATCCCCAAGCTTAATTCCTGCTCGTCCTCGAGTAGGTAAATGATAAAAACAGAATTCTTGATGTGGAATGCTACTAGGCATAATTTCAATGTAATTCTTCTTAATTGTGGTATGAATATTTAGATTCGTAAGATTCAAGATAAAAGTTCAGTATTGACATAAAAATAATAATACTTCAAGCATACTAACTAAGCAATCATGTCTTCTCAAAATAACATGGCCAAAGAAAGTTATCCCTACAAAATCATATAGTCTGGCTATGCTCGATCTTCACCACACAAAGTATTTAAATCATGCACAACCCCGATGACAAGCCAAGCAATTGTTTCATACTTTTGATGTTCTCAAACTCTTTCAATCTTCACACAATACATGATCGTGAGACATGGACATAGCACTATATGTGGAATAGAATGGTGGTTGTGGAGAAGACAAAAAGGGAGAAGATAGTCTCACATCAACTAGGCGTATCAACGGGCTATGGAGATGCCCATTAATAGATATCAATGTGAGTGAGTAGGTATTGCCATGCAACGGATGCACTAGAGCTATAAGTATATGAAAGCTCAACAAAAGAAACTAAGTGCTTGTGCATCCAACTCGCTTGCTCACGAAGACCTAGGGCATTTTTAGGAAGCCCATCATTGGAATATACAAGACAAGTTCTATAATGAAAAATTCCCACTAGTATATGAAAGTGATATCATAAAAGACTCTCTATCATGGAGATCATGATGCTACTTTGAAGCACAAGTGTGGTAAAAGGATATTAACATTGTCCCTTCTCTCTTTTTCTCTCATTTTTTATTTGGGCCTTTTCTCTCTTTTTTTATGGCCTCTTTTTTTAATTTAGTCCGGAGTCTCATCCCGACTTAAGGGGGAATCATAGTCTCCATCATCCTTTCCTCACTTGGGACAATGCTCTAAGAATGATGATCATCACACTTTTATTTACTTACAACTCATAAATTACAACTCAATACTTAGAACAAAATATGACTCTATGTGAATGCCTCCGGCGGGGTACTGGGATATGCAATGAATCAAGAGTGACATGTATGAAAGAATTATGAACGGTGGCTTTGCCACAAATACGATGTCAACTACATGATCATGCTAAGCAATATGACAATGATGGAGCATGTCATAGTAAACTAAACAGTGGTAAGTTGCATGCCAATATATCTCGGAATGGCTATGGAAATGCCATGATAGGTAGGTATGGTGGCTGTTTTGAGGAAGGTTATGGTGGGTGTATGATATCAGCAAAAAGTGCGCGGTATTAGAGAGGCTAGCAATGGTGGAAGGAAGAAAGTGCGTATAATCCATGGACTCAACATTAGTCATAAAGAACTCATATACTTATTGCAAAAATCTACAAGTTATCGAGGCAAAGTATTACGCGCATGCTCCTAGGGGGATAGATTGGTAGGAAAAGACCATCGCTCGTCCCCGGCCGCCACTCATAAGGAAGACAATCAATAAATAAATCATGCTCCGACTTCATCACATAACGGTTCACCATACGTGCATGCTATGGGAATCACAAACTTTAACACAAGTATCTCTCAAATTCACAACTACTCAACTAGGATGACTCTAATATCACCATCTTATATCTCAAAACAATTATCAAGCATCAAACTTCTCATAGTATTCAACACACTCATAAGAAAGTTTTTACTAGTCTTGAATACCTAGCATATTAGGATTATTTAAGCAAATTACCATGCTGTTTAAGACTCTCAAAATAATATAATTGAATCAGGAGAGATCAATAGTTTCTATAAAACAAAACCACCATCGTGCTCTAAAAGATATAAGTGAAGGACTAGAGCAAAAACTATATAACTGAAAAGATATAAGTGAAGCACATAGAGTATTCTAATAATTTTCGAATCATGTGTGTCTCTCTCAAAAAGTGTGTACAGCAAGGATGATTGTGGTAAACTAAAAAAGCAAAGACTCAAATCATACAAGGCTTTCCGAGCAAAACACATATCATGTGGTGAAAAAAATATAGCTCCAAGTAAAGCTACCGATGGAAGTAGACGAAAGAGGGGATTGAGGGAGTCCTGGATTAGGGGGGTCCTCGGACAGTCGGACTATGTACTTTACCCGGACTGTTGGAATATGAAGATACAAGATTGAAGACTTCGTCCCGTGTCCGGATGGGACTCTCATTGGCATGGAAGGCAAGCTTTGCAATACGGATATGTAGATCTCCTCCTTTGTAACTGACTCTGTGTAACCCTAGCCCCCTCAGGTGTCTATATAAACCGGAGGGTTTAGTCCGTAGGACAACAACTATCATACCATAGGCTAGCTTCTAGGGTTCAGCCTCTACAATCTCGTGGTAGATCAACTCTTGTAATACTCATATCATCAAGATCAATTAAGCAAGAAGTAGGGTATTACCTCCATCGAGAGGGCCCGAACCTGGGTAAACATTGTGTCCCCCGCCTCCTGTTACCATCCGCCTTAGACGCACAGTTCGGGACCCCCTACCCGAGATCCGCCAGTTTTGACACCAATATTGGTGCTTTCATTGATAGTTCCACTTTGCCGTCACCATAAGGCTTGATGGCTCCTTCGATCATCGGTAACGATGCGATCCAGGGCGAGGTTTTCCTCCCCGGACAGATCTTCGTATTCGGCGGCTTCGCACTGCGGGCCAACTCGCTTGGCCATCTGGAGAAGATCGAGAGCTACGCCCCTGGCCATCTGGTCAGGTTTGGAAACTTGAACTATACTGCCGACATCCGTGGAGACTTGATCTTCGACGGGTTCGAGCCAATGTCAGTTGCGCCGCACAGTCACGATGAGCATGATTTAGCGCTGCCACTGGACAGTGCTCGGGAGATCACACCTGTGACTACTCCGGCCCTTAAACCGGAGCGGATTGCGTCATCCGAGGACGGGTGGATGGACCCCGCCTCGAAGGCCGCGCACTCAGCGGCGATAGAGCCAAATACTGACTTCACCGCCTACGAGACCCGTGTTGCCAAACCGTTAGATTCGTCCCCGACCATGGGCTCCGAGCCACCCGCGTCCGTGCCTATCGAATCCGATTCGGCACCGATCATGGAGGTTTCCGCTGCGGATATCTTTCAACACTCGCCCTTTGGCGACATGCTAAACTCGTTGAGGTCCGTCTCCCTGTCAGGAGACCCTTGGCTGAACTATGTCCGGCTATAGTGGGCTGCGGATGACGAAGAAATTCGCTCCCCACCCACCACCCACTTAGTAGCCATTGTCGACAATTTAACCGACATGCTAGACTTTGGCTCCGAAGACATCGACGGTATGGACGATGATGCAGGAGACGAACAAGAACCACCGCCCACAGGGCGCTGGACTGCCACCTGGTGGACACCCCAAAGAAGGGGATGGCGACAGGACAACGGAGGATAAACCCTCCAAGAAGCAATCCAAGTACCGCCATAGCAAAAGCAGTGATACCGGCACAAGAGACAATAATGCTCCGGACAGTGCCGATGACGACAATCCCTTCCAGCCAGACCTCGAGCAGGAGGAAGAACAAGCTAGCCCTCCGGAACAGGCAGCAGACGGAGAATCAGAGGATGACAATTACATGCCTCTCTCTGAAGACGAGGTGAGCCTCGGCAATGAAGAATTTATCGTGCCTGAGGATCCCGTCGAGCAGGAGCGCTTCAAGAGCCGGCTTATAGCCACAGCAAATAGCTTGAAGAAAAAGCAACAACAGCTTCGAGCTGATCAGGATTTGCTAGCGGATAGATGGAGTGAAGTCCTTGCGGCCGAGGAATACGAACTTGAACGCCGAACCAAGAGTTACCCAAAGCGCAAGTTGCTACCCCAACTCGAGGAGGAAGCATTAAAACCCACATCACCAGCGTATGATGTGGCTGATCTGCCACCTCGTGGCCGAGACAGAGGGGCATATCAGCCTGAAGTCCAGCCCGCACCCCATCGCCAGACAAACAAAAACACCAAGGCCCGGAGCAACACGCGGGACCTGCAAGACGTACTCGACAACAAAGCAGGACCTACAAGATCGATCTACGGATCACGGGGCCACGCCCCAACGCGTGACAATGATCGTCACGCCGAATACGCTAAAAGCAAATCTGGCCGGGCCGAATACAACAGACAGAATTCGTATGAACTGCGTCATGACATAGCTAGGCATAGAGGTGCCGCACACCCCCTATGCTTCACTGATGAAGTAATGGATCATGAATTCACAGAAGGGTTCAAACCCGTGAACATTGAGTCATACGACGGCACAACAGACCCCACGGTATGGATCGAGGATTTCCTCCTCCACATCCACATGGCCCGCGGTGACGATTTACATGACATCAAGTACCTCCCACTAAAACTCAAAGGACCAGCTCTGCATTGGCTGAATAGCCTTCCAGCAAACTCCATTGGCAGTTGGGAGAATTTGGAAGATGCATTTCTTGACAACTTCCAGGGCACTTATGTGCGACCACCACATGCTGATGAATTGAGCCACATAACACAACAGCCAGGGGAATCGGCCAGGAAATTCTGGACTCGGTTCCTAACTAAAAAGAACCAAATTGTCAACTATACGGATGCCGAGGCCTTAGTGGCATTGAAACATAACATCCAGGACGAGTGGCTCGCCCGGCACCTTGGCCAACAGAAGCCGAAGTCCATGGAAGCCCTCATGACACTCATGACCCGCTTTTGCGCGGGCGAGGACAGCTGGCTGGCTCGCAACAACAACACATCAAGGAATATCGACACTTCAGATGCCAAAGATGCTAACAGCAGACCACGTCGCAACACACACAAGCGTCGCAACAACGGCGATAACGCCGAAGACACGGCAGTCAATGCCGGATTCAGTGGGTCCAAATCCGGTCAGCGTAAAAAAGCCGTTCAAAAGAAGCAATCCGGGCCC
This sequence comes from Aegilops umbellulata, assembly GCA_032464435.1. Classification (NCBI taxonomy): domain Eukaryota; kingdom Viridiplantae; phylum Streptophyta; class Magnoliopsida; order Poales; family Poaceae; genus Aegilops; species Aegilops umbellulata. The sequence continues at coordinate 162,911,989 of CP136054.1, read as the reverse complement.
GTCCAGTTTGGACTGCATACTCGATCGCTCATGCCAAATTCACGGCACCCCGATAAGCCAGCCAATCACACCAACAGAGAATGTTGGGTGTTCAAGCATGCTGGCAAGTTGATTGCCGAAAACAAAGACAAGGGGCTGCATAGCGACGACGAGGAGGATCCCTGGCCGCCGAACACAGGAGAACAGAAGAGGTTCCCTCCACAAGTTAAAACGGTTAACATGATATACGCAACTCATATTCCCAAGAGGGAATGGAAGCGGGCACTAAGGGACGTCTACGCGATGGAGCCAGTCGCCCAAAAATTCAACCCATGGTCCTGTTATCCGATCACCTTTGATCACAGGGACCACCCCACTAGTATCCGTCATGGCGGATCTGCCGCATTGGTCCTTGACCCCATCATTGACGGATTTCATCTCACTCGAGTCCTTATGGACGGTGGCAGCAGCCTGAACCTACTCTATCAGGATACAGTGCGCAAAATGGGCATAGACCCCTCGAGGATCAAACCCACAAAAACCACCTTTAAAGGGGTAATCCCAGGTGTAGAGGCCTATTGCACGGGCTCAATCACACTAGAAGTGGTCTTTGGATCTCCGGACAACTTCTGAAGCGAGGAGTTAATCTTCGATATCGTCCCCTTTCGCAGCGACTATCACGCACTGCTCGGACGAACCGCATTTGCCGGATTCAATGTTGTACCACATTATGCATACCTCAAACTCAAAATGCCAGGACTACGCGGGGTTATAACAGTTAATGGAAACACATAGCGCTCGCTCTGCACGGAGGAGCACACCGCGGCTCTCGCAGCAGAAGCACAATGCAACCTTATTAGGCAAGCCGACAATTCGGCGAAAAAGACCCCGGACACCTTCAAGCGAGTCCGGAATGCCTCGCAGGCGGATCGGCAGGCACGTTTTGACCTCGACTAGCAATTTGGCCTCCGTTCTAGTCCCAGTCAAGCGGCGAAATCTGCGCCATGCGTATATAACTACGCATTCAAGATACCATGGGCATAGGCGGAGGCAACACTATGGCACGTCCCACAATGCGGCTCAACTTCCCTAGGGGTTGTATACCTTGATTATTTTTCTCTCTTTCAGGACCTTACTCCCTGGAAGCACTTTTCGGCAGTCTCATTGATTGGACTCATTGCGGTAAGGAAATGCCAAGGAAACAAGACGGTCTGACGTACAACGGAATCCTCAGGTGGTCTCTGATAACGATCGATATACCTGTTTTACATACCCATACGCAGCTTGCCCTTTGATAGGACATGTCAAATAGTCCTATTTTTTGCTTATTGCACTACTTGTATCCGTGCGCTTCGGTGTACTATTTAATAAACAATACATAGCGTCAGCCTACTATTGCATTACCTTTTCTTTTTTTGGTCTGCTTATTTACGACAGATTGCACTCATACATTCTGGTATGACTAGTACGCCAGGGGCTTCAGTATACCCCATAATACGGCGTGAGAAGTCCGAACATTTTCGACAGTGCGGCACCCCAAACTTATAGCATTATATGCATCAGCTCCGAATCATGTCTTGGGTCAATAGTTGGGTTTGCCCGGCTCCCATGTTTTGGTACCTTACGTTCCGCGAATCAGCTAAGGTAGCGCTGGGAGAACTACTGCGATTGTGTCCCGGTTCTTCCGGATGACCACCTCAATAGAGAAAGCCGAAAACTGACTGTCATGATGCGGCGAGAGCTGGTCGCTGTTCGAGAGGTCTCAAGTCCATAAAGACTTTTTCCGCTTCGGGCGAGGAGTTGGCCTTGCCCGACTTAGGCGTATATAGCGCCCCAAATTCGGCCTTCCGAATACAAGGGGCTTCGCTAAAATTTAAAATAGTAGACTTCTATGGCTAAGTGAGAGTGATAAAGCTATATAGTCCGATTGCCTGGTTCGTTGTGCTGAACACCTCCTTCGAAGGACCCAAAATTGGGATAAAGAGTGCTCAGATTATCCCGAACACCTCGGTACTAGTTACATGGGGGCAGAAGCCGACGACTGGCCAACTCTCAGATTTTATAAACGGCCGCACAGAAGGTAATATTTTAACGGCCGCACAGAAAGTAATATTTTAAATTAACAAGCGTTGCATAGCGCAAATGAACTCCTTTCATATTACAGGATCACATGAGTACATTCATTCGAATATTACATACTTAGCACATTCCTCCACCACAAGGCGAGCACCCTTCAGGACACTGTCATAATACTTTTCGGGGTGGCGATGCTTCTTGCCTTCCGGCGGCCCCTCCTTCACCAGCTTCTCGATGTCCAACTTCGCCCAGTGCACCTTCGCCCGGGCAAAAGCCCTGCGAGCACCCTCGATGCAGACGGACCACTTTATGACTTCAAGCCGTGGGCAGGCATTCACAAGCCGCCTCACCAGACCGAAGTAGCTATCATGCAGGGGCTCGCTAGGCCACATCCGGACTATAAGACCCTTCATGGCCTGTTCGGCCGCCTTGTGGAGCTAGACCAGTTGCTTCAGCTGGTCGCTTAAGGGCATTGGGTGTTTGGTCCCAGTATACTGAGACCAGAACAACTTCTCCGTCGAGCTCCCCTCCTCAGCCCAGTAGAACTCCGCGGCATCCGACACACTGCAGGGTAGATCGGAGAACGCTCCTGGAGAGCTCCGAATTCGGGTAAGTAAAAAGAAAGTTTCCTTCACATGCTTGCTTTGCATAAAGAATGCCTTACCCGCCGCTATCTTCTTAACCGCCATAATTTCTTGGAGGGCCTTTTGGGCTTTGGCCTTGGCATGTTGCGCATTTTCATGGGCCTTCGCAAGCTCAGACCCTTGCGTCTTCGAGTCATGCTCCAAGGACTCGTGCTTCTTGACGAGAGCCTGGAGCTCTTGTTGCACCTCGCCTACTCGGGCCTCTTGTTTTTCTCGCATGAGGTGCTCCTTGGCCGCTTTGTCTTCGGCCTCGGATAGCGCCTTCTTCAGGGACGCCACTTCGGTCGTGGCCCCTAGCAAAATTCATGACGATCCTATAAATCAAAAACCTTATTTCTCTCTAACAATATACAAACGGGGTATCACTTACCTTTGTTCTCTTCGAGCTGCCTCTTGGTAAGGCCGAGCTCTTCCTTGGACCGCTCAAGGTCCTGCTTTAGTGCGGCGACCTCCGCAGTACGTGCACCAGCGGCCAACAGGGAAGCTTGCATATGTACATAGACGTATTCTGGTTAGACTCCTGCGGTTATTATTCGATCCTCTATTTGGCCTTTCTTCGCGAACCCCAAACAGAGTATCAGGGGCTACTGTCTATGCGGTAACATTCTCTTATAATTTAGTTACCCACCTCAAAGCCTGTTAGGAGGCTGAGACAGGCTTTAGTCAGTCCGCTTTTGGCGGACTGAACCTTTTTGACCACCGCACTCATAATAGTGCGGTGCTCTTCGTCAATGGAAGCGCCGTGAAGCACTTCCAGCAAGTTCTCCGATGCCTCTGGACGGATAGAGGCCATCGGCATAGATGGCTTGCCCCTCTTAATGAGGGGCTGCCTGACAGAATCCGGAACCACTGGAGGTTCCGGCGCCGTATATGGCTTGGGGCTAGACTTGCTACCCCCGGCGTCAGGGCCCAGGGGAGTCTTGCCTCTCAGGCGCCCAGCGCCTAGAATGTCGCCTTGGGGCACCTCCGGAATTGTCCCCCCTTGGTTCAGTCCCCTTTGAGACAACACCTCCGCGTCGTCCGTAGGGCGGAGGGAGGAGGCGGTCGGAAGTGAATTGTTGTTAATATCCGACGAGTACAAAGAACCATCCGACGAAGATAGGTCGATATGGGCTCGGGACGGACTGCATAATCATGATCGGCGTGATGAGAAGCAGTGCAATAAAACATATCAAGAATTATTATGGTATCCGGATACTCACGACTTGGCCAGGGGCTTGTCCCTGGGTAACCACTCCTCGCCGCTGAACGCGGCCATCGTGGAGCAGTCCGGGAGGAGGGTCCTTCCCTTCTTGCACCCTTGGGCCTCCCCGGATGGGGCGGCCTTCCTTTTCTTGTCCCCCCTACCTGGGGGGGAGAACTTTCCTCTTCTTCCTCCTCGTTTTCATGGGAGGAGTGCGCCTTGGTCTTTTCGGACGATGAGTCCGATATAACCTTGCGCCGGAGACCCTTCCGGGTCCCCGTGGCCTTCTTCTTGGCCTTCTTCGCTGGCACCTCATAAGGCGCCGGAACCAGCATCCTTGTTAGGAGGGCATCTGCTGGATCTTCGGGCAGGGGGGCTGGACAATCGATCTGCTCCGCTGTTGCTACCCAGTCATGTTAAATGGCGTGGAGGCTTAGATCCCTCGCATGGTTATACTGGGAAAAAGAACATCTTATGAGATGTATAAGACTTACCGGATTGGCAGGGCGCTTTGCGCAGAGTCCATGATCCTCGGTAAGGGGAGGAGGTACCTCGGCGCCCTTGAACAGAACCTTCCAGACGTCCTTGTGCGTCGTGTCGAAGAGCTCTCGCAGCGTCTGGTGCTTGGCTGGGTCGAATCCCACAAATTGAATGCCCGGCTTTGACACGGGAGGATCCGGCGGAAGAGCATGACTTGGACCACGTTGACGAGCTTGATTTTCTTGCTCATCATGTTTTTGACGCTGGTCTGGAGTCCGGTCAGCTCTACCGAGGAGCCACGGGATAGGCCCTTCTCTTTCCAGGAGGAGAGCCACATGGGGATTCCGGATCGAAATTCGGGGGCCGCCACCCAGTTGGTATTGCGCGGCTCGGTGAAGTAGAACCACCCCGATTACCACCCCTTTATGGTCTCCACATAGGAGCCTTTGAGCCATGTGACGTTGGGCATTTTCCCCACCATGGCGCCTCCGCACTCCGCTTGCTGGCCGACCACCACCTTCGGCTTAACGTTGAAGGTCTTCAGCCACAGGTCGAAGTGGGGCTTGATGCGGAGGAAGGCCTCGCACACGGCGATGAACGCCGAGATGTTGAGGACAAAATTGGGGGCCAGGTCGTGAAAATCTATCCCGTAGTAGAACATGAGCCCACGGACAAACGGGAGAAGAGAGAATCCCAATCCGCGAATGAAGTGGGGAAGAAATACTACCCTCTCATGGGGCTCTGGAGTAGGGATGATCCGCCCCGCATCTGGCAGCCGGTGTGCGATATCCGCGGCTAGATATCCGGCTCCTCGTAGCTTTGTGATATCCTCCTCCGTAACAGAGGAGACCATCCACTTGCCTCCCGCTCTGGACATGCTTGGAGTGGTTTGAGGAGAAAATGCGAGCTTGGGTGTTGGAGCTTGAGTGCGCAAGAATGGATGAGCAAAGAGGAAGAAGGCGTGGGTGAAAAAGATGAATCCTTGTCCCTTTATAAGGCGGAGGAAACTATGTGCCTCTCCACCTGCTTGGTAAATTCGCTTATTCCCCAAGCGCCGTGATTGATGGCGCGGTTGGGTTACCCACACCCGTATTGATGAGAATCCCGTAATAAGGGGGGCATGATCTCTGCTTCGACAAGACGTGCCAAGAAAACCGCCTCGCAATACGTGCAGTGGCAGGTTGAGAAAAATGGTTCGAATAATGACCAGGTCGTGGTATGATGTCATGCTACAAAAGTTGTCAGCAGATTAGATTTGTGGAAATATTATTCTCTCTACGGTGGAATGTGGAATTTGTTTTGTAGAGCCGGACACTACCCTTGTGTTCAAGATCTTCTATGGAGTATTCGGAGGAAGAACCCACCTTGCAATGCCGAAGACAATCTGCGCGCCAGAATCATCGTCATTGAAGCCTGGTTCAGGGGCTACTGAGGGAGTCCTGGATTAGGGGGTCCTCAGACAGCGGGACTATGTACTTTAGCCGGACTGTTGGACTATGAAGATACAAGATTTAAGACTTCGTCCCGTGTCCGGATGGGACTCTCCTTGGCGTGGAAGGCAAGCTTGGCAATACGGATATGTAGATCTCCCCCTTTATAACCGACTCTGTGTAACCCTAGGCCCCTTTGGTGTCTATATAAACTGGAGGGTTTAGTCCGTAGGACAACAACAATCATACCATAGGCTAGCTTCTTGGGTTCGGCCTCTACGATCTCGTGGTAGATCAACTCTTGTAATACTCATATCATCAAGATCAATCAAGCAGGAAGTAGGGCATTACCTCCATCGAGAGGGCCCGAACCTGGGTAAACTCGTGTACCCCACCTCCTGTTACCATCCGCCTTAGACGCACAGTTCGGGACCCCCTACCTGAGATCCGCCGGTTTTGACACCGACAGGGATGCCTTCCGGGGCATCCCCAAGCTTTGGCTTTTAGGTGTCCTTAGATTATCTTGGGGTGCCATGGGCATCCCCAAGCTTAGGATCTTGCCACTCCTTGTTCCATAATCCATCAAATCTTTTACCCAAAACTTGAAAACTTCACAGCACAAAACTTAACAGAAAATCCTGTGAGCTCCGTTAGCGAAAGAAAACAAAACACCACTTCAAGTTACTGTAATGAACTCATTCTTTATTTATATTGGTTTAAAACCTACTGTATTCCAACTTCTATATGGTTTATAAACTCTTTTACTAGCAGTAGATTCATCAAAATAAGCAAACAACACACGAAAAACAGAATCTGTCAAAAACAGAACAGTCTGTAGTAATCTGTAACTAGCGCAAACTTCTGGAACTCCAAAAACTCTACCAAAATAGGACGCCCTAGAAAATTTGTTCATTGATCAGCAGCAATTGGAAAAAATATTTTATCACGTTCTGGTGATTTTTAACAATTATTTTCGTGAACAGAAAGTTTCTGGAATTTTCTGCAAGATCAAATAACTATCATCCAAGAAGATCCTATAGGTTAAACTTGGCACAAACACTAATTAACACACAAAAACACTTCCAAACATAGGCTAGATGAATTATTTATTACTAAACAGAAGCAAAAGGCAAAAAACTAAAAAATAAAATTGGGTTTCCTCCCAACAAGCGCTATCGTTTAACGCCCCTAGCTAGGCATAATAGCAAGGATAGATCTAGGTATTGCCATCTTTGGTAGGCAATCCATAAGTGGATCTCATGATAGATTAATATGGTAATTTTATTTTATTTCTATGGAAGTGTTCCATGCCTTTCCTTAATGGAAATTGGAATCTAATATTCCCTTCCTTCATATCAATAATTGCACCAATCGTTCTAAGGAATGGTCTACCAAGAATAATAGGACATGAAGGATTGCAATCTATATCAAGAACAATAAAAAATACGAGCACATAGTTCCTATTTGCAACAATAAGAGCATCATTAATTCTTCCCATAGGTTTCTTGATGGTGGAATCTGCAAGGTGCAAGTTTAGAGAGCAATCATCAAAATCACGGAAACCTAGCAAATCACATAAAGTCTTTGGAATCGTGGAAACACTAGCACCCAAACCACATAAAGCATAGCATTCATGATCTTTAATTTTAATTTTAATAGTAGGTTCCCACACATCATAAAGTTTTCTAGGGATAGAAACTTCCAACTCGAGCTTTTCTTCATAAGATTGCATCAAAGCATCAACGATATGTTTGGTAAATGCTTTATTTTGACTATAAGCATGAGGAGAATTTAGCACGGATTGCAACAAGGAAATACAATCCATCAAATAGCAATTATCATAATTAAATTCCTTGAAATCCAAGATAATGGGTTCGTTAATATCTAGAGTTTTGATCTCTTCAATCCCACTTTTATCAATTTTTGCATCAAGATCTAAAAACTCCGAATTTTTGGAACGCCTTCTAGGTAAAGGTGGATCATAATCAGTCCCATCATTATCAAGATTCATATTGCAAAACAAAGATTTAAAAGGGGACACATCAATAACTTTTAGATCTTCATCTTTATTTTCATAGAAACTAGAAGAACACGCTTTCACAAAGCAATCTTTCTTAGCACGCATCCTAGCGGCTCTTTCTTTGCACTCATCAATGGAAATTTTCATGGCCTTGAGAGACTCATTGATATCATGCTTAGGTGGAATAGATCTAAGTTTCAAAGAATCAACATCAAGAGAAATTCTATCAATGTTCCTAGCCAATTCATCAACTTTAAGCAATTTTTCTTCAAGCAAGGCATTGAAATTCTTTTGTGAATTCATAAATTCTTTAATACTAGTCTCAAATTCAGAAGGTATCTTATTAAAATTTCCATAAGGATTTTTGTAGGAATTACCATAATTATTAGAGGGATTACTGGGATAAGGCCTGCGATTAAAGTTTCCTCTATACGCGTTGTTACCAAAATTATTCCTACCAACAAAATTCACATCCATAGATTCATTATTATTCTCAATCAAAGTAGACAAATGCATATCATTAGGATCAGAAGAAACACTCTAGTAGCAAATAATTTCATAAGTTCATCCATCTTTCCACTCAAAACATTAATTTCTTCTATTGCATGCACTTTTTTATTATTGGATCTTTCAGTGTGCCATTGAGAATAATTAACCATAATATTATCTAGGAGTTTAGTAACTTCTCCTAAAGTGATTTCCATAAAAGTGCCTCCCGCGGCCGAATCTAAAAGATTTCTAGAAGAAAAATGAAATCCGGCATAATTTTTTTGTATAATCATCCACAAATTCAAACCATGTGTAGGACAATTACGTATCATTAATTTCATCCTCTCCCATGCTTTTGCAACATGATCATGATCAAGTTGCTTAAAATTCATAATATCGTTTCTAAGAGAGATGATCTTAGCGGGAGGAAAATACTTAGAGATAAAAGCATCTTTGCACTTATTCCAAGAATCAATACTATTTTAGGCAAAGACGAAAACCAAGCTTTAGCACGATCTCTAAGCAAAAAAGGAAATGACTTCAATTTAACAATATCATTATCCACATCTTTCTTCTTTTGCATATCACACAAATCAACGAAGCTATTTAGATGGGTAGCGGCATCTTCACTGGAAGGCCGACGAATTGATCTTTCATGACAAGATTCAATAAAGCAGTATTGATTTCACAAGATTCAGTATCGGTAAGAGGAGCAATCGGAGTGCTAAGAAAATCATTGTTGTTGGTATTGGTAAAGTCACACAATTTAGTATTATCCTGAGCCATCGTGACAAGCAAGCAATCCAACATGCGAGCAAACAAGAAGGGAGCTCAAATATTGACTTGACTTGGCGTAAGGCTCCCCGGCAACGGCGCCAGAAATCCTTCTTGCTACCTCTTGAGCACTACGTTGGTTTTCCCTTGAAGAGGAAAGGGTGATGCAGTAAAGCAGCGTAAGTATTTCTCTTATTTTTTGAGAACCAAGTTATCAATCCAGTAGGAGGCCAGCCACGAGTTCCTCGCACCTACACAAACAAATAAATCCTCGCAACCAACACGATAAGGGGTTGTCAATCCCTACACAGTCACTTACGAGAGTGAGATCTGATAGATATGATAAGATAATATTTTTGGTATTTTTATGATAAAGATGCAAAGTAAAATAAAAGGCAACGGAAATAGCTAAGTGTTGGAAGATTAATATGATGGAAAATAGACCCCGGGGGCATAGGTTTCACTAGTGGCTTCTCTCGAGAGCATAAGTATTACGGTGGGTGAACAAATTACTCTTGAGCAATTGATAGAATTGAGCATAGTTATGAGAATGTCTAGGTATGGTCATGTATATAGGCATCACGTCCGAGACAAGTAGACCGACTCCTGCCTGCATCTACTACTATTACTCCACACATCGACCACTATCCAGCATGCATCTAGAGTGTTAAGTTCATAAGAACAGAGTAATGCTTTAAGCACGATGACATGATGTAGAGGGATAAACTCATGAAATATGATATAAACCCCATCTTGTTATCCTCGATGGCAACAATACAATACGTGCCTTGCTGCCCCTACTGTCGCTGGGAAAGGACACTGCAAGATTGAACCTAAAGCTAAGCACCTCCCATTGCAAGAAAGATCAATCTAGTAGCTTAACCAAACTGATAATTCGAAGAGACTTGCAAAGATAACCAATCATACATAAAAGAATTCAGAAGATTCAAATATTGTTCATAGATAAACTTGATCATAAACCCACAATTCATTGGTCTCAACAAACACACCGCAAAAGAAGATTACATCAAATAGATCTCCACAAGAGAGGGGGAGAACATTGTATTGAGATCCAAAAAGAGAGAAGAAGCCATCTAGCTAATAACTATGGACCCGAAGGTCCGAGGTAAACTACTCACACATCATCGGAGAGGCTACGGTGTTGATGTAGAAGCCCTCCTTGATGGATGCCCCCTCCGGCGGAGCTCCGGAACAGGCCCCAAGATGGGATCTCATGGGTACAGAAGGTTGCGGCGGTGGAATTAGGTTTTTGACTCTGTGTCTGGTAGTTTGGGGGTACGTAGGTATATATAGGAGGAAGAAGTACGTCGGTGGAGCAACAGGGGGCCCACGAGGGTGGAGGGCGCGCCTAGGAGGGGGTGGGGTAGGCGCGCCCCCTACCTCATGCCCTCCTGGTTGCTTTCTTGATGGAGGGCCCAAGTCCTCTGGATCACGTTCGTTCTGAAAATCACGTTCCCGAAGGTTTCATTTCGTTTGGACTCCGTTTGATATTCTTTTTCTGCGAAACTCTGAAATAGGCAAAAAATAACAATTCTGGGCTGGGCCTTCGGTTAATAGGTTAGTCCCAAAAATAATATAAAAGTGTATAATAAAGCCCAATAATGTCCAACACAGAATATAATATAGCATGGAACAATAAAAAAATATAGATACGTTGGAGACGTATCAGGGAGCAGGGGAGACAGGTAGCGCAGGCGAGGCGAGTGGCCAGGCAGAGTGGAAGGCCCTGGGTTACAATGGGCGCGGCCGGTGCAGGGGAGGCGGATGCGTGCGCGCGCGACGGCCCGCCGTGCGGTGCGAGTGTGGCCCAGAGAGTGGGCTCCAGCGCGGGCGCGCGGGGTGCGGCTAAGCGAGGCCACGGCGGAAGCGAGCGGCGTGCAGGCGCGAGGTAGAGAGGAGGAGAGGGGGGCTCATAGTGGCCGTAGGGAAAGGGCAGTGGGGCGCAGGGAGGAGGTCGGGTACGACGCTACACAGGGGAGGACGACGGTGATGGCGTCCAGCGAGGAGGAGTCGAGGAGGAGGTCGGCGACGCGGCTCCGGGCGGCGGGGATCAGCGACGAGGCACGCGGCGGGGATCGGCGACGGGGCACGCGACCTGCGGTTCGTTCCCTCGATCATGATCTGGATTGGGAAGGGGGCGAAGAGGGGGGAATGGGGGCGAGTGGGGGTTTGGTCTAAGGTTTGACCAGGGTGGGGGGATAAGGGAGCGAGGGGGCGGCCTATTGGGCCACTTCGGCCGGCCTGTTCGGTGAACTGGGCCGACTGGCCCAGTGGGGGGGGATTTCCTTTTCTTTGTTTGTTTTTCTATTTTGTCTTTTTCTTTTTATTTATATTTGCTTTACTGTTTTATTCTTTTCTTTAATAATTATAGTTTTATAATAAGTTAAAGCCCAGACCTAAATTAGAGTTGTAAAAAGTTTAGTGACTATATAAACTAGTTTAATATTTGTTTATTATTTAATTGCATTTATATAATTGTTTTTGCTACTGTTTTATTCATCTTATGTTATTTAAATATTTTTATAAAAGTGCGCTTTCTCCACCATAATTACCTACACATTATTTGGCACAACCCAAACATTTTAGTTTTATTGTTTGAAAACTTTTGTTGTTTTCCTATATTTTAAATTTGAATTTGAATCGTTTTGAACTAACGCGAGTTTATCAATAGTAACCAAGGTGACATGGCGTCATTAGCAGAGGTTTACTGTAGCTTAATTATCCGGGCATCACAATTCTCCTCCACTAAAAGAAATCTCGTCCCGAGATTTAAGAGGTGGAGTAAGGGGGCAAAGACCAGGTTACTAAATTCCAACGATTCTTCTTGGTCTTGGTCGCTCTTCTCGAAGAGGTAGATCCACTATGTTGATGTCGTCATCTCTCTGCTTTAGGTCATCATGATGAAGTTGGCATCCTTTCTTCGGGATCTCCATCGTACTTATGGTAAATAAGGCGAGGTTATTCCAGGAGAACGGATCTCTACAAGGTGGACTATCTGGTCGATAACATCGGGGAAGGTGGAGGAAAGTACTCTCGAATTGAAACTTCAGAAAATATCGAGAGCAAAGTGAGGAGGTATTATGGGAAGTTTTGAGCGGGCAGGCAATCGTTCGATGCCTGAAATAGGGTGTGAAAGGGGTTCAAAGCAACGGGAATAAGTGTTGTGTCTGATACCAAAATTGATGATCTCTCGGAAGGTGGATCGTGAATTACATATGAGGCCACGCGCGAGGAACAACCTTGGGAACAGGGGTGTACAGGAGAGTCAGGTCTCGATCCTATGGAACTATGGGCTATGGGCCCACCATGTGGGTTAGAAAGTAGAAAGAGTGGTGACATCTTGCACGGTCATAATAGCAAGGCAGGTCAGAGCATAGCCTATCAGTTATGTTGGCAACAACGTCGGTACCAAGGGCGAGGGGTGAACAGAACCATTTTCCTGCTCGCTGATCGAGGCAGACCAATAGGCAAAGTTCTCGTCCATCGGTGGCTACCGGAATGTCATCAACAATAGTAACAAGGTCTTGCTGACAGAATTGTACACCGAGGTGTTTACATAAGCTGGAGAATCTTACTGCTTAGATCATATAGATTGCAAGAAAGGTTAAACCAAACAAGGGAAAGGAAATTATGACTATCAGATTAAACAGAACAATGGAAAGGAAAATGTGTTTAAACACATATTTTAGGGGTATACCCTCCCCAAGGACACGCAGAGCATGATATCCATGACAAGATATAATGTAGAAAACCCTCTAGGTAAGGGGAGAGAAATTTCATGACATTACCCATACAACAGTGTTTGGATAATTGAGCAAGGAACATTTAGCCTTGGGCTTCAAATGTCCTTGTTGAAAATCAGAGTACCACAAACATGCTTCAAAATAGCATTGACATGGTCTACAAGCAAGGTCGGACTTTGGATACTCAAAGGATTCATGAGGAACAACTTATAGAATAAGTCTTACAATTTCCTCATGGAAGAATGGATACCATTGCTAAAAAGGAAGAACTATAACAATAGGTCCTCCGGCCAGGTGCGCTAGGCATGACATCACCTTACCGGGTCATATAAAGATCAATGTTATAACTATTGGATATATGTTCCAACTATCATATCTGACCGAGTTTCAGATCTTATTGGGGTCAGTATACCTCAGACTCAGTATGTCTGCGAAGAAAAGGTGTGACACAAATTGACGAGAAGACATTGTAAGATTCTCGGGAAATGAACTATGGAAGGGAGTTACGAAACCAGAATTCATCAGAAAACTAAGAAGAGGATGAGGAGGTGGCTGATGGACTCAACGACAATTCCTTGATATTTCCAAAGGACAGATTTCCACAATTATGTGAACAAGGTAACATTTTGGACATGTCAAAGTACATAACAAAGTATGTTCGAGGAGACCACACTCGAGTGAACATTGATCAAAATGTGCACTGGGCTAAGTAGCACGATCGATGTTAGAATGGTGATTCAACAACCAATAGATTTTTAGAATGAAACTATCGATCATACACTTCAAGCAATAGGGTTGCTAGAAGTTTTGAATTCCCGGATCACAGCTCAATTGTCGGTATTCCGGTTAGAAACAACACAGATACTAAGAAATGAATGGAGATTGCGAGAAGTATTACTATATCAAGAATTCCTAAGAGGTGGTGAAATTCTGACCACATCCTTGACATATAAGATGGTAATACTACAAGGTAGAACATAATATGAGCTAGATAGTAGGGAACTCAAAGTACAACTCAAAACAGGAACAATTTTATGTTGGGGGGAAGGCAACAATGTTGTCGATCATAACACCAATCAACGAGGGAAAGGATGGTATTTGTCATCATGAATTTGATTGATATTCTCGAAGAGCTCAGAGTGCTCATGATGATCACGACACATTTGGTGAGAGATTTCATGAAGATGTAATCGATCAGTGATGGCATCAAGTCAAAGGAATGATGAAGCGCAAGGTTATTGGAACCACGGGTACAACACAAACTCAAAATCAAGCTTGCTGTTCAAGGCGAAATTATATGACGGGGAAGATCTACGTAGGCTTAACTCATCGTTGAAAATTGTGCTCCAGGAAGAAGGACCAAGTAGCACAGTTTAAATTTTTAGCATGATAACGATATAGTTGATCAGGCTAGGAATGACTTGAAGGATTATTAAACTCATAAGCAACAAAAATTGTCGAATTCTGGGTTCCGGCAAACCCTTGTGAGTTCGAACTCTGGGGTGCGCACGAAGGACTCTCTCTCCCTAGTTCGCTCGCTCAACAATATCATGGCCTAGCTCGATGAACGCGAAGAACACGAGACACAGGGGTTTATACTGGTTCGGGCCACCATTGTGGTGTAATACCCTACTCCAGTGTGGTGGTGGTGGAGGATTGCCTCAATGGCTAAAGATGAACCAGTACAGTGGATGAATAGCCTCCTCAGGAGAGGTGTTCTTGAGCTCGATAAGCTGGTGAGATGGCCTTGGTGGAATGGATTCAATTCAAGATGAGATGCCCTCCTATGGTGGTGGCTAGTCCTATTTATAGAGGCCCTTGTCCTCTTCCCAAATGTTAGGCGGGAAGGGATCCCACAACGGCCAATTTTGAAGGGAGACAACTAGTACAAGCTATCCTGAAAAAAGGTGGTCTTCACCTGCCTAAGGCTGTGGTGGTGACGCTGTTGTGGGCCCCATGGTGACCTTCGTCCTGCCGTCCTGCTGGTCTTGGTCTCATTGCACCGATATGGAAACCTTTGCCTGATGCCTTGGGACTCCTCGCCTGCGCTTGCCTCTTTAGCACTAAAGAGTAAACTGGTACACTGCGCCAGCTGGCGCTCGCCTGGCCTTGGTCGTCATGGCTCACGTCACGCGAACCTCGCGAGGTGCCCCTTGCATAGATATTCCCGCTCCTCGGGATCCGGTCTAGTGAGGCTGCCCCCAGGGAGGTCTTGGTGTCGTCCGCCTCGCGAGGGTTGGCCCCTCGCGAGGGTCTTGAGTGGTTGCTGCTGAACTTGGGCCATACCAGGCCATTCGTGGAGCCACACCGTGGGCCGCAGGCAGGCAAGTCTGGGTACCCCCATTCCCAGGACGCCGACAGTAGCCCCCGTGCCCAAGGCGCGCTAGAACTTGGCTTCGGGGCGAAGCCAAAGGGCAAGTGCGGAGCGCTGTGGGCCCCAACCGCCTGCGGCCTTGGTCGACGCGTGGCGATTGACGGGACGTGGGTCCCTCCGCTTCCCCATGCTACAAGGGTGCACCACATTACCCAACACGCTTGATCCCGAAGGTGTCTCCGAAGGTGTTTGTTGGGTTGGCATAGATCAAGATTAGGATTTGTCAATCCAAGTATCTGAGAGGTATCACTACAAAAAAAAGACACATCCATGACTTTTTGGGTCGAACGAATTTTTTTTTGTCATACATATGACACTTCTATGACGATAATTGTGAGAAAACCCGGTATCATTATATATGTGGTGGGCTCCTACTTCTATGCCAATAAATCATGACAGAAAATGGGCTTTTCGTCCTGGGCGGGCCGGAGACGCAGCTGCATGACATTCTTTTGGCCATCCATGACGGAAAAACCCGTGGTAGAAGCGAGCGCGAGGAAAATTTTGGTGAGTTCCCGGTTACGGTGGGAGGTCGGGGCCTAGCGATGCGCGTTTCTCTCGTACACGTACGCGCATGTGTGCGAGGCGTTGGCTCTAACTGAACCCGAGTGAGGTGTTGGGCTCTAACTGAACCCGAGCGATTGCACTGCAGGCTACGCATCACTGAACCCGAGTGATCGATCGATGGCTGTTAACTGAACCCGATCGAGCAATTACTTCGCTACTGCTGCTAACTGAAGCTGATCGATTGGATGAACAGTGAGCGTTGCGCGGGGGGGGGGGGGTGGATGAACAATGAGCGGTGGCATTGCCTCTGGATGAACAGGACCCCGTGGTGTTGAGGGCTGGATGAACAGTAGGCGGTGGAGGGGTGCCCGTGGAGGGGTGGTTGAACAGGACCCCGTGGTGTGGAGGGATGGATGAACAGTAGACGGTGGAGGGGTGCCCGTGGAGGGGTGGTTGAACAGTAGCCGGTGGAGTAGCGCATGGTGGAGGCTGGATGAACAGGAGCCCATGGAGGCTGGAGGAGGTTGACGGTAGCCCGTGGAGGCTGGAGGAGGTCGATGGTGGAGATGAACAGTACCCCGTGGAGTCCTGTTTTGCAGTACACCAGACCCCTCCCGATGAACAGGACCCCCGTTTCGACCGTAGGAGGTACGATTCGTCCATTTTGCGGTATGCCACACCCCTCCCGATCAACAGGACCCCCGTTTTGACCGTAGCAGGTCCGTTTCATCCGTTTTGCGGTACGCCACACCCCTCCCGATCAACAGGACCATCGTTTCGACCGTAGGAGGTCCGTTTCCTCCGTTTTGCTGTACGCCACATCCCTCCCGATCAACAGGACCCCCGTTTCGAACGTAGGAGGTCTGTTTCCTCCGTTCTGCCGTACGCCAGGCCTCGTTTCCATCGCCTGTTCCGTCCAAGCCCTCCCGATGAACACGACCACGCATTCCGTTCCGACCCAGCAGGTTGGCTCCCACGCGTTCTGCTGCCTCCCGATGAACACGACGCATTCCGTTGCCTCCCCATGAACACGATGCATTCTGTTGCCTCCCCATGAACACGACGACGACGCAGTTTCTCCGTTCCGACCCAGCCATGTACACGAGCCCTGGCCGTACGTATGCGCGAGTAGGCGTTCGAGACCTCACCCATATGTACACATACGTGGCCGTATTTTCTATCTTGCACCCTGGCCGCTGTACGTACGTGTACATGCTACGTGCCCGCCTCTACTACGACACATGCGCGCCTCTACTACGACACGTGCGTGCCTCTACATCGGCCAGTATGTACGTACACGTTCGCGACCAGAATGACAACGCTACGTACGCTTCGACCAGGTGGGTCCCGACTGTCAGGCACTTCCTTGCGTGCGAAGATGTAGCTAGTAGGTCCCAGTAGTCGGGGGGCGAATCGTTTTGTTTTTTGCCCGGACGCACTTCTTTGCGTGCGAAGGTGTAGCTGGTGGGTCCCAGCAGTCAGGGGGGAAACAATTTTTTCGCGAAATACGGTGGCCCGTCCGGTGGGTCCCCACTGTCAGGTGGAGGAACAATTATTTTGCACGTGATAAGGAGGCACTTCCTTGCTGCGGCCGTGGACCCAGCTGTCAGCCTCTCCACGTACAGTCCATGTCCGATGGAAGACATTCCTTGACCACGTTGACCACGCCGCCCCGAGAGCACCAGTGCGGTGGACGACGGCGAGGCCTGGGAAGGGGACGACGCGGAGCCGGGGAAGACGTGGCAGTGGATGCCCACGCGTAGAGGAGTACGAGGGTTCACTGGTTCGCTGCGGTGTGAGGCTGTCGTCGCCGCAGAATAACAGGGGGTGTGGGTGAGTAGAGGGATGGCCTGGCCAGCGGTGGGAGTAGTAGGGGGCGGTGAGGCCTCCGCCGCATCGCAGCTGGCCACGGGAGGCAGGAGCACGAGGCACGACCGGCGCTAATTTGGGCGGCTGGAGCAAGAAGACCAGAGGTCGAAGAAGCACTACGACAGTTGGATGGACATCATACGGTCACTGGAGCTAGAATCGTGCATATTGACTAAGTTGACAAAGCCCTCCATCCCCGTCAACTTAGTAGGCCCACAAGTCAGCCTGCCACTATACTGGGTCCCAACTAACAGGGGGAGTATTCATTTTTTGTGTGCGTAATAAGGAGGCACTTCCTTGTGTCCAAAGATATAGCTGGTGGGTCCAAGATGTCAGCTGCGGTAACATTTTTTTCGCGAAATACAGAGGCCCTTTTGGTGTGTCCCTGATGTCAGGTGGAGGAATCATTATTTTGCGCGTAATAAGGAGGCATTTCCTTGCATGCGGTCATGGACCCAGCTGTCGGCCTCTCCACGTACAGTCCACTTCAGATGCATGTCGGTCGTTGACCACGTTGACCAGGCCGCGCCGAGAGCACCAGGGCGGTGGACGACGGCGAGGCCTAGGACGGGAACGACACGGAGGCAGGGAAGACTCGGCAGTTGTTTCCCACGTGGAGGGGAGTACGACTGTACGAGGGTTTACTAGTTCGTCTGTCATCGCAGGAGAATAACAGCAGGTGTGGGTGAGTAGAGGGATGGCTAGGCCAGCGATGGGAGTACGGTGAGGCGGTGAGGCCTACGCGGCAGCAGAGCCGGCCGCGGGGAGGAGGGAGCAGGTAGTCCCGCCGGTGCTTGTTTGAGCGGCTGGAGCAGGAAGAGCAGAGATTGAAGAAGCACGACGGCCGTTGGATGGACATTGTATGGTCATTGGTGCTAGAATGGTTCATATTGACTAAGTTGACAGAGCCCTCCGTCCCTGTCAAATTAGTAGGCCCACAAGTAAGCCTCCCACCATGGTGGGTCCCAGCTAGCCGGGGGAGTATTCATTTTTCTGTGCGTAATAAGGAGGAACTTCCGGTGGGTCCGAGCTGACAGCGGGGGGAGCGTTTTCTCGCAAAATACGGTGGTCCGTCCGGTGGGTCCTAGCAGTCAGGGGCAAACATTTCTTTCACGAAATACGGTGGCCCGTTTGGTGGGTCCCAACAGTCAGGGGGGAAACATTTTTTCCGTGAAATACTGGTGGCCCGTCCGATGGGTCCCTGCTGTCAGGTGGAGGAATAATTATTTTGCACGTAATAAGGAGGCACTTCCTTGTGGCTACCGTGGACCCAGCTGTCAGCCTCTCCACGTGCAGTACTCTTCCGACGGAAGTCGGTCGTTGACCACATTGACCACGCCGCGCCGAGAGCACCACGGCGGTGGACGACGGCGAGGCCTGGGAAGGGGACGACGCGGAGCCGGGGAAGACGCGGTAGTGGATGCCCACGCGGAGAGGAGTACGAGGGTTCACTGGTTCGGCTGCGGTGTGAGGCTGCCGTCGCCGGAGAATAACTGGGGGACTGGGTGAGTGGAGGGATGGCCTGGCCAGCGGTGGGAGTAGTATGGGGACAGTGAGGCCTCCGCGGCAGCATAGCCGGCCATGGGAGGCAGGAGCATGCGGCATGACCGGCGCTGCTTTGGGCGGCTGGGGCAAGAAGACCAGAGGTTGAAGAAGCACTATGGTCGTTGGATGGACATCGTTGACCATGCCACGCCGAGAGAACCAGGGCGATGGCCGACGGCGAGGCCTACGAAGGGAACGACATGGAGCCAGGGAAGATACGACAGTGGCTGCCCACCAAGTGGAGAGTACGAGGGTTGAATGGTTCGGCTGTCGTCGTCGGAAAATAACAGGAGGTGTGGGTGAGTAGAGGGATAGACAGGCCAGGGATGCGAGTATGATGGGGCCGTGAGGCCTGCTCGGCAGCACTTCCGGCCACGGGAGGCGGGAGCAGGCGGTTCTGACGGCGCTGGTTTGGGCGGCTGGGGCAGTAAGATCAGAGACTGAAGAAGCACGATTGCCGTTAGATTGACACCTAACGGTCTGACGCTGGTAGAGTCAATTGTTGACTAAGTTTCTTTTTTGAGAAACCTTGTGTACGCATGAACTTAGTAGGCCCACAAGTCAGCCTCAAAATCTGTGGCAGACAACACAAAGCCCATTTGCTATTTTTATAATTTGCAGCCCATTTGCTAATTCTTAAGTAATTTATTACAACCCATTTTCTGCCCAGGACCACGGTCAAAAACTTCAACCTTATTTTGCGGTGGAGTCCGAACTGTTGTAATCCCGAAATGATAAACATTTTTTTAAGAACTTATTGATTTGCCAAAAAAATTGTTTTGTTTTTGTAAGCAAATAAGACGTGGGACAATTGAGTTGGTTTAAGGGAAAACCAGTGGTAAAAAACTCAGCGCTGAGTGGGAAAAAACAACAAAAATAAGGATGTAAATATGAAAAGGGAATTTTATGTGTTTTCAATATAATGATACATGTATATGAACTAGTAAAACTATAGGTAGAGATTAGAAAACGGATGTAGGACATGCGTTTCAAGAGAAAAATAGAACTGAGCTGTGTGTTTGATTCAGTAAGAAAACTGCCTGCGGATGTTGTAAGACAAAATATAACTAACGCTGGCGGGCCAAAGGCCAGTAGATACCAGCTGGATCTTTGTGCCCCGTTGTCGTCATGGGTTGGGCCTGTTAAAAACAAAACCAACCCTAGGCAGTCTACAACCCAGTTGAAACTTGCTCGACCTGAAAAAACAATATACGTGCTCAATAAACGAGAGAATTCTGCAAGTACAGACTGATAACTGGGATGCAGCACGAATATTGTTTTTTTTATCGTGATAATAAGTGTATGCACTTGTTTCGAAAAAATTGGAGAACCGGGAATTCGAATGGTGGGTGCTTATGCTACCCATCAAATAAAAATCAGGTGCCTGAAAATTCGTTTCGAAACAAATGATTCAGCTTTATATCCGCGTCGACCCTCGGCATGATGGTTGGAAGCAAATGCAAGTTCATACCAAAAGATCGTTAACAACAATACCAACTTGCAGACGACAAGGTAGTACAACTACCAATATCAAACTAACTTATAATCTTTTTACTCCTGGCCCTAGTGTTCGTCTGGTAGAAAATCTTGTAGAGGACCAGCTCCCGCTCCTTCTCTTTCTCCAGGTCCCTGAGGTGGTACTGGTGCATCACCCGGTTGGTCCTCTGCTGGTCGAAGTTCTTGTTGGTGTGCAGCACCAGAACCTTTTTTGTTGCCCGTCTGCCAGCCATTGACCATCACCGGCAAGGTATTGCCGGTCTTGTGCCACATCTCGTGCATGCCGCACTCTGACTGTATCTTGCGACACGTCAACGTGTCCCTTTTGAACGCCCTGGAATTGCGCTGGAAGAAATGCTTCCTTAGGCCACTCAGTGTGATACCTGCAGTATTGTGGAATATAGGTTTTAGTGTACCTAGTTGGCATTTTCATAACATCTTTGGCATGTTGCAGTCACTTGTTTCACTTTTTATTAACTGTCAAATTGTAATTGCTTCACCAGGTCTGCGTCTAAAAAGAAAAATAGAGCTATAAACAAAGGAATATGTTTGTGCAAGTAGACGGCTGATCGGTGTCTTACCTGGAAGTTTCTCGGGTTGGGTGTAGCATATGCCATGCTCGCTGTCGATGGTTGGTATGAACAAATCGGTGAGAGACTGAAATCTCGCGCTGTCAGCACTCACTTTGGCCTCAAGGTGCTCGATCAGCTCCTGATCCAAGGGATCGAACTTGACGCCAGCCGGCAGCACCGGCCAATCCTTCTTCGACTTGCATCGGTAATTCCAGTTATATGGTACTCAATGTATGATCAATCGACTGTTTTAAGTGAATGATGAAAGATTTTCGACAGATAAGTGGTACTCCAAATCTGATGTCCAGAATACCCGAACACGCCGCCGGGATTCTTGTGTCACCTCACGCGCATCGTGTTGTCACTTCAATTCAATGTGTGGACATGATGAATAATTTGACCGACGTATACTAGTACTGCTACTGTACTACTTACTAGTCATATTTAGTGTCACAATTTATACATAGGTTTAACTAACAAGTACGCACTTGAAGCCTAACTAATATATATCAATGTTGGGGATATCGCTTATCAGGAACTTATCGGTCGACCCATGATAAGGGGTAAATCGGCTAGTTTAACGGCATATCGGCCGATTTATCTTATCGGTCAGACAACGGTAAGCGATAAATCGGCCGATTTATCGGAGTATCAGAGTATCGGAAGTATCCGTTTACTAATATGTACTGATAATGATGATGGAGATGCTGTGCAGAAGCCATATATATATGGCTTCTGCACAGCATCTCCATCATCATTATCAGTACATCCTACGCAGGTGATTTAGGATGCACTTGATCCCAGGAAGGTATCTATCCTTCAAACCAGAGGAGTACTTCAAACAAACAACAGTACATAATATCCAACAAAAGAGGGTCGTGCTACAGCAGCAAAATACATGGCTCAGTCTAGATATCAGCACGAATCAAGTTGTCCATATTTGCTGTTGGCATGAACCACATCGCCGCATGTCGGGTTTGCAAAAGCCATCCATCGCATGGAAGCTTGATGCTTTTCACACACTGAAGATTATCCGGCAACAAGTTGTATCGACGAATCTCTGGATATGGTGATTCATGAAACCCATGGTATGATGTGTAAACACAGCCCCCCATCGCGAATGGTGGTTTCATAGCACAGTAATCATCGCCGGTGATATGATCGATGATTGGTTGGATGATCGGATAATTGAGCCCGAGGAACAAGGAGTGGTTGCCGAGGCTGTAAACCCGCCTCCAGTTGAATACGCCTGGCCCAACGGAGCTGGGATCTTTCTCGAACACGAAGCAGCCATAGCCATAATGTCACGAACGCCCCAGACATTGTACTGCATGTGGTTTGATGTAATGGTTTGGTTAATTTGGTACGTGCGAAGGAGCATCAAATGACCGCCGTCAGCTGAACGAGCGATAAACCACCACCCATCGGCTGGTATGATTCCAGGTCCTGGAATCATGAAGGCCAGCGCATTTGCGTCTGCTGCAACAATTCAAATTGGAGACCAAAAGGACAAAAATAAACAATCATGTTCGGAGTATGTGTGGAATTAAGATTATTATAATAGTGACACATATCATAGACAGAGAATTGCAATGTCGTGGTCATAATCGTACCCCAAGTTAAAAAAATAAGCCAATGGCTTTCATATTCTAGCAATATGTCATGGTTCAAACATCATGTAACAATGAGAGGAAAACAACTATGACAGCGCCTACTCATATTCTACCATAGCACTTAGTACTAGTGTTCTTATATCAACTCTAAGCAATAACATGCGTTGTTATAAAAATATTGTAAACGAGAGTAACATATAGCAATCATGATGTTATGCTCATAATAAGTATTCTAACAATCATTAGATGCCAATTGTTCTCATATCAACTCTAACAATAACATGTGTGGTCATAAAAATCTAGGAAATGAGAGGAACATATAGCAATGATGTGGTTATAGACATGCTATGCATTCTAAATTTGTAACAAATGAACAGGCAGTCGTATTCATAAGGTAAAGATGAGATGAGATAGAACAATTACACGACGATAGATTCCACCAGTATAGGCAGCCAATCTGTGCGCCGACCGCGTAAATGATGCCATCATGCACTATAGCAACAGACAAAAATGTTGCCTCAACAGGATTGATGATGATCCATAACCATGTATGGCGACTGGATTCCAGATGGACTAATCCCATGTTGAACAAGGCAATGAGCTTTTAATCCATGTAGTCTTCTGATGTGTGGGCACTTCGCAGATTACAACTTTCTACAAACAGAGGTCGAGCCAAAAGCTTGACGCGTCTCGTGCGTAGTAGGCAGGAGTGTCCGGCGGGCCGCGAGGCTCGATGGTGGCGGTATCCAACGATGGAAGGGTGATCTCTCGTTGGGTGTAGATATCCATGAGACGCCACAGACTACCGGTGTGGTGGATGAGGACAATCCAGTTGGCCTTCATGCCCGCCCAGTAGTGGCCGCGCATGAAGGACATGTGGACGGGTAGTGGTAGCATGTCGAGGGGCACCACAACAACCTCCGTAGGATTGTCAAGTCGGTGTCTGGGCCACCTGCGAGGTTCGGGCATCAGCAAGCAGGGTGTCTTGAAAAGAGCCGGACGATTGCAGATGAGTAGATGGTACAAAGACACCGAGCATGCGGCCAGACGGACGGTGCTGAGTAGGTCCATACGACTACATATCTGCTCCAAGAGAACATCGGGGAGGGAATTCCAATCACAGCTCTGCGTGTCAGCCGGTTCTGTCATTGGGGTTTTCGGTGCCTGCGAGCCAGCGGGGAAGTGGATTCGAGCGGGCGAGCGAAGAAGCTTCTCCTCGTGTGGCTGAGCAGTGAGCGGGGTGGATATGGTACGCGTGAGCTACCAAGGAAGATGGCGCGGGCGGGCGAGCAGTGAGCGGGGCTAAATGGTGTGCGGCCGACGAGGGGGAAGAGAGGAGGAAGAAGAAGAGAGGAGGAAGAAGAGTGGAAGACGGGGAAGAAAGTGCATTCAATATCAATTCTACTTGTACTACTACCATGATATACCGTCCTTCGGAGTGTAAATAGTTACACCGATGACATGTGGGTCTACCACAATAGGGCCCATATGTCAGTTAATGGAGGACAAAGGTGCGTAGGCATATTTGTGGAAGCATGCTCTACTGGCAAACATGATGGCAGTACTGGGTAAAGCTGATTTAGTAACACCAACACGCTGGTTCAGCTTATTAATTACGTGTCCCATCTGCTGCAGCGTGTATTGTCACTTCACTGCGAAGACTAGTTGAATAGTTCTCTCTGACCGAGATGGGGAATAATGGATCGCGAGGACTTCCTTTCTATAGTATCCCTATGCATCTATGTTCACTTCACTCATTTTGCTTCGTACCTAGTCACTTGTTGAAATCTGTAGAAAGACAAATACTCCGTATTTGGGAACAGAGGGACGCTTTTACTCCGTACTATTTGGGAACAGAGGGAGTATCACCATATGGAGGGAACAGAGGAAGCTTGAAATATGAACATGTCAATGGGAGGGAGTAAGCCCCATGCATGCATGCATGCATGCAACATGCAACACTCACACGTACACATGGACGCACCCATGCGGCACACAGCACACGACGCAATACACACGCTCACGCTCAAGTGCTCAACCTACTCCCTACGTATGTGAAAGACTGTACATTTAGAGATTTACACATTGACCAGGTCATAATTAACGCCCAAAAGTAGCAGACTTATGTGTGCATGTAACCATTGAGATAAGAAGATTAAATGAAGGCCGTTGCATGTTGTAATTAAGGATAGACATGTAGCCTATACCTACAGCACAAGTTGGTGCATTAGTCAATCAATATCGATTTAGATTAAAGGCTAAATGCATTGGAAGTGTAGATGTACATCATGTACTACACTCTTTGTTTTATAGCCGATGTACACTCTTTGTTGGAAGACCGAGGGAGGACACGTGCATGCACTCACATACACAGCCAGGGCGGTTCGTGCGCAAGGGTTGGACTCGTGTGGCGCCTGCTTAAAGTTTTGTTTAACTAATTTCTTTGCTCTGCCAACTTGCAGGTGGGACCAGAAACCAGGTGACAATTTAACCAGTCAACAAAGTGCCATGTCGATTATGTGGCCGGTTAGTAGGGTGCAATACAGTGCTCTACGATGAGCTAGTGATCGTATAATCGCCACAAAACTACATATAGTGACCGTAAAGAGCGTATTGTTACATACGTTGACCGCCAGTGTATTTTTCTCGTTTAAAATTAAGCCATATTAATCGGAAAGGACGCAGTATGGAATACTACTACTAGTACTAGTACTGCTTTGATGTGTCCCGTCAACTCACCGAACGAGGAGAAGCTTGCTTACTACGCCTCTCCCTCGCCCACGCGCGCAGTGGTTCGCAGGACAAGGAGAGGGTTTTGACTACAGCGCCCTCTCCCTCTCCCTCGCCCTCGCCCTCGCGGTGGACGTGCAGCAGTTCAATCGGTGTCAGATTGCCAGAAGCATATTGTACTATAGTTAATCATTGTTGGACCTTCCGAAGAGGCGAAGAGCCAAGTGCAAGGTTCACACGAGTACGAACTGTTGAACCTCCAGAAGAGGCAAAGAGCCAAGCGCAACGTTTTATAGGAGTTATCGTCCTAGTAGGAGTGTACTACAACTATAGCGAACGGTGCTACTGTATGAAGCCGCCACGTCACGTATATCGAAAGTTGTGCCACCTTTTTTTTTCTCAAAGAGCGTGTTGGAGCTCGTGCAACAACCACATAAGTTGCACGTACACATAAAACATTTACTAGTAATAAATTCTAAAGGACAAATGCTAGTATGCCACACAAGTTCATCTCCAATTCATGTGATAAATTTGTGCACGACTAGTCTACATATATTCACAGCGCTACCGTTCACAATTACTGTACTCCACTTACACGTTATAGATGGGCTACATGTCCTCCTCCAAGTTCCAGTCCCAGGTGTTATTCATGGATGGCACAATCCATAGCGGTGGGCAACGGGAATCATTGTCGCAGCTTTCTAGTCTGGTTCCACAAGATGGAGACTCATCCAAGCTGAAGCAGCATAAATCAGGGATAGCGTGTCCCAGCATGTCGTTCATCCGGTGGTGCGCACTGAAGACACAACCATGCTTCATGAACGGCAGGCCTTCCATGTCGTGCACGGAAGGTGGCATCCGCTTCACAATGGGGTAGCTGTCCCCGATGAAAAGCGAGTACTCTCCAAGAGTGTTCCTCGGCACCCATGTAGCATCACGGGGGTCGAACTCGGCGCCGTTCATCTGGTACACGCGGCATCCCAGGTTTGGACACATGGTGACGTACATAGTCAAGGTCCATGCATAATAATGTTGTGCTTAAATATGTCAGTCAGTAATACTGTGCAGCAAATAGTACTACTCCGGTATAGAGGAAGTAAAATAACCGGCTTATTATATATAGCCACTCTTGGCTACATGGATGAGATAGTAAGACATGGAAAAACAAAAATGGTGGCAGCTAGTGGGTTCAAGTCTTCAAGGGCCTAGCTAGCTATATGCGTCCTCCATGGTAAAAAGTACTCCTACTAGTACTACAAAGTATACTACTAGTACAACAATGAAAGAGAAGGCGAGAGGGTTAAAAAATGGAATACCTGGGTAGATGGTGACGGTCTGATCGTGGTAGATGGTGTGACCATGTTGCACATCAGTGGTACCATGGGTAGCGACTGCTAAGATAGTTGATCCCAATATGCCAAAGTCAGCTACAAGGTTCCAGGTTAGACCAAATCGCGGATGCAAATGCACATCCAGGATCGGCAATCTTATTTTGATCGGGGGATGACTTGTCCCTGCAAAATAATGGAGTACCGTTAGGGATACAAATGATGGTTTGTGCTTCCGTTTGTAATCTCCCGTACCATAGAATGGCAACCAGATGAAACAAGTCCCCTGGCTTGTCACCGCGAAGATGCGTCCTAGATGGCGCACGACGTCTTCGAACGTGTAGGGGTACAAATCTGCCGCAACCAACATGCGCCAGCCTCTGCTGTTACCGCCTCTTGCATTGATGGCAATCCTTATGTCGAACACGGCGATGAGATAGTAATCGTCGTAGCCGCGTCGCTTTGTCGGCAGGTCCGCAATTGCTATCTTCTTCAATCTCATGTAGGCATCATTATACGTATTCAAGCCCAGCTAGTCCGGAAGGCCGATCCCAATGGTGGAGAAGGGGTCTACCGGAACGGCCGCACTGCTGTGGATGTTGTGCAAAATGATGGTGGTATCCGGCCGGAGGTATGCAAGCCCATCCTCGTTGGCACCGACCCAGACCTATATATAAGACGGTGGACAGCGGAGAAATTACGGGATGTAAATGGAATAACTAAGTACTACATGATCAAACTCCATTACTGACCTGCTCATCGGACAAAATCCGACTACCTCTCAACGTCGGCAACTCTAGCGGAGTCAACGTGCAACCATGGCCAGGGAGCGGTGGACTGTTCGAAGGATTGTCCCATAGAAGAACCTTCTCCTCGAGGACGCATGGAAGACCAACAAGCATGGCCTTTTCCCAAGCCTGTTTAAGTAGCCTCTTGAAAAAGTTGGTGCAGGAAGCACCGAGTCTTGCGGCGGTGAGGACATCGGATCAGCGTGCGATTTCTCCTAGAGGATCGTCGTCCAAGGTCTCCCAGCCCCGACAAGGAGGAGAGCCGCCTAGCGAATCCATGGGAGTAGCGACGAACTGCCTTCTCTTGGGGGAAGGGAACTGGCGAGGACGAGAAAAGAGCGTAGTAACCGCAGGGCCTCGTCCCTTCCAACTGTAGATCGTTCCTCAGCGAAGGGGTGAGGCTATTATTTACTACTAGTACTAGCATTATGGAACGTTATGGGATTGCATTATACTGTAAATAATAGCACTAGTAAGAAATTTTTGGCACTAGGTAGTAGTTTTTGGCGTGGATTAAGAAATTTTGGGTATGTTTTTGCCATTTTCTGTACACACCAACTAGTGTCAAAAAACGTCTTACATTATGTGACGGAGGAGTACGTACTCGTACTGTAGCAGTACTAGTACTACTTTTCTCAACTAGTAGTGCGATGTACTGTGCTTGTAGTCTAGTCTAGTATAGTGCACCAGTTTTGAACTCTTGAATCTCAGGGCCAAGGAGCTAAAGTTGGAAGTGCAGGGTACTATTGTTCTCTAGAACCATCGTTGTACTATCAATGCAGGGGAAGTACACCTACGTAGTGGCCTAGTGGGTACTCTCGGTGCTCTATTCAGCCGCTCCTCTCACATAGTTGGCCTACTCAGCCGCTCCTCTCACGCACACACTAGCAGCCTGTTTATCAGCGACGGTTACTATGGGGGCAAAACATTTGAGTTATTTGATACAGCGAGACTAGGCTTTTCGCTTCCATTTGTGGAGGTGTAATGGATCTCATCGAACTTTGTTAGTAGTTCCTTCTTTATGAATGAGATGAAGCAAAGATTTTGCCTCCGTTTCAAAAAAAAGGCAAGAGGAATCTCTTTTATAGTAGAGCCGATAATGGAGTGAAGTCCATGCGTGCAACGCCACAAGCTACAGAGTAGTAGTAGAGCACTTTACGTACAAAGCCATATTGCACAGTTCCCAATGCCCCGCCAGGCTTTTCCGGCTCCTCGGGCTTAATGGGAGGCGCTAGTTTAAATATGCTACTAGCTGATGAGGAAGCTGCAAGCGAGCTGCGGCTAGGGCGAGCACGCGAGCCACGGGATGCTTGGAAGGAAAACCCGTTCATGTGGCTAGGCTGTCCAGTGCACCCAGATTGTGGGGCTGCACGTCCGTTTGACTTCAAAACTCAAACTACCCGTGTAACATATTGGCTCGCAGCAAAGTGTAGTAGTACTATTTTAAAAAAAGGCCGCTATGCGTTCGGCCGGGATCGAACCCACAAAACGAGGTATACACTCCCGCGACCACTAGTAGTACTCGTTGGAGTACAACGCAACCTAGAATCGCCTTGTATCGCTAGTAGTACGTACATTGTTCCTTACAAGAAACCCCTAAGAGCATGGTTAATAGTATAGCCAGCTGCTGGCTATAAGCCAGTGCCATGTCATCTACAGCCCATCTTATAGCCAACATGTACAATAATAGATCAAAAGAGTGTACTACTTTTTTATTATGTGGCCCACTTCTCATTCTCACAAAGTGCCTAGGAGCACATGCTAGAGCTGGCTCTTCACGAAGAGCCCGCTTACCTTATCTCTTCTCTTCTATTTCCTCCAACTAACAGAAATATACTAGTTTATTTCTTATAGCCCGTTGACTCAGCTCTATTGTACTTGCTCTAATAATGCAAGAAACCACTAAAATACCAAGAAACTACTACCACTTGCATATGTGGCAGACTTAAGATAAGACTACCTTATCAACCATTGTACATGCTCTTACCAACAAAAATCCTCGAGTGACCTCCTACCTCCGGCCCGTCCACCTAGTCATCCTCGGCCATGGGACGGAGCTACCGCCGCCGGTAGAAGGCGAGGTCAAAACCGTCGGCGGTGCGGAGCCCATGTTGCGGCAGCTCGGATGCCAGCTCCGTTCGGCGATCGCGGCCGCTAGCTAGACAAGATAGCGCTGTCCAGCTGCTTGTCTGCAAGGTTTGCTAGCTAGATTGGCACAGCAGCGAGGCGGCTTGCTCGCGCGCGCCGCGCTAAGGCCAACGGGGCGGCTTGCTCGCTCATGAGTCATGCTCGGGCCAGCCTGCCAACCCGTGCGGAGGCCAGCGCGGCGTCCGGCCCGTCCGGCGGAGCGGCGGCCAACTCGCTCATCACCGGCGCCACCGACGAACACGCATCAGTACTGTTTGAATTAATGTTCAGGAAAAATAATGATGTGAGGGGGAATAATAGGATAATAGGTCAGATGTGGGTCTCTCATGTCAACGGTCAAACAAAATGTGTTGGTTTAAGCTGCCTCGTCAGCACGGTCGTGTGGGCCAACCCTGTCATAAATGGGTTTAAACGAACCTAATCGGTAGGAGTACTAGGTAGTTTTTGGCATGGATTAAGAAATTTTGGGTATGTTTTTGCTATTTTTTGTACAGTATATTCTTCCTAGGGCTGGTTGAAAGTGTTAGTTTTTTGTTAAATACTCTACATATTGTAAGTAGGAGTGGAAGTTAAGCTTTGGAAGCCAATAAGCAAGGCTAGTTACATAGTGCATATGTGTACATGATTGAAAGTAAATATCAACCATGAGTGACTAATATCTTGGTGGAAAACTCGAAACTATGAATACTAGGGAAAAAAATGCATGGTTGGAAATAATAGCAATGTTTATGTCCGTTGCAACAAATCATAATTAGAATAATACTTATTCACAAATTTGGTACAAAACACTCTAATTTTGATATACATATGTCACTAGAGATATATTATGTTTCAATTAGAATATATTCCTTGGGCTGTTTTGGTGAGATCAGGGAGGGATGTGGTTGGTTTTAGATACTAATTATGGGTTTTTTCTGCAAATTGGTAGACAAGTGGGATGTTGGTGAGAAAAGGCAACTACTTACCTCACAATCGTTAGATGTAGATCTAATGGTCAGAAAGGACGGATGGCAGACACACCAGCATCACCAACTTAGTCTTGTGTAGGAGTACTAGCAAGATCCGTGCATTGCACGGAACATCAAGATGCATTTTTCTATAAAACACTTGTTGTGATTGACCCTTGCGGGAGTAATCCCATGTGTAAAAACTAATGATATCTCGAGAAATATGAGATAAGGTGAAGATGAGTGGGGTGTGGTGGTGGTTGGCGGTCGGACTGAGCGGAGGCATCGAGATTGACGACGCCGGCAGCGGCCACCGGGCCAGTTTGTTCCAGAGGCTTCCTTTCTTAATTGCTCAACAATGAGGTTTGCTGGAGATAAGGATGAACGAGGGAAGGCCTTGTCTGCAAATGTGGAGAGGGGTGCGGGTATCTTTTAGTTTAATTTCCATCCGTCAGATATAGATCGGACGGTCTATATTGCAAGTTGGCACACGTACCATCATCACCAACTCGGTTTTTTATAAGAGAAGAAATATAAGTATGGAGATACAAACGTATTATCAATACTTGCTTCCGTAAACTAGCATCTACATTCTATTTAACGCCTTGGTATGTGGGGCTTTAGCACAATGACTTCTCGACTGTGTAAAACAAAGATTTTCCCGTCGCTGACAAGGAGGGGGTGACGGCAGCGCGCTTTTTGGCTTGCTCTAGTCCTAGTAGTCATACTAGGTGGTCTAAGCACATGTAGATTTATTCTTTTTCACGTCTCGTGTTCGTCGTATTGCCACAACTGTTGATGAATAGACGGTAAGTTATTCACGGGAAAACCCTTGTTGAGCGTGTTTGAGAGAGAGAGAGAGAGAGAGAGAGAGAGAGAGAGAGAGAGAGAGAGAGAGAGAGAGTGCGTGTGTGATATGTTAGAGATTGAGGCAATGATAACAGATTCTTTGTGTCTATGTGTGTGGAGGATAAAGAGAGACATGTACATGGGGCTTTGTGTTGTGTAACATGGATACACATATACATAATTAGAGAGTGAGTGTGTGAGATACACATGCAGACATAAGGAGAGATGAGGATCCAGATAAATGGGTGTTTGTGCGTGTTTGTGTGTGTTTGTGCACGCGTTTGTGTGTGAGAGGGAGAGAGTGTATGTGTAGTAGAGAGACCACTGATGATGTAAACCTAGTATAAGGGAAGGGGGAATGGTGTGACATGTGTAGTAGAGAGATAGCACGGGTGCGGGCGGGGGGAGCAGACTATTTGGAAGAGATATCGAGTGTGTGTGTGGAAGAGGGGTCTGAGAGCGAGAGAAAGAGAGAGCTAGCGACGGAGAGAGAGAGAGAGAGAGAGAGAGAGGAAGAGAGGGGTTGTTTGTGTCCATAAATGGCGTATAGATAGGGAGACAATGTTGATGTTGTCCGAAATTGGCCTATGAACGGAGACGCAAGGGAAGCGAGTCATCGTGTGTGTGATAGGGACTTCATGAGAGATCTAGAATAGATGGTGTAGAGAACAATTTGCGAAATCGAGAATGATTATACATTAGGGAGCTATGCAAAGAGTCACGACATATATGCATACAGGGAAGGAGCTGGGGCGGGTCCGCATGTGGGTGAGATAGAAAGAGGAGAGTGGTGCACAAGGAGACAAAGTGTGCTTGTTTGCACTGGGGGTGGTGTGTGAGGTGAGTGCGCGAGAACCACATAACTAGGGAGATAGACGTTTGGGGGCGACGTTTTGTGTGTATGGGAAATATACACTCTACATAGTGCATGTGCTTGGGTAAGAGAGATAGCGCGAGACCTATAGAGTGAGGGAAGAGATGTGTGCATGCCCGAGAGACAAAGTGATAGAGACCTATGTTGGGGTCCGGACTTTACAAGAGAGAGGGGTGTTAATGTGCTCGTGTGTTGGTGTTTGGGGGGAGAGATCGACTTCTCTATGCGTGTGTGTGTGTGTGGTGGGGGGGGGGGTTGACTTTAGATAAAGAGTGAGGTGTCTATATTTGAGGGACTTTAGCGTAATTGAGATATTGTGCAATCATGGTTGATCAGTTTGTTTCACAGTTTGTACTATGAGATAACGATACTTTTGAACATGCATGATATACCTTGATGTGCCAGAATTACAAACCTAAGATTGGAACTTGGAATTCGACTCCATCATTAGCTTTTGTAATTCATTTAAATGGAGGTACATTTTTTAAGCCGGGATTTCGTGATTTCAAATTCATATATCAAACCTAGAGATATACAAATACGGGCATGTTCAAACTTTATAATCATCCACTTTATTCATACACATACACATTTTTGCTTTTGTCATCTTATTTAGGATAAACACATTTGGAATTTCATTTGAATTGGACTGTATGATGGTATTTGCTTGTAGTAGCACAATGATCCATATTTGAATTGAATGGACAATCTAAGT
The DNA here is from genome assembly GCA_032464435.1 of Aegilops umbellulata. Classification (NCBI taxonomy): domain Eukaryota; kingdom Viridiplantae; phylum Streptophyta; class Magnoliopsida; order Poales; family Poaceae; genus Aegilops; species Aegilops umbellulata. The sequence goes on along the minus strand of CP136054.1, from coordinate 162,878,794 downwards.
TTCGAGTTGGAGACACTGATTTTCAAAACTTGCACTTTTTTTTTGCGTGCAAAACAAACAAATTTTCGGCCATGATATCATAGTCGGCCGTACGAGAGCAGAATACTTATAATTTTAGGCGCCAAAAGCTTTCAAACTTCCCGCTCACATCGAAATATCACGCGCCCGAAAGTTCAGCCCTGCGGTATTCCTGTTTTACCCCTGCCACATGAACGGAAAAGGGCTGCTTTGGTAACTCCATTGTTTTCCCCTCTTTGCCCCCAACATTCCTCCCCAGAGCCCCTCCCCTTCCCCTCCCCGACCCCCCAACCACGGCAAGCCGCTGAATCTAGTCCTCTGCCGCAACGGTGAACCTCACACCCCGCTGGATCTACCTTCCGCACCATGGAACCCCCAACTGCCAACTCACCACTTCACCGGAGCCGCTTCAGCGACTGGCTTGTCCACCGCTCCAGATCTCCTTGACCGCCATCATGGTCCACCGCACCGGATCTGCTTAACCGGCGCCCTCGTCCACCACAGTGTAGGCCCTTCACTGACTCCCTCGTCCGCCCCTTTGCTAGCCCTTCATACAAGCCCTTGTCCGCCGCAACAGATCCGCCTCACCGAAAGCACTATACAACGCGCCCGCCGAAGCCTTCGTCCACTGCACCGCACCCGCTCCATGGACGCCATATTCAACTCCACCGGCCCTGCTTTACCGATGCCGCAGCCTCATCAGGTTATTTCAATTTGTACTCCTTCGGTTTTTCTCTTTATCGTGCAACTGTTCACTTACCACAGATGAGCTTTCTTATACGTCGACAGGCGCCGCAACTGTAGCACCGGAGCTGCTTCAGCGACGGCGACAGCCGGCCCAAACTCAACCGCAACACCAGAACCATCGACGATCCTTAGCTATCAAGTATGACAACGATACCCATACGCCACCGAGAATCAGGTACTATTATCCAACGGTCGGCGCCTACGTTCACTTTCCTAGCATAAGCACCGCACCTTTGAATTTCTTCAGGGCATCATTCAGTTTTTCATGAGACGCGTTATTCTGCTTGCACCTGTAGGGCCATACTTCTGGCAGTGAACATGTTACATGTGCTAAATTACATACTAGTGCACATATAGTTAATATGCTTTAGTTTTTTTTTCTGATGCCACATGTTGGTTCCATCAGACTGCTTAATGTTCTCTATGCTTAATTACACATCAGCAAACTAGCATGTGATTCCGCTACTTTTTGTTCGTTTTACCCTACATTTTCTGATGCTAGCTATTACATCACTGCTCCGAGCCTCTGTTCATTACTTGTTTGTGTGTTCTTGATCTTCCCAAGTTGCATGACTAATTTGATGCTTCTATTAATTATGGAGCTGCCAACCCCATCAAGCAAAATATTTGTTCTTTTGGAGCTGGCACCTTGAACAAGCATAAAAGTAGAGGGAAGCAGATATACTGTCGTGTATGCACACACCCTTCTTTCATTAGTTTAGATGAACCATTGATGATCAATTCGGACCTGTGCATGCGATTAAAATTAATTTTACCTAAATAGATGGTGCAGAATAAACTACAACAACTAGATTTGCAACCACGGGATGCTGACGATATCTTCAAAGAACATTGCAACAGCAGCTAGGCTTCACAGCAACATATGGTAAGCCAGTGTGTTTTAGTACATGTGAAATGTAATGCGAGTGGGCTGCTTTCTTGGCTTGTGCCCTCAACGTGTAATCCTACCGAATTACAAATAGTTCAGTTGTCTGCTTGGTTGTGTTGCTTGATTCGAATGCTTATTTGTTGTTACGCTATACCTGAGTTGGCCAAATATGTCAGCAGTGCCTGATGTACTATCGTAAAGAAATGCATGCCTATTTCATTTGAGTCCTTAACTTTTCCTCTCAACTTCATCACAAGACTGTCTTCGTAGTTTATATGAGGCCACACTGTTAAGTGCTTTCTCATATTATTTCAACTGCTTAGATGCCTTGGCAACTTAAATAAGCTCAGAAGAGAAAAGAGGTAAAAGATCTTTTTTTGAAATTGAAGTAGTAGAGAAAAATCTTTCCTATGGGCTTGCCATTTTCTAGGGTCACGTCCTACAGTCAACATGTGCTCTGATACCATCTTGTAGCGACCCGACCCGAATGGATCAAGTCTCTGTGCTTAAGTTTCATCCCCGGATCGGTATGCTGACACACACAGTACCCGAGGATTTATAACAGAGGTAAATCACATGTATGAAGTAGCGTAAATACTATTACCTCAATCCAAAAAGCGGAAGTAACAAGGTTGTGGATTCCCATCAACACCAACGGCAAAGTTGAGAGTAGAAATCGTAACCCTAACGTATCACTTACTCGTCTTAAGATTCCTGCAACATGAGACGTTGCAGCCACGAGGGTCAGTACATTGAATGTACTGGCAAATTCACACTGTAGAGCAATGCTGAAATATGACTATCACTGTATGCATATATGGTTGGTGGAAAAGCTCTATGGTTATAAGGTTTTTGCGAAAAGCCAATTTTCCCTACTGCAAAGATATAAATTTTTATTTAACTATCATGGTGGTTCTTAAACATTGAGAATGGTTGACAGCATTCTCAATCCCAATTAAACATCATCATTAAAACCCAACAAATTATTTAAGTAACGTGATGAGATCAACATGATAATCCAAGAACTAGATACTCAAGACATCCATAACCGGGGACACGGCTAACCATGATTAGTTTATACACTCTGCAGAGGATTGTGCACTTTTCCCCACAAGACTCGATCTCCTCCGTTGGGATTCTCGCACCACATGATGTTTGAGAAACGGATGACCGAGACATAGTCTTTCAGAAGCGCTAGCACCTTACGGTGGGTAGACCGTACCACCTACATCCCCTACATCTGCTAGTCTACCATGGTAAGAGTTCGCACAACTTAGTCAACTATGCTAGAGCCCATAATAGCTTGTGGCTGCACACGGAAGTTTCTAGTATGAATAATCTCATGATCCCTTTGAGCCTGGGTGACGGTCCATAAGAAAACAGGCAATCCTGGTCTACCCAGGTGCCTAGACAGGCAATCCTAGAATACCCAGGTGCCTCAATCCATCCAGATGTGTGTTTAAGTTGCCACCTGAAGTAAACCGTTAATTAACAATCTCACATCTGTCATGGATACTCTCGAAACCCAATCCACGTCTACGAGCATAACATGGCAATATAAGCATAGCGTAATAGTAACTCCCAAGGGTTGAATGCAGGGCAATAGGTTCCTACCTCATCAACTACTTCCCAATACCCACATGTTATCAATCCTACTCATGCAATGTTTGAGGGTTGAAACTAATGCATAAAAACTGGGTATGAAAAGGGGTATGATCAAAGTGTGAACTTGCCTGCAGTGTTGATGAAGATGATTCACACTCAAAACTCTTGATTGCTCTACTCGTCACACTCCAGTCAATCTATCGTAAGCAAGCTATAGTAACCACACATAAGCAATCGCTCAAAAGATCGAAGAACGATTAGGAAAACAACAAAATCAAGCAAATAGCTCTTGCAACATAAAAAAATTTCTAACAGTACCAAAATTATATGAATTTGGCCTTATCAGAAAGTTTGGTTCAAGAGTTTTAATTTGCAAAAAGAATCAACTAAAACGGAGTTATAAAACTCATGTTACGATCAAATGAAGATTCAAATTCAAAACTGTTTGAAATCATATTTTAAATTTTCAAAAACATTTTTAAGTTGTTTTAATGGATAGAGGGTATCATAACGAAGACGTGGGCATTGGTTTCGTTGAATTTGGACTAACAAGTAAAAAGTTATGATCGTTTGAAGATTAGGGACTAATCTGTAAAGAAAATCATCACAGATAGGTCCCTAGCCAAAATTAAAACAGAAAAAGAAAAAGACTAAATAACGAATGTTTGTTACCAGACGCTAACGAGCGAACGCTCGCTAAATAGGATTAACTAAACAGAAAACCGATCTAAAAGGAAAAACCAGATCGGGTTTTTATTGCGGATTTTTTTATCGGTTCGTGCGGTTCGTCGGTTTTACGAGAAAAACCGGCAGGGCTTGCGGTCGGCGGCGAGTCCGGCAGCGGCGGTTGCGGCTTTGGGAGGCGGCGGCTCCGGCGCGGCTGTGGCAGCACGGGCGGCTGGGCGACTACGCGGGCGAGGGCAGCGCGGGGCGAGGCGGCGACGACAGCAGCAACTAGTGGCGGCGACGGCGATGTGGCGTCAACGGCGCGGGTAGTAAGCAGTGGCGGGAGGCGGCGGTTGCGGGGAGAGGAGAGAGAGAGGGGCCCGGGGCCGGGCTCCGGTATTTATGGAAGGGCGGAGGGCAGCGCGGCTTGCGGGAGGGGGCGGCAAGGGCGGCGGCGGTGGTGTCCGATCTGGACACGGCGGTGGGGTGGCGCTGCTCGGGACTCCTGTCCCGAGCTCGGTGGCGGGGCGCTAGCCGGCTGGGCCGCGGCCTGACGAACTGGGCCGGCCCGGTCCGGTCGGTCCTAAAGTTATTAAAAAAACATTTTCTCCAACAAGTAAAAAAACAAAAAAAAATATTATATAGGCATATAATATATCAAAATTTTCAGAAAAATATTTTCTAGAAGCTGAATATTTTCCTAACATTAAATAAAATTTACACAAATTCAGATAATTCAAAGAGTGCTACAGGTCTAATAAAATCCAATAGAAATCATTATAAAAATACCAAAATTAATTCAAATTTATTTCTCTCCAATTTTCTGATGTAGGGAATCATGTTACCCTATTTTCCATATATTTTATTTTTGGAGAAAAATAATTTGAATAAAACTCAAATAACTCCGAATTGAAAATAAATTCAAAAGAACTTTGAGTTTAATTCTTTGAAACTCCCAACTCATATTTCATATGTTTTGAAGAAGTCATTTTATCTTCGCTCGTGAAAATCATTGAGTTGCATAAAGTTCCTGGGTTGGAAATATTTTCCAAATGGAATTCAAATATTTTCAAACACCCTTCTCATTTATTTAAATGGAAGAAGTCACGACATCTTCTCTCCAGGTTTTTTGTATTTGAAAATAATTTGAATTCATGGAGATCATAAAAGCAAAAATGAAAGTTTTGGAAAGTCCTTTTATTCCCTCTCATTTAACTTTCAAAAAGTTTCGAATTCACTCACTTTCAGTCAATCAATCACACAACAACCAAATCTATCTATTTAATATAACATTCCAAAATTTAAAATTTTGGGATGTTACAAACCTACCACCCTTAAAATGAATCTCGTCCTCGAGATTCGGAGAGGCTAGAAAGAAATAGGTTAGGTTTGGGGTCTTCTCAAAATCCATCGATCATCACAGGGAGTCTGGGGTGCTACCACCCTTAGAAGCATGGTTACGGTTCCATCAAAACTCTTATACTCCATCCTTTATTCTTGACGGGGCCAGTCTTCTCAAATTCTCAGGAAAATACCTTCTCTGGCTCTTCTGGTAGCGGCATAACCTTTTCCTCAATTCTTCTGTCCTTTTCATTTTGGTAAGGTTATTCTGAGACCGGGTCTTCTTAGCTGACGGGTCTGGCGCCAATACTAACAAACTATCGATGTCTCACGGTGGTTAACAATTTAGGGTTTCTCCTGCAGGAAATGGGTCTGGTTGAACCTCACCGTATGACCTACAATCGGCAACGGCTGCCGTGTACAAGGGAAAAAAATACCTATACCATTCTATGGTTTGAACAAGGTTTTGATCGTCGTCTCTTTACTATAGGTAAGTCTCTCAGATTTACCATCCCATATAGCAAGGCGAATAATAAGAGTAAGTCGGTATGGTGATCAATCCATCCCGCACCCAAATCATTACCTTGTATACGGTTTAGCGAATCTCGCTTTCTAACACTCGATCATCCTCACAAGCATTGCAAAATTTCTCTTGTCAATGAACTGAGTTCGGAAAAATCCATTGATTCTGCAAGCCAAACAAACATCTATCGTTCCTTCAGGTTTTGCGTAAACTCCTACAAAATTGTCTATCGATAACATCGTAACTTCTTCCAAGGTTTTTCCTTCAGCAAGAGTGTTCTTGCTTCTTGGCAGGTCCTGGGGCCTGTGGGTTATGGCCCATCTCATTACTTGTAATCCTTGAGCATATCCTAGGGGCAACTGATTATTTTCCAAGCATCCAGCTTCCTGGCATTCTTAAATCCTTCCAATTGTATTGTCTCTCTTCCTTCTATTGGCACCAAACCAAGACGTGATTACTCAGACTCATCATGGAGTTACAATTGCTCCATATTTCCAACATCATACCTCCTTTATCCAATAGTACTTCATCTCTTCATACTCTTGTGGATATCCCACATACCGAGATAAAACTTATACTTATGAAGTCCATATTCCACTTCGTGGAACATCATTTATCCTTTCCAGGGTCAAGCGTCCTCACAGGGTACTACCACCCGTAAAATGACACAAACTCATCCATACACCATATTTCTCATATCCTCGAAAACGGTCAAAATCTTCCTTCACAGAGTAACAACTCATAAGATCCAATCAGTACTAAGGATGCTAACTTTATTGGTGCTCAAATGGATACAATCTGTTGCATTTCCATTACACGCCTCAACTCAACACCTTCATAATATATGGAATGCTCCCACTGCTACTACTATACTTCTTACAGACTCAACTATTTAACACTAGCCTCCTTCTCTTTGGAACAATCCCTGGCAAAGTGCCCTACTTCATTACAGCGAAAGCATATTACTTCTGACAAGTCTCGTGGTTTCCTTTTTGGGCAACTGTTGAGGTAGTGCCCTAACTCCTTGCACCTGTAACAGGTGATATGACTCAAGTCCCTCCTGGGATCCAATCGGTTTCTCTTCCTGGACATTTCCGTTCCAATCAGGGCTTCTATTTCCTGCGAGCCATATTCTACTTCCTCTGTCGGGAATTCTACTAGATCCCCATTCAAACAATTTTGGGAGATGTGTCTGTCGGTGTACTAAAGTAGGGGTACCTTAGTACCCCGAACTTGTGCACGGGCAGTCGTAGCACCCCGCGGCAAGGCTTGCCAGGTGATCGCCAAAACTCTCCATGGTCCCTTCTCGGGCCATCCAAGAACAAAGTATTTGAGACAAGGCCCCGGCAGGAGGAGCTTGCCGGGAAGGCCACCCGAAGAGAGCAAGGCCCCGGCAAGAGGAGCTTGCCGGGACGACCGCTCGAAGCACAAGGCCCCGGCAAGACGAGCTTGCCGGGAAGGCCGACCGAGGCACGACAAGAGACGTGCCGCGACGCGCCACGCGTCCCGGCAAGGAACAGTGAGCGACAAGTTCCCGGGCGCGACAAGGCATCAACCGCGGCAAGGCGCTTGTCGCGGCAAGTCACCACCCCGCGCCTGCGTTCCAGCTCATCCACCCACGCGTCGCTCTGGGGCCATTCTAGGCGTACGTGGCGAGAGGCTGCGCGGCCAGGGGCATGCGGTGGCAAAGCAACGCTGACAGGGTAGCCGTCGTGGCAAACGGTGGCGCCCCTGACGGTCCCTTTTCTGCACTGTTTGGGCAACCTAGACGGGCATTTAATGCCCTTGTCCCCTGCCGTCAGAGTTAGGTATGATAGGACTGTGCAAACAGCTATACCCAACACAGCGTTTTCCGGTTTTACCCCCACCTATGTTGCCACCTGTGGGTAACCCCTTGCACATATAAAAGGAGGACCCATGCGCAACGGGGGGTGGGGGGGAAAGGGGAAGTCCACTCGCGCTCGGTCTGATTAGTTGCCTGAGTGTACTGTAGCACTCAGCGCTCCCGAAACAAGAACACAATACAAACCACAAAGCAGCAGTAGGGTTTTACGCATCCGTGCGGCCCGAAGCTGGGTAAACCCCTTGTGTGCATCGCCTCGATCCGCTCTTCGCGCGACCTCCGCCCCCCGCCGAACCAAGAAAGGGGCTCGGTCCCCATAGGTGTTTGAGGAGGCAGATTTCCCCCGACATCTGTCCTTCTTCTCCACATGAATAGCAAGACTTAGTGCGGGGTTTACTCGGGTGTTCTTTAGGTGTGTCCTCCATCTCTTCCTTCATCACAACTTCTTCTAAAAATTCCACGAGGGATCCTTTCATTACTTCTTTCTTCTACTGGATGGTTCTTTGTACCATGGGGTAAATGTGACACTGTGCTGGGTAGTGGGTAGTCCCTTCACACAAGAAACAATTGATCTGCCTAGTTGGGCATTCTTCAGCTGGGTGACTTCCTTCACAATTAGGGCATTCATCCTTGTGTTCTTTATGGTTGTGTCCTATTTCTCCACAAAGCCTGCATGCACATGGTTTCTTCATATCCTTTCCTGAAGGCTTCAATTTCTAGGACACAAACCGAGACATTAGCAAAGTCAACTTAAAATCTTCCCAATTGGTTACTCCTTGCCATCCATTGATGGTTTGGTACATCCTCCACCAAGTAGCAGCATCTCTTTCAAAACACTTAAGAGCATGTTGGGCCATATCCTTTTCGACTATAGGGTTATTCTCCATATGATCTTCCATGTTCTGAATCCATCGGTGTGTCTCCAATTGACTCATCGGTCCAGACAATACAGGCTCATCTCCATTCCTCCTCTATGGGGTCCATGGGTTTTGGAGTGGGATAAGAGAGATCGAGAGGGATGCACACAATACAAACAATGGTTTTGAAATGGCAGATTTTTATTTTGTGGCTGTCGGAAAAACATCAAACAAATGACAGCTCACAAACGTCGCATCTAACGTAGGTATATACCGGGGTTTGGTCTTCTAAAGGTCAACAAATATTCAAAACTGCCAAACTCTTCAAGTCTTGTTCATGTCTTCGATGGCTTCTTTCCATCGTGCTTGTCCTTCTCAAGTTCTTTTGCCAAATCAACTCCGTTGACGTGAAGTCTCTCATGGCGTCCTTTAATATTCTGAAGCTGCGTTCCAAACTTCTGGGTTTCAACATCCTTGGTATGAACCACGGTGCTACTGTCCTTCAGTTCCTGACGAAAACTTTGAACTCTCAAGGTTTTACTCCTCTAGCTTGGCTACTCTCAGCTTCTGAGTCCTGAGTTCTTCATGAAATGCTTCCTTATCAAACTAGTAAGCTTGCACGTGCAACGCACGTCTTAACTCCACCACATAATTAACAAAACGGTTGTCTGGGTTTAGAGAGTTTTCATCTGCACATGTTTCCCTAAAAAATAGTGTTTGCTTGGGTAGAAGAAAATTAAATCACATGGACAAATGAAGAAGGTGTAAATAATAAGATCATACTTTAAAGGGCGGAATAACATAAGCTGAAAACTCAATTGTATGAGTTACCTAATTTTGTATTTTTGATTTTTATTTCACTGTTTCTATGTATGTTCTCTTCTCTCCACTATAATTTATCAAATGTTCTTCTGAAGAGATTTGCTTTCTAGTCATACTCTAAAGGGCAGAGATTCTTTTTTGTCACTGTGGACAGGGATGTTGCATTCTTAGAACACTGACATTGATTTCTATCGGCGTCACCTGTCAACGCCGTCTCCGCCAGCACACCCCCGTCGCCCATCCTCGTTGCTGAATATTGGTAACCTGCCCGGAAACAGTAGAAATATTCAAAACCTGGACGAACTCGAAATCCTTGTCGTTGAAGAGTTTGGTCGAACACCGTGCGGGTGATCGACGCCGGTGTCGATGGAGACGGAGCAGTTGAATCATGTGATGCTGAGCATGAAGTGGCCTACCTTTGTGCACTCGATGGCGAGCGTGGGCTAGACAGGGTTCACGATGCGCTTGAAGGAGCCGAATGGGAACTGGGTAGTAGTAGTGCAGCACGATGGGCGAGGTCGTGATGAGGAAGATGGTGATTTCGGTGCCGCGCTCGTCGGTCTCGAAGTCATCCGCGACGCCGGAGGCCTCGGGTATGGAGGCGTCCACGTTGAACCCCCGGGCCTGGCGCGTCGTTGAGGACACGGGTGATGTCGACCATGGGGAACCGGTGGCTCTCGGAGCCGGACACGATGATGTCGAAGCCGGAACGGACGATGAGGCCGCCCACGGCGAGCACGCTGATGTTGTATGAGTCCGTGGTGGCGGCGCCGAGGATGGTGGCGTTCGACCCCGGGAAGGTTGCCGCCGAGCGGACTACTACGGCGGAGTTGCCGCCGCTGCCCATGGCCGTGAGGTTGACCGAGCGCCGAGGTCGATGGGCGCGCGCCCGGTGGTTTGGAACGGCTTGGTAAAGAGCTTCCTTGAGGCGGGGATGTGGGCATGGTTGGATGGGGAGGTACTGGATGAGGGCGTGCTAGCGCAGCACGTCGGCGAGGTCATGGATGGCAATGGAGGTGGGGTGCTCAATTTTTCGTTGACCATATAGGAAGCGGCCGTGATCAGTAGTTTCCTTTTTTTCACAGGGTGATTAGTAGTTTCCTTTTTTCACGAGGCGATTAGTCCTTTTGGTGGAGTATGGTCAGTCAATATAAATTGCTAAGTGCACACGAAAAAATGATCAAGTTAAGGTTAACCGTTAGATTAAGTTTAGTGGACCTAATCATGTGGTGGGATTGGTTCGTGTATATTTTATGGTGTGCGTTTAAAATAAATTACGTTTGATCTTTTATTAGTAGTGGAGATACTGCTTCTTGCAGGTCCATCTTAACTTCTTTATGTAACACTTCAGATCCTGGCGATACACCAGCTAAGGTTAAAACTTCATCTTTTGTTGATAGGTGCTTCATCAACCTTCTTGTCATCCAATCCTTCCAAAGAAATGCATGCTTAACTCAGCACAGTGACAATAGCATAAGCAGGCGATAACATCTTGGATATCCTGTGTTTATGCCCATGTCATTACCATGAGCTATCATTCCATAATTGACATCTCCTGCCTTAGGTTTTCCTTGACAAAACTTTGAGTTTTTAACTCTCGATGCTCCAGTCTTTCTCAGATACACCTTGATCTCGGGTATTGACAACTTCCATAGTCTGCCAAGTCCCATAAGGGTAGCCTTACTAGGTCATACTAAATCCGGAAATTCTTTAGAGCCTTCAGATTCTCCTAGTATAGGATTCTTCATCTGTTGTAGTTTCCATTATTGTAATGCACGGTAAAATCCTCTTCATTCCAAATGGTCTTAGTTGCCCGATATCTTGTCCTCCTTGAAGTGGTCTCATCAGTCGAATCTTCGCGTGGTCAAAAGGGGAAAGGGGTATAGTCTCACTAAAAGGGAATATTTGAATAAGCTCAGAAGAGAAGAGAGGTAAAAGATCTTTTTTTTGAAAGTGAAGTAGTAGAGAAAAATCTTTCCTATGGGCTTGCCAGTTTCTAGGGTCACTTCCTAATGTCAACATGTGCTCTGATACCATCTTGTAGCGACCCGACCCGAATGGATCAAGTCTTTATGCTTAAGTGTCATCCCTAGATCGGTATGCTGACACACACAGTACTCGAGGATTTATAACAAAGGTAAATCACATGTATGAAGTAGCGTAAATACTATTACCTCAATCCAAAAAGCGGAAGTAACAAGGTTGTGGATTCCCATCAACACCAACGGCAAAGTTGAGTGTAGAAATCGTAACCCTAACGTATCACTTACTCGTCGTAAGATTCCTGCAACATGAGACGTTGCAGCCACGAGGGTCAGTACATTGAATGTACTGGCAAATTCACACTGTAGAGCAATGCTGAAATATGACTATCACTATATGCATATATGGCTGGTGGAAAAGCTCTATGGTTATAAGGTTTTTGCGAAAAGCCAATTTTCCCTACTGCAAAGGAATAAATTTTTATTTAACTATCAGGGTGGTTGTTAAACATTGAGAATGGTTGACAACATTCTCAATCCCAATTAAACATCATCATTAGAACCCAAAAAATTATTGAAGTAGCGTGATGAGATCAACATGATAATCCAAGAACTAGATACTCAATACGTCCATAACCGGGGACACGGCTAACCATGATTAGTTTATACACTCTGCAGAGGTTTGTGCACTTTTCCCCACAAGACTCGATCTCCTCCGTTGGGATTCTCGCACTACATGATGTTTGAGAAACGGATGACCGAGACATAGTCTTTCAGAAGCGCTAGCACCTTACGATGGGTAGACCGAACCACCTACATCCCCTACGTCTGCTAGTCTACCACTGTAAGAGTTCGCACAACTTAGTCAACTATGCTAGAGCCCATAATAGCTTGTGGCTGCACACCGAAGTTTCTAGTATGAATAATCTCATGATCCCTTTGAGCCTGGGTGGCGGTCCATAAAAAAACAGGCAATCCTGGTCTACCCAGGTGCCTAGACATGCAATCCTGGAATAACCAGGTGCCTCAATCCATCCAGATGTGTGTTTAAGTTGCCACCTGAAGTAAACCGTTAATTAACAATCTCACATATGTCATGGATACTCTCAAAACCCAATCCACGTCTACGAGCATAGCATGGCAATATAAGCATAGCGTAATAGTAACTCCCAATGGTTGAATGCAGGGCAATAGGTTCCTACCTCATCAACTACTTCCCAATACCCACTTGTTATCAATCCTACTCATGCAATGTTTGAGGGTTGAAACTAATGCATAAAAACTGGGTATGAAAAGGGATATGATCAAAGTGTGAACTTGCCTGCAATGTTGATGAAGATGATTCACACTCAAAACTCTTTATAGCTCTACTCGTCACACTCCGGTCAATCTATCGTAAGCAAGCAATAGTAACCACACATAAGCAATCACTCAAAAGATCGAAGAACGATTCGGAAAACAACAAAATCAAGCAGATAGATCTTGCAACAGAAAACAATTTCTAACAGTACCAAAATTATATGAATTTGGCCTAATCAGAAAGTTTAGGTCAAGAGTTTTAATTTGCAAAAACAATCAACTAAAACGGAGTTATAAAACTCAAGTTACAATCAAAAGAAGATTCAAATTCAAAACTGTTTGAAATCATATTTTAAATTTTCAAACACATGTTTAAGTAGTTTTACTGGATAGAGGGGATCATAACGAAGACGTGGGCGTTGGTTTCGTTGAATTTGGACTAACGAGTAAAAAGTTGTGATCGTTTGAAGATTAGGGACTAATCTGTAAACAAAATCATCACAGATAGGTCCCTGGCCGAAATTAAAACAGAAAAAGAAAAAGACTAAATAACGAACGTTCATCACCAGAAGCTAACGAACGAAATCGTTCGCTGCGAAAAGCAAACGAGCGAACGCTCGCTAAATATGATTAACTAAACAGAAAACCGATCTAAAAGGAAAAACCGGATCGGGATTTTATTGCGGGTTTTTTTACCGGTTCGTGCGGTTCGTCGGTTTTACGAGAAAAACCGGCAGGGCTTGCGGTCGGCGGCAAGTCCGGCAGCGGCGGCTGCGACTTCGGACGACGGCGGCTCCGGCGAGGGCGGCGTGCTCCGGCGCGGCTGTGGCAGCGCGTGCGGCCCGGCGACTACGCGGGCGAGGGCAGCGCGGGGCGAGGCGGCGACGGCAGCAGCAACTAGCGGTGGCGCGGGCAGCAAGCAGCGGCGGGAGGCGGCGGTTGCGGGGAGAGGAGAGAGAGAGGGGCCCGGGGCCGGGCTCCGGTATTTATGGAGGGGCGGAGGGCAGCGCGGCTTGCGGGAGAGGGCGGTAAGGGCGGCGGCGGTGGTTTCCGATCTGGACACTGCGGCGGGGCGGCGCTGCTCGGGACTCCTGTCCCGAGCTCGGTGGCGGGGCGCTGGCCGGCTGGGCCGCGGCCTGGCGAACTGGGCCGGCCCGGTCCGGTCGGTCCTAAAGTTAAAAAAAAACTTTTTCTCCAACAAATAAAAAATAGAAAAATATATATTATATAGGCATATAATATATCAAAATTTTCAGAAAAATATTTTCTACAAGTTGAGCATTTTCCTAGCATTAAATAAAATTCACACAAATTCAGATAATTCAAAGAGTGCTACTGGTCTAATAAAAGTTAATAGAAATCATTATAAAAATACCAAAATTAATTCAAATTTATTTCTCTCCAATTTTCTGATGTAGGGAATCATGTTACCCTATTTTCCATATATTTTATTTTTGGAGAAAATAATTTGAATAAAACTCAAATAACTCCAAATTGAAAATAAATTCAAAAGAACTTTGAGTTTAATTCTTTCAAACTCCCAACTCATATTTCATATGTTTTGAAGAAGTCATTTTATCTTCGCTCGTGAAAATCATTGAGTTGCATAAAGTTCCTAGGTTGGAAATATTTTCCAAATGGAATTCAAATATTTTCAAACACCCTTCTCATTTATTTAAATGGAAGAAGTCATGTCATCTTCTCTCCAGGTTTTTTGTATTTGAAAAGAATTTGAATTCACGGAGATCATAAAAGCAAAAATGAAAGCTTGGGAAAGTCCTTTTATTCCCTCTCATTTAACTTTCAAAAAGTTTCGAATTCACTCACTTTCAGTCAATCAATCACACAACAACCAAATCTATCTATTTAATATAACATTCCAAAATTTAAAATTTTGGGATGTTACATTTAAATAGGGGCAGATGTGTCACTTCCATCAGACGTGACACAACCGCCCTACCTGTCAGCCCCGTTCATACACCGTGGGCGCCAACCGTGGGCGGCAAAACACCCTCTCCTCGCCCGAAATAGTTATCGGCAAATATTTGGGAGATGCGAGATTACCGTCCTATCCCCAACCGACTCGATGTCCGAAATTTTAAACGGGGGATAAGTTCGTAACTTTCCCCCATTTCAAAGAAGCGCAACCCAAAGTTTGAGATCCCCCCTCCCCTCCATTTCCCCATTCATACACCGCCGGCGGCACGACAACCTCCGCACTGCGGCCAGCCTCCTCCGTCCGCCACCCCATCCTCCACCTTGCCGGAGCCACTACCCCTACCCCGTCGTCCACTACAAGAGATGGACGTCTCTCATCCACGGCGCTGGACCAGGATCCTTTCATCGCCTCCTCTCGCTTCATTGGCGCCGTCGTCCACCTTGCCGTTGCCGCTCCTATGACCGCCTCGTCCACGGCAACAGGATATATCCCCCGACCTGGCCGTCTGCCGTCTAAAGTCTATCATTGACACAACTGAGGTCTACTCAGCTTCTTCAGCTGTTTGGGGGGCCCGACCTGGCCAGGCCTAGTGCCTTCTGAAGTGTTCTCAGTTTTGTATATTCTTTTGTCGGCGTGTTTATTTGCACTGGTGGCGAACTTTGATGCCTAGTGGATGTAATATGTGTGATAGCCGTGATAGCCTAGCGTAAGTTGCTTGCTTATTTATTTCCTTGTTGTCTTGTTTATTTGTTTGCTTGTAGTCATTGCAGTTCTTTTTCCGCGGTTTTCTAGTGGCTGCAATAACCTATTTTTTAAAACTAGGCCACAATAACCATGGGCTAATATTTACTGTAGTGACACTGGGCCTCCTACGGACCGTAGAAACAGTGGGCCTTCTACAGGCCGTAGAAACAGTGGGCCTTCTACGGGTCATAGAAACAATGGGCCTTCTACGGGCCGTAGAAACAATGGGACTTATACGGGTCGTATGATCGATTGGCCAAACATGGGCCAATAACATGCCGCATTATGGCCGTAAACGGGCTAGAGTTGGAATCGTCCGCTCATGGGCCGACCATAACGTGTCATCGTTAGTAGGCCGTATTTGATGACGCTATGAAAACGGCTCAACGTATTAACGGATCACAAACGGGCCGACTATAACCACGGGATGAATTTGGCCCACAAGCAGAAAATGACAGTAACGGTCCGTAAGTAAACGAATGCTGGAAATGAGCCCAAGAATAAATGGGCTCTGAGAAGGCCGAAAGATAACATGGGCTGGAAATGGCCAAAAGGAATAACGGGCCGTTAATGGGTATAAAGTGATACACTGTTCATTACGGGCCAGTTTCACAACGGGCCATTAATGGGTGTAAAGTGATACACTATTCATTACGGGCCCGTTTCACCACGGGCCGTTAATAGGCCAAGAGTTACATAGGGCCTCATGTGGGCCGAAAGACGTCATGGTCCATACATGGGCCAGAAGTGAAAATGGGCTGGGATCATATTGGGTGGCCCAGATGACGCTACTGGGCCTAATTCGGATCGGGCGTAACGGGCCTTGGGTTAGAGGGCTGTAAATGGGCTATATGCGAACAGGCCGTTAACAGGCTTTACATGGGCCGGCCCGCCACCTTTTGACCAAGTCAAACGGGCAGGCCTTTTCACAGGAATGGGCCTCTGTTGGGTCGTGCCACGTGTCGACGTATCATAGGCACCTTCTGTCCAATGAGTGGATGACATCTGTCCCAACGATGAGCCGACACGTGTTTCCTCCAGCCAATGGTGATTTTACACATGGAAAATCCCATTGGTCGGGGCTGTTAACGGGTTATCGGATGCAAAACCTGACCCGATAGCTTAACGGCGTTCCGTTACGGTGGATGCCATGTGTCGGTCACCCTTGACGAAAGCACTTCTGTGACACGGGATTTATCGTCATGGAAGTGGACACTTCCGTGATGATAATTTTGGTAATGTCATGAAACACTTCTACGACAGCACATGTATGACTATCTTGATTCTGTCATAAAATCATCATGGATGTACATGCATGACAGAAAATGCGACCTACTGTGACAAACACGTATCATCACAGAAGTGTTTTTTTTGTAGTGTATCTCTGGGCCCTCTCGGTAATGCACATCACTATAAGCCTTACAAGCAATGTGACTAATGAGTTAGTTGTGGGATGATGCATTACATAACGAGTAAAGAAACTTGCCGGTAACAAGATTGAACTAGTTATGATGATACCGACGATCGAATCTCGGGCAAGTAACAGACCGATGACAAAGGGAATAACATATGTTGTCTTGCGGTTTGACCAATAAAGATCTTCGTAGAATATGTGGGAACCAATATGAGCATCCAGGTTCCACTATTGGTTATTGACCATAGATGTGTCTCGGTCATGTCTACATAGTTCTCGAACCCGTAGGGTCCGCACGCTTAATGTTCGATGACGATTTGTATTATGAGTTATGTGTTTTGGTGACCGAAGTTTGTTCGGAGTCCCGGATGAGATCACGGACATGACGAGGAGTCTCGAAATGGTCGAGAGGTAAAGATTGATATATTGGAAGGTTATATACGGACATCAGAATGGTTCCGAAGAGGTTTGGGGATTTTTCGGATTACGGGGAGGTTACCGGAACCCCCCGGGAAAGTTAATGGGCCTCATGGGCAACAGTGGAGAGAAGGAGGCAGGACACAAGAGATGGTGCCCCCCCCCGTAGCAGTCCGAATTGGACAAGGGGTGGGGGCGCGGCCCCACTTTCCTTCTCCTTCTCCCCCTCTTTCCCATTTCCCCTCTCCACTAGAAGGAAGGGGGAGCCGACTCGGACTAGGAGTCCTAGTGGGACTCCCCCCATGGCGCGCCCCTCCTGGACGCCGGCCTCCTCCTCCCCTCCTTTCTATACGTGGGCAAGGGGCACCCCAAAGGCACATCAATTATTCTCTTAGCTGTGTGCGGTGCCCCCCTCCACAGTTTACTCCTCCGGTCATAGCGCCGTAGTGCTTAGGCAAAGCCCTGTGTGGATCACATCACCATCATCGTCACCAAGCCGTCGTGCTGACGGAACTCTCCCTCGACCCTCTGCTGGATCAAGAGTTCGAGGGACATCATCGAGCTGAACGTGTTCTGAACACGGAGGTGTCGTACGTTCGGTGCTAAGATCAGTTGGATCGTGAAGACATTTGACTACATCAACCGCGTTAAACTAATGGTTCCGCTTTCGTTCTACGAGGGTACGTGGACACACTCTCCCCCTCTCGTTGCTATGCATCTCCTAGATACATCTTGCATGATAGTAGGAATTTTTTTGAAACTGCATGCTACGTTCCCCAACACATACTTCTGGCAGTGAACATGTTACCTGTGCTAAATTACAAAAGAGTGCACAGATAGTTACAATGCTTTAGTTTTGTCCTAAGTATTACTGTACTTCCTAGATATCATTGCCTACTATTTTACTTCATGCATGCTATATTTATGATAATGGTGTTGTTCTGATGCCACATGTTGGTTCCGTCAGACTGCTTCATGTTCCCTATGCTTAATTACACATCAGCAAACTAGCATGTGGTTCCGCTGCTTTTTGTTCGTTTTACCCTACATTTTCTGATGCTAGCTATTACATCACTGCTCCGAGCCTCTGTTCATTACTTTTTTGTGCGTTCTTGATCTTTCCAAGTTGCATGACTAATTTGATGCTTCTATTAATAATGGAGTTGACAACCTGTGACGGCCCCGATTCAATCATACACTAATCATACATGGAAACATGTACGATCAAGATCCGGAACTCACGGGAAGATATCACAACACAACTCTAAAAATAAAATAAGTCATACAAGCATCATAATACAAGCCAGGGGCCTCGAGGGCTCGAATACAAGTGCTCGATCATAGACGAGTCAGTGCAAGCAAGAATATCTAAGTACAGACATAAAGTTAAATAACGTGCTATAAGATGGCTAGCACAAACTGGGATACATATCGAAAGAGGCGCATGCCTCCTACCTGGGATCCTCCTAAACTACTGTTGGTCGTTGGTGGCGGCCTGCACGTAGTAGTAGGCACCTCCGGTGTAGTAGGAGTCATCGTCGACAGTGGCGTCTGGCTCCTGGGCTCCAGCATTTAGTTCCGACGTCCGAGAAGAAGAGCAAAAGGGGGGAAAGAGGGAGCAAAGCAACTGTGAGTACTCATCCAAAGTACTCGCAAGCAAGGATCTACACTACATATGCATGAGTATCTGTGTAAAGGGGTAATATTGGTGGACTGAACTGCAGAATGCCAGAATAAGAGGGGGATAGCTAGTCCTGTCGAAGACTACGCTTCCGGCGGCCTCCATCTTGCAGCATGTAGAAGAGAGTAGAAGGTAAGTTTACCAAGTATCATAGCATAGCATAATCCTACCTGTCGATCCTCTCCTCGTCGCCCTGTGAGAGAGTGATCAACGGGTTGTATCTGGTACTTGAAAGGGTGTCTTTTATTAAGTATCCGGTTCTAGTTGTCATAAGGTTAAGGTACAACTCCGGGTCGTCCTTTTACCGAGGAACATGACTATTCGAATAGATAAACTTCCCTGCAGGGGTGCACCACATTACCCAACACGCTCGATCCCTCAGGCGAACACACTTTCCTGGGTCATGTCTGTCCTTGGAAGATCAACATGTCGCAGCCCCACCTAGACTCAACAGAGAGGTCAGCACGCCGGTCTAAATCCTAAGCGCGTAGGGGTCTGCGCCCATCGCCCATTTTACTCCTGCATGTTGTGTGGGCGGCCGGAAGCAGACCTAGCCCCTTAATACAAGCACAGGCTTACGGTCCAATCCGATGCGCGCCACTCAACCGCTGACGTCAAAAAGAGCTTCTGCTGATACCACGACGTTGAGTGCCCATAACTGTTCCTGCGTAGTTGGTTAGTGCGTATAGGCTCGTAGCCAGACTCAGATCAAATGCCAAGATCTCGTTAAGCGTGTTATTTTGAAGCAACCGCGGACGCCGACCAGGACTAGGCCCACCTCTTGCCTAGGTATTCTCAACCTGCCCTGTCGCTCCGCCACAAAGATCCACGCAGAGGGTCATCGGGAAAGTATGTCCTTTCAGCCCCAATCCGTGAATCACACGCGGGTACTCAACGAGCCGACCCGACTTTGGTCACAATATGTATCATGTATTATGTATATAAGTATATACCCGTGATCACCTCCCGAGTGATCACAGCCCGATAGTATAGCATGGCAGACAGACAAGAATGTAGGGCCACTGATGGAATACTAGCATCCTATACTAAGCATTTAGGATTGCAGGTAAAGGTAACAACAGTAGTAGCAAAGACAGGCTATGCAGCAGAACAGGAGTAACCGAAAGCAGTAACATGCTACACTACTCTAATGCAAGCAGTAGAGAGAAGGAATAGGCAATATCGGGTTGATCGGGGAGGGGGGCTTGCCTGGTTCTCTTGCAAGAAGGAGGGGTCGTCAATACCGTAGTCGATCGGGGCAGCAGCGGCATCGGTCTCGTAGTCTACCGGAGAGAAGAAGGGGAAGAAACAATAAATATAATGCACACATAAGCATGACGATGCATGACATGACAATGAGCGGTGCTAGGTGTGCCCTAACTCGATAGTAGGTGATACCGGCGAAGGGGGAAAACATCCGGGAAAGTATTCCCGGTGTTTCACGTTTTCAGACAGATGAACCAGAGGTGAATGTTGCACGTTCACTATGCTAGGGACGTGTGGCTCACAAACGGACGCGTATTCGGATTCGTCTCGTCGTTTTGAGCAACTTTCATTACAAAGTATTTTTATCCGAGCTATGGATTATTTTATATTAATTTTCAAAGTTTTAATCAATTTATAAATTATTATTATGAAGTTAATTCAAAAATAGCATTATTGCATCAGCATGATGTCCGGATGACATCAGCAGTCAACAGAGGTGTTGACTGGGTCAAACTGACATGTGGGGTCCGCATGTCATTGACCGATTAACTAACTAACAGTTAATTAGGTTAATTAATCACAATGAATTAAGTTAAATAATTTAGTTAACTGATTAATTAATTAATTAAATTTTATTTTTATTTATTATTATTATTATTATTTATTTTTAAATCTTTTTTAAACGTTCCAGAGGCGTGGCCCCCCCGTGTCAAAGGCACAGGGGCCATAGTAGGTTTGGGCATTGCGGGCACCGCCCGAACAGGCGCAGCGGGTGCGGGCGCTAGGCGCAGCCCGAGCGGGCGCATGCCGAGGGGCGCGCGGGGCGGCGGACCCGGCAGGTCGCCAGGCTGGCATGGGCGAGGCCAGCACGGGTCGGCCGGTGCAGCGAGCGGCGGCAGGCACGGCCCCACAAGGGCAGGCGCGCATGGGTGCTTGGCAGGGCTGCAGCAGGGGGGCGCATGAGGCGCGGTGCAGCGGGCGCGAGGCGCGGCGCAGACAGACACGAGGCGCGGCGCGCCCATGGCGTAGACGGACACCATGGCGGGACGGAGGCGGTGGCCGAAGCAAGCAACTGCAGGGGAGCCGGGGCGACAGGCAACGCAGGCGAGGCGAGTGGCCAGGCGGAGTGGAAGGCCCTGGGTCGTAGTGAGCGTGACTGGCGCAGGGGAGGCGGGCGCGTGCGCGCGCGACGGCGCGCCGTGCGGTGCGAGTGCGGCCTGGAGCGCGGGCGCGCGGGGTGCAGCTAAGAGAGGCCACGGCGGAAGCGAGCGGCATGCGGGCGCGGGGGAGACATGAGGAGAGGGGGGCTCACGGTGACCGTAGGGAAAGGGTAGAGGTTTAGTATTTGTTTATTATTTAATAGCATTCATATAATTGTTTTTTCTAGTGTTTTATTCATCTTATGGTATTTAAATATTTTATAAAAGTGTGGTTTCTCCACCACAATTACATACGCATTATTTGGCACAATCCGGACATTTTAGTTTTATTGTTTGAAAACTTTTGTTGTTTGCCTATATTTTGAATTTGAATTGTTTTGAACTAACGCGAGTTTAACAACAGTAACCGAGGTGACATGGCATCATTAGCAGAGGTTTACTGTAGCTTAATTATCTGGGCGTCACACAACCCCATCAAGCAAAATATTTGTTCTTTTGGGGCTCGCACTTTGGACAAGTATAAAAATAGAGTGAAGCACATATATTTTCGTGTAAGCACACACCATTCTTTCATTAGCTGAGATGAACCATTGATGATCAATTTGAACCAGTGCATGCGATTAAAATTAATTTTACCTAAATAGAGGGTGCAGAATAAACTACAACAACTAGATTTGCAACCACGGGATGCTGACGATATCTTCAAAGAACATTGCAATAGCAGCGAGGCTTCACAGCAACATATGGTAAGCCAGTGTGTTTTAGTACATGTGAAATGTAATGCATGTGGGCTGCTTTCTTGGCTTGTGCCCTCAACCTTTAATCCTACAGAATTACAAATAGTTTAGTTGTCTGCTTCTCTTTATTGCTTGATTCGAATGCTTGTTTGTTACTTGTTAGGCTATACCTGAGTTGGCCAATATGTCAGAAGTGTCTGCTGTACTATCGTAAAGAAATGCATGTCTAGTTCATTTGAGTCCTTAACTTTTTCCTATGAACTTCATCAAAGACTGTCTTCGTAGATTATATGAGGCCACACTGTTAAGTGCTTTCTCAGATTATTTCAACTACTTAGATGGCTTGGCAACTTAAATATAGCGGTGGTTTGTACGTCTCCAACGTATCTATAATTTTTATTGTTCCATGCTATTATATTATCCATCTTGGATGTTTTATATGAATTTATATGATATTTTATATGATATTTGGGACTAACCTATTAACCTAGAGCCCAGTGCCAGTTTATGCTTTTTCCTTGTTTTTGAGTTTTACAAAAAAGGAATACCAAACGGATTCCAATTGACGTGCCAATTTTTGATGATTTCTTCTAGACCAAAAGAAGCCCCCAGAGTAAAATAGTTGGGCCAGGAGAGCCCCGAGCCATCCACGAGGGTGGAGGGCGCGCCCTACCCCCCTGGGCGTGCCCCCTGCCTCATGGATGACTCGGACACCCCTGACGTGAGACCGATGCCAAAAATTCCTATAAATACAGAAAGCCTCGAAAACAAACCTAGATCGGGAGTTCCTCCGCCGCAAGACTTTGTAGCCACCAAAAACCAATTGGGACCCTGTTCCGACAGGGTGCCAGAGGGGGGAATCATCACCGGTGGCCATCTTCATCATATTGGCGCTCTGCATGATGAGGAGGGAGTAGTTCACCCTCGGAGCTGAGGGTATGTACTAGTAGCTATGTGTTTGATCTCTCTCTCGTGTTCTTGATTTGGCACGATCTTGATGCATCACGAGCTTTGCTATTATAGTTAGATTTTATGATGTTTCTCCCCCTCTATCTCTTGTAATAGATTGAGTTTTCCCTTTGAAGTTATCTTATCGGTTTGAGTGTTTAAGGATTTGAGGACACTTGATGTATGTCTTGCGTGGGATACCCTTGGTGACAATGGGATATTCTATTGATTCACTTGATGTATGTTTTACGGGTTCTGTGACCTTGGGAATCGATGCATAATGGTTGGCACATGTTTTCGTCTTGAATCTCCGGTAGAATCTTTGGGGCACTCTTTGAAGTTCTTTGTGTTGGTTTGAATAGATGAATCTGAGATTGTGTGGTGCATATCGTATAATCATACCCGTGGAGACTTGTGGTGACATTGGAGTATCTAGGTGACATTAGGGTTTAGGTTGATTTGTGTCTTAAGGTGTTATTTTACTACGAACTCTAGGGCTGTTTGTGACACTTATAGGAATAGCCCAATGGATTGATCGAAAAGAATAACTTTGAGGTGGTTTCGTACCCTACAATAATCTCTTCGTTTGTTCTCAGCTATTAGTGACTTTGGAGTGACTCTTTGTTACATGTTGAGGGATTGTTATATGATCTAATTATGTTATCCTTGTTGAGAGAACTTGCATTAGTGAAAGTATGAACCCTAGGCCTTGTTTCGAAGCATTGCAATACCGTTTGTGCTCACTTTTATCATTAGTTACCTTGCTGTTTTTATATTTTAAGATTACAAAAACCTATATCTACCATCCATATTGCACTTGTATCACCATCTCTTCACCGAACTAGTGCACCTATACAATTTACCATTGTATTGGGTGTGTTGGGGACACAAGAGACTCTTTGTTATTTGGTTGCAGGGTTGTTTGAGAGAGACCATCTTCATCCTACGCCTCCCACGAATTGATAAACCTTAGGTCATCCACTTGAGGGAAATTTTCTACTGTCCTACAAACCTCTGCACTTGGAGGCCCAACAACGTCTACAAGAAGAAGGTTGTGTAGTAGACATCAAGCTCTTTTCTGGCGCTGTTGCCGGGGAGGTTAGTGCTTGAAGGTATATCTTTAGATCTTGTAATCGAATCTTTTAGTTTCTTGTTTTATTACTAGTTTAGTTTATAAAAGAAAACTACAAAAAAATTGAATTGAGGGTGCCTCATATGCTTCATCTTTTTAAATCTTTCGTGAAAATAAGGATTCCGATAATTGAGCCAAAATGTTAGAAGAAGAATGCTATAAAATGTTTGGCATACAATCTTTGAATGATGAGCATGATTGTAATGTTTTTAGTCTGAACTCTTTGAATATCCATAGTACTAATGATGATTGCACTAGTCATGATGAAAATGTCTCTTATAAGCATGTCAATTTTTGTGCAGTGCATAGAGTTTGCAAGTACACACCAAATAGGGAAGATAGATTTTGCAAGAGGCATAAGTATTTAGAAACTAAATGGTTGCAAGAGAGGCTAGATGTTTGTGCTAAAAATTTAAAATTTCTTTGCCATCCTTGTGAACTTTGCAATGAACGTGATCATTTAAATCTCTAATTCAAATTGTTTCATGATTGAATTGTGTCCAAATATTGTGATGACTTGATTTCCCTTGCGCATCATAATGAACTTAGTTTGCTTGTGGGTTATGAACAAATGAAATGTATAACTAATGATCTTCCAGAATTTGTTCTGGATAAAGTTCTTGATTTTGATCTAGAGGAAATTTATATGTATTGTGCAGTGAATTGCATTGAAAATCCTTATATTGCCAATTACATAAAGACAAGAAAAAAAATGGAAGATGAAGAAATACTAATGAAAGGGAAGAGATTTCCAAATATCCTCCTATTCTTTCTTATGATGAATCAGGTAACGAGGAGGAGCTTTTATTCAACCAATCTTTTTAATAAGGAGCTCCAAAAAGAGGATTAAACCCACACATGATGCGAAGAAGAAAAAGAAAAGACGAAGAAGCAAAGGTAAAAAGGTATCCCTTCCAAATGATGTTGCTCCTATTACTCATTGTGATGATGATAATTGCTATACTATTGGTTCTATCCATACTATTAATGATGAGACTGATTATGCTTATGATATGAAAAGGCCCAAGCTTGGGGATGCTATGTTTAATGAAGATGATATTTTTAGTCTCCCAAGTTTTGATGAGCAAATTTATTATGATGATAGCATGCCTCCTATATATTATGATTATATTCATGAAAGTGGGTTTGGAAGAGTGTCAACTTTAGGAACTAATGATCCTACTAGTTTGGAGGGTGTTGAATCTTATTGTGACAATTATGAAAGTGTATTTGGAGAGGTCATGACTTTATTTAGTAATGATTCCACTATCTTGGAAGAGGTTCCAATTGATTATTATGAGAACAAAGTTGCTACTTATGATGATTATTGTGATGACATATATGCTATAAAAAGTAGTGATGATTATATTTATAAAACTTGTCATGATTATGATTACCCTTTTTCTGAACATTAATCTTTTAATGTGGAAACAATTTATATTATTCAAGTTTCTTATGATACTCCCACTATTCTGAATGAGAAGAATTTTGCTTATGTGGAGAGTAATAAAATTTATATGCTTGTGCATCATGAAAATAGTGCTTTATGTGATAGTTATATTGTAGAATTCATTCATTATGCTTCTGAAATTTATTATGAAGGAGGAACATATGCTTCTAGGAATTGCAATAATATCAAGTTTCCTCTCTATGTGTTGAAAATCTTGAAGCTATGCTTATTTTGCTTTCCTTTGCTAGTTGATTCTTGTTCCCATAAGTTGTTTGCTCAAAAAATCCCTATGCATAGGAAGTGGGTTAGGCTTAAATGTGCTAGTTATATTCTTCATTATGTCCTCTTTATATTTCAAATCTTATCTTTTATGTGAGCATCATTGAAATCATCATGCCTAGCTAGAAAGGCATTAAAGAAAAGAGCTTGTTGGGAGACAACCCAATATTTACCCCTAATGTTTTTGTGTCTACACATGATTAATCTACTATAGTAATAATGTTTTATAGCTTTTGTTTCAATAAAGTGCCAAGTAGAACCTTTGGGAAGACTTGGGTGAAAATTAATGTGATCTTGCTATAAAAAATAGAAACTTTGCGCTCACGAGATTAGGTGTCATTTTTTTTACAGAAGAGTGCTTTTAAGTTTATTATTTTTGAAGAATATTAATAGACAAATTCCTCACGTCCACCAATTTATTTCAGAATTTTTGGAGTTACATAAGTATTCGAGAGTTACAGATTACTACACACTGTTCTGTTTTTGACAGATTCTGTTTTCTATGTGTTGTTTGCTTGTTTTGATGAATCTATGAGTAGTATCGGAGGGTATGAACCATAGAGAAGTTGGAATACAGTAGATATTACACCAATATAATTAAAGAAGGAGTTCACAACAGTACCAAAAGTGGTTATTTTATTTCCTTATACTAACGGAGCTTACGAGTTTTCTGTTGAGTTTTGTGTTGTGAAGTTTTCAAGTTTTGGGTAAAGATTCGATGGACTATGGAATAAGGAGTGGCAAGAGCCTAATATTGGGGATTCCCAAGGCACCCCAAGGTAATATTCAAGGACAACCAAGAGCCTAAACGTGGGGATGCCCCGGAAGGCATCCCCTCTTTTGTCTTTGTTCATCGGTAACCTTACTTGGAGCTATTTTTTTATTCACCACATGATATGTGTTTTGCTTGGAGCGTCATTTTGTTTTATTTTGTTTTTCTTGATGTTTGAATAATATCCAAAGATCTGAAATTATTAAATGTTAGAGAGTCTTCACATAGTTACATAATTATTCAACTACTCATTGATCTTCACTTATATCTTTCGGAGTAGTTTGTCGTTTGCTCTAGTGCTTAACTTATATCTTTTAGAGGACGGCGGTGGTTTTATTTTGAAGAAATAGATGAACTCTCATGATTCACTTATATTATTTTGAGAGTCTTAAAAAGCATGTTAATTTTCTTTGGTTATAAATTTAGTCCTAATATGATAGGGATCCAAGAGGGATATAATAAAAACTTTCATATGAAGTGCATTGTATACTATGAGAAGTTTGATTCCTTATGATTGTTTTGAGATATGAATATGGTGATATTTGAGTCATGATAGTGGAGTAGTTGTGAATTTGAGAGATACTTGTGTTAAAATTTGTGATTCCCGTAGCATGCACATATGGTGAACCGTTATGTGATCAAGTTGGAGCATGATTTATTTATTGATTGTCTTCCTTATGAGTGGAGGTCGGGATCGCGCGATGGTTAATTCCTACCAATCTTTCCCCTAGGAGCATGCGTCTGGTACTTTTTTTTATGGCTTGTAGATTTTTGCAATAAGTATGTGAGTTCTTTATGACTAATGTTGACTCCATGGATTATACGCGCTCTCACTCTTCCACCATTGCTAGCCTCTCTAGTGTCACGCAACTTTCGCCGGTACTATACTCCCACCATATACCTTCCTCAAAATAGCCACCATACCTACCCATTATGGCATTTCCATAGCCATTCCAAGATATATTTCCATGCAACTTTCCGCCATTCCGTTTATTATGACACGCTCCATCATTGTCATATTGCTTTGCATGATCATGTAGTTGACATCGTATTTGTGGCAAAGCCACCGTTCATAATTCTTTCATACATGTCACTCTTGATTCATTGCACATCCCGGTACACCACGAGAGGCATTCATATAGAGTCATATTTTGTTCTAAGTATTGAGTTGTAATTCTTGAGTTGTAAGTAAATAAAAGTGTGATGATCATCATTATTAGAGCATTGTCCTAGTGAGGAAAGGATGATGGAGACTATGATTCCCCCACAAGTCGGGTTGAGACTGCAGACCCAAAAAAAAAGTGGCCAAAAAAAGAGAGGGCCCCCCAAAAAAGAGAAAACAAAAAATGAGAGAAAAGAGAGAAGGGGCAATGCTACTATCCTTCTACGACACTTGTGCTTCAAAGTAGCACCATGATCTTCATGATAGAGAGTCTCCTATGTTGTCACTTTCATATACTAGTGGGAATTTTCATTATAGAATTTGGCTTGTATATTCCAATGATGGGCTTCGTCAAATGCCCTAGGTCTTCATGAGCAAGCAAGTTGGATGCACACCCACTTAGTTTCTTTTTGAGCTTTCATATACTTATAGCTCTAGTGCATCCGTTGCATGGCAATCCCTACTCACTCACATTGATATCTATTGTTGGGCATCTCCATAGCCCGTTGATACGCCTAGTTGATGTGAGACTATCTTCTCCTTTTGTCTTCTCCACAACCACCATTTTATTCCACCTATAGTGCTATGTCCTGGCTCACGCTCATGTATTCCGTGAAAGGTTAAAAAGTTTTAGAATACTAAAGTATGAACCAATTGCTTGGCTGAAACCAGGGTTATGCACGATTGCTACCTCTTGAGCATGCGTTGATTTTCCCTTGAAGAGGAAAGGGTGATGCAGCAAAGTAGCGTAAGTATTTCCCTCAGTTTTTGAGAACCAAGGTATCAATCCAGTAGGATGTTACACGCAAGTCACCTTGTACCTGCACAAACAAATAAGAACCTTACAACCAATGCGATAAAGGGGTTGTCAATCCCTTCACAGCCACTTGCAAAAGTGAGATCTGATAGAGATAATAAGATAAATATTTTTGCTATTTTTATGATATAGATTGGAAAGTAAAGATTGCAAAATAAACAAAGGAATAAATAGTAAATTGATAGGAAAATAATATGATGGAAGATAGGCCCAGGGGGCCTAGGTTTCACTAGTGGCTTCTCTCAAGATAGCATAATCTACGGTGGGTGAACAAATTACTGTCGAGCAATTGATAGAAAAGCGCATAGTTATGACAATATCTAGGCATGATCATGTATATAGGCATCACGTCCGTGACAAGTAGACCGAAATGATTCTGCATCTACTACTATTACTCCACACATTGACCGCTATCCAGCATGCATCTAGAGTATTAAGTTCATAAGAACAGAGTAACACATTAGGCAAGATGACATGATGTAGAGGGATAAACTCAAGCAATATGATATAAACCCCATCTTTTTATCCTCGATGGCAACAATACAATACATGCCTTGCTACCCCTGCTGTCACTGGGAAAGGACACTGCAAGATTGAACCCAAAGCTTAGCACTTCTCCCATGACAAGAAAGATCAATCTAGTAGGCCAAACCAAACTGATAATTCGAAGAGACTTGCAAAGATATTTAAATCATGCATAAAAGAATTCAGAGAATAATCAAATATTGTTCATAGATAATCTTGATCATAAACCCACAATTCATCGGATCTCGACAAACACACCGCAAAAAGAATTACATCGAATAGATCTCCAAGAAGATCAAGGAGAACTTTGTATTGAGATCCAAAGAGAGACAAGAAGCCATCTAGCTAATAACTATGGACCCGAAGGTCTATGGTAAACTACTCACACATCGTCGGAGAGGCTATGGTGTTGATGTAGAAGCCCCCCGTGATTGATTCCCCCTTCGGTGAAGCGCCAGAAAAGGCCCCAAGATGGGATCTCACGGTACAGAAGGTTGTGGTGGTGGAAATAGGGTTTCGTGGTGCTCTCGGATGTTTTTGCGGTACATGAGTATATATAGGCGAAGGAAGTAGGTCGGTGGAGCCACGAGGGTGGGAGGTGCGCCTACCCCCTGGGCGCACCTCCCTACCTCGTGGCCGCATCGTTGCTTCCTTGATGTCCACTCCAAGTCTCCTAGATTGCGTTTGTTCTAAAAATAACTCTCCTGAAGGTTTCGTTCCGTTTGGATTCCGTTTGATATTCCTTTTATGCGAAACACTGAAATAGGCAAAAAAACAGCAATTTGCACTGGGCATTCGGTTAATAGGTTAGTCCCAAAAATAATATAAAAGTGCATAGTAAAGCCCATTAAACATCCAAAACAGATAATATAATAGCATGGAACAATAAAAAATATAGATACGTTGGAGACGTATCAAGCATCCCCAAGCTTAATTCCTGCTTGTCCTCGAGTAGATAAATGACAAAAACAGAATTTTTGATGTGGAATACTACCTAACATAATTTCCTAAGTAATTCTCTTTATTGTGGCATGAATGTTCAGATCCGAAAGATTCAAGATAAAAGTTTAATATTTACATAAAAATAATAATAGTTCAAGCATACTAACTAAGCAATTGTGTCTTCTCAAAATAACATGGCCAGAGAAAGCTTATCCCTACAAAATCATATAGTTTGGCATGCTTTATTTTCGTCACACAAGAATGCTCTCATCATGCACAACCCCGATGACAAGCCAAGCAATTGTTTCATACTTTAGTAATCTCAAACTTTTTTTCAACTTTCATGCAATACATGAGCATGAGCCATGGACATAGCACTATGGGTGGAATAGAATATAATGATGGGGTTGTGAGGAGAAGACAAAAAAAAGAGGAAGTCTCACATTGACGCGGCTAATCAACGGGCTAGGGAAATGTCCATCAATTGATGTCAATGCAAGGAGTAGGGATTGCCATGCAACGGATGCACTAGATCTATAAATGTATGAAAGCTCAACAAAAGAAACTAAGTGGGTGTGCATCCAACTTTCTTGCTCACGAAGACGTAGGGCATTTGAGGAAGCCCATTGTTGGAATATACAGGCCAAGTTCTATCATGAAAAATTCCCACTAGTATATGAAAGTGACAAAACAAGAGACTCTCTATCATAAAGATCATGGTGCTAGTTTGAAGCACAAGTGTGGAAAAAAGGATAGTAGCATTATCCCTTTTTATTTCTTTTCTCTTTTTTTGCATTTATCTTTTTTTGCCTTTCTCTTTTTTTATTTGGGACAATGCTCTATTAATGATGATCATCACACTTCTATTTATTTACAACTCAATGATTGCAACTCGATACTAGAACAAAATATGACTCTATATGAATGCCTCCAGCGGTGTACCGGGATGGGCAATGAATCAAGAGTGACATGTATGATAAATTATGCATGGTGGCTTTGCCACAAATACGATGTCAACTACATGATCATGCAAGGCAATATGACATTGATGAAGCGTGTCATAATAAACGAAACGGTGGAAAGTTGCATGGCAATATATCTCGGAATGGCTATGGAAATGCCATAATAGGTAGGTATGGTGGCTGTTTTGAGGAAGATATAAGGAGGTTTATGTGTGATAGAGCGTATCATATCACGGGGTTTGGATGCACCAGCGAAGTTTGCACCAACTCTCAAGGTGAGAAAGGGCAATGCACGGTAGCGAAGAGGCTAGCGATGATGGAAAGGTGAAAGTGCGTATAATCCATGGACTCAACATTAGTCATAAAGAATTAACATACTTATTGCAAAAATCTACAAGTCACAAAAAATTAAGCATTAAGCGCATGCTCCTAGGGGGATAGATTGGTAGGAAAAGACCATCACTCGTCCCCGGCCGCCACTCATAAGGAGGACAATCAAAGAAACACACCATGCTTCAAATTTGTCACACAATGTTTACCATACATGCATGCTACGGGACTTGCAAACTCAGCACAAGTATTTCTCAAATTCACAACTACTCAACTAGCATTACTCTAATATCACCATCTTCATATCTCAAAACAATCATCAAGTATCAAACTTCTCATAGTATTCAATGCACTTTTTATGAAAGTTTTTATTTTACCCATCTTGGATGCCTATCATATTAGGACTAATTTTATAGCCAAAGCTTAGGCTCTTTCCACTCCTTATTCCATAATCCATCAAATCTTTACCCAAAAACTTGAAAACATCACAACACAAAACTCAACAAAAAATCTCATGGGCTCCGTTAGTATAAGAAAACAAATCACCACTTCAAGGTACTGTAATGAACTCATTCTTTATTTATATTGATGTTAAACCAACTGTATTCCAACTTCCCTATGGTTCATAACCCCCGATACTAGCCATAGATTCATCAAAATAAGCAAACAACACACGAAAAACAGAATCTGTCAAAAACAGAACAGTCTGTAGCAATCAGATTTGTTCGAATACTTCTGGAACTCCCAAAATTCTGAAAACATAGGACAACCTGGAAAATTTGTATATTGATCTACTTCAAAAAGAATTGGTATTTTATCACATTTTGGTGAATTTTAACAATTATTTTCGTGAGCGCAAAGTTTCTGTCTTTTTCAGCAAGATCAAACAACTATCACCCAAGAAGATCCTATTGGTTCTACTTGGCACAAACACTAATTAAAACATAAATACACATCCAAACATAAGCTAGATGAATTATTTATTACTAAACAGGAAAAAAAGCAAGAAATAAAAATAAAATTGGGTTGCCTCCCAACAAGCGCTATCGTTTAACGCCCCTAGCTAGGCATAAAAGCAGGAATAGATCTAGGTATTATCATCTTTGGTATGCAATCCATAAGTGGCTTTCATAATAGATTCATAAGGTAATTTAATTTTCTTTCTAGAAAAGTGTTCCATGCCTTTCCTTAACGGAAAGTGGAATCTAATATTTCCTTCTTTCATATCAATAATTGCACCAATCGTTCTAAGGCAAGGTCTACCAAGAATAATAGGACATGTAGGATTGCAATCTATATCAAGAACGATAAAATCTACGGGCACATAATTCCTATTTGCAAAAATAAGAACATCATTAATACTACCCATAGGTTTCTTAATGGTAGAATCCGCAAGGTGCAAGTTTAGAGAACAATCATCAAATTCACGAAAACCTAACACATCACACAAAGTTTTGGGAATCACAGAAGCACTAGCACCCAAATCACACAACGCAAAGCGTGCCCCTGCCTCGTGGATGACTCGGAGACCCCCCTGACATGAGACCAACGCCAAAAATTCCTATAAATACAGAAACCCCCGAAAAGAAACCTAGATCGGGAGTTCTGCCGCCGCAAAACTCTGTAGCCACCAAAAACCAATCGGGACCCTGTTCCGGCACCCTGCCAGAGGGGGGAATCATCACCGCTGGCCATCTTCATCATCCCTGCGCTCTCCATGACAAGGAGGGAGTAGTTCACCCTCGGGGCTGTGGGTATGTACCAGTAGCTATGTGTTTGATCTATCTCTCTCTCTCTCTCTCTCTCTCTCTCTCTCTCGTGTTCTTGATTCGGCACGATCTTGATGCATCGCGAGCTTTGCTATTATAGTTGGATCTTATGATGTTTCTCCCCCTCTATATCTTGTAATAGATTGAGTTTTCCCTTTGAAGTTATCTTATCGGATTGACTCTTTAAGGATTTGAGAACACTTGATGTATGTCTTGCGTGGGATACCCGTGGTGACAATGCGGTATTCTATTGATTCATGATACGTCTCCAACGTATCTACTTTTCCAGACACTTTTGCCCTTGTTTTGGACTCTAACTTGCATGATTTGAATGGAAGTAATCCGGACTGACACTGTTTTTAGCAGAATTGCCATGGTGTTATTTCGGTGTAGAAATAAAAGTTCTCGGAATGATCCGAAACTTCACGGAGAATATTTTTGGAATAAAAAAATACTGGCAAAAGAATCAGCATCAGGGTGCCCACACCCTGTCCACAAGGGTGCAGGGCGCGCCTATCCCCCCTGGGGCGCGCCCCCTGCCTCATGGGCCCCCTGAGACTCCACCAACCTCAACTCCAACTCCGTATATTCATGTTCGGGGAGAAAAAAATCAGAGAGAAGGATTCATCGCGTTTTATGATACGGAGCCACCGCCAAGCCCTAATCTCTCTTGGGAGGGCTGAGCTGGAGTCCGTTCGGGGCTCCGGCGAGGGGAACCTGTCGTTGTCGTCATCATCAACCATCCTCCATCACCAATTTTATGATGCCCACCGCCGTGTGTGAGTAATTCCATCGTAGGCTTGCTGGACGGTGATGGGTTGGATGAGATTTACCATGTAATCGAGTTACTTTTGTTAGGGTTTGATCCCTACTATCCATTATGTTCTGAGATTGATGTTCCTATGACTTTGTTATGCTTAATGAATATATGTGAGTTCTTGATCCTATTTTGCAAGTCAATAGTCACCTACTATGTGTTATGATCTGGTAACCCCGAAGTGACAATAATCGGGACCACTCTCGGTGATGACCACAGTTTGAGGAGTTCATGTATTCACTAAGTAATGCTCTGGTCCGGTACTCTATTAAAAGGAGGCCTTAATATCCCTTAGTTTCCGATAGGACCCTGCTGCCATGGGAGGGTAGGACAAAAGATGTCATGCAATTTCTTTTCCATAAGCACGCATGACTATATTCGAAATACATGCCTACATTACATTGATGAACTGGAGCTAGTTCTGTGCCACCCTATGTTATAACTGTTGCATGAGGAATCACATCCGACATAATTATCCATCACTGATCCATTGCCTACGAGCTTTTCACATATTGATCTTTGCTTAGTTACTTTTCCGTTGCCACTGTTACAATTATTACAAAGCTGCTACTTTTACTTTTGCCACTGTTACCATTACTTCCATAGTACTTTGCTACTAAATACTTTGCTGCAGATATTAAGTCTTTCAGGTGTGGTTTAGTTTACAACTCAACTGCTAATACTTGAGAATATTCTTTGGCTCCCCTTGTGTCGAATCAATAAATTTGGGTTGAATACTCTACCCTCGAAAACTGTTGCGATCCCCTATACTTGTGGGTTATCAACACTATTTTCTGGCGCCGTTGCCGGGGAGCATAGCTCTATTCTTTGAGTCACTTGGGATTTATATCTGTTCATCACTATGAGGAACTTTAAAGATGAAAAAACCAAGATTTATCCCTCAACTATGAGGGGAGGTAAGGAACTGCCATCTAGCTCTGCACTTGATTCACCTTCTGTTTTGAGTAAACTTGCGACACCTAAACCTACTCCTGCGATTGATTCTGATATGTCGCATGTCATTGATGATGCCACTTCCGCTATGCATGATGCTTATGATGAAACTACTTCTATGCTAAATGATATTGTGCCATTAGGTGAATTTCTTGATGAACAACTTGCTAGGGTTAGAGAGAATGAAATTATTGAAACTGATAATATTGATGACAGTGATGATGAAGATTCTCCCCCTAGATATGAATTGCCTGATGTGCCTGAGGGTTATGTTAGGGATGAAGAAACTTCTAGAGACTTTTTTGCTTGCAAAGATAGATACGATCTTGAGAAACTGTTAGCTAAGCTGAAAGAGAAGTCTTTGAATGCTAGAATGAAATATGACCCTGCTTTTGCTACTTCACCTATCTATATTTCTGATAAGGATTATGATTTCTCTGTCGATCCTGAGTTGATTACTTTGGTTGAATTTGATCCTTTTTATGGCTATGAATTTGAAACTATTGTGGCACATCTTACTAAATTGAATGATATATCCACCCTATTTACTCATGAGGAAAAAATTCGTTACTACTATATCCTTAAGTTATTTCCGTGCTCATTAAAGGGTAATGCTAAAACATGGTTTAATTATGTTACTCCTGGTTGTGTGCGTAGTCCCCAGGATATGATTTATTATTTCTCTGCTAAATATTTCCCCGCTCATAAGAAACAAGCTGCCTTAAGGAAAATATATAATTTTGTGCAAATTGAAGAAGAGAGTCTCCCACAAGCTTGGGGGAGGCTTCTCCGATTACTTAAAGCTTTGCCTGATCATCCTATCAAGAAAAATGAAATACTTGATATCTTTTATAATGGACTAACCGATGCTTCCAGAGACCACCTGGATAGTTGTGCTGGTTGTGTTTTCAGGGAAAGAACTATTGAGCAAGCTAAATTGCTATTGGATAATATATTGAGTAACGATAATGATTGCACACTTCCTGAACCAACTTCGAAGAAAAGGGGTATTCTATTTCTCAGTCCTGAAGATATGCAAGAGACAAAGAAATCTATGAAAGAAAAGGGTATTAAAGCTGAAGATGTTAAGAATTTACCACCTATTGAAGAAATACATGGTCTCAATAAGCCGACACAGCTAGTAAATGTAAATTCTCTCTATAGATTTGATGAAGGTGATATTCCTCGTTATAAGTCTGCTAGCCAATGCTTAGATGAGTTTGATAATTTTATTGTTAAACAAGAAAACTTCAATGCTTATGTTGGTAGACAATTGAAATGTAATGCTTATATGATGAACACTTGAGTGATTATATGTCTAGAGTTAAAGGTGAACTTAAACTTATTAGTAAACATGCTTCTATGGTTACCACTCAAGTAGAACAAGTGCTTAAAGCTCAATATGATTTGCTCAATGAATTAAATAATAAGAAAAATGATAGTGTTGTTAGAGTTGTGACTAGAGGGGGTAGAATGACTCAGGAACCTATGTATCCTGAGGGCCACCCTAAGAGAGTTGAGCAAGATTCTCAGAGAACTAATGTTGATGCACCTAGTTCTTCTAAGAAGAAGAAAAGAAAAATGATAGGACTTTGCATGCTTCTAGTGAACCTGTTGTTGACACACCTGAGAATCCCAATGACATTTCTATTTCTGATGCTGAAACACAATCTGGTAATGAACATGAACCTAGTGATAATATGAATGATGATGTTCATGTTGATTCTCAACCTAGCAATAACGATGATGTAGAGATTGAACCTGATGTTGATCTTGATAACCCACAATCAAAGAATCAACGTTATGATAAGAGAGACTTCGTTGCTAGGAAGCACGATAAAGAAAAAAAATCATGGGTTCAGAAACCCATGCCTTTTCCTCCTAAACCATCCAAGAAAAAGGATGATGAGGATTTTGAGCGCTTTGCTGAAATGATTAGACATATTTTTTTGTGTATGTGTTTGACTGATATGCTTGAAATCAATCCTTATGCTAAGTACATGAAAGATATTGTCACAAATAAAAGAAAGATGCCGGAAGCTGAAATTTCCACCATGCTTGCCAATTATACTTTTAAGGGTCGAATACCTAAGAAACTAGGAGATCCGGGAGTACCAACTATACCATGCTCCATTAAAAGAAACTATGTTAAAACTGCTTTATGTGATCTTGGAGCCGGTGTTAGTGTTATCCCTCTCTCTTTATATCGTAGACTTGATTTGAATAACTTGACACCTACTGAAATATCTTTGAAAATGGACGATAAATCAACTGCTATACCTGTCGATATTTGTGAGGATGTGCCTGTTGTGGTTAAAAACGTTACTATTTTAACGGACTTTGTTATTCTTGATATTCCCGAGGACGATAGTATGTCTATTATCCTTGGTAGAGCCTTTTTGAATACTGCAAGGGCTTGTTATTGATTGCAACAAAGGCAATGTCACCTTTCATGTTAATGGTAATGAGCATACGGTACACTTTCCGAGGAAACAACCTCAAGTCCACAGTGTCAATTCTATTGGAAAAATTTCAACAATTACTATTGGAGGTTTTGAATTTCCTCTTCCTACTGTCAAAAACAAATATGATATTATTATTGTTAGGGACGTGCATATCCCCATTGAGGTAACTTTGTGTTATTAAAAAATTCTCCGGTTTCATGCGATTCAAAAAGAGTTTGTTAACAAGACTTGATCAACCTTGTTAGTGGATTCCTTTTGATGAGCATGAGATGGATGAAGTTAGAAAGCACAACTCTCTATACCCTCCTTTCACTTTCTGTTATTTAGATTAAATAAAGCAAAAATAGTATTTTTTTTGCCTGTTTTCTGAATTATCCTTGCAATAAAAAATACCTGGAAAATAAAAGTTCTCCAAACGTCCAAAAAATGAAATATGAATTTTTGTAGAATATTTAAGAATTACTGGCACTAAGAACACACCAAAGGGGGCCACCACCTGGCCACGAGGGTGCAGGGCGCGCCCACCCCCCTGGGGCACGCCCCCCGGCCACATGGGCCCCACGTGGACCCTCTCCACTTATTCGTGCACCCACTCACTTCGTCTTCCTCCAGAAAAAATCCTCCCATAGCTCAAACCCGTGTTCAAGCTCGTCTTGTTGCCATTTTCGATCTCCTTGCTCAAAGCTTCATTCACAAAACTGTTTTGGGGGATTGTTCTTCGGTATGTGACTCCTCCAATGGTCCAATTAGTTTTTGTTCTAGTGCTTTATTTATTGCAAATTTTTGTTGCTTAGGTGACCCTGTTCTTGAGCTTGCATGTCAAATTTATATGGTCCCAAGTAGTTCTAATGCATGATATAGCCTCTAGGCACTTGTGGGAGTAGTTGCTATCAATCTTGTTGAGTTTGGTTCACTTTTATTTTGAGTCACTAAAAATTTCAGAAAATTTTAGAGGGAGAAAATGTTGAAGAGGTTGTTGAGAGGTTCTTCGAGCCGAAGCTCGAAGGATGAGAAAAATGAAATGAACAAAAATCCCAAATACAATCTTCCTCGCACTGCAGAGGTTCGGCTATGTGAATGGCCTTGTGATGAGTTCTTGAGAGCCGCCAGAATTTATGATGATTTTTATCACTTGGCTGAGAATGTAGGCCTCACCAACTTCCTCCACGCCCAACGCGAACAGTATCTCCTACTCACTAATATTTTCATGCAAAATTTTTATTTTCATGCTAAGAAATCACCACCTTCAGTGGAGTTTCATTTATATGATGAGGTTAAGGAGATGTCACTCCGTGATTTTTGTCGGGTCTGCAAGATACCCTTTGTAGGCAGCGTCGAGGAACCACAACATAATGTTGTGGAGGAATTTATTGATAAAATTGTTGTAGGGGAAACAAGGAAAGTTTCAGATGCAAGAATTACTAGTATACATTTTCCTGTTCTATGTTACTTTGCAATATTTGCTAGTAGATGCTTAATTGGTCGCGGGAACAATGGAAATCTTAGTGCCCCTGATCTAGTCATTTTGCGCCATGCTTTGTTTCGTGATACAACTTTCAACTTAGGTGCCATTATTGCTAAATGATTAAGTTTGAACCGCCCAAAGGGCCCCATCTTCGGAG
The DNA here is from genome assembly GCA_032464435.1 of Aegilops umbellulata. NCBI lineage: Eukaryota > Viridiplantae > Streptophyta > Magnoliopsida > Poales > Poaceae > Aegilops > Aegilops umbellulata. The sequence continues at coordinate 162,839,958 of CP136054.1, read as the reverse complement.
GCATCTTTGCTTTGCACCTTGCTGCACACTTTGAGATACCTATTAGGCATTATGAGAAAGAGGAAAAGTTGCTACCCCCTGTTTTTCTAGATTATAAGAGTATGGTGGCACGTGATTTTATTGTTAAAAATAAGAAGAAGATGCTTAAGTACAATCTAATATTTGATAAAACTCACTATGAGACTATTACCTTGCCCGCGCCCTGTTTGTTTAATCTACTTTCAGGCACGTATCTCATCTTGCCAGAGGCCATTTATGCATACTGGAGCCTGACAGGAGTTCTAGAGCCTGAGCCTGAGCCACCACTTGACCCTTATCGAAAGTCTGTTTATCAGTGGGATTCGGAGGAGATCGACAACCAGTGGCACCCAGAAGACACTCCTCCGTACACCAGAGAGAGTAGCTTTGATTTGTGGCCATAGACCAACTTAGGCCAAAAGCCTAAGCTTGGGGGAGTACGTATTTCTCACCGACATTACATTCATGTTCACACACTCATGCTAGTTGTCGGTGCTCATACTTTTTCATTGTACTATCCATGCTAGTTTATTTTCTTTTCTAAGCCTTCTTCTTGTGTGTTTGAAAAACCTTAAGAAAAACCAAAAAAGTAGTTGTAGCTTTTAGCTAGTTTACTTTCTATGCCTGTAGTAGTAATAATTAAAAGAAACCCCAAAAAGATTTCCCATTCTTCTTTTGTTTGTTGGGAGCTTTCCCGTGTAAGTAGTTTTATTTCCTTTCTTTTCTTTGGGGGTCGAGAGGAGAAGACCATGATGAAAATGTTGAAGTGTCTCTTATATGCATTATTGTTGATTTAACAAAGAGCCCATGTTACCTTGTCTTCTCATGTGTATTAAATGCTTGCAGATTCCAACTTAGTCCAATGCACGTCCACTATTATTATTATCCACACCGTCTAGTCGTGCAAGTGAAAGGCAATAATGACGATATATGATGGATTGATTGAGATGAGAGAAGCTGGTATGAACTTGACCTATCTTGTTTTTGTAAATATGATTAGTTCATTGATACGTCTTCGTCGTATCTACTTTTCCAAACACGGATGCCCTTGTTTTGGACTCTAACTTGCATGATTTGAATGGAACTAACCCGGACTGACACTGTTTTCAGCAGACTTTCCATGGTGTTATTTATGTGCAGAAATAAAAGTTCTCGGAATGACCTGAAACTTCACGGAACATCTATTTGGAATTAATAAAAAATCCTTGTAAAAGATGAAGGCCACGGGGCTCACACCCTAGCCACAAGGGTGGGGGGCGCGCATGCCCCCCTAGGGCGTGCCCCCGTACCTCGTGGGCCCCCTGGAGCTCCTCCGACCTCAACTCCAACTCTATATATTTGCTTTCAGGGAGAAAAAAATAAAGGAGAAGAATTCATCACGTTTTACGATATGGAGCCGCCGCCAAGCCATAAAACCTCTTGGGAGGGCTGATCTGGAGTCCGTTCGGGGCTTTGGAGACGGGGATTCGTCGCCATCGTCATCATCAACCATCCTCCATCACCAATTTCATGATGCTCACCGCTGTGCGTGAGTAATTCCATCGTAGTCTTGGTGGACGGTGATGGGTTCTATAAGAACTATCATGTAATCGAGTTAGTTTTGTTAGGGTTTGATCCCTAGTATCCACTATGTTCTGAGATTGATGTTGCTATGACTTTGCTATGCTTAATGTTTGTCACTAGGGCCCGAGTGCCATGATTGATCTGAACCTATTATGTTTTCATGAATATATGTGAGTTCTTGATCCTTTCTTGCAAGTCTATAGTCACCTACTATGTGTTATGATCCGGCAACCCCGAAGTGACAATAATCGGGACCACTCCCGGTGATGACCATAGTTTGAGGAGTTCATGTATTCACTATGTGCTAATGCTTTGTTCTGGTACCCTATTAAAAGGAGGCCTTAATGTCCCTTAGTTTCCATTAGGACCCCGATGCCACGGGAGGGTAGGACAAAAGATGTTATGCAAGTTCTTTTCCATAAGCACGTATGACTATATTCGAAATACATGCCTACATTATATTGATGAATTGGAGCTAGTTCTGTGTCACCCTATGTTATGATTGTTACATGATGAACTGCATCCGGCATAATTCTCCATCACCGATCCAATGCCTACGAGCTTTTCCTATACTGTTCTTCGCTTATTTACGTTTCTGTTGCTACTGTTACAATCAGTACAAAACTCCAAAAATATTAATTTCGTTACCGTTACCACCACTATCATATTACTTTGCTACTAAATACTTTGCTACAGATACTAAGTTATCCATGTGTGGTTGAATTGACAACTCAACTTCTAATACTTGAGAATATTCTTTGGCTCCCCTTGTCTCGAATCAATAAATTTGAGTTGAATACTCTACCCTCGAAAACTGTTGCGATCCCCTATACTTGTGGGTTATCAAGACTATTTTCTGGCGCCGTTGCCGGGGAGCATAGCTCTATTCTTTGAGTCACTTGCGATTTATATTTGCTGGTCACTATGAAGAACTTGAAAGTCAGTAAGACAACAATTTATCCCTCAACTATGAGGGGAGGTAAGGAACTGCCATCTATCTCTGCACTTGATTCACCTTCTCTTTTGAGTAAGCTTGTGACACCTAAACCTGCTTCTGCTATTCGTTCTGATATGTCGCATGTTATTGATGATGCCACTTCTGCTATGCATGATACTTATGATGAAACTACTTCTATGCTTGATACTACTATGCCACTTGGTGAATTTCTTGATGAACAAATTGCTAGGGCTAGAGAGAAAGAAATTATTGAAACTAATTGTATTGATGAAAGTGATGATGAAGATTTGCCTGTTATTCCTGTGGTTATGTTTTTGATAAAGAAGTTTCTTTAGCTATTTTAGCTTGCAAAGATAGATATGAACTCAAGAGGTTATTAGCTAAATGGAATAAGCAATCTCATAATGATAGAATGAAACCTGACCCTGCTTTTGCTACTTCACCTATCTGCGTTACTGATAAGGATTATGAATTTGTCGGTGGGAAACGACACCTATGGGATCACGAGAATCCCTTTCTGCGGTTGCGGGGCGCGAGGGCCGTGAGAAGAGCGGATCGAGCAGGCAGTACACGATTCCTTTACCCAGGTTCGGGCCGCGGAGATGCGTAAAACCCTACTCCTGCTTTGGTGGATTATATGTTTGTGTTCTTGAGCTAGCTATGGGGCGTGAGGAGCTCCAAAAAGCCGAATCCCCTTCCTGGTCGCCTGGGGCCTCCTTTTATAGGGAAAGGGGCCGCCACAGTGGCTCACAGGAGGTGGGAAGGGTACAGTGATGCAAGGTTATCCCTCGCATTACATGACAAGGTGCCTTTAATGTGCCTTGCTTAGGTGTCCTTGCTTTATCGGGGGCGGGGGAGAGCCCTGTCTCGTCCGTCGCCGCTCTCTTCCGTGTCGACATGCGCCCTGGCCAGCGGTGCCTGCGATGCCATGTAGGCGGTCAGGCAGCTGAGGTGGCGCAGCGGTGGGTCTCCACGAGGATCTGCATGCCGCCACGCAGGTGCCTGCCCAGCTGGTTGGGTCAGCAGCTGCATGCGAACGATGGTGGAGGCGTGACTGGCGCGGGTCCGATGGTGGCCCCGTGGGTGTCCTTGGCAAGGGCCTTGTCGTGGCCCCGGCAAGGGTCTTGTCGGGATCCCGACAAGGGTCTTGCCGCGGCGCCTGCTGCCATCCCCGGCAAGGCTCTTGCTGGGGGCCTTGTGGTTTTCCTTGGCTGGGATCCCGCCAAGGACCGTCATCTTCTAAAGTGTGCATCTGATCTTGAATGTCTTCGCAAAGATCTGCATACCACCACGGGGATGCCTCCCGAATCCTTGCCCCATGGGGGCAGTGGACTCAAGGGTGACCCGCTCCGTAGGTGTGGGGCGAGCTGCCACGGCAAGGGTCTTGCCGGGTTTGCAAAAACCACCTCCCGGCAAGGATCTTGCCGGGGGGGCCCGCTTCGTCCCCTTTGCTCTTTGTGGTCTTGGTCTTGGCGTCGTTCTCCTCCTCTTTGGCTTCGGCCTTACCTTGGTTCTACCTCCCTTGCCGGGCTCGGTGCGGTGGCGCCCGTGGCTCAGACTGCCCGTGCATAGTCATAGGGGTACAAAAAGTGTACCCCTCTTTTTGTACACCGACAGGAGCCCCCGGGCCTGGGCCACACATAAGCGCTAAGCGTTGTTGGGCCAGGCCCAAGAACGGTGCGCGGGCAGGCAGGGCGGTTTTTACCGCGGTAAGTTTCTTCGCGCGCTGCGCCTCCCACACTTCCCGCGCGTGGCACGGCGTGGGGAGGCGGGAGTGACGTGGGAGGGATGCGTGAGGCTGACCTCTGGACGCATGCGTCACGTCGTAGTAAAAGGGGGCGGCTCGCGTCTTCCCCATAAACGGAGGGAGGCGTGGAGGCGCGGCCCACTTACTGGACGGGGCCGAGGCGTGGTCTTTCAAGGCGCCCACTCCCTTTAATCACGGGGCGGGGAGAAGTCACCTCACCCGTCGCCTCGGTCCTGCACGTTCGCCACGCGGCGCTCATGCGCCTGGGGTGGCAGTTGGTGGAGGCGGGAAGCCAGGCCGTCGCAGGCTGGGGCGGCGGATAGGCCCCGGTCTCCTGCGCCATTCACGTCCTCATTGGCGGAACGGGGCGGTCGAGCCCCCATCCTGCTCCTTTATAAAGAGCGGGGGGGGGGGGGGGTCGGTGCCTTGCATTCCTCCATCTCACTTCTTCAGCTTCTGCTCCCCTCCTTCTCATTCGCCATGGAGAAAGGGAACCCTGGTCCTTCGACGGTGGCGACGAGGGTCGCCGCTCGACAACGCGTCCCTCCTTCTCCTGTACCTGCGGTGGCAGAGCCAGCCACGAGGGGAAGGGGGAGAGGGCGAGGCCGCGGGCGAGGGTGAGGCCCCGGGCGAGGCCGAGGCCCCGGGCGAGGCCGAGGCGCTCGGGGAAGAGGAGGACGGGGCGGCGCGCCAGCTTCGCCTCCGCCAGCAGTTCCTCTCCCCATGGAGGGCCATGTTGGGAACGACCCTTGTGAGTTCTTCGTCAGGCTGCGCCGGCCGCCTCGCTGTCGTCTTCGTCTCCCGACTCCATTCGCGAGCGAGATGGAGCTAGACCCGCCTGAGACACTGAGGCTACACATGAGGGGCTGTGGAATCAGCGGTACGTGAGTCCGCGTCGACTTCCCAGCCCCTAATGTGATGTATCTTGGTCGAGGGTGGAAGACGTTCGCCTGTATCCACCGCCTGACGGAGGGGCTCACCCTCCATTTTAAGCTGATGGACGGCGGTCTCCTCTCCGTCAAGGTCTTCGGGTGCTTCGGGACTCGGGCAAGGTGCTGCGTGGAGAGCTCCTCCGATAGTGAAGACTCCTCCTCGAGCGGGAGTGACGAGGAGGACAGCGGCAGCGACGACGAGGGTAGCAGGCGGCAGGATGACGGGTCCGGCTAGGTGTCGGACGCCGCTCCGTGCGGCACCGGCGACCCCATCATCCGTGTCGCCGGCTCCCTGAACTTCTCGGGGTCGTCTCCTTGGGCGGCTGGCGTTGGGAGGCTGCGGAAGAGGAAGAGGGCGGGCGGCAAGGCCGTCAACTCGGAGTACGTGGGCACAACGCCTTCGACGCGTGCTGACGTCCTGCTGCCTCGTCTTTGAGCTCTGCCTCCGGTGCTGCCATCACCATCCAGCCTTTGGACGACCACCGAGACGTTTTCTTGGTGTCTTCCGCCACCTGTAGCTCGTCTAGGCGCCCCTTTTGCCCTTTTCGCCTCCTTGACCTGCCTCCTGAAGAGAGGGACAAGAAAGGGATTACGGGCACCTTATCTCTTTTTAGTTTGTAAGCCTTCGGGCCTTAGCTGAATTTAAAGCTTGTAATCCCATCATCCATGTTTTTCATTCTCCATGAACTGTACCTGAGTGGAATGTTTTTAATGAAAAAAGGATGCTTGCCGGGTCACTTGTCTTGCGGGTGGAACCCACGTCAAGGGGTAAATCCTTGATATCTTTAAGATAGACATTTCCTTGCCCGGCAGCAGGCCCTGCCGTCTTCCCACATCGCTCGAACTTTCTCACGCTTTCTGCGGAGGCAGGGGTGAGGCGGGTTCAGGCTCCTCGTTTTGTCCCTTCGCTATCGCGACTACGACCAAACCTGGCCCCAGGAACGAGCCCTGGGGCCTATAGTTAGGGGAGCACGGTAGCTTTAGGAAGAAACGAGGTTTCGCATACCTCAGTCCATAAGAGAATTCATGATAAGGGATGAAGAACTTATCTGAAACTGCAGCCCCCGGCAACTCTGGTTCGCCGTGGGTGAATCTTTGTACTTGCAGCTCCCGGCAACACTGGCTTGCCGGGGTCTAGATGCTGGTCCGTCCCTCTTCTCTTTTTTTTTCATCCTCAAGTGATCCGGCAAGGATATCCGAGCCCTGCGAACCAAAGGAGACAAAAGAACAGCAAAGAGACACACACTCGACCTCTAAGCTAGGGGTTAGACGCCGCTAAGCACTATCAACCCTAACCAAGGATGAGACTCGATCTAGCATGCATGCTATAACTTAGGGCGCCAGCGCTTCATTTATGCTCAGGGTCTGCGCCTGGCTTTGTACAAAGGGTTACATGCATCATCGGCAATGCTTGTACAAAAGGTGGCTTGCCGGGAGGCCCGACAAGCCGCGCCTTATGGGTAAAACTTGCAAAGATGCTCGATGTTCCAGGAGTTGCTCACCGGAACGGCATCTTCGGTCTCCAGGCGGACTGCGTCGGGCCTGGTGACTCGTATTACCCGATAAGGGCCTTCCCACTTTGGCGTCAACTTGTTGGAATTCTTGGCCGTTTGAACGCGCCGAAGAACAAGGTCGCCTTCCTCAAGGCTCCGGGCATGAACCTTGCGGCTATGGTAACAGTGCAAGGCTTATTGGTAGCGGGCTGCTCTCACAGCCGCCCGAAGACGATCTTCCTCAAGGAGCAGTGCGTCGTCTTGCCACAGTTGCTCTTGCTCAAGCTCATCATAAGCAAGCACTCGAGGTGACCCGTATATGAGTTCAGTGGGGATAACTGCTTCTGCCCCGTATACCAGGGCAAAGGGTGTCTGGCCGGTGGCTCGATTTGGTGTCGTCCTGATTGACCAAAGAACCGTCAGCAACTCATCAATCCAGCTCGGGACGGGGCCGTGTGCGTTGCAGTCCGGCATCATGGCGATGATCTCGGACCGGCGCGAATTGCTACACAGCGGGACGACTCCCGCGGGCAACCTGAAGAGCGGTCTCTTGACGGCCTTGCCAGTCTTTACGGCAACGCTCGCGGCCTTGCCGGTCAGCTCGACCTCGCCGTCAGTATCCACGTCCAGCTGGAAGAGCCGCTGGCAGAAGTGGGCATGCCCCATCACCGTGAAGTTGTGATCGAGGCCAGGGCGGAGCCGCATGATATCAGCCGGGTTCATGAAGAGCCAAGCTGGCCTCCCCTACCTGGCGTGCCAAAGATGTCGGTGGGAAACGACACCTATGGGATCACAAGAATCCCTTTCTGCGGTTGCAGGGCGCGGGGGCCGTGAGAAGAGCGGATCGAGCAGGCAGTACACGATTCCTTTACCCAGGTTCGGGCCGTGGAGATGCGTAAAACCCTACTCCTGCCTTGGTGGATTATATGTTTGTGTTCTTGAGCTAGCTATGGGGCGTGAGGAGCTCCAAAAAGTCGAATCCCCTTCCTGGTTGCTTGGGGCCTCCTTTTATAGGGAAAGGGGCCGCCACAGTGGCACACAGGAGGTGGAAAGGGTACAGTGATGCGAGGTTATCCCTCGCATTACATGACAAGGTGCCTTTAATGCGCCTTGCTTAGGTGTCCTTGCTTTATCGAGGGCGGGGGAGAGCCCTGTCTCGTCCGTCGCCGCTCTCTTCCGTGTTGACACGCGCCCTGGCCAGCGGTGCCTGTGATGCCATGTAGGCGGGCAGGCAGCTGAGGTGGCGCAGCGGTGGGTCTCCACGAGGATCTGCATGCCGCCACGCAGGTGTCCGCCCAGCTGGATGGGTCGGGAGCTGCATGCGAACGGTGGTGGAGGCGTGACTGGCACGGGTCCGATGGTGGCGCCGCGGGTGTCCTTGGCAAGGGCCTTGCCGAGGCCCCGGCAAGGGTCTTGTCAGGATCCCGACAAGGGTCTTGCCACGGCGCCTACTGCCATCCCCGGCAAGGCTCTTGCCGGGGGGCCTTGTGGTTTTCCTTGGCTAGGATCCCGCCAAGGACCATCATCTTCTAAAGTGTGCATCTGATCTTGAATGTCTTCGCAAAGATCTGCATACCACCACGGGGATGCCTCCCGAATCCTTTCCCCATGGGGGCAGTGGACTCAAGGGTGACCCGCTCCGTAGGTGTGGGGCGAGCTGCCATGGCAAGGGTCTTGCCGGGTTTGCAAAAACCGCCTCCCGGCAAGGATCTTGCCGGGGGGCCCGCTTCATCCCCTTTGCTCTTTGTGGTCTTGGTCTTGGCGTCGTTCTGCTCCTCTTTGGCTTCGGCCTTACCTTGGTTCTACCTCCCTTGCCGGGCTCGGTGCGGCGGCGCCCGTGGCTCAGACTGCCCGTGCACAGTCATAGGGGTACAAAAAGTGTACCCCTCTTTTTGTACACAGACAGAATTCTCTGTTGATCCTGATATAATTACTTTGGTTGAATCTGATCCTTTTCATGGCTATAAATCTGAAACTGTTGTGGCACATCTTACTAAATGAAATGATAGCCACCCTGTTTACTAATGATGAGATATCACGCTACTTCTATATCCTTAAAATATTTATGTTCTCATTAAAGGGTGATGCTAAGATATGGTTTAATTCTCTTGATCTTGGTTGTGTGCGTAGTCCCCAGGATATGATTTATTACTTCTCTGCAAAATATTTCCCTGCTCATAAGAAACAAGCTTCTTTGAGGGATATATATAATTTTGTGCAAATTGGAGAGGAGAGTCTCCCACAAGCTTGGGGGAGGCTTCTCAAGTTACTTAATGCTTTGCCTGATCATCCTCTTAAGAAAAATGGAATACTTGATATCTTTTATAATGGACTAACCGATGGTTCCACAGATTACCTGGATAGTTGTGTTGGTTCTATTTTCAGGGAAAGAACACCAGATGAAGCTGAAATTCTATTGAATAATATGTTGGCAAATGAAAACAATTGGACACTTCCTGAGCCAGCTCCTGAGCCAACTCCTGAGCCTATTCCTAAACCAACTCCGAAGAAAAGAGGTGTTCTATTTCTCAGTCCTGAAGATATGCAAGAGGCAAAGAAATATATGAAAGAAAAAGGTATTAAAGCTGAAGATGTTAAGAATTTACCTCCTATTGAAGAAATACATGGTCTTAGTTTACCGCCTGTTGAAGAAATATATGATCTTAATCCCTCACCTATTCAAGAAACTCATGGTCTTGACCCGACATAGGTAGTAAAGGTAAATTCTCTCTATAGATATGATAAAGCTGAAATCCCTCTTACTAAGTTTGCTAGCCCATGCTTAGATGAGTTTGATAATTTTATGCTGAAGCAAGAAAATTCTAATGCTTATTTTGGTAGACAATTGAAATACAATTCAAATATGCTTAAACACTTGGGTGATTATATGGCTAATGTTAAAGGTGAACTTAAACTTATTAGCAAACACGCTTCTATGGTTACCACTCAAGTAGAACAAGTGATAATGTTAATGATGATGTTCATGATGATGCTCAACCTAGTAATGATAATGATGTAGAAATTGAACCTCCTGTTGATCTTGATAACCCACAATCAAAGAATCAACGTTATGATAAGAGAGACTTTGTTGCTAGGAAACATGGTAAAGAAAGAGAACCATGGGTTCAGAAACCCATGCCTTTTCCTCCCAACCCATCCAAGAAAAAGGATGATGAGGATTTTGAGCGCTTTGCTGAAATGATTAGACCTATCTTTTTGCGTATGCGATTAACTGATATACTGAAAATGAATCCTTATGCTAAGTATAGGAAAGATATTGTTACAAATAAAAGAAAGATACCGGAAGCTGAAATTTCCACCATGCTTGCTAATTATACTTTTAAGGGTGGAATACCAAAGAAACTTGGAGATCCAGGAGTACCCACTATACCATGCTCCATTAAATAAATTATGTTAAAACTGCTTTATGTGATCTTGGAGCTGGTGTTAGTGTTATGTCTCTCTCTTTATATCATAGACTTGATTTGAATAAGTTGACACCTACTGAAATATCTTTGCAAATGGCCGATAAATCAACTGCTATACCTGTCGGTATTTGTGAGGATGTGCCTGTTGTGGTTGCAAACGTTACTATTTTAACGGACTTTGTGATTCTTGATATTCCCGAGGATGATAGTATGTCTATTATTCTTGGAAGTCCCTTTTTGAATACTGTAGGGGCTGTTATTGATTGCTACAAAGGCAAGGTCACTTTTCATGTTAATGGTAATGAGCATACGATACACTTTCTGAGGAAACAACCTCAAGTTCATAGTATAAACTCTATTGGAAAAATTCCATCGATTATTATCGGAGGTTTTGAATTTCCCCTTCCTACTATCAAAAAGAAATATGATATTCTTATTATTGGGGATGTGCATATCCCCGTTGAGGTAACATAGTGTTATTCGAAATTTCTCCGGTTCCATGTTATTCGGAATGAGTTCGTTAACAAGACTTGATCAACCTTGTTAGTGGATTCCTTTTGATCAGCATGAGATGGATGAAACTAGAAGGCACGACCCTCTGTACCCTCTCTCCACTTTCTGTTATTTAGTTGAAATAAAGTAAAAATAGTATTTTCCTTTTGTTTTCTGGTTTATCTGTGCAATATAAAAATACCTCGAAAAAATAAAAGTTCTCCAAATGCCCTGAAAATGGAATATGATTTTTTCTAGAATATTTGAGAATTTCTGGCACTGAGAACACAGCAGGAGGGGCAAGCACCTGGCCACGAGGGTGGAGGGCGTGCCCTACCCCCAGGGCGCGCCCCCTGCCTCGTGGGCCCACGGTGGCCCTCCTTCATTTATTCCTGCACCCATACACTCCTTCGTCCTCCCACAAACATCAATATCCAGCTCAAGCACGAGTTCTAGCTCACTTTGCTATGATTTTTGATCTCCTTGATCAAAGCACCTCTCACAAAACTGCTTGGTGGGATTGTTCCTTGGTATGTGACTCCTCCATTGGTCCAATTAGTTTTTGTTCTAGTGCTCTATTCTTTGCAAATTTGTGCTGCCTAGGTGACCATGTTCTTGAGCTTGCATGTCAAATTTATATGGTTCCAAGTAGTTCTAATGCATGATATAGGCCCTAGACACTTGTAGGAGTAGTTGCTATCAATTTTATTGAGCTTGGTTCACTTTTGTTTGAAGTTACTAAAAATTTCAGAAATTTTCAAAAAATGATGAAGAGATTTTTGAGGGGCTCATCGAGCCGAAGCTCGAAGGAAAAGCAAAATGAAGAAGCACAGAAGCCCAAATATAATTTGCCTCGCACCGCGGAGGTCCGGCCATGTGAATGGCGTTCCGATGATTTCTTGAGAGCAGCCGGGATTTATGATGATTTATATTCATTGGCTGAGAATGCTGGCCTCACCGACTTCCTCCACGACCAACGTCATCAGTATCTCTTACTCACAATACTTTTGTGCAAAACTTCTACTATTTTCCTAAGGAATCACCTCCTTCGGTAGAGTTTCATTTATATGATGTTGTTAAGAAGATGCCACTAGCTGAATTTGGAAGGTTTGCAAAATACCCTTTGAGGGTACTTTAGATGAACCACATCATAAAGATGGGGATGGATTTATTGACACCATCACTGTGGGAGAAACCAGGAAGGTTTTCGATGCAAGAATCACTAGCATACATTTTCCTGTTTTACGTTACTTTGCCATATTTGCTAGTCGTTGCTTGATTGGTCGCGGAAACTGTGGAAACCTTAGTGTTCCTGATATTATTATCTTGTTCCATGGTTTATTCCATGATAACACTGTTAGTATGGGCGGAATTATTGCTAAAGGGTTAAGTTTGAACCGTACAAAGGGCCCTATCTTTGGAGGTATTTATGCTTCATGCCTTGCTGCACATTTTAACATACCTATTAGGCTTTATGAGAAAGAAGAAAAAATGCTGCCCAATGCTTATTTAGATTATAAGAGTATGCTAGTGCATGACTTTATTGTTAAGAATAGGGAAGGGGAGCTTAAATGCAAATTGTTCTTTCATAAACATCACCCTGAGACTATTACCTTGCCTGCTACTTCCTTGTTTAATTTAACTGAAGGTCTGTATCTCATTCCGTGGGCTGCCATTCAAGCCTACCGGAACCCTACACCAGCCCCGGAGCCAGAACCACAATTTGAGCCTCCACGACAGTATGATTACTTTTGGGATCCGGAGGTGGCTGCCAGCCAGTGGCAATCGAAGTCTTCCTCATCACAGTACGACCCCAGCTACACCTACGGATATCCGCCAGGCCATCCCTGGTAATGAACCAACTTAGGCCAAAAGCCTAAGCTTGGGGGAGTACGTATTTCCCAGTGACATTACATTTATGTTCACACACACTCATTGCTAGATGTCGGTGCTCATACTCTTTCACTGTAATATCCATGCTAGTTTATTTTCTTTTTCTTGCTTTCTTCTTGTGTGTTTGATAAACCTTAAGAAAAAAATAGTAATAGCTTCTAGCTAGTTTACTTTCTTGCTGTAGTAGTGATAATTAAAAAGAAAACCCAAAAATATTTCCCGTTCTTCTTTTGCTTGTTGGGAGCTTTGCCGTGTAAATAGTTTTATTTCTTTTCTTTTCTTTGGGGGTCGATAGGAGAAGACCATAATTAAATTGTTGAAGTGGTTCTTATATGCATTATTGTTGAATTAACCAAGAGCCCATATTGCCTTGTCTTCTCCGGTTTATTGAATGCTCGCAGATTCTAGCTTAGTCCAATGCATGTGCACTCTTATAATTATTCACATCGTTCGGTCGTGCAAGTGAAAGTTAATTATGACGATATATGATGGACTGACTGAGATGAGAAAAGCTGGTATGAACTCGACCTCTCTTGTTTCTGTAAATATGATGAGTTCATCATTCCCGATTCAGCATATTATGAATAAACATGTTTGCAATGACAATTAGAGATCATAGTTTCTCGTGCCATGCTTGATTAGCTATGAGTTTTAATGGTTTACCTTGCGTGCCAACATGCTATTAAAATGGTTGTGATGTGGTATAGTGGGGTGGTATCCTCCTTTGAATGATTTAAGTGACTCGACTTGGCACATGTTCACACATGTAGTTGAAACAAATCAACATAGCCTTCACGATATTTATGTTCATGGTGGATTATATCCTACTCATGCTTGCATCCAATGTCTATTAATTTTAATGCATGTTCATGACTGTTGTCGCTCTCTAGTTGGTCGCTTCCCAGTCTTTTGCTAGCCTTCACTTGTACTAAGCGGGAATACTCCTTGTGCATCCAATCCCTTAAACCCCAAAGTTATTCCATATGAGTCCACTATACCTTCCTATATGCGGTATTTACCTGTCGTTCCAAGTAAATTTGTATGTGCCAAACTCTAAACCTTCAAATAAACATTCTGTTTTGTATGCTCGAATAGCTCATGTATCAACTAGGGCTGCCCTTATCTTCCATGTTAGGCGGGTTATTCTAAAGAGGAGTGGACTCTGCTCCTCATTCACGAGAAAATGGCTGGTCACCGGGATGCCTAGTCCCATGATTTATGCAAACTAAATCAAATTAATTGCAAACAAAACTCCCCATGGGACTGTTGCTAGTTGGAGACACTCATTGTTTCGAGCAAGTCATGGATTGATGCTTGTTGGTGGAGGGGGAGTATAAACTTTACCATTCTGTTTGGGAACCGATTATAATGTGTGTAGCATGGAAGATATCGCCATCTGATACGTCTCCGTCGTATCTACTTTTCCAAACACTTTTGCCCTTGTTTTGGACTCTAACTAGTATGATTTGAATGGAACTAACCTGGACTGACGCTATTTTTAGTAGAATTGCCATGGTGTTGTTTTATGTGCAGAAAGAAAATATTCTCGGAAGTCCTGAAACTCCACGGAACACCTTAAAAAAATAATAAAAAATCCTCCCCAAAGATGAAGACCAGGGGGCCCACACCCTGTCCACGAGGGTGGGGGGCTCCCCCCCTCTAGGGCGCGCCCCCTACCTCGTGGGCCCCCTGGACACCCTCCGTCGCCAACTCCAACTCTATATATTGGCTTTCGGGGCGAAAAAATAGGAGAGAAGAAATCATCGTGTTTTACGATACAGAGCCACCGCCAAGCCCTAATATCTCTCGGGAGGGCTGATCTGGAGTCCGTTCGTGGCTCCGGAGAGGGGGATTCGTCGCCGTCGTCATCATCAAACATCCTCCATCACCAATTTCATGATGTTTGCCGCCGTGCGTGTGTAATTGAGAGGATCGAGAAGAGGTGTCTAGAGGGGAGGTGATTAGACACTAAGTACCAAAAGTTGCAGTTTTTAAAATTCTTAAGTTTAGGTGGAGTTTAGGCACAAGTTTAACACATACAATACATATCGAGCAAGCATGCAATGAGTATATGAGCAACAGAAAGTAAAGCATGCAACTTGCAAGAATGTAAAGTGAAGCGTTTGGAGTATTCAAATGCAATTGGAGACACGGATGTTTTGGCGTGGTTCCGATAGGTGGTGCTATCGTACATCCACGTTGATGGAGACTTCTACCCACGGAGGGTAACGGTTGCGCGAGTCCACGGAGGGCTCCACCCACGAAGGGTCCACGAAGAAGCAACCTTGTCTATTCCATCATGGCCGTCGCCCACGAAGGACTTGCCTCACTAGCGGTAGATCTTCACGAAGTAGGCGATCTCCTTGCCCTTACAAACTCCTTGGTTCAACTACACAATCTTGTCGGAGGCTCCCAAGTGACACCTAGCCAATCTAGGAGACACCACTCTCCAAGAAGTAACAAATGGTGTGTTGATGATGAACTCCTTGCTCTTGTGCTTCAAATGATAGTCTCCCTGTCGGGGTGGACGGCGTCCCCCGCGAGCACCTATGGGGCCGGAGCCCCTTTCGTTGTCCGGTGAGGGGGGCGGAGGGAGCACGGAGAGCAGATCGAGGCGAGCACACGGGCGGTTTACCCAGGTTCGGGCCGCGATGGACGCGTAAAACCCTACTCCTGCTTGGTTGTATTGAACTGGGGAGCTCGGGAGCTTGGAGAGCTAGCTATCCCGAGCGTATGGCTGTCTAGATTCCGAATCTCCGAACCTCCGAACCCCCTTCTACGTTGCACACGGGCCTCCTACTTCTGACGGTAGGGGACAAGGGCATTAAATGCCCGTCACGGTCGCCCGGACAGCACCGAGGCGGACCGTTAGGTGCGCCACCGCTCGCCACGATGGTGGCTGCATGCCACCGCATACCCCAGGCTGCGCGGTGCCCCGCCACGTGCCCTTGGGGGAAGCCCCGGAGCGACGCGTGGGCGGGCGAGCTGGAGCGCAGTCCTGAGGTGGCGATTTGCCGCGGCAAGTGGCTTGCCGCGGGGGTCGTCTTCCTGTGCCTGTTAGCTTGCCGGCTATCAGGCCTTGCCGGGGCGCATGGCGCGCCGTGGCGGGCTTCTCTTGTGGTGCCTGGGTTCGGCCTTCCCGACAAGCTCCTCTTGTCGGGGTCTCGATCTTCTGTCTCGTATACTTTGTTCTTGGATGGTATTACATGGGCTTAGTCGTCCCGGCAAGCTCCTCTTGCCGGGGTCTTGTCTTCTTGGCCCGGCAAGCTCCTCTTGCCGGGGGCCTTGTCTTGAATGCTTGGTCTTCTCTTGGCGCTTCCTGGGCGGGCCTCGCCGCAGGGTGCTACAACTGCCCGTGCACAAGTCTGGGGTACTAAGGTACCCCTACTTTAGTACACCGACAGGAGCCCCCGGGCCTGGGCCACACACGGTGCCGAGCGTCGTTGGGCCAGGCCCTAACAGTGCACGGGCACGCGTGGCCTTGGTCGCGCTGCTCCTTAGCTCCGCACCCGTCGCACCTTCCCCAGGCGGCGCGCGCTTATCGCGGCGTCGTGGGGGCGGGGCGTGCGGGGTGAGCGTGACGTGGGTGGCGTGCGCGGGACTGAACCGCGCAGGCGCGCGTCACGTCGCGCACGATCTCTTTATTCGGAGAGGCGAAGCGTCCCCCCCCACCTCTTCCTCTTATAAGCGGAGGAAAGTAGGGGCGGTTCGCCCTTCCCTTGGTTGCTACCTCTCTAAAACCTCTGCCGCCTCCTTCTCCCGGAGACAGCAGCGATCTGTCCTTGGAGCGCCCGGCGTCGTCAACTTCGACGATCCCCCAGCCGCGGCGAGCGCGGCTTCGGACCCCGTCGCCGGTAACTCTCCCTTGCGCAGAAAAGCTCCCCTTGGTCTTTTCTTCCTTTGACTCGTTCGATTGATCTTTCTCCTTTCCTCAGACCCGCCCGCCTCGGATTCGATAGAGGCTGAGGTCGTCGTCGAGGAGGGCGCGCATGGCGATGCCGACGACGTTGCCGGCGCTCGGGAGGCGGACGGCGTCGATATCCCCGCGGGCGACGGGGAGGCCGAGGCCGCCAAAGCCGACGCGGCCGCCTGGGGCGAGGGGACCGGTAATCGTGCTGACGGCCCCGAGGTGACGGGGGCGTCGGGCACTCCGCCGGCCAGCGACCCTGCCGCCGCCGCCGCGGCGGACTCCGAGGAGCCCCCGGAGGGCGCCTACCTGAAAGCAGGCGACGGCGTCTTCATCAGGCTCCCCTGGGAGTCGAGCTCCAGGGCGCCTGTTGAGGGGGAGGCCTTGGACGGAGAGGTGCTTGCCTCCGTCGGGCTGACGGTGGTGGACGTGCCAAACTCCAGCGGCAATGAGCTCGAGGAGGAGCAGCTGCTCCGTAGGCTTGTGTCGCTCTACCGGGCCCGGCAGGTCAAGGTGGAGCGGCGAGAGGCCCTTGTCGCGAAGGCGGGTGCGGACATGGAGAAACGCGCCGCCGAGCTCCGGGAGCTCAACCTGCAGGCCGTCCAGTCCCTGGCGGAGGAGCGGAGGCAGCTTGGCGAGGCGCGGACGGCCTTTATCCTTGAGAAGGCGGAGGCCGAGGAGCAGCAGAGGCTTGCCGCCGCGGAGTTATCCGCGCGGGAAGGCGAGCTGGTGCTGAAAACGGCCAGCCTCGCCAACCACGAGGAGGAGGTTGCCGCGCGCGAGCGGGCGCTCAGCGGAGACCTGAAGAAGGCGCAGGACGCTGCTGCAGCCGCTGAGGTCACCAAGAAGGGGCTGGAGGCGAGGGTGGCGCAGCTCGATTCCGACTTCAAGGCGAAGGACGAGGAGCTCGCCGCGCTCCGGCAGGAGCGCGAGAAGGGTGCGCTCACCCTCGGTGAGCTTCAGGGTCGCTTCGCCGAGAAGATCTAGGAGCTTGACGCCGCCAAGAACTCCAACTCCACTCTGGAACTGAAATTGGAGGCGCTCGGCAAGGCGCTGGACAGCGCTAAGGAGCGGGAGGCGGCTTTACGGAAGGAGGTCGACGGCAACGAGGAGCTGCTGAGGCGCGCCGCCGTTTCCCAGAACACCTTCAGGGATACGGTGGAGCGGTGGACCGAGGGCCTCGTCGACATCGCCGCCACCATCGACAAGGAGCTGACGCTGCTGGGGATCGAGGGCCACCAGTCCCTCACCGACGAGGACGTCGTGCCCAGCGCCAAGCTCACTTCCTTCTTCCAGGGGGTGGTGCAGGCGCTCCAGCACCTCCGAACGTCGCTTCCGAAGGAACTGGCCGACGAGACGCGGGAGGCCATCTCCGGGGCCCTCGAGAGGGTGCTGGTGAAGATCGTTTTCCGCAACCCCGACATCAGGCTTACCAACGTCCTCAGGCCCTTGCCGGAGAACGCTGACCTGACGGGGATCCAGGCCCTCATCGCCCCTATCGTCAAGAAGGCGGCCGGGGTCAAGAGGATCGAGGGCGACCGCGTGGACTAGGCCGCCTGCCCCTTTCTTTTATCTCCTTTCCCTGCCGTTGTTAAATATGCCATGAAAACGGCTGGTTAGAGCAGCAGTAAGGCATTTTGTAATATAACTTTTTATCTTAGGCAATGCATCGCACTGTTATCTCCTCTACTTGACCGGCGCCTTGTTTGTTTCCGCCCTACGTTTTCGGGGACTTGCCGGCGTAGGCCTTCGCCTTGCCACGGGCGCCGAGTGCGGGACGTCAGCGACCCGCTGGCGGGGCTACCACCGGCAAGAAACCTCGCCGCGGCTGGTTGCCGCTCACTCAGATTGTTGAGCAGGCTCAAGGCAAAGTAAGAGGTGCGACTGCGGTCGCAGCACGCTTAGGGTGCCGGGCGAGCTCGAAACAAAGTGAGGACGCTACTCGGGGTGTAGCACACTCAAGTCGTTGAGCGGACTCGAAACGAAATGAGGGCGCAACCAGTCTCGTGCCGGTCCTTCCGCGCTCAGGCCTCTCAACCAAGGCTCGGTCGTTCGAGGGAGATAACTCTTAAAAATTGATGGGGCAATTGCTCGAGCTCCGGCAACTTATCTTTTCTTATCGCTTGCCGCCCGGTAGGGTAAAACCTCCTTGGGCAGCATCCAGCCCATCCTGGGGGTAGGCAAAGGCGCAGGGCCTCACGACCCTCCGGAGCTAGGCGTAGCTATGCTTGGGGATCCGCGCCCCTCTCTGCGCCAAGGATCACATGCAACTGCGGCAAGACTTGGGCAGAGAGGATGGTTGGCGGAACGGGTTCCGGCAACCGCGCTGGCAAGATTCCTCCCACGGTCGGCGTCAACTCGTTCGGCACCCCGGCGGACGAGGCGCGCCGGGGAACGAAGTCGCCTTTCTCGTGGCTTCTGGCGCTAACTTCTGCGGCTACGGGAGCGGTGCAGAGTTCGCTGGAGGCGAATCGTTCGCCCAGCGGCCAGAAGGCGGTCCTCCTCAAGGAGCAGCTGCTTCTTGCCCAGTCTCTGCGCGAGTGGATACTCGAGGAGGGCCGCACACGAGCCCGTGGGAAAGAATGCCAAAGCTTGTCGGGAACCCCCGCTTCAACTGGTCAGATCCTCGGATCCGCAGGAGCGGACTGTTCCTCAGCGTTCAGACTGCTGATCTGCTTGCCGGAGCAAGGCTTATCGGGGACACCTGCTTCGACTGGACGGATCCTGGGATCCGCAGGAGCGGGCTGTCCCCCGGCGTCCCCCTACCTGGCGCGCCAAAGATGTCGGGGTGGACGGCGTCCCCCACGAGCACCTATGGGGCCGGAGCCCCTTTCGTTGTCCGGTGAGGGGGGCGGAGGGAGCACGGAGAGCAGATCGAGGCGAGCACACGGGCGGTTTACCCAGGTTCGGGCCGCGATGGACGCGTAAAACCCTACTCCTTCTTGGTTGTATTGAACTGGGGAGCTCGGGAGCTTGGAGAGCTAGCTACCCCGAGCGTATGGCTCCACCCACGAAGGGTCCACGAAGAAGCAACCTTGTCTATTTCATCATGGTCGTCGCCCACGAAGGACTTGCCTCACTAGCGGTAGATCTTCACGAAGTAGGCGATCTCCTTGCCCTTACAAACTCCTTGGTTCAACTCCACAATCTTGTCGGAGGCTCCCAAGTGATACCTAGCCAATCTAGGAGACACCACTCTCCAAGAAGTAACAAATGGTGTGTTGATGATGAACTCCTTGCTCTTGTGCTTCAAATGATAGTCTCCCCAACACTCAACTCTCTCTCATAGGATTTGGATTTGATGGAAAGAAGATTTGATTGGAAAGCAACTTGGGGAAGGCTAGAGATCAAGATTCATATGGTAGGAATGGAATATCTTGAGCTCAACACAAGTGTAGGTGGTTCTCTCTCAGAAAATGTGTATTGGAAGTGAAGACCTGTTCTGATGGCTTTCTCCACGAATGAAGAGTGGGTGGAGGGGTATATATAGCCTCCACACAAAATCTAACCGTTACACACAATCTGCCAAACTCGATGGGACCGAATGGTTAAACTCGGTCGGACCGATTCAGCAAACCTAGTGACCGTTAGGATTTTCGGTGGGACTGAGATGCAACTCGGTAGGACCGATATGGTTAGGGTTAGGGCATAACGTAATCTTGGTGTGACCGATTACACAAACTTGATGGGGCCGATTTTGGTAATAAGCTAACCAGAGAGTTGGTCAGGCAAACTCGGTGAGACCGATTACACAAACTCGGTGGGACCGATTTGGTAATAAGCGAACCAGAGGATTTGCATTGTAATCTCGGTAGTACCGATTGCGCAAACTCGGTGAGACCGATTTTTGCAATGGACATATACAGTGAGATTGCAATCCCATCTCGGTGAGACCGAGATCCCTATCGGTGAAACCGATTTGCTAGGGTTTGTGGTAGTGGCTATGACATGTGAAACTCGGTGGCTCCAGATAGAAAGAGTCGATGGGGCCGAGTTTGACTTTAGGTTTGGGTCATTTGTGGATATGGGAAAGTAGCTGAGGATTTTGGAGCATATCACTAAGCACATGAAGCAAGAGGCTCATTAAGCAACACCTCATCCCTCCTTGATAGTATTGGATTTTCCTATGGACTCAATGTGATCTTGGATCACTAAAATATAAAATGTAGAGTCTTGTTCTTCAAGCTTGAGCCAATCCTTTGTCCTTAGCATCTTGAAGGGGTTCCACATCCTTTAGTCCATGCCACTCCATTGTTGAACTTATCTGAAACATACTAGGTAAAAGTGTTAGTCCAACAAGAGATATGTTGACATTAATTACCAAAACCACCCAGGGAGCACTTGTGCTTTCAATCTCCCCCTTTTTGGTAATTGATGACAACATACATCAAAGCTTTAGATAAAGATATAGAGAATAGCAAGTAAAGCTTTGGAAAGACATGTAACATGCATAGGCTCCCCCTACATGTATGCAATCATGTGAATATGGAATATAGAGACATGTGACTGCATAAACATGACAGAGTAAGCAATGTGTTACATGTATCTTGGCTATATGCATTAGAGCAAATGATATGACTGTGAGAAAAATACCTTCATGCTCATGAGTCCTTCTTGCAAACAGTTTGTACTTCAGCAAGAATTTCTCATTCTCATGACAGTGATGCATATACTTACCTTGTGGTCCTGAGTTGGCTTAGGATGGAATGAACCTGCGCAAACAAGGTTAGATAACACAGATACATCTACTGACTAGAGCAAACAAGAGAAACCACAAGAGACCAAGACTAGGATGACATGTAGAGTGAGTACTAAGTACTGCATTGGATATAGACATGTCCCCAAAGGTAAAGATATGCAATAGAATCAGAGATTTCCTTCCCTTAGATGTCTTGCTCCCCCTGAATCTAACATGAGATATTGGGAGAAGATAGGGAATAGAAAATCAGAGCAATAGAAAATAATCAACAGAGCTTGAGCTAAAGCAAGCAACCAAACAAACAAACATGTCTTTCCCCTTTTAAAGACATGTGACATCTCTCCTCTTGAACACCAAGCATCTGGGGCATTGATGATATTACTTTCTCTCCCCCTGAGTATTCTCTCTTTCTCCCCCTATAGGAAGGATTAAGCTTTGATGTGATCTCTCTCTCCCCCTTTGACATCAATTTCCAAGAAGGGTCTCCTGGACATGTGATACAAATGGGTTGGTCCTTGAGTCACAGAGCAAAGCAACATGTGTAACATGATGCTGGTAGAGGACAAGAATCATTGAGTGGAGCTGAAGCAAATAGAAATCAGGAATAAGTGGCAAGTTGGTTTTCCTGTGATTAAATCGGTGACTCCGAGTTGTGTGCTTCGGTTGCATCGAAAGATTTCGGTTAGGCCGAAGAAAACAAACCGGTGTGACCGAGCTCATCAGAGTGAAACCACTTGTCACCTCAGCTCACTAGACAAGTAAGAATCTCACAAAGATTTGCAAGGAATTAACTGAAAGATTTGCAATGAATTGGATGCAGAAAATGCAGAACAAAGAGAAAAGAAAAGAAACTAAAAGATCTAGATGAAGTTTTTTTTTGAAAGGGGAAACAAATATGCAAGAGACAAATGCAATAACACAGAAAAGAACACAAGAGAACTTCATCAAGAGTTGGGCGGTGACAATGTCACCTATGTTAGAGTATATTGACGTAGGAGTCAAGTGAGAGCACTTGATCATAGGTCATACTCATCGTTTAAGCTCAAAATGGGGTTGCCATTTTTCGTTTAAGCATCTTGATGTATTCTCATCTTGTTGAGTTGCTTTTACTCATGATTTGGAGTAAAGCTTCTCTAAGATGAAATGACATACCTTTGGTGGTGGTGTGGGTCTTGCTCATGTAGTTGAACTTGTGTGGGTTGCTCAGGGTTGATGTCGTTCATCAATAGTTGGGAACACCACTTGGAGTTTGAGTTCATCTACCTACATGGGTTAGTTTTGCAAGGAAAAGCACTTGTGTATGACAATTATAGGATTTGACATGGAATTTGTCAAAGGATATGTTTGAGTGGCTTCGTGCTTCCTTGTCTCCAACCACCATTGTGTAGAGACTTGGTGATGTAGAAATTGCTCAAGATGTGAGTGTGTTGCAATCTCATAGAATTAGATACAGCCAAGTACCTACATGGGTTAGATGACATGCAAGGTGCAAATATATCCAAGACATATGAATTGCTTCATAAGAGAAATATCAAGGATTAGTCATAGGCTCATGCCTCGCATGTATCAAATGGAGTTCCTACTCCAAGTTTGAAGCATCAATGATGTTCAATTCACCTCTTAACCTGCAAAACACTTTCTCATCAAGTGGTTTAGTGAATATATCCGCCAATTGCTTATCGGTGCGAACATGCTTAAGGTTAGTGTCCCCTTTGGCAACATGATCTCGAATGAAATGATGACGAACTTCAATATGCTTAGTTCGAGAATGTTGCACCGGATTGTGAGCAATCTTAATAGCACTTTCATTGTCACATAGCAATGGAACATGTTTCACATATATCCCATAATCTTTAAGAGTTTGGGTCATACAAAGTAATTGAGCACAACATGAACCAGCGGCAATGTATTCCGCTTCGGTGGTGGATAAGGATACCGAGTTTTGTTTCTTGGAAGACCAAGACACAAGAGATCTACCAAGGAATTGACAAGTACCCGAAGTGGACTTTCTATCAACCTTGTCTCCGGCATAGTCCGAATCAGAATAGCCAACAAGATCAAAAGAGGACCTCTTAGGATACCAAATGCCAAAATTTGGTGTATGGATTAAGTATCTCACTATCCTTTTCACAGCCTTAAGATGACATTCTTTAGGAGCAGCTTGATGTCGTGCACACATGCACACACTTAACATAATATCGGGACGGGAGGCACATAGATATAACAATGAACCAATCATAGAGCGATAAACCTTTTGATCAACCGGTTCACCATCTTTGGTCAAATCAAGATGTCCACTAGTAGGCATAGGTGTAGGCATACCTTTGCATTCTTGCATATTGAACTTCTTGAATAAGTCTTTGGTGTACTTCGTTTGAGAGACAAATGTACCTTCCTTAGTTTGCTTGATTTGCAAACCGAGAAAGAATTTGAGTTCACTCATCATAGACATCTCAAACTTCTCCGACATTAGCTTTCCAAACTTTTCACTAAAATGAGGGTTAGTTGAACCAAATATGATATCATCAACATAAATTTGGCATACAAATAGTTCTCCATCAACCCTTTTAGTAAAAAGAGTAGAATCAATTTTACCAATTTCAAAGCCTTTTTCAGTAAGAAACTTGGTCAAGCATTTATACCATGCTCTAGGAGCTTGTTTAAGACCATAAAGGGCGTTGTGAAGTTTGTATACATGATTAGGTTTCTTAGGATTAACAAAGCCGGGAGGTTGCTTAACATAAACTTCCTCCTCAATTTTGCCGTTTAGAAAAGCACTTTTAATATCCATTTGGTGTAAGGTGATATCATGGTGATTAGCATAGGCAAGTAAGATGCGAATGGACTCAAGTCTAGCAACGAGAGCATATGTCTCAACATAGTCCATACCTTCAACTTGTGTATAGCCTTGGGCGACGAGACGTGCTTTGTTGCGAACCACTTGTCCATCTTCATCTCGCTTGTTGCGAAACACCCATTTGGTACCAATCACGTTGTGGTTGTTGTCGGGCTTCTCGACCAATGTCCATACTTGATTTCTCTCAAAGTTGTGTAGCTCTTCATGCATAGCATTTATCCAATCTGGATCCTTCAATGCTTCTTCAACCTTCATAGGTTCAATTTTAGAAATGAATGAGTAATGTTCACAAAAGTTAGCTAAACGAGTTTTAGAGCGAGTGATTCTCCCGGTTTGGATATCATTGTAGATTTGCTCGACGGGATGATCTTTGGCAATTCTTGCTCGAACTCGTGAGAGCTTTTGCTTGGGTCGGGGTGGAACATCCTCTTCATCTTCTTCTTCTTCTTCTTCTTGGCCTTCTTCATTGTTGACGTTGTTGTTCTCTTGTCATGGTGGAGAAGGAGGTTGTTGATGTTCATCTTGGTGTACTTCCTCGTTTTCTTCATCTTGACGTGTCCCACTTGTGGATGCTTCCGTATCGACTCTTGGTTCACCTTGTCATGAGGTAGAAGCTTCCACTTGGACAGACGAGGTACTCTCCTTCATTTCCGTTGGATGAACCTTGCCAATCGACAAGTCTTGAATTGCTTACGAAGGGTCTTTGTCTCCTACATCAATTGGCAATTGCTCTACTTGCGATCCATTAGATTCATCAAACTTCACATCCACCGTCTCTTCAACCTTTCGGGTGAAATTGTTGTAGACACGGTAAGTGTGAGAGTTTGAGCCATAACCAAGTAGAAAACCTTCATGAGACTTAGGAGCAAATTTAGAACGACGATGCTTGTCAAGAATATAGCACTTTGAGCTAAATACTCGAAAGTATCCAAGAGATTCAACGAGCATGACATTTTGTATGGAGCTATCGTGCGAGATGGCCACCTTACCAAGGCCAACCACTTTACCCTTTGAATTATCACCAAAGGTGACATATTTTCGAGGGCCGTCATTTTCAGCAAGCTCACGGAACATCTCTTCATCTCCGGTCATATGATCAGTACATCCACTATCAAGGACCCACTCCTTTCCTCCAGCCATGTAGCCGCGAAGATTTGCCATAAGACCAAAATGTCTCATTGCATCATCAAGACCATAGTCACTATCATCATCTTCATCATAATATCCATGTTCAACATCATCTTGTGATTGATCAATTCCTAGAGAGGGTAATTCATTAGGTACATGATCATCAAAGTGGTTACCTTTATGAATTCTTATAGCTTCGGATATGATGTCACTAATGATTCCAACATTTCCTTTAGCATGCATTTGATTGGTAAGCTCAAATAGACAATCACCAAAACTAGGATCACTAGAGTTCATCTTACTCAAGGCAATAGATTTATGGAGAATTTCGTCTAATTTTTTCAAGGAATAATCGGGAAATCGTTCCTCAAGAAATTTCCATATAGTATAGGCACAATTAAGAGTAGGCAACCTAGCAATCAAGTTTTTGGGCAATCCTCTAATGAGGAGCTCAACAGTTCTAAGATTATGAATCATGTCAATATCTTCATCTAGGGTAGGGTGCAAAGGATCAATATGAGGTGCACAAGGACTAGCAATGTACTTGTTCAAATGATATTCATTGAAAATCTCAAGCATTTCATTTTTCCACTCATGAAAATACTCTCCATCAAGAATGGGCACTCTATGTCTAAGACTCCCTAAAGTAGACAAATCCATCTTCGTCCAAAGGGGTTTAAACCAAGGCAATGGAGACCAAAGCTCTGATACCAATAAAGAGGATCGAGAAGAGGTGTCTAGAGGGGGGGGGGGAACACTAAGTACCAAAATTTACAGTTTTTAAAATTCTTAAGTTTAGGTGGAGTTTAGGCACAAGTTTAACACATACAATACATATCGAGCAAGCATGCAATGAGTATATGAGCAGCGGAAAGTAAAAGCATGCAACTTGCAAGAATGTGAAGTGAAGGGTTTGGAGTATTCAAACGCAATTGGAGACACGGATGTTTTGGCATGGTTCCAATAGGTGGCGCTATCGTACAACCACGTTGATGGAGACTTCAACCCACGGAGGGTAACGGTTGTGTGAGTCCACGGAGGGCTCCACCCACGAAGGGTCCACGAAGAAGCAACCTTGTCTATTTCATCATGGTCGTCGCCCACGAAGGACTTGCCTCACTAGCGGTAGATCTTCACGAAGTAGGCGATCTCCTTGCCCTTACAAACTCCTTGGTTCAACTCCACAATCTTGTCGGAGGCTCCCAAGTGATACCTAGCCAATCTAGGAGACACCACTCTCCAAGAAGTAACAAATGGTGTGTTGATGATGAACTCCTTGCTCTTGTGCTTCAAATGATAGTCTCCCCAACACTCAACTCTCTCTCATAGGATTTGGATTTGATGGAAAGAAGATTTGATTGGAAAGCAACTTGGGGAAGGCTAGAGATCAAGATTCATATGGTAGGAATGGAATATCTTGAGCTCAACACAAGTGTAGGTGGTTCTCTCTCAGAAAATGTGTATTGGAAGTGAAGACCTGTTCTGATGGCTTTCTCCACGAATGAAGAGTGGGTGGAGGGGTATATATAGCCTCCACACAAAATCTAACCGTTACACACAATCTGCCAAACTCGATGGGACCGAATGGTTAAACTCGGTCGGACCGATTCAGCAAACCTAGTGACCGTTAGGATTTTCGGTGGGACTGAGATGCAACTCGGTAGGACCGATATGGTTAGGGTTAGGGCATAACGTAATCTTTGTGTGACCGATTACACAAACTTGATGGGGCCGATTTTGGTAATAAGCTAACCAGAGAGTTGGTCAGGCAAACTCGGTGAGACCGATTACACAAACTCGGTGGGACCGATTTGGTAATAAGCGAACCAGAGGATTTGCATTGTAATCTCGGTAGTACCGATTGCGCAAACTCGGTGAGACCGATTTTGGCAATGGACATATACAGTGAGATTGCAATCCCATCTCGGTGAGACCGAGATCCCTATCGGTGAAACCGATTTGCTAGGGTTTGTGGCAGTGGCTATGACATGTGAAACTCGATGGCTCCGGATAGAAAGAATCGGTGGGGCCGAGTTTGACTTTAGGTTTGGGTCATATGTGGATATGGAAAGGTAGTTGAGGATTTTGGAGCATATCACTAAGCACATGAAGCAAGAGGCTCATTAAGCAATACCTCATCCCTCCTTGATAGTATTGGCTTTTCCTATGGACTCAATGTGATCTTGGATCACTAAAATACAAAATGTAGAGTCTTGTTCTTGAAGCTTGAGCCAATCCTTTGTCCTTAGCATCTTGAAGGGGTTCCACATCCTTTAGTCCATGCCACTCCATTGTGGAACTTATCTGAAACATACTAGGTAAAAGTGTTAGTCCAACAAGAGATATGTTGACATTAATTACCAAAACCACCCAGGGAGCACTTGTGCTTTCAGTAATTCCATCGTAGGCTTGCTGGACGGTGATGGGTTGGATGATATTTATCATGTAATCGAGTTAGTTTTGTTAGGGTTTGATCCTCGAAAACTGTTGCGATCCCCTATACTTGTGGGTTATCAAGACCTTTTTCCGGCGTCGTTGCCGGGGAGCATAGCTCTATTCTTTGAGTCACTTGGGATTTATATCTACTGGACACTATGAAGAACTTGAAAGACGCTAAGACAACAATTTATCCCTCAACTACGAGGGGAGGTAAGGAACTACCATCTAGCTCTGCACTCGATTCACCTTCTGTTATGAGTAAGCTAGCGACACCTAAACCTGCTTCTGCTATTCGTTCTGATATGTCGCATGTTATTCATGATGCCACTTCTACTATGCATGATACTTATGATGAAACTGCCTCTATGCCTGATACTGCTGTGCCCCTTAGTGAATTTCTTGAAGAACAAATCGCTAGGGCTAGAGAAAGAGAAATTGATGAAACTGAATAAGATGATGAAAGTGATGATGAAAATATTCCTATTATTCCTGAGGGTTATCTTTTTGATAAAGATTCTTCTTTAGCTATTTTAGCCTGCAAAGATAGATATGAGCTTAAGAGATTACTGATTAAATGGAACAAACAATCACTTAGAGATAAAATGAAACCCGACCCTGCTTTTGCTACTTCACCTATCTGCGTTTCTAATAAGGATTATGAATTTTCAGTTGATCCAGATATAATTACTTTGGTTGAATCCGATCCTTTTTATGGCTATGAATCTGAAACTGTTGTGGCACATCTTACTAAGTTAAATGATATAGCTGCCCTGTTCACTAATGATGAGAGATCGCGTTACTTCTATATACTCAAAATATTTCCGTTCTCATTAAAGGGTGATGCTAAGATATGGTTTAATTCTCTTGATCCTGGTTGTGTGCGTAGTCCCCAGGATATGATTTATTACTTCTCTGCTAAATACTTCCCTGCTCATAAGAAACAAGCTGCTTTGAGGGAAATATACAACTTTGTGCAAATTAAAGAAGAGAGTCTCCCACAAGCTTGGGGGAGGCTTCTCAAGTTACTTAATGCTTTGCCTGATCATCCTCTTAAGAAACCTGAAATACTTGATATCTTTTATAATGGACTAACCGATGCTTCCAGAGTTTACCTGTATAGTTGTGCTGGTTCTCTTTTCAGGGAAAGAACACCGGACGAAGCTGAAATTCTATTGAATAATATGTTGACAAATGAAAATAATTGGGCACCTTCTGAGCCAGCTCCTGAGCCAGCTCCTGCTACAATTACTGAGCCTATTCCTAAACCAACTCTGAAGAAGAGAGGTGTTCTATTGCTCAGTTCCGAAGATATGCAAGAGGCAAATAAATCTATGAAAGAAAAAGGTATTAAAGCTGAAGATGTTAAGAATTTACCTCCTATTGAAGAAATACATGGTCTTAATCTACCGCCTGTCAAAGAAACATATGAACTTGATCACTTATTTACTGAAGAACCCCCTGATCTCGATATCCCGACATAGGTAGTAAATGTAAATTCTCTCTATAGATTTGATGAAGGTGATATCCCTCACTATAAGTCTTCTAGGCAATGCTTTGATGAGTTTGATAATTTTATTGTCAAACAAGAAAATTTCAATGCTTATTTTGGTAGACAATTGAAATATGATTCTGATATGATTAAATACTTGGGTGATTATATGGCTAATATTAGAGGTGAACTTAAACTTGTTAGCAAACATGCTTCTATGGTTAGCACTCAAGTAGAACAAGTACTTAAGGCTCAAAAAGAATTGCTCCATGAAATGAATAGTAAAAAAATGATTATGTTGTTAGAGTGGCTACTAGAACTAGTAGAATGACTCAGGAACCTTTGTATCCTGAAGGCCACCCTAAGAGAATCGAGCAAGATTCTCAGAGAAATAATATTGATGCACCTAGTTCTTCTAAGAAAAAGAAAAAGAAAAATGATAGAACTGTGCAAACTTCTAGTGAACCTATTGCTGAACCACTTGATAATCCAAATGATATATCTATGTGTGATGCTGAAACACAATCTGGTAATGAACATGGACCTAATGAAAATATTAATGATGATGTTCATGATGATGCTCAACCTAGTAATGATAATGATGTAGAAATTGAACCTGCGGTTGATCTTGATAACCCACAATCAAAGAATCAATATTATGTTAAAAGAGACTTTGTTGCTAGGAAACATGGTAAAGAAAGAGAACCATGGGTTCAGAAACCCATGCCCTTTCCTCCCAAACCATCCAAGAAAAAAGATGATGAGGATGTTGAGCGCTTTGCTGAAATGATTAGGCCTATCTTTTTACGTATGCGATTGACTAATGTACTCAAAACAAATCCTTATGCTAAATATATGAAAGATATCATCACTAATAAAAGAAAGATACCGGAAGCTGAAATTTCCACCATGCTTGCTAATTATACTTTTAAGGGTGGAATACCAAAGAAACTTGGAGACCCCAGAGTACCTACTATACCTTGCTCCATTAAAAGAAATTATATTAAAACTGCTTTATGTGATCTTGGAGCCGGTGTTAGTGTTATGCCTCTCTCTTTATATCGTTGACTTGACTTGAATAAGTTGACACCTACTGACATATCTTTGCAAATGGCTGATAAATCAACTGCTATACCTGTCGGTATTTGTGAGGACGTGCCTGTTGTGGTTGCAAATGTTACTATTTTAACGGACTTTGTTATTCTTGATATTCCCGAGGATGATAGTATGTCTATTATTCTTGGAAGACCTTTTCTTAATACTGCAGGGGCTGTTATTGATTGCAACAAAGGCAATGTCACTTTTCATGTTAATGGTAATGAGCATACGGTACACTTTCCGAGGAAACAACCTCAAGTTCATAGTATCAACTCCATTGGAAAAATTCCATCGATTATAGTTGGAGGTTTTGAATTTCCTCTTCCTACTGTCAAAAAGAAATATGATATACTTATTATAGGGGATGTGCATATCCCCGTTGAGATAACTTAGTGTTATTCGAAATTTCTCCGGTTTCATGATTATCGGAATGAGTTTGTTAACAAGACTTGATCAACCTTGTTAGTGGATTCTTTTTGATGAGCATGAGATGGATGAAACTAGAAGCACAACTTTCTGTACCCTCTTTATATTTTCTGTTCTTTAGTAGAAATAAAGTAAAATTAGTATTTTTCTTTCTGTTTCCTGTCTTATCCGTGCAATATAAAAATATCCCGAAAATAAAAGTCCTCAGAATGCCATGCCAATTTAATATGATTTTTTCGGGCATGTTTGAGGATTTACTGTGCAAAAATTACCACGGGAGGAGCTGCCACCTGGCCACGAGGGTGGTGGGCGCCCCCCCCTATAGGGCGCGCCCCCTGCCTCGTGGGCCCACAGTGGCCCTCCTCCACTTATCCTAGCACCCATCTTCTTCCTTTGTCTCACACAAACCCGAAAAACCAACTCAAGCACGAGTTCCAGCCACTTTTGCTGTGATTTTCGATCTCCTTGCTCAAAGCACCTCTCGCAAAACTGCTTGGGGAGATTGTTCCTTGGTATGTGACTCCTCCATTGGTCCAATTAGTTTTTGTTCTAGTGCTTTATTCTTTGCAAATTTGTGCTGCATAGGTGACATGTTCTTGAGCTTGCATGTCAAATTTATATGGTTCCAAGTAGTTCTAATGCTTGATATAGGCTCTAGGCACTTGTAGGAGCAGTTGCTATCAGTTTTATTGAAGTTGGTTCACTTTTGTTTGAAGTTACTAAAAATTTCAGATTATTTTAGAAAAATGATGAAGAGAATTTTCAGGGGCTCATCGAGCCAAAGCTCAGAGGATAAACAAGATGAAGAAGCTCAGAGGCCCAAATATAATTTGCCTCGTACCGTGGAAATCCGACCGTGTGTATGGCCTTCTGATAATTTCTTGAGAGAGGCCGGGATTTATGAGGATTTCTTTTCATTGATTGAAAATGCTGGCCTCACCGACTTCGTCCGCGACCAACGTCCACAGTATCTCTTACTCACAAATACTTTTGTGCAAAACTTCTACTTTTACCCTAAGGAATCACCTCCATCAGTAGAGTTTCATTTATATGACGTTGTGAAGAAAATGCCATTGTCTGAATTTTGCGCAGTCTGCAACATACTCCCTGAGGGCACTTTAGAGGAACCACCCAGTAAGGTGTTGGAACCATTTATTAAACTTATCTCTGTGGGAGAAACCAGGAAGGTTTCTGATGAAAGGATCTGTCGGTGTCAAAACCGGCGGATCTCGGGTAGGGTGTCCCGAACTGTGCGTCAAGGTCGGGTGGTAACAAGAGACAAGGGACACTTTATTTTACCCAGGTTCGGGCCCTCTAGATGGAGGTAAAACCCTACTCCTGCTAGATTAATATTGATTATATGGGTAGTACAAGAGTAGATCTACCACGAGATCAAGGAGGCTAAACCCTAGAAGCTAGCCTATGGTATGATTGTGTATGATGATGGTTGTCCTACGGACTACAACCCTCCAGTTTATATAGACACTGGATAGGGTTAGGGTTACACAAGGTCGGTTACAATGGTAGGAGATCTTGAATATCCGCACACCTAGCTTGCCTTCCACGCCAAGGAAAGATCCTTCCGGACACGGGACGAAGTCTTCAATCTTGTATCTTCACGGTCCTGGAGTCCGGCTGAAGGTATAGTCCGGCTATCCGAACACCCCCTAATCCAGGACTTCCTCAGTAGCCCCCGAACCAGGCTTCAATGACGATGAGTCCGGCGCGCAGATTGTCTTCGGCATTGCAAGGCGGGTTCTCCTTCAAACTTTGTGTACCTGCGGGTATAACATCCGATTTTTATAATGCAGCGCTCCTTGGCTTTCACGCCCAATAATGGCCGCCTTCCACATGTCAAACGAATGCGAAAAGCCGGGGCAGTTTTACATCCAAGCCCCTAGCCGTATAAACGAGCCGCCTATCTAACATGATGAGGATTCAGATCCAAACCACACCTTCCCCTTCTGCGAGAAATCATCAGAGCGTCTCCAGCAAAGATCCATTCCAACATGGCCAGCCGCCGTAGCTCCTCCTCTCGCCCTTCCAGTCCTATCCCTGGAGACTGGGAGAGTTGTTCCATCCCGCATAGTGAATTAGTGTCGCTCCAAGCCAAGGGATTTCTCCCTCAAGCCTATATGGTCTCGGTCCGAGCCGGACTCGCCACTTATCAAGGCGGAAAACAAGCGGAGAACTCACCTAGTCCCTCTAAAGGGGAGCGGGTGTGCCTGGTCCCTTATCTAATAAGGGGACTGGGATTTCCAATTCATCCCTTTCTCCGCGGGCTTCTGGAGTTCTATGGCCTCCAGCTGCACCACCTTACGCCCGACTCCGTGTTACACATCACGGTCTTCGTTGCTCTTTGCGAGCTATTTTTAGGCATCGAGGCTCATTTCGCGCTGTGGAAGAAGATATTCTGCCTGGTGCCCCATTCCCAAGAGGGGTCCATATATCAAGTGGGCGGAGCCAAAGTATGGCGCATCGCCGGGACCGGATACCCGTCCGGAACCTCGAAGAAGGCGTCCAAGGACTGGCCTTCAGAATGGTTTTACATAGACGACGTCCCCCTGCCGGACCCTATCCGGGCCGGTCTCCCTGAGTTCAACAATGCTCCCCTGAAGAAACGCCTGAGCTGGCGCCCTCGGAGCTCTCAGAGAGAGAATGACAGAGACGTCCTTTACTTAATGGGCCGGATTAAGCAACTGGCTCATTCCGGACTAACCATGATTAAAGTCATGGCCATATGCATTATGCGGGGGGTGCAACCGCTCCAATACAGAAGCCACCCCATGTGGGATTTCAACGGGGAAGATGACGCCACCCGTCACGGCCGTAAAGGGGCGGACTCGCCTGCCGCTCTAATGAAGATCTTATCCTCTTTGTACAAGGAAGAAGAAGAGGAATTCCTCCGCGTCGACCCGAAGCGCGGATTTTCCATGTATAGTCCTCCAAATTGGGTAAGCGGACAGTCGTGCTTCCCTGTTCATTTTACATTCCCATGATTAAATAGGCAGTCTAACGACTTCAACGCAGGACCTGCGTCAGGAGGTAAAAAGCATAAACAGCCGTCCTCCACAGCCAGAGGACCCAGAACGGTCCCTTGATCCGGACTCCGAAGAGGATCTGGACTTAGCGGTGGAGTTTATCGACGGAGTGTTTTATCAGCTAAGCAAGGACGATACCTTGGTAGCTATTATAGCTGATTACCAGGGTTAATCCCGGCCTCCCAGGTGACAAATACCGGAGCTTTACCCGCTTAAGAGGGGTTCCGTTTTCATGGGTTTGGTTGTTCTGACAGCAACCGTGCTTTGTAGGGGAGATTCCCGAGGCAGGAAGCCGACCCTGCTGCAGCTAGCCGGCGGGGGGCCGCAGGGCCCCGTGGGGCAAAAAGGAACATAGTCCGGACTGAGGTGCCAAAGAAAAGGTATGGCGTACCCTCTCTTTTTCCCTGGTGTTTTACTCCTTCTGGGTATATTAACATTCGTGCTATCTTCAGGACGAAGAGACCTCGCCGGACTATATTCGGAGAGGTTGCTAATCGCGCCTCCACCAGCCAGACTCCAACGCCCGGCCCGGAATCGGAGGCCCGCACAAGGCACGCACCGGACGCTCCTCCATCAGAGGATGCGGACAGGCTTCCTGTCACCCATTCCGAGGTGGAGAGTGCCATGAACCACAGGCGTCGCCGGACAGTCCTTCGCGACGCTTGTTTCTCCCAGGAGGCTTTAGATGCCTTCAATTCGGGAGACGCGTACCTCCGTGCCGCTCAAAATGGTTTAGCCAGAGCCACGGAGCAGTATGTAAAATACATACGGGTAAGAAAATTTTGGTAAATATAGATATGCCAGTAGCCCCCGAGACTTGAAGCAGTGGAAATAACTGATTCGAGAATCATATAACATGCAGTTTCTTACCGAGAAGAACACCGTGCTGTCCGAGGAGCTTTTAAGGTGCAAGGCCCAACTAGAGGGCGCACTAATGGCAGCATGGGGGTCTAAAGAGACCCCTGCAGGTAAACAATACACCAGAATATTTAGTATTGTGCGGATTTATGTGCCGATCTGACAAATGATATTGCAAATGGCGCCGGACTCGATCCGGACAGGCAACAGCTTCTACCCCGGTTAAAGGCTGGTGAAAGCGTGCTAACAAAGGTGAGGCGGGAGAAGAATGATCTCCAGGATGCCAACACCAGGCTGGATGTTGAACTAAAAGATGTTCGTGGCCAGCTGTCGGACTCCAATAAGGAGAATCAGCGACTTCGACGCGGCATTTTTAGTAAGTGCTTAAGCAAACTCTTGAAAAAGGAGTTCGGCGAGGAAGACGACTAACAGAGTTATGTCTGTAGGTATGCTGACAGGTCGTCCTGCAGAGGAGATGCCCGGTTCAACGGGCGATCTTCTTCCCGAACTCTCGCAACTGCACGAACTAGTTCGGCAGGCGATGCGAGGTATTGCCCAAGCCTTGTGGCCTGCCCACTCCATACCTGAGGGCCTTGGAGAACTTGCGGAGAAGTTGAAGGGAGCTCGGCGGCGCTTCCGGTTGTGGAAGATATCAGCCTGCTGGCAGGGCGCTAGGGAGGCCTGGGCCATGGTGAAGACCCGCTTTACGAAGTCTGAACCCAATCACATGGCCGAGGTCGGACCGGTGGGGCCTGACGGGAAGGAGATCCCTGTGAGCTTAGTGTATGGCCAGGTAGAATTGGCCGCAAAGTATTCCCAGCAGGACTGCAAATTAGACAGCCTGTTAGATGGTATAGAGGAGGAATACAATCAGTCAGGATGACTATGTAATTTATAATTGACATGTGTAATGCCTTCTAGCCGGATTGTAGATCGTTTGTCGTTGCCGACCTTTTCGCTTCGACCTCGAGACGTGACGGTCCGGAGTGTGTCCGAATACCATAACGGTTACATAAGAACCGAGGTATGCATGGAGACCAGGCGTAGGGGTCATTAGTGCTTTATCAGACAAGTGCCCAACTAGTTATGTTATATTACATGGTTAGTAAGAAACATCTTCCAGAGAGAATAGTTCCGTTAAGGGTTCCTTTCGCTGGGGTGGCGTGCCCTGAAGTGCACGTCCGGACTACAAATGCAGCAAAACATCTGGGGGCATGTATAAGTAAAAAAGGTTCATCTTTAGTTCACCGATCGAATATTCCCTTAAGAACGCTAGCTTTCGGCTTCACCCAGTCTAAGGTACACATCCGGCTTATCCGGCAGTAGCAATCGTAGAGGTGCTCCCTTTACCGCCTAGCCGAACAATCGGGAACGTAGGGGTAAGCACAGGAGCCAGGCAACCCAGCTTGGCCAAAACTTAAGTCATATCGATGCATATAATGGTGAAGAAAAGGTGCATGCGGAAGTCTGACGCATGCGTTGGGCGTGAAACCCATATAAATAAGCTTCTGTTAAAGAAGCCCCCAGGTTTAAGGAGCGCGGGTAGCGCGTCACATGATGAGCCTTTAAGGGCTATAAAAGGAAAGAGTGGGAGGAGACAAATAAAAAAAGAAAAAAATATATATAAATGGACAGAGGAAGGAGACAAACCCAGAGTCCGGCGCTAGGCATAGAATCTTCGGAGACGTGCGGCGTTCCATGGGTTCGGCTCGAGTCGGTTATCCGACGCATCTCGCAGGTGGTACGCTCCACCAGTCAGGACTTGGTCAATTATGAAGGGACCTTCCCATTTGGGCTTGAGTTTGTCCTTTTTCTTATCCGGCAGGCGTAGAACTAGTTCGCCAATGTTGTAATTTTTGGCCCGTACTTCTCTGCTTTGATATCTTCGAACCTGCTGTTGATAAAATGTGGAACGGGCTTTAGCCACGTCACGCTCCTCCTCTAAGGCGTCTAGGTTGTCCTGCCGATCAAGCTCGGCTTCTCTTTCTTCGTACATGCGCACTCGAGGTGAGTCATGAATTATGTCGCAGGGCAGAACTGCCTCTGCGCCGTACACCATAAAGAATGGTGTGAATCCGGTGGTACGATTCGGCGTGGTTCGCAGCACCCAGAGTACATAGTCGAGCTCCTCCACCCGGTGCATATTAGATTCCTTGAGGGACCTCACTAGTCTGGGTTTAATGCCGCTCATGATGAGACCATTTGTACGTTCGACCTGACCGTTAGTTTGTGGGTGATAGACAGAAGCATAGTCAAGCTTAATGCCCATGTTTTTGCACCACAGCTTTACTTCGTCGGAGGTGAAGTTTGTGCCGTTATCAGTGATAATGCTGTGAGGGACGCCGTAACGGTGTATGACCCCGGATATGAAGTTTGTCACAGGTCCGGATTCGGCCGTCTTAACAGGCTTGGCTTCTATCCATTTGGTGAATTTATCCACCATGACCAATAAGTATTTTTTCTTGTGGGTTCCCCCTTTAAGGGGTCCCACCATGTCAAGCCCCCAGACCGCAAAAGGCCAAGTGATGGGGATAGTTCGGAGGGCCTTGGGCAGCATATGGCTTTGGTTTGCAAAGAGCTGGCAACCGACGCATCGTTTGACTAAGTCATGAGCGTCTGCTCGGGCCGTCGGCCAATAAAAGCCCGTACGGAAAGCCTTGCTTACAAGGGACTGAGCTGCGGCGTGGTGGCCACCGAGTCCGGCATGAATTTCAGCCAACAGACTCCGCCCTTCCTCTTCGGAGATACATCTTTGAAGGACTCCTACAGTGCTTTTCTTATAGAGCTCTCCCTCGTGGACTTTATAGGCTTTAGATCGCCGCACTATGCAGCGTGCCTCGTTTTGGTCCTCTGGGAGTTCCTGCCTAGTAATGAAGGCTAGGAATGGTTCTGTCCACGGGGCGATGACCGCCATTATTACGTGGGCTGAAGGTGTGATTTCGGTGGCAGGGCCTCCGATTATGTCAGATTGTTCGGCGTCGGGTTGTGCGGTTGTGTCCGGACTGTTATCCGAGGGTTCCCCCTCCCATGCTACAGATGGCTTGAATAATCTTTCTAAGAAGATGTTGGGGAGGACTGCATCTCCTTTTGCTCCGATGCGTGCCAGGACGTCCGCTGCCTGATTATTTTCTTGGGCTATATGGTGAAACTCCAGTACCTCGAACCGAACTGACATTTTTAGGACGGCATTGCGATAAGCTGCCATTTTTGGGTCTTTGGCGTCGAAGTCGCCATTTATTTGGGATATCGCGAGGTTTGAGTCCCCGCGTACTTCCAGGCGTTGAATGCCCATGGATACTGCCATCCGGAGACCATGTAGAAGGGCCTCGTATTCGGCTGCATTGTTGGAGTCCGTGTACATAATTTGGAGTACATATTGGACTGTGTCTCCTGTAGGGGACGTCAAAACGACGCCAGCCCCCAGTCCGGTCAACATTTTGGAGCCGTCGAAATGCATGATCCAGTTTGAATATGTGCCGTACTCTTTAGGGAGTTCGGCCTCTATCCATTCGGCGACGAAGTCGGCTAGGACTTGCGATTTAATGGCTCACCGTGGTTTGTAGGTTATGTCGAACGGGAGGAGCTCTATGGCCCATTTTGCTATCCGGCCCACTGCATCGCGGTTGTTGATAATATCGTTGAGTGGTACTTCCGAGGCTACTGTTATAGAACACTCTTGAAACTAGTGTCGTAGCTTCCGGGATGCCATAAACACCGCGTATGTAATCTTTTGGTAATGCGGGTACCGTGATTTGCATGGTGTGAGGACAGTGGACACGTAGTAAACCGGCCTTTGAAGGGGGAGTTTGTGTCCGTCCGTTGCCCGCTCAACGACGAGTACTGCGCTAACAACTTGATGAGTTGCGGCAATGTACAATAGCATGGGTTCGCCAGTGTTCGGCGCGGCCAGGACTGGGTTTGTTGCCAAGATGGCCTTTATTTCCTTGAGTCCGGCCGTGGCAGCGTCTGTCCACTCGAAGTGTTCGGTGCGCCTAAGGAGGCGGTAAAGGGGCAATGCCTTTTCTCCCAGGCGGGAGATAAAGCGGCTTAAAGCCGCCACGCATCCGGTGAGTTTCTGTATTTGTTTGAGGTCTTTTGGGACATCCAATTGTGACAAAGCTCGGATTTTAGCTGGATTTGCTTCAATTCCTCTACCAGATACAATGAAGCCCAAGAGCTTTCCGGCTGGAACGCCGAAAACGCATTTTTCTGGATTGAGCTTAATGTCGTATTTTCGGAGGTTGTCGAATGTAAGCCTCAAGTCGTCTACTAGAGATTCGACATGTCTTGATTTAACGACCACATCATCTACATACGCCTCAACTATTTTGCCGATCTGGTTTGCCAGGCATGTTTGAATCATGCGCTGATATGTTGTGCCGGCGTTTTTTAGCCCAAAGGGCATTGTGTTGAAGTAGAATGGGCTGTATGGTGTGATGAATGCTGTTGCGGCTTGGTCTGATTCTGCCATCTTGATTTGATGGTAACCGGAGTATGCGTCGAGGAAGCACAGCGAATCATGTCCTGTAGTGGCATCGATGATTTGATCTATTCGAGGGAGGGGGAAAGGATCCTTTGGGCAAGCCTTATTAAGGTCTTTAAAATCGACACACAGGCGCCAGGATTTGTCCTTCTTAGGTACCATCACCAGGTTTGCTAGCCAGTCCGGGTGTTTTATGTCTCTAATGAATCCGGCCTCCAATAACTTGGCTAGATCCTCTCCCATAGCTTGTCTCTTTGGTTCGGAGAAACGCCGAAGGGCTTGTGTCGGTGTCAAAACCGGCGGATCTCGGGTAGGGGGTCCCGAACTGTGCGTCAAGGTCGGATGGTAACAGGAGACAAGGGACACTTTATTTTACCCAGGTTCGGGCCCTCTCGATGGAGGTAAAACCCTACTCCTGCTAGATTAATATTGATGATATGGGTAGTACAAGAGTGGATCTACCACGAGATCAAGGAGGCTAAACCCTAGAAGCTAGCCTATGGTATGATTGTGTATGATGATGGTTGTCCTACGTACTACAACCCTCTGGTTTATATAGACACCGGATAGGGTTAGGGTTACACAGAGTCGGTTACAATGGTAGGAGATCTTGAATATCCACACACCTAGCTTGCCTTCCATGCCAAGAAAAGATCCTTCCGGACACGGGACGAAGTCTTCAACTTTGCATCTTCATAGTCCTGGAGTCCAGCTGAAGGTATAGTTCGGCTATCCGAACACCCCCTAATCCAAGACTCCCTCAGTAGCCCCTGAACCAGGCTTCAATGACGACGAGTCCGGCACGCAGATTGTCTTCGGCATTGCAAGGCGGGTTCCTCCTCCAAGTTCTTCAAGAAGATTATAAACACCACAAAATAGTGTCTGGCTCTGCAAAATAAGTTTCCACATATTGCCATACAGAGAATAATATTAACACAAATCAAATCTGCCGACGTATCCCGCAGTGCGTCACAACACTGCGGCCAAGCCTTCTATATAAATTGTTTTCATTGTTCCACCTCAGCTCATTTAGCGAGGCGGTTTCCTTGGCACGTCTTGTCGAAGCAGAGATCATGTGCCCCCTTTAACGGGATTCTCATTAATACGGACGTGGGTAACCCAACCACGCCATTTACCGCTGCGTTTGGGAGGCAAGTGAGTTTTATTAGGTAGGTGAGGACGCCTAACCGTACCTGCTTATATAAAGGGATAAGGATTCACCTTTTTAACCTACGCCTTCTTCCTCCTTAGCCAATCCATCTCTCGCGCACTCAAGCTCCAGCGCCCAAGTCCGCTCTTCTTCCTCAACCTTCTCCAACAATGTCCGGAGCGGGAGGCAAGTGGATGGTCTCCTCCGTTACGGAGGCTCAAGTAAAAAGGCTAAGGAAAGCCGGATACTTGTCCAAGGACATCCCGCATCGGCTTCCTGATAAGGGGTAGCTTCTTCCTACCCCAAGGCCCCATGAGAGGGTAGTTTTTCTCCCCCACTTCCTCCGCGAACTGGGCTTTCCACTTCACCCATTTGTCCGGGGGCTCATGTTCTACTACGGGCTGGATTTCCACGATCTGGCCCCGAACTTCGTTCTCAACATCTTGGCGTTTATCGTCATGTGTGAGGCCTTTCTTCGCGTCCGCCCCCACTTCGGCCTCTGGCTCAAGACCTTCAACGTCAAGCCCAAGGTGGTGTCCGGCACCCAGGCGGAGTGCGGAGGCGCTATGGTTGGCAAGATAGCCAACGTCCTCTGGTTCGATGGCTCCGTCATGGAGTCCCTAAAGGGGTGGCAGGCTGGGTGGTTTTACATCACCGAGCCCCGCGATCCGAAATGGGTCACGGCCCCTGAGTTCAGATCCGGACCCCCCACGCGGCTCATGTCCTGGAAAGAGACAGGCCTGTCGTGGGGCAATGAGGAAGAAGTGACTGGGTTGCAAACATGCATCCAGTCCCTGGTGAACAAGCCAATCCAGCTTGCCAACATAGTCTAGGTCATGCTCGTTCGCCTGATCCTCCCGTGCCAAGAACGGGATTTTACTTTGTGGGAATTCGACCCGGCGCAGCACCAGACCCTCAGTAGGCTCTTCGACACGATGTATGAAGACGTCTGGAAGGTGCTGACCAAAGGCGCCGAGTCCCCTACATCCGCCTCCGAGGATCGCGGATACAGCTCACAGTGTATCGCTGGCGAGGTAAGCTATCTATACCTTTGATAGGTTCGTTAAGCTCTTCTTCATAGATTATCTCTATGCGGGATCTAAACTCCCTTTTACCCTTGACAGGCTTGGCTGGAGATATCCGGACCAATTAACTGTCCGGCTCCTCTGCCCGAAGACCCGGCCCCAGCTCTCTTGGTGAAGCTAATGGCTCCGGCACCTTACGTGGTGCCGGAGAGGAAGGCCAAGAAGAAGAAAACCACCGGGACTCGAAAAAGTTCCCGCAATATGGTGGTGTCGGACTCGTCGTCTGACGAGTCCGCAACGCCCTCCTCTCGTGAAAACGAGGAGGAGGAACAAGGAAGCTCTCCCCCTCCAGCGAGGGGAGCAAAGAAGAAGAAGGCCACCCCAACGGGGGAGGCCGAGGGGTCAAGAAAAAGGAAGACCCCTCCGCCGGACTACTCCCACGACGCCGAAGAGGGCGGAGAGGAGTGGCCGGACAGAACCAAGCGTCCGGCGAAATCGTTAGTATTTATATACCAGAGTAACTCGTGATACTCTTTTTAGTGTGCGGCTTTTCCTGACATCGCACGTATTTTATGTAGCCCGCCCCGGGCCGAACTCGACGACTCGTCGAGCGGCTCCCTGGATTCGTCGGACGTGAACTCTGTTTCGCCCGCGGTCTCCCCCCGCGGGGCGGACGACGCCGAAGTGGCGCCCCGCCCAGCTTCGGGGCAGGAGGAGATGGTCCTGGAGGAGCCACAAGGCAATCCTCCGGACCCCAGGAGTGAAGGGGATGAAACCCCCCCAGGGCTCCAAGTCCGGCTTTGTGCCGGACACCGCGCCGGACTCGACAGTCCCGGCCCGCGGCGGGCAAACTCCATCCAAGAGGAGTAAGCCATCTGAGTCGGCGGCCTCCGTCCAACCGGAGGCATCGGACAATCTGTTGGAGGTGCTTAAGGGCACCGCCATCGATGAGGAGCACCGTACTGTTATGAGTACGGTGATCCAAAGGATTCAGTCCCCCAAGAGTGGACTGAATGAAGCTTGCGCTAGCCTTCTAACAGGCTTCGAGGTAAGTAAAAATGTGCCAATTTATTTACCGCATAGACAGTAGCCCCTGATGCTCTATTCGGTGTTTGGAAAGAAAAGCCGGATAGAGGATCTAATAATTTTCGCAGGAGTCTAACAAAAAAAGGTCTAATATGCGTATACAGGCTTCACTACTGTCCACCGCCGCACTGACTGCGCAGGTGGATGTCCTGAAACAGGACCTCGGGCGGACCGAGCAAGAGCTCGGCCTTGCCAAACGACAACTCGAGGAGAAGGAAGGTAAGAAATACCTAAAAAAAGAAGAAAAAGGTGCCTATAGAGAGGCTTGATTGCAGACAGAAATAACAATATTGTACTGCTTATGGTAGGGGCCACAACCGAGGTGACAACCCTGAAGCAGGCGCTGGCTGAGGCCGAGAAGAAAACGGCCGAGGAGCGCGCCGAGCGAGAGAGGCTTGGGGTTCAGGTCGGCGAGGTGCAGCAAGAGCTGCAAACTCTCATGAAAAAACATGAGGGTTTGGAGCTTGAGGCGAAAGCGCAAGCATCCGAGCTCGCGTCGGCCATCGAGACCGCCAAGAGTGCCAAGGCCGAAGCTCAAAAGGCCCTCCAAGAGTTGGAGGATGTGAAAAAGATAGCAACTGGTAAGGCATTCTCAATGCAGAGTAGGAATATAAAAGTAAACTACCTATTACTTACCCGAATCCGGAGTTCTCCAGGGGCGTTCGCCGATCTTCCCCGCAGCGTATCCGCCGCCGCCGCGTTCTACCGAGCTGAAGAGGGCAACTCGACGGAGAGTGTGTTCTGGTCTCAGTATTCTGAGGCCGGACACACCGTGCCCTTGAGCGATCAGCTGAAACAGCTGGTCGAGCTCCACAAGGCGTCCGAACAGGCCATGAAGGGCTTACTAGTTCGGCTGTGGCCTGGAGAGGCCCTGCCTGGGAGCTATTTCGGGCTGGTGCGGCGGCTGGTGGAGGCATGTCCACGACTTGAAGTCATCAAGCGCTCCGTCTGCATTGAAGGTGCCCGGAGGGCCCTTGCCCGTGTAAGGGTACACTGGGGTAAGCTGGACGGAGAGAAGCTGGTGAAGGACGGGCTGCCGCAGGCGAAGGAGCATCGCAAGCCCGAGAACTACTACAAGGACGTTCTTGCCGGAGCCCGCCTTGTCGCGGATGAATGTACTAAAGATGTAGTATTTGAGTGAACTCGCTCGTTTGTATCCTGTGCGCTGAAAACTTGTTCATATGCGCAAAGCAATGCTTGTTTAATTTAAAATATTATTTTCTGTGCGGCCGTTTATCAAAAATTGAGAGATGGCGAGTCGTCGGCTTCTGCCCCCATGCCACTAGTGCTGGGGTGTTCGGGATAAACCTGAGGGCTCTTGTTCCCATAGTTGGGTCCTTCGAGGGAGGCGCTCAGCACAGCGAACCAGGCAATCGGACTATAATGCTTGAACACTCTCACTTAGCCATAGAACCTTATAATTTTAAATTTCGGCGAAGCCCCTAGTTCGGAAGGCCGAATTCGGGGCGCTATCCACGCCTTTGGTCGGACATAGCCAGCTCCTCGCTCAAAGCGGCATAAGCCTTTAAGGACTCGAAAAACCTCTCAAACAGCGACCGGTCTCGCGCCTTATCATGACAGTCTGTTTTAGCTTTCTCCACTGAGGTGCTCAACCCACCTGATCTGGGGCACAATCGCAGTGGTTCTCCTAGTGCTACCTTAGCCGATAGAGCGGAACGTAAGGTACCAAAACATAGGAGCCGGGAAAACCCAACATGTGACCAAAATCATG
Source organism: Aegilops umbellulata (assembly GCA_032464435.1). Lineage (NCBI taxonomy): Eukaryota > Viridiplantae > Streptophyta > Magnoliopsida > Poales > Poaceae > Aegilops > Aegilops umbellulata. The sequence continues at coordinate 162,796,016 of CP136054.1, read as the reverse complement.
ACTCGGAGCCGATGCATATAGTGCTATAAGTTCGGGGTGCCGCACTTGTGGAAGTGTACGGACTTCTCACACCAGATAAAAGGGTAATGAAGCCCCTGGCGTGGTTTGCCGTACCATGGTGTACGGGTGCGATCATGTTATATCATAAACACATATATTCAAAGGGGACAATGCAAAAAATAGACAAAAATCTATGCATTGTTTTATAAAGAGGCTATTTATCAAAGCCGAACGACACAAGTAGTGCGATAAGCAAAAAACATATTAGACTATTTAACATGTCCTGACCAGGCACAAGCCACGGAATTTTGAAACAGATATATCGCTCGAAATAGAGACCACCTGAGAGTTCCGGAATGCGGCGTAGATTTTTCTGCGTTCCTGGATCTTGCATCGTCTGTGCGGCAACGCTGCCGAACAGGTTGTCCAGAGTATGGAGTCCTGAAATTAAAAAAGAAAAAATCCGGCAGCCCCTAGTACATTTGACGCCGTGTTGTAGGCATGCCGTTAATGTGCCCCTCCCCCTATGCCCATGGAATTTTAAGGGCGTAATTGTGTACTCGAGGCACTTGCTCCGCTATGTTGCGATGGCTGGGGTCGGGGCCGTATTGCTATGCTTGCTCTGATCGTGACAGGTGGTCTTGTTGTAGGTTACTCCGGGCGCGCTTTGTATTGTCCGATTTTTTAACGGCCGGACTGGAGAGTTGCCTTGAAAGGCTGCTTTGTACTTCCGCTGCGAGGGCCGCCGTGTGCTCTTCCGTTCGGATGGAGCGTTCTGTGTTTCCGCTGACCGTAATTACTCCTCAAGGGCCTGGCATCTTGAGCTTGAGATATGCGTAGTGCGGCACCGCATTGAATTTAGCGAATTCGGTTCGTCCGAGCAGGGCATGATAGCCACCACGGAACGACACTATATTGACGATTAATTCTTTGCTTCGGAAGTTATCCGGAGATCCGAAGACCACATCAAGTGTTATCGAGCCTGTGCAATTGGCCTCTACACCTGGTATGACGCCTTTAAAGGTCGTCCTTGTGGGCTTGATCCTTGATGGATCTATGCCCATTTTCCGCACTTTATCCTGATAAAGCAGGTTCAGGCTACTGCCGCCGTCCATGAGGACTCTTGTGAGATGAAATCCGTCCACGATTGGGTCGAGGACCAGTGCGGCAAAACCGCCGTGACGGATGCTAGTGGGGTGGTCCCTTCGATCGAAGGTGATCGGGCAGGAGGACCATGGGTTGAACTTTGGGGCGACTGGCTCCATCGCGTATACGTCCCGTAGCGCACGCTTCCTCTCCCGCTTGGGAATGTGGGTCGTGTATATCATGTTCACCGTCCGCACTTGTGGGGGAAACCCTTTCTGTCCATTGTTGTTCGGCGGCCTGGGCTCCTCCTCGTCGTCACTGTTCAGCCCCTTGTCCTTGTGTTCGGCTCTTAACTTGCGTGCCTGCTTGAACACCCAACAATCCCTGTTGGTATGATTGGCTGGCCTTTCGGGGGTGCCATGAATCTGGCACGAGCGGTCGAGTATTCGGTCCAAACTGGACGGGCCCTGGGTATTCTTTTTAAATGGCTTTTTCCGCTGGTCGGATTTATAGCCTCTGAATCCGGCATTGACTGCCGTATCCTCATTGCTGTCACTACTAACGCGGCGCTTTTGATTATTTCGACGTGACCTGCCACTTTTGTCCTTGGTATCCGAATTACCGGGCTTCTTTGATAAGTTGTTGCTGCGAGCCAGCCAGCTATCTTCGCCCGCGCAAAAGCGGGTCATAAGTGTCATGAGGGCTGCCATGGTTTTCGGCTTTTCCTGTCCCAGGTGCCGGGCAAGCCACTCGTCACGGATGTTATGTTTGAAGGCTGCTAGGGCCTCTGCGTCCGGACAATCGACTATCTGATTTTTCTTTGTTAGGAACCGTGTCCAGAATTGCCTGGCCGATTCTTCTGGCTGCTGGATTATGTGGCTTAGGTCGTCGGCATCCGTTGGCCGCACATAGGTCCCCTGAAAGTTGTCGAGGAATGCGGCTTCTAGGTCCCCCCAAGAACCGATTGAGTCCGCTGGTAGGCTGTTAAGCTAGTGCCGGGCTGGTCCTTTAAGCTTGAGGGGTAGGTAATTGATGGTGTGCAGATCATCGCCACGTGCCATGTGGATGTGAAGGAGATAATCCTCAATCCATACTGCCGGATCTGTCGTACCATCGTACGACTCGATATTGCGGGTTTAAAACCCTCTGGGATTTTATGATCCATTACTTCGTCTGTGAAGCATAGTGGGTGTGCGGCGCCCCTGTACTGGGCTATGTCACGACGCAGCTCGGAAGAGTTGTGCCTGCTGTGTTCGGCCCGGCCGGATTTGTTATGTCCGGAGTGAAGATCATCACGTGTCTTCGGGCGTCCGCGCGATCCATAGATTGATCTTGTTTGCTTTGCTTTATCCTCCAGTACGTCTCGCAGGTCTGGCTCGTTTTCCCGTGCCTTATTCGAGCGGCATCTGGGCATGGCTTGCTTAAAGGCTCGACAGGCCTCTCTGTCGCGGCCACGGGGTGGCCGGTCTGCCATGTCACATGCTTCCCCCTCTGATTAGGGTAGCGGCCTGCGCTTAGGATAATTTTTCGAGGGGCGCCCGAGTTCATACTCTTCGGCCGCAAGGACTTCAGTCCATCTATCAGCTAGCAAATCTTGATCAGCTCTAAGTTGTTGCTGCTTTTTCTTTAGGCTGTTGGCCGTGGCTAGAAGCCTGCGTTGAAAACGCTCTTGTTCGACGGGGTCTGATGGTACGACGAATTCGTCGTCGAGGCTTGCCTCGTCTTCGTAGGGAGGCGTGTAGTTATCATCCTCAACCTCTTGATCTGCTGCTCTCTCCTGAGGGCTGGCTTTTCCATCTTCCTGCGCCAAATCTTGCTGGTTCTGGTGTTCTTGGGCGCTGTCCGGGGTAGTATTATCTCCCGTGCCGGAATCACCGTTTCTGCTGTGGCGGGATTTAGAGCGGCGCCGTTGGCGCCGGCGTTTTTGCGGTTTTTTCGAGGTGTCGTCTTCCGCTGCTCCATCGCCATCTGCATCCTTTGGAGCATCCACCATGTATATGTCATATGACGAGGTGGCGGTCTAGCGCCCTACAGGTGCTGGTTCTTGTTCATCTCCTCCTTCGTTGTCCATACCGTCGAAGTCTTCGGAGCCGAAGTCAAGCATGTCGGCTAAATCGTCGACAGTGGCTATTAAGTGGGTGGTGGGTGGGCTTTGAATTTCTTCGTAGTCCGAATCCCAACCTCGCAGACCATAGTCCGGCCTGGGCTCTCCTGATAAAGAGAGAGACTTGAGGGAATTCAGGATACCACCGAAAGGAGAGCACTGAAAGATGTCCGCGGCAGTGAACTCCATTACAGGCGCCCAATCAGATTCGATCGGCGGGGGCGCGGAAGGCTCGGAGTTCGGAGAAGAGTCCGGCTCCTTGGAGTCCTGGGCCGTGTGGAGTACAGGGCTGGCGTTTGGCTCGATCGCCTTTGAGATCGCAGCCCCCGAGGTGACGTCCAACTATTCATACTCAGAGAACGCAGCGGGCTCCGAGTCAAAGATCGGGGCCGGAGCGTGTGCGGCCTCCAGGGTGCTATTCGGTGGCAGAACTATATCGTGCCCCTCGAAATAGCGCGGCGCGCTTGGCTGTGGCTCGAACCCGTCGAAGATCAAGCCTCCGCGGATATCAGCCGTGTAGTTTAAGCTTCCAAACCTGACTTGATGGCCAGGGGCGTAGCTTTCGATCTGCTCCAGATGACCAAGCGAATTGGCCCACAGAGCGAAGCCGCCGAAGACGAAGATCTGTCCGGGGAGGAAAGTCTCACCCTGGACCTCGTCGTTGTTGATGATCAAAGGAGCCATTGGGCCTAAAAGCGACGATGCAGAGGAACTCTCAATGAAAGCACCAATGTCGGTGTCAAAACCGGCGGATCTCGGGTAGGGGGTCCCGAACTATGCGTCAAGGTTGGATGGTAACAGGAGACAAGGGACACTTTATTTTACCCAGGTTCGGGCCCTCTCGATGGAGGTAAAACCCTACTCCTGCTAGATTAATATTGATGATATGGGTAGTACAAGAGTGGATCTACCACGAGATCAAGGAGGCTAAACCCTAGAAGCTAGCCTATGGTATGATTGTGTATGATGATGGTTGTCCTACGGACTACAACCCTCTGGTTTATATAGACACCGGATAGGGTTAGGGTTACACAGAGTCGGTTACAATGGTAGGAGATCTTGAATATCCACACACCTAGCTTGCCTTCCACGCCAAGAAAAGATCCTTCCGGACACGGGACGAAGTCTTCAACTCTGCATCTTCATAGTCCTGGAGTCCGGCTGAAGGTATAGTTCGGCTATCCGAACACCCCCTAATCCAGGACTCCCTCAGCTTGTTTGACAGGTTTGAATCCTTTCTGGATATTTAGGTTGTGTTCGGCCAACCTGCGTGGGATTCCTGGCATGTCTGAAGGGTGCCTAGCGAAAATGTCCCAGTTCTCTCGTAGGAACTCTCGCAGTGCGGCGCCTACATTAGGGTTCAGTCTTGCCCCGATGGAGGCTGTTTTATTGGGGTCCGTTGGGTGGACCTGGAATTTGACTATTTCGTCCGCTGGTTTGAAGGATGTGGATTTGGATCTCTTATCGAGTATCACATCATCCCTATTGACCGTGGATCGCAGCGCAATCAGTTCTTCGGCCGCTAAGGTTTCGGATAGTGCCTCGAGGGCCAATGCGGCTGTCTTGTTCTCGGTGCGGAGTGCTATGTCCGGATCACTAGCGAGAGTGATAATTCCGTTTGGCCCAGGCATCTTAAGCTTCATGTACCCGTAATGGGGTATAGCTTGGAAAACTGTGAAAGCCTCCCGTCCTAGTATAGCGTGATATCCGCTTTTGAACGGGGCCACCTGGAACGTGATCTGTTCGGACCTGTAATTATCCGGCGTGCCGAATACCACATCTAGTGTGATCTTTCCGGTGCAGTGCGCTTCCTGACTGGGGATTATTCCTCTAAAGGATGTGCTGCTTCGCTCAATGCGGTTCTAGTCTATTTCCATCTTTTGGAGGGTTTCCTCGTAAATGAGGTTCAATCCGCTGCCTCCGTCCACGAGTACCTTTGCGAGGCGACAGCCGTCCACTATGGGACTGAGGACCAATGCGGCTGGTGCTCGGGCTGTTCGAAATTTAGGTTCGTCACTCGCGTTGAAGGTGATAGCAGTATTACTCCATGGGTTTATTGTCGCTACTTGATAGACTTCAGTGAGGCTGCGGAGTGTTCTTTTTCGCATGTTATTTGATGCGAAAGTCTCAAAGACTGTGAGAACGGAACTGAAATTCTCGGGCTGGTTTCCTTCGACCTCTGGAATTAGGAGGTCCTCGCCAATTTTGGCCACCTGCCAGAGTATCCAACATGCCCTGAGGCTGTGAGTTGGGGTGGCGTCCTCTGCACTGTGAATCATGCAGGGTCCATCTAGCCACTTTTCCAGTATGGTTCCATGCCCTCTAAAGGGTTTTGATTTTTTGGTATTTAGTCTAGGTGCCTTACTGTGGTGCGCCCTCTTAGTTCGGACGGGACTACTATTCAAGGTCGGATTATCCCAAAATTTTATTTCGGTTTTCCAAGAACTTTCCATCGCACAGTACTTTTGTACTATGGACGCCAAGTCAGCAAAGCGTGTAATATTACTACGACTTACGGCGTTGAGTATTCCCTTGTCCGTGCAGTTACTCCAAAAGATTGAAATTGCGTCTCCCTCGCGACAGTCCTTTATCATGTTCATAACCAGGAGGAATCTGGCCCAGTAATGATGTACTGTTTCTTCGGGCATTTGCCTGATTTGGGAAAGATCGCTTAAGATCGGGCGGGCGGGTGTCATTGAATCTGAGACCTCGCCCAGTTTGCTGTTCGGAGGCCGAAGAACTTCCGAATTCTGAGATCCGGAGTCTTGGATGTTATCTGATTTGCCTGATTTTAAGCTCAGGTCTTGGATTGTATCCTCCCTTCCGCGGATATCCGGCATGGAGGGTTCGGGAATTCGGACGTAGCTAGTCCTTAAGATAGATGAAGGGTCGCCGCATTGTGTCTCCACCACAGCAACGTGGTGGGTGACTTGGGGATAGTTAATTTCTCTTAGATCGGGTTTAAGCAAACCTGATCGTAATTTGTAGCGACACCCAGTGCGGCGATGCGATCCAGGAGCTCGTTTATAGAAGAGAGCTCCATCGGATCCAATTGCTAGGCGAGTTCTGAGCCGACGTGGAGGTTGCTTTCGAAGACCCGGGGGGTCACCGTCGGCGCAACAGCCGAACAGGCGGTTGCGAGAAAACCACCTAGCCGGAGAGTTTGGCCGACAGCCAAGGCTCCTTTTGTAATGGCGCCGTCTTTAAAGACGGGAAGAGGCATCCTTCCTGACCGCGACGGCACAGAGGAACTCTCAATGAAAGCACCTATGTCGGTGTCAAAACCGGCGGATCTCGGGTAGGGGGTCCCGAACTGTGCGTCAAGGTCGGATGGTAACAGGAGACAAGGGACACTTTATTTTACCCAGGTTCGGGCCCTCTCCATGGAGGTAAAACCCTACTCCTGCTAGATTAATATTGATGATATGGGTAGTACAAGAGTAGATCTACCACGAGATCAAGGAGGCTAAACCCTAGAAGCTAGCCTATGGTATGATTGTGTATGATGATGGTTGTCCTACGGACTACAACCCTCCGGTTTATATAGACACCGGATAGGGTTAGGGTTACACAGAGTCGGTTACAATGGTAGGAGATCTTGAATATCCGCACGCCTAGCTTGCCTTCCACGCCAAGGAAAGATCCTTCCGGACACGGGACGAAGTCTTCAATCTTGTATCTTCACGGTCCTGGAGTCCGGCTGAAGGTATAGTCCGGCTATCCGAACATCCCCTAATCCAGGACTCCCTCAGGATCACTAGCATACATTTTCCTGTGTTACGCTATTTTGCTTTATTTGCTAGTCGATGCTTGATAGGTCGTGGGAACTGTGGGAACTTTAGCGTTCCTGATATTATCATTCTATTCCATGGTTTATACCACGACAACACTGTTAGTATAGGCGGAATTATTGCTAGGCAGTTGAGTCTGAACCGTACTAAAGGCCCCATCTTTGGAGGCATTTATGCTTCTCGCCTTGCTGCACACTTTAACATAGCTATTAGGCATTATGAGAAAGAAGAAAAATTGCTGCCTAATGCTTATGTAGACTATAAGAGCATGATAGCCCATGATTTTCTTGTTAAGGACAGGAATAGAGAGCTGAAATACAAGTTATACTTTGATAAACATTATCCTGAAACTATTACGTTGCTTGCTCCTTCTTTGTTTAGTTTTGCCGGTCCCTATATCGTTACGTGGGCTGCGGTCCAAGCCTACAAAAATCCTGCACCAGCCCCGGAACCGGAACCACAAGATGAGCATCCACGACAATCTGTCTATTCTTGGGATCCAGAGATGACTGTCAGCCAGTGGCAGTCAGAGTCATCTTCTTCATCACAGTATGATCCCAACTACCCTTCGTCGCAGTACGACCCGAGCCACACCTACGGGTATCCGCCAGGCTATCCCTGGCAATAGACCAACTTAGGCCAAAGGCCTAAGCTTGGGGGAGTACGTATTTCTCACCGACGTTACATTTATGTTCACACACACTCATTGCTAGATGTCAGTGCTCATACTCTTTCACTGTAATATCCATGCTAGTTTATTTTCTTTTTCCTGCTTTCTTCTTGTGTGTTTGTTAAACCTTAAGAAAAACCAAAAAAAATTAGTAGTAGTTTATTTTTTGTTGTAGTAGTAGTAATTAAAAAGAAAACCCAAAAATATTTCCCGTTCTTCTTTTGCTTGTTGGGAGCTTTCCCGTGTAAATAGTTTTTATTTCTTTTCTTTTCTTTGGGGGTCAGTAAGAAAAGACCATGATTAAATTGTTGTAGTGGCTCTTACATGCATTGTTGTTGATTCAACCAAGAGCCCATATTGCCTTGTCTTCTCCTATTTGTTGAATGCTCGCAGATTCCAGCTTAGTCCAATGCACGTGCACTCTTATTATTATTCACACCATTCGGTCGTGCAAGTGAAAGGCAATTATGATGATATATGATGGACTGACTGAGATGAGAAAAGCTGGTATGAACTCGACCTCTTTTGTTTTTGTAAATATGATGAGTTCATCGTTCTTGAATCAGCTTGTTATGAATAAACATGTTTGCAATAACAATTAGAGATCATAGTTGCTTGTGCCATGCTTGATTAGCTATGAGTTATAATGATTTACCTTGCGTGCCAACATGCTATTGAGATGATTATGATGTGGTATGATGGGGTGGTGTCCTCCTTTGAATGATTTAAGTGACTTGACTTGGCACATGTTCACGCATGTAGTTGAAACAAATCAACACAGCCTTCACGATGTTTATGTTCATGGTGGGTTATATCCTACTCATGCTTGCATCCAATGTTTATTAATTTTAATGCATGTACATGGCTGTTGTCGCTCTCTAGTTGGTCGCTTCCCAGTCTTTTGCTAGCCTTCACCTATACTAAGCGGGAATACTGCTTGTGCATCCAATCCCTTAAAACCCCAAAGTTATTCCAGATGAGTCCACTATACCTTCCTATATGCGGTATCTACCTACCGTTCCAAGTAAATTTGTATGTGCCAAACTCTAAACCTTCAAATAAATATTCTGTTTTGTATGCTCGATTAGCTCATGTATCAACCAAGGTTGTCCTTTCCGTGTTAGGCGGGTTATTCTCAAGAGGAGTGGACTCCGCTCCTCACTCACGAGAACATGGCTGGTCACCGGGATGCCCAGTCCCATGCTTTATGCAAACTAAATCAAAATTAATTGCAAACAAAACTCCCCCTGGGACCTGATGTATGTTGGAGACACTCGTTGTTTCGAGAAAGTCATGGATTGATGCTTGTTGGTGGAGGGGGAGTATAAACTTTACCATTCTGTTTGGGAACGCCTATAATTTGTTTAGCATGGAAGATATCGCCATCTCTTAGTTGTTACATTGACAATGAAAGTATACCGCTCAAAATGCAATTTATCTCTATTTCAAAACCGAGCTATGGCACCTCTACAAATCCCTGCTTCCCTCTGCGATGGGCCTATCAATTTACTTTTATGTTGAGTCATCACCCTCTTATTAAAAAGCACTAGCCGGAGAGCACAGCTGTCATTTGCATTCATCACTATTAATCTATGTTGGGTGTGACTATGATTGGATCTCTTTTACCATGAATTACAATGTCTAGTCAGTCCTTGATCTTTAAAGGTGCTCTGCATTTATGTTTTGCGGTCTTAGAAAGGCCTAGCGAGATACCATCTTGTTATATCATATTATGATTGTTTTGAGAAAGTGTTATCATCCGAGGTTTATTATTATGGCTCGCTAGTTGATTATGCTATTTGTATGAGTAATTGTGAGACCTGAGAATTATTGCAAATATGGTTAGTTATGATATATGCTGAAAAATTGAATGCTGGCTTGACATAGTTACAACAACAAGAGCAAACAGAGTTTGTAAAAGTTTTTCTTTCTTTCTTTCATTTTGTCAACTGAATTGCTTGAGGACAAGCAAGGGTTTAAGCTTGGGGGAGTTGATACGTCTCTGTCGTATCTACTTTTCCAAACACTTTTGCCCTTGTTTTGGACTCTAACTTGTATGATTTGAGTGGAACTAACCCGGACTGATGCTGTTTTCAGCAGAATTGCCATGGTGTTGTTTTATGTGCAGAAAGAAAATATTCTCGGAAAGTCCTGAAACTCCACGGAACACCTTAGAAAAAAAATAAAAAATCCTCGCCAAAGATGAAGACCAGGGGGCCCACACCCTGTCCACGAGGGTAGGGGCGCCCCCCCCCCCTCTAGGGCGCGCCCCCTACCTCGTGGGCCCCCTGGACACCCTCCGACGCCAACTCCAACTCTATATACTGGCTTTCGGGGAGAAAAAATAGGAGAGAAGAAATCATCGCGTTTTACGATACGGAGCCGCTGCCAAGCCCTAATCTCTCTCGGGAGGGTTGATCTGGAGTCCGTTCGGGGCTCTGGAGAGGGGGATTCGTCGCCGTCGTCATCATCAACCATCCTCCATCACCAATTTCATGATGCCCACCGCCGTGCGTGAGTAATTCCATCGTAGGCTTGCTGGACGGTGATGGGTTGGATGAGATTTATCATGTAATCGATTTAGTTTTGTTAGGGTTTGATCCCTAGTATCCACTATGTTCTGAGATTGATGTTGCTATGACTTTGCTATGCTTAATGCTTGTCACTAGGGCCCGAGTGCCATGATTTCAGATCTCAGCCTATTATGTTTTCATGAATATATGTGTGTTCTTGATCCTATCTTGCAAGTCTATAGTCACCTACTATGTGTTATGATCCGGCAGCCCCGAAGTGACAATAATCGGAACCACTCCTGGTGATGACCATAGTTTGAGGAGTTCATGTATTCACTATGTGCTAATGCTTTGTTCCGGTTCGCTATTAAAAGGAGGCCTTAATATCCCTTAGTTTCCAATAGGACCCCGCTGCCACGGGAGGGTAGGACAAAAGATGTCATGCAAGTTATTTTCCATAAGCACGTATGACTAAATACGGAATACATGCCTACATTACATTGATGAATTGGAGCTAGTTCTGTGTCATCCTATGTTATGACTGTCACATGATGAACCGCATCCGGGATAATTATCCATCACTGATCCGGTGCCTATGAGTTTTCCATATACTGGTTTCCGCTTATTTACTTTCCCGCTGCTGCTGTTACAATCACTACAAAATACTAAAAACATTACTTTTGCTGTCTTTACTTTTGTCGCCGTTACCACCACTATCATATTACTGTGCTACTAAACACTTTGCTCCAGATACTAAGTTTCCAGGTGTGGTTGAATTGAAAACTCAGCTGCTAATACTTGAGAATATTATTTGGCTCCCCTTGTGTCGAATCAATAAATTTGGGTTAAATACTCTACCCTCGAAAACTGTTGCGATCCCCTATACTTGTGGGTTATCACCATCTCTTGGTTGTTATGTTGACAATGAAAGTATGCCGCTCAAAATATTATTTATCTCTATTTCAAAACCGAGCTCTGACACCTCTACAAATCCCTGCTTCCCTCTGCGAAGGGCCTATCTATTTGCTTTTATGTTGAGTGATCACCCTCTTATTAAAAAGCACTAGCTGGAGAGCGCAGCTGTCATTTGCATCCATTACTACAAATTTATATTGGGTATGACTATGATTGGATCTCTTTTACCATGAATTACAATGTCTAGTCAGTCCTTGATCTTTAAAGGTGCTCTGCATTTATGTTTTGTGGTCTCAGAAAGGGCTAGCGAGATACCATCTTGTTATATCATATCATGATTGTTTTGAGAAAGTGTTGTCATTCGATATTTATTATTATGACTCGCTAGTTGATTATGCTATTTATATGAGTAAACATGATACCTAAGAGTTATTGAAAATGTGGTTAGTCATAATCTTTGCTGAAAACTTGAATGCTGGCTTTACGTATTTACAACAACAAGAGCAAATAGAGTTTGTAAAAGTTTTTGTTTATCACTTTCAGTTTGTCAACTGAATTGCTTGAGTACAAGCAAAGGTTTAAGCTTGGGGGATTTGATACGTCTCCGTTGTATCTACTTTTCCAAACACTTTTGCCCTTGTTTTGGACTCTAACTTGCATGATTTGAATGGAACTAACCCGGACTGACGCTGTTTTCAGCAGACTTTCCATGGTGTTATTTATGTGCAGGAACAAAAGTTCTCGGAATGACCTGAAACTTCACAAAACGTCTATTTGGAATTAATAAAAAATCCTTGCAAAATATGAAGACCAGCGGGCCCACACCCTAGCCACGAGGGTGGGGGCCTGCCTGCCCCCCTAGGGCGCGCCCCCTACCTCGTGGGCCCCCTGGAGCTCCTCCGACCTCAACTCCAACTCTATATATTTGCTTTCGAGGAGAAAAAATCAAGGAGAAGAATTCATCGCGTTTTACGATACGGAGCCACCGCCAAGCCCTAAAACCTCTCGGGAGGGCTGATCTAGAGTCCGTTCGGGGCTCCGGAGAGGGGGATTCGTCGCCATCGTCATTATCAACCATCCTCCATCACCAATTTCATGATGCTCACCGCCGTGTGTGAGTAATTCTATCGTTGGCTTGCTGGACGGTGATGGGTTGGATGAGACCTATCATGTAATCGAGTTAGTTTTTTTAGGGTTTGATCCCTAGTATCCACTATGTTCTGAGATTGATGTTGCTATGACTTTTCTATGCTTAATGCTTGTCACTAGGGCCCGAGTGCCATTGAGGGAGTACCGGATTAGGGGGTATCCGGACAGCCGGACTATAAACTTTGGCCGGACTGTTGGACTATGAAGATACAAGATTGAAGACTTTGTCCGTGTCCGGATGGGACTCTCCTTGGCGTGGAAGGCAAGCTTGGCAATACGGATATGTAGATCTCCTTCCTTGTAACCGACTCTATGTAACCCTGGCACCCTCCGGTGTCTATATAAACCGGAGGGTTTAGTCCGTAGGACCAAGAACAACAATCATACCATAGGCTAGCTTCTAGGGTTTAGCCTCTCTGGTCTCGTGGTAGATCCACTCTTGTAATACTCATATCATCGAGATCAATCAAGCAGGAGTAGGGTTTTACCTCCATCGAGAGGGCCCGAACCTGGGTAAAAACATAGTGTCCCCTGTCTCCTGTTACCATCCTCCTAGATGCACAGTTCGGGACCCCCTACCCGAGATCCGCCGGTTTTAACACCGACATTGGTGCTTTCATTGAGAGTTCCTCTATGTCGTCGTCATTAGCCTTGATGGCTCCTTCGATCATCGATAGCGATGCAGTCCGAGGTGAGACTTTTCTCCCCGGGCAGATCTTGTATTGTTACGCCCCTGGCCGCCAGGTCAGGTTTGGAAGCTTAAACTACACGGCCGAAATCCGCGGAGACTTGATCTTCGACGGATTCGAGCCCCTGCCAAGTGCGCCGGACGGTCATGATGAGCATGATTTAGATCTACCATCGGATAAAGTTCAGCCGACTGCACCGGCAATCGCTCCGACCCTCAATTCGGAGCCAACTGCGCCATCCACGGACGGGTGGATAGACCCCACCATGGAGGCCGCATGCTTAGCGGCGATCAAGCCGAGTATTGACCTTGCCCTTCACGAGAGCCGTGACATCAAACTGTCGGATTCTTCCCCGGCCACGGACTCCGAACCGCCTGCACTCGTGCCTATCGAATCCGACTGGGCGCCGATCATGGAGTTCACCTCCGCGAATATCTTTCAGCACTCGCCCTTCGGGCACACTGAACTCATTAAGGTCTCTCTCCTTCTCAGGAGAATCCTGGCCAAACTATGTCCGGCAGGATTGGGATGCGGATGACGAAGAAATTCTCCGCCCACCCACCACCCACTTAGTAGCCACTATCGATGATTTGACCGACATGCTCGACTTTGACTCCGAAGACATCGACGGTATGGACGACGATGCAGGAGACGAATAGGAACCACTGCCCACAGGGCACTGGACAACCACCTCATCATATGATATATACATGGTGGACACACCCAAAGAAGTCAATGGTGACGGGACAACCGAGGATGACCCCTCCAAGAAGCAACCCAAGCGCCGACGTCAGCGGCGCCGCTCTAAGTGTCGCCAAAGCAAAAGTAGTGATATCAGCACAGGAGATAATAGCACTCTAGACAGTGCCGAAGACGACGACAATCCCCTCCAGCAAGATTTAGAGGAGGAGGATGGAGAAGCCAGCCCTCCTGAGAGAGCGGCAGATGGAGAGGCCGAAGATGATAATTACATGGCTCCCTCCGAAGACGAGGCAAGCCTCGACGACGACGAATTTGTCGTGCCTGAGGATCTTGTCGAGCAAGAGCGCTTCAAGCGTCGGCTTATGGCCATGACCAATAGCCTTAAGAAAAAGCAACAGCAGCTTCGAGCTGATCAAGATTTGCTAGCTCACAGATGGACTGAAGTCCTTGCGGCCGAGGAATATGAACTCGAACGCCCCTCCAAGAGTTACCCAAAGCGCAGGTTGCTACCCCGACTGGAGGAGGAAGAATTAAAACCTACATCTCTGGCGTATGACACGGCTGATCAGCCACCTCACAGCCACGACAGAGCGGCATTTCAGCCAAAGGCTTAGCCCGCACCCCGGTGCCACTCAAACAAAAATGTCACGACACGGGGAAATACGCTAGACCCGCGAGACGTATTGGAGGACAAAGCAAAACACGCAAGATCGATCTATGGATCACGAGGGCGCGCCACCACGCGAGACGATAACCGTCACGCCGGATACAGTAAAAGTAAATCCGGCCGGGCCGAACACAGCAGACAAGACACATATGAGTTGCGTCGTGATATAGCCCAGTACAGAGGCGCCACACACCCCCTATGCTTCACAGACGAAGTAATGGATCACCAAATCCCAGAGGGTTTCAAACCCGTAAATATCAAATCATACGATGGTACAACAGATCATGCGGTATGGATTGAGGACTACCTCTTGCACATCCACATGGCCCGCGGTGACGATCTACACGCCATCAAGTACGTCCCACTGAAACTCAAAGGACCAGCTCGACATTGGCTCAACAGCCTGCCAGCACAATCCATTGGTTGTTGGGAAGATCTGGAAGCCGCATTCCTCGACAACTTCCAAGGCACTTATGTGCGACCACCAGATGCCGATGACTTGAGCCACATAATTCAGCAGCCAGAGGAATCGGCCAGGCCATTCTGGACACGGTTCCTGACAAAGAAAAATCAAATCTTCGACTGTCCGGATGCAGAGGCCCTAGCAGCTTTTAAGCACAACATCCGCGACGAGTGGCTCGCCCGGCACCTTGGCCAGGAAAAGCCGAAATCCATGGCAGCACTCACGACACTCATGACCCGCTTTTGTGCGGGAGAGGACAGCTGGCTGGCTCGCAGCAATAACAAATCAAAGAACCCTGGTACTTTGGATACCAAGGATAGCAATGGTAGGTCACGTCGCAACAAACATAAGCGCCGTATCAACAGTGACAATACCGAGGATACGGCAGTTAATGCCGGATTCAGAGGCTCCAAACCCAGTCAGCGGAAAAGGCCATTCAAAAGAAGCACTCCGGGCCCATCCAGTTTGGACCGTATACTCGATCGCTCGTGTCAAATACACGACACCCCCGACAAGCCACCCAACCACACCAACAGAGAATGTTGGGTGTTCAAGCAGGCCGGCAAGTTAAATGCCGAAAACAAGGATAAGGGGCTGCATAGTGATGACGAGGAGGAGCCCCGGCCGCCGAACACCGGAGGAAAGAAGAGGTTCCCCCCACAAGTGCGGACGGTGAACATGATATACGCAACCCACATTCCCAAAAGGGAGCGGAAGCGTGCGCTAAGGGACGTATATGCGTTGGAGCCAGTCGCCCCAAAGTTCAACCCATGGTCCTCCTGTCCGATCACCTTCGATCGTAGGGACCACCCCACTAGTATCCGTCATGGCGGATTCGCCGCACTAGTCCTAGACCCAATCATCAATGTATTTCACCTCACTCGAGTCCTTATGGACGGCGGCAGCAGCCTAAACCTGCTTTATCAGGACACAGTGCGCAAAATGGTATAGACCCCTCAAGGATCAAACCCACAAAAACGACCTTCAAAGGCGTCATACCAGGTGTAGAAGCCCATTGCACAGGCTCAGTCACACTAGAAGTGGTCTTCGGATCCCCGGATAACCTCCGAAGTGAGGAGTTAATCTTCGATATAGTCTCGTTCCGCAGTGGCTATCATGCACTGCTTGGGCGAACTGCATTTGCAAGATTCAACGCGGTACCGCATTATGCATACCTCAAGCTTAAGATGCTAGGACCTTGAGGGGTCATCACAGTCAAGGGAAACACAGAGCGCTCTCTCCGCACGGAGGAGCACACTACGGCCCTCGCAACAGAAGCGCAAAGCAGCATCTTCAGGTAATCAACCAGTCCGGCGATCAAACACCCAGACACCGTCAAGCGCGCACGGAGTAATCTGCGCCTGGCACGTTCCGAGCTCGCATAGCAATTCGGCCCCCACCCCAGTCCCCGCCAAACGGAGAAATCCGTGCCACGCGTACATAATTACGCATTGAAAATAGCATGGGCAAAAGGGGGGACGCGACTATGGCACGCCCCAAAACGCGGCTCAACCGCACTAGGGGCTTCCCGTTATGTTATTTTTTCTCCCTTTCAGGACTTTACTCTATGGAAACCCTGTCCGGCAGTACGACCGCCGGACACATGATACAACAACCAAGGAGGCAGAAAGTTACGTCGCACCATGGAACTCCCAGGTGGTCTCTGATAACGAGTGAAATACCTGCTTTAAATATCATTCCTCAGCTTGCCCTTGGAGGGGACATGTCAAATAGTCCTACTTTTTGCTTAGCGCACTACTTGTATCATTCGGCTTCGATGCACCTTTTTGAATAAACAATGCACAACACTAGTCTATTATCGCATTCTCTATTACTTTTTATATATATGTTCATTTATGACATGCAGCACCCGTACACTCTGGTATGGCCAATACGCCAGGGGCTTAAGCGTACCCCATAATACGGCGTGAGAAGTCCGAACATTTTCGACAGTGCGGCACCCCAAACTTATAGCATTATATGCATCAGCTCCAAATCATGTCTTGGGTCAATAGTTGGGTTTGCCTGGCTCCCATGTTTTGGTACCTTACGTTCCGCTATATCAGCTAAGGTAGCACTGGGAGAACTACTGTGATTGTGCCCCAGTTCATCTGGGCAAGCACCTCAGTAGAGAAAGCTAAAACTGACTGTCATGATAAGGCGAGAGCCGGTCGCTATTCGAGAGGTCTTGATTCCCTAAAGACTTACGCCGCTTAGGGCGAGGAGTCGGCTTTGTCCGGCTTAGGCGTGTATAGCGCCCCAAATTCGGCCTTCCGAATACTAGGGGCTTCGCCAAAATTTAAAATTGTAGAATTCTATGGCTAAGTGAGAATGATAAAGCATTATAGTCTGATTGCCTTGTTCGTTGCGCTGAGCACCTCCCTCGAAGGACCCAACAATGGGAAAAAGAGTGCTCAGATTTATCCCGAACACCCCATCACTCGTGGCATGGGGGCAGAAGCCGACGACTGGCCATCTCTCAGATTTGATAAACAGCCGCACAGAAGGTAATATTTTAAATTCAAACAAGCGTTGCATAGCGCATATGAACAAGTTTTCATAATACAGGATCACACGAGCAAGTTCATTCGAAAATTACATCCTTCGCACACTCGTCCGCCACAAGACGGGCACCCTTCAGGACACCCTCATAATACATTTCAGGGTGGCGATGCTCCTTGCCCTGCGGCGGCCCCTCCTTCACCAGCTTCTCGGCGTCCATCTTGGCCCACTGAACCTTCGCACAGGCAAATGCCCGACGTGCACCCTCGATGCAGACGGACCGCTTTATGACTTCTAGACGTGGGCAGGCATCCACAAGCCGCCTCACCAGGCTGAAGTAGCTGTTGGGAAGGGAGTCGCCAGGCCACATCCGGACTAGAAGGCCCCTCATGGCCTGTTCGGCCGCCTTGTGTAGCTCGACCAGCTACTTCAGCTGGTCGCTCACAGGCGTCGGGTGTTCAGTCCCAGTATACTGAGACCAGAACAACTTCTCCGTCGAGCTTCCCTCCTCGACCTGGTAATACTTTGCGGCATCCAACACGCTGCGGGGAAAATCTGCGAATGCTCCTAGAGAGCTCCGGACTCGGGTAAGTAACAAGTAATTTACTTTCACATGCTTGCTTTGCATAATGAATGCCTTACCCGCCGCTATCTTCTTCATCGCCTCAATTTCCTGGAGGGCCTTTTGGGCTTCAGCCTTGGCATGCTTTGTGCTCTCGAGGACTGCGGCAAGCTCGGACTCTCGCATCTTCGAGTCAAGCTCCAAAGTCTCGTGCTTCTTCACGAGAGCTTGGAGCTCTTGCTGCACCTCGCCCACCCATGCCTCTTGTTTCTCCCGCTCGGTGCGCTCCGTGGCCGCTTTGTTTTCGGCCTCGGACAACGCTTGCTTTAGGGCCGCCACTTCGGTTGTGGCCCCTGGCACATTCATGATGATCCTATCACTTTGCTACCGCATCTTTTTTTTTCTTATATATATATAGACAAGGTATTACTTACCTTTGTTCTCCTCGAGCTGCCTCCTGGCAAGGCCGAGCTCTTTCTCGGACCGCTCGAGGTTCTGCTTCAGTGCGGCGACCCCCGCAGTCAGTGCGGCAGAGGTCAGCAGTGAAGCCTGCATACGCATATAGACATACTTGTATTAGACTCCTGCAGATATTATTCGATCCTCTATTCGGCTTTTCTTCGTGAACACCAAACAGATAATCAGGAGCTACTGTCTATGCGGTAATATTTTCCTATATTTTAAATACTTACCTCAAAGCCTGTTAGAAGGCTGGCACAGGCTTCAGTCAGTCCGCTCTTGGCGGATTGAACCTTCTTGATCACCGCACTCATAATAGTGCGGTGCTCCTCGTCGATGGAAGTGCCGCCAAGCACTTCCAGCAAATTGTCCGGTGCCTCCGGACAAACGGAGGTCACCGGCACGGGCGGTTTGCCCCTCTTGGAAGGGGGTCGCCTGCCGGAGTCCGGAACCACTGGAGGTTCCGGCGCGGTGTTCGGCTGAGGGCCGAACTTGGAGCCCGTGGGAGTCTTGCTCCCTTTACGCCCAGGGTCCGGATGGTCGCCTTGAGGCGCCTCCAGGACTACCTCCCCTCGGCTTAGTGCCCTTTCAGACAACACCTCGGCGTTGTCCGTAGGACGAGGGGTGGAGGCAGTCGGAAGTGATCCCCTACTCATAGCCGACGGATCCAAAGAACCGTCCGACGAAGATACGTCGATGCGGGCTCGAGGTGGGCTGCATAATTATATTCGACGTAAGGAGAAGCAGTGCAATAAAAGCGTACCATGAATTACTCTTGTATCCGAATACTTACGACTTCGCTAGGGGCTTGGCCCTGAGTAACCACTCGTCTTCGCTGTCGACGGCGATGGTGGAACAATCCAGAAAGAGAGTCCTTCCCTTCTTGGACCCTCCGGCCTCCCCGGTTGGGGCGGCCTTCCTTTTCTTGTCTCCCCTAGCTGGTGGGGGAGAACCTTCATCTTCCTCCTCCTCGTTCTCACGGGAGAAGTGCGCCTCAGAGTTATCGGACGATGAGTCCGATACCACCTGGCGCCGGGAATTCTTTCGGATTCCCGTGGCCTTCTTCTTGGCCTTCTTCTCCGGCACCTCGTAGGGTGCCGGAAACAACATCTCCATTAAGCGAGCGTCTACTGGGTCTTCGGGCAGAGGGACTGGGCAGTCGATCTGTTTGGCTGTCTCTAGCCATTCCTGTCAAAGGTTTGGGAGCTTAGATCCCGCATACGATTATACTGGGGTAAATAAATACCCTGTAAGTAATAAAAGAGCTTACCGCGCCGGCTTGGCGCTGCGCGCTGAGTCCGCGATCCTCGGCGAGGGGTGGAGGAACCTCGGCACTCTTGAACAGCACCTTCCAGACGTCCTTGTGCGTCGTGTCGAAGAGCTCTCTCAGAGTCTGGTTCTGGGCCGGGTCAAACTCCCACAAATTGAACGCCCGTTGTTGACACTGGAGGATCCGGCGGATGAGCATGACCTGGACTATGTTGACAAGCTTGAGCTTCCTGTTTATAATATTTTGGATGCAGGTCTGGAGTCCGGTCAGCTCTACCGGATTACCCCAGGGCAGGCCCTTCTCTTTCCAGGAAGTAAGCCACGTGGGAATTCCGGATTGGAATTCGGGGGCCGCCGCCCATTCGGTGTCGCGCGGCTCGGTGATGTAGAACCACCCCGATTGCCACCCCTTTATAGTCTCCACGTAGGAGCCCTCGAGCCACGTGACATTGGGCATTTTGCCCACCATGGCGCCTCCGCACTCCGCCTGCTGGCCGCCCACCACCTTTAGTTTGACATTGAAGGTCTTCAGCCATAAGCCGAAGTGGGGCTTGATGCAGAGGAAGGCCTCACACACGATGATAAACACCGAGATGTTGAGGATGAAGTTCGGGGCCAGATCATGAAAATCCAGGCCGTAGTAGAACATGAGCCCACGGACGAATGGGTGAAGGGGAAATCCTAGTCCGCGGAGGAAGTGGGTAAGGAATACTACCCTCTCATGGGGCCTGGGGGTGGGGATGATCTGCCCCTCATCAGGGGGACGGTGTGCGATATCCTCGGACAGGTATCTGGCTCCCCTCAGCTTTTTGACGTATCCCTCCGTGACGGAGGAGACCATCCACTTGCCTCCCGCTCCAGACATTTTTGGAGGAGGTTGAGGAGAAGAATGCGGACTTGGGCCCTGGAGCTCGAGTTCGCGAGAATGGATGAGCGAGGAGGAAGAAGGCGTGGGTAGGAAAAGGTGAACCCTTATCCCTTTATAAGTGCGGACGAAACTATGCGCCCCCACCAGCCTGGTAAAAGTCGCTTATCCCCCAAGCACCGTAATTGATGGCACGGTTGGGTTACCCACATCCGTATTGATGGGAATCCCGTAAAAAAAGGGACACGATCTCTGCTTCGACAAGACGTGCCAAGGAAACCGCCTCGCGGAACACGCTCAGGTTGGTTGTGAAAAACGAATAAATGACCTGGCTGTGGTGTGATGTCACACTGCGAAATACGTCAGCAGATTAGATTTGTGGAAATATTATTCTCTCTATGGTTGTATGTGGAACTTGTTTTGCAGAGCCGGACATGATCCTCGTGTTCAAAATCTTCTATGAAATATTTGGAGGAGGAACCCGCCTTGCAATGTCGAAGACAATCTGCGCACCGGACTCATCGTCATTAAAGCCTGGTTCAGGGGCTACTGAGGGAGTCCTAGATTAGGGGGTATCTGGACAGCCGGACTATATACTTTGGCCGGACTGTTGGAGTATGAAGATACAAGATTGAATACTTCGTCCCGTGTCCGGATGGGACTCTCCTTGGCGTGGAAGGCAAGCTTGGCAATACAGATATGTAGATCTCCTTCCTTGTAACCGACTCTGTGTAACCCTAGCCCCCTCCGGTGTCTATATATGCCGGAGGGTTTAGTCCGTAGGACCAAGAACAACAATCATACCATAGGATAGCTTCTAGGGTTTAGCCTCTCCGATCTCGTGGTAGATCAACTCTTGTAATACTCATATCATCAAGATCAATCAAGCAGGAGTAGGGTTTTACCTCCATCGAGAGGGCCCGAACCTGGGTAAAAACATCGTGTCCCCTGTCTCATGTTACCATCCGCCTAAACGCACAGTTTGGGACCCCCTACCCGAGATCCGCCGGTTTTGACACCCGAGATCCAAACCTATTATGTTGTCATGAATATATGTGAGTTCTTGATCCTATCTTGCAAGTCTATAGTCACCTACTATGTGTTATGATCCGGCAACCCCGAAGTGATAATAATCGGGACCACTCGCAGTGATGACCATAGTTTGAGGAGTTCATGTATTCACTATGTGCTAATACTTTGTTCCGGTACTCTATTAAAAGGAGGCCTTAATATCCCTTAGTTTCCATTAGGACCCCGCTGCCACGGGAGGGTAGGACAAAAGATGTCATGCAAGTTCTTTTCCATAAGCACGTATGACTATATTCGGAATACATGCCTACATTATATTGATGAATTGGAGCTAGTTCTGTGTCACCCTATGTTATGATTGTTACATGATGAATCGCATCCAGCATAATTCTCCATCACCAATCCAATGCCTACGAGCTTTTCCTATACTGTTCTTCACTTATTTACTTTTCCGTTGCTACTTTTACAATCACTACAAAACACCAAAAATATTACTTTTGTTACCGTTACCACCACTATCATATTACTTTGCTACTAAATACTTTGTTGGAGATACTAAGTTATCCAGGTGTGGTTGGATTGACAACTCAACTGCTAATACTTGAGACTATTCTTTGGCTCCCCTTGTGTCGAATCAATAAATTTGGGTTGAATACTCTACCCTCGAAAACTGTTGCGATCCCCTATACTTGTGGGTTATCATTCATCGTTCCTTATTCAGCCTATTATGAATGAAACATGTTTGCAATGATAATTAGAGATTATAGTTGCTCATGCCATGCTTAATTTGCTAGGAGTTTATAATGGTTTACCTTGCGTGCCAACATGCTATTAAAATAGTTGTGATGTGGTATGATATGGTGGTATCCTCCTTTGAATGATTCGAGTGGCTTGACTTGGCACATGTTCACGCATGTAGTTGAAACAAAATCAACATAGCCTCCACGATATTTATGTTCATGGTGAATTATATCCTACTCATGCTTGCACTCAGTGTTGATTAATTTTAATGCATGTTCATGACTGTTGTCGCTCTCTAGTTGGTCGCTTCCCAGTCTCTTTCTAGCCTTCACTTGTACTAAGCGGGAATACTGCTTGTGCATCCACTTCCATAAACCCCAAAGTTATCCCATATGAGTCCATCATACCTTCCTATATGTTGTATCTACATGCCGTTCCAAGTAAATTTGTATGTGCCAAACTCTAAACCTTCCAATGAAATTTTGTTTTGTATGCTCGAATAGCTCATGTATCAACTAGGGTTGTCTGTATCTTCCATGCTAGGTGGGTTATTCTCACGATGAGTGGACTCCGCTCATCACTCACGAGAAAATGGCCGGTAACCGGGATGCCAGTCCCATGCTCAAACCAAATCAAAATAATTGCAAACAAAACTCCCCCAGGACTGTTGTTAGTTGGAGGCACCCATTGTTTCGGGCAAGCCATGGATTGGTGCTTGTTGGTGGTGGGGGAGTATAAACTTTACCATTCTGTTTGGGAACTTCCTATAATGTGTGTAGCATGGAAGATATCGAGATCTCATGGTTGTTATATTGACAATGAAAGTATGCCACTCAAAATATTATTTATCTCTGTTTCAAAAATCGAGCTCTGGCACCTCTACAAATCCCTGCTTCCCTTTGCGGAGGGCCTATCTATTTACTTTTATGTTGAGTCATCATCATCTTATTAAAAAGCACTAGTTGGAGAGCATCGCTATCATTTGCATGCATTACTATTAATTTACATTGAGTATAACTGTGACTGGATCTCTTTTACCATGAATTACAATGTCTAGTCAGTCCTTAATCTTCAGAGGTGCTCTGCATTTATGTTTTGCGGTCTCAAAAAGGGCTAGCGAGATACCATCTGGTTATATCATATTATGATTGTTTTGCGAAAGTATTGTCATCCGAGATTTATTATTATTGCTTGCTAGTTGATTATGCCATTGATATGAGTAAACATGAGACATAAATGTTATTGTGAATATGGTTAGTTCATAATCTTTGCTGAAAACATGAATGTTGGCTTTACATATTTACAACAACAAGAGCAAATAGAGTTTGTAAAAGTTTTTCTTTATCACTTTCAGTTTGTCAACTGAATTGCTTCAGGACAAACAAAGATTTAAGCTTGGGGGAGTTGATACGTCTCCAACGTATCCACTTTTCCAAACACTTTTGCCATTGTTTTGGACTCTAACTTGCATGATTTGAATGGAACTAACCCATACTGACGATGTTTTCAGCAAAATTGCCATGGTGTTATTTCTATGCACAAATAAAAGTTCTCGGAATGACCTGAAACTTCATGGAGAATATTTTTGGAACAAATAAAAAATACTGGTGAAAGAATCAACATCAGGGGCCCACACCCTGTCAATGAGGGTGCAGGGCGCGGCCCCTGCCTCATGGGCCCCCTGAGACTCCAACGACCTCAACTCCAACTCCATATATTCACGTTCGGGAAGAAAAAATCAGAGAGAAGGATTCATCGCGTTTTACGATACGGAGCCGCCGCCAAGCCCTGATCTCTCTCGGGAGGGCTAAGATGGAGTCCGTTCGGGGCTCCTGAGAGGGGAATCCATTGCTGCCGTTATCATCAACCATCCTCCATCACCAATTTCATGATGCTCACCGCCGTGCGTGAGTAATTCCATCGTAGGCTTGCTCGACGGTGATGGGTTGGATGTGATTTACCATGTAATCGAGTTAGTTTTGTTAGGGCTTGATCCCTAGTATCCATTATGTTCTGAGATTGATGTTGCTATGACTTTGCTATGCTTAATGCTGGTCACTAGGGACCGAGTGCCATAACTTCAGATCTGAACCTATTATGTTTTCATGAATATATGTGAGTTCTTGATCCTATTTTGCATGTCAATAGTCACCTAGTATGTGTTATGATTCAGTAACCCCGAAGTGACAATAATCGGGACCACTCCCGGTGATGACCATAGTCTGAGGAGTTCATGTATTCACTAAGTGTTAATGCTTTGGTCCGGTACTCTATTAAAAGGAGGCCTTAATATCCCTTAGTTTCCAATAGGACCCCGCTGCCACAGGAGGGTAGGACAAAAGATGTCATGCAAGTTCTTTTCCATAAGCACGTAAGACTATATTCGGAATACATGCCTACATTACATTGACGAACTGGAGCTAGTTCTATGTCACCCTATGTTATAACTGTTGCATGAGGAATCGCATCCGACATAATTATCCATCACTGATCCATTGCCTACGAGCTTTTCACATATTGATCTTTGCTTAGTTACTTTTCCGTTGCCACTATTACAATTATTACAAAGCTGCTCTTTTACTTTTGCCACTATTACCGTTACTTCCATACTACTTTGCTACTAAATACTTTGCTGCAGATATTAAGTCTTTTAGGTGTGGTTGAATTGACAACTCAGCTGCTAATACTTGAGAATATTCTTTGGCTCCCCTTGTGTCGAATCAATAAATTTGGGTTGAATACTCTACCCTCAAAAACTGTTGCGATCCCCTATACTTGTGGGTTATCAATTCACTTGATGTATGTTTTGGTGATCAACTTGCGGGTTCCGTGACCTTGTGAATATATGCATAGGGGTTGGCACACGTTTTTGTCTTGAATCTCCGGTAGAAACTTTGAGGCACTCTTTGAAGTTATTTGTGTTGGTTTGAAAAGATGAATCTGAGATTGTGTGATGCATATCGTATAATCATACCCGTGGATACTTATGGTGACATTGGAGTATCTAGGTGACATTAGGGTTTTGGTTGATTTGTGTCTTAAGGTGTTATTTTACTATGAACTCTAGGGTTGTTTGTGACACTTATAGGAATAGCCCAATAGATTGATCGGAAAGAATAACCTTGAGGTGGTTTCATACCCTAAAATAATCTCTTCGCTTGTTCTCCGCTATTAGTGACTTTGGAGTGACTCTTTGTTGCATGTTGAGGGATTGTTATATGATCTAATTATGTTATCCTTGTTGAGAGAACTTGCACTAGTGAAAGTATAAACCCTAGGCTTTGTTTTGAAGCATTGCAATACCGTTTGTGCTCACTTTTATCATTAGTTACCTTGATGTTTTTATATTTTCAGATTAAAAAAACATATATCTACCATCCATATTGCACTTGTATCACCATATCTTCGCCGAACTAGTGCACCTATACAATTTACCATTGTATTGGGTGTGTTGGGGACACAAGAGACTCTTTGTTATTTGGTTGCAGGGTTGTTTGAGAGAGACCATCTTCATCCTATGCCTCCCACGGATTGATAAACCTTAGGTCATCC
This sequence comes from Aegilops umbellulata, assembly GCA_032464435.1. Lineage (NCBI taxonomy): Eukaryota > Viridiplantae > Streptophyta > Magnoliopsida > Poales > Poaceae > Aegilops > Aegilops umbellulata. The sequence continues at coordinate 162,770,288 of CP136054.1, read as the reverse complement.
ACTTGAGGGAAATTTGCTACTGTCCTACAAACCTCTGCACTTGGAGGCCCAACAACGTCTACAAGAAGAAGGTTGTGTAGTAGACATCAGTGGTACACTCCCTTTCAACTAGGGATGTCAACTGGGTCCCGTTTAATACCGATTAAAGTCCACTAGTGGTATGATAGTTCATAAGAGTTTTTATTTTCTAAGGAAAATGAACTAGGGAGCTAGCAAAAACTAACTAGATGGGACTGGCCGACGTTGTTTATTTGCCACTTACATCCCTAGTTTCGTCTTACCATTTTCATTTCTTTTCAGCTGATGCTGCATCGAACCATTTAAATATAGCTTGCCATGCTTGGCAATAATTCGTATGTCGTTTACCATGTAAGCTTACTGCATGGATCATGCGATAACTATATGTTACTTATGTCCAGCGGAAACCTTCCAGGATGCCGTTCGCACTAGTACACAATGTACAACGCTAGAATCTATTTGTGGAAGCAGTGCGCCATCCATGTTACCAGATGGTAGAAGTTCAGAGGCAACACCACCGGAGAGCGGTCTGAGCACAGATATTATAGTTCCTGAGGCTCTACTACAGGCAGAAAGAGTTGGTGTGGCTGCCATGAATGAGGTAATCTTGATCTTGAGGCTGGAAATTATGCAATTAGCTGCACGCATTATGCAAGCAACCCAAGAATTGGAGGAAGTAAGAATGTTGCATTTGAAGATGGAGGAGGTCCTGCTGCTTCTGCTATCTGAAGCCCAGGGTAATCCCAGTTCTTCTTTAGATACCAGTTGAAATTGTCATTAGATAATTATACTTGCATGTTGTGTCATGTCTCTAAATGGATTATGTTGTAAGACCCCCTATGTTCTCCATGTGTTGTAATGATCCGATTTTTTAGGCGAGGTAATCCTCAGTACTTGTATGATTGACATAAGGTGAACTATTTTTCGTGTGAGCATATTGTATTGGATGAAATAACTGTTTGAATCAAAGTGTATCCAACCTACTAAATTCGAAGATCACGACATTTATAAATCATAATCATATATAAAGGTGGAATAAAACTTTGTTGTGGTTTTGAAGAAATAAATAACAAAACGTAGAATTATCTATGGATATTCGTAATCAAATACAAATTGGATTTGAATTTGTTGCCAAGGCCCAGGGTGAACGTGAATGCTAATTCTCCCAAGTTTTGAACAAAGTGGCTAAACACCCACTATCATTTGTGGGCTTCCCGAAGGAAGTGTTTGCGAGATGGAAATTACTGTCTACCCCTGACACTTGACATCCTAGTTGACCATATTTACACTGCTATTGATAGGGGTAGACTAGTAACTTCAATCAGACGTGACACGACCGCCTCTGAGCCCATTCAGACACGGTGGGTTCCAAACGTGGGCGGCAAAACACATTTGATTCAAGCTCATCCGAAAGACATGTGTCTCTCCCTCCATTTCCCCATTCATACATGGTGGGCAGCAAAACAAACTCTCCTTGTCCGAAATCTATGTAGGCAAATATTTTAAATAGGGGTAGATGTGTAACTTCCCTCAGACGTGACACAACCGCCCTACCTGTCAGCCCCATTCATACACTATGGGCGCCAACCATGGGCGGCAAAACACCCTCTCCTCGGCCGAAATCGCTACCGCCAAATATTGGGGAGATGCGAGATTACCGTCCTATCCCCAACCGACGTGATGTCTGAAATTTTAAATGGGGGATAAGTTCGTAACTTTCCCACATTTCAGACAAGCGCGTCCCAAAGTTTGAGATCCCCCTCCCCCTCCATTTCTCCATTCATACACCATCGGTGCCACAACAACCTCCCCACTACGGCCAGCCTCCTCCGTCCACCACCCCATCCTCCACCTTGCCGAATCCACTACCCCTACCCCGTCGTCCAATGCAAGAGATGGATGTCTCTCATCCACGGTGCCGGACCGGGATCCTTTCATCGTGTCCTCTCGCTTCATCAGCGCTATCGTCCACCTTGCCGTTGCTGCTCCTACGACCGCCTCGTCCACGACAACATGACTTATCCCCTGACCCGACTGTCTTCCGTCTAAAGTCTTCTTCCACGCCCCTAACAGCCATTGCACCCGCAGCACCCTCAACGTATCAGCAGGGGTCTACACGGCGTCACAAGAGAGGTGGTACTATTTCATATCTGCTTAAGTTATTGATCTCACCTGAAAAATAGATCATAAATTGCTTACTGTACTTTTCTTGTTCGTACCAAATCGTAGTGGCTAGTTGAAAGCAAACATTGGTTGCGAAGTAGCATTGTCCGGTTTGCACCTTCAGATCCGCCATCGCACGGTCACTATACTCGTAAAGCTTATGGTTTCCCCCCTTTATATTCACTACCATCATCGTAGGTGCTTCGTGTCATGCTAGCACTACTCCTCAAGACCTCAACCCATCAAGTGAAACAACATGCCACTCGTAATTCCAAAGCTTAGTTGTTGAAATATGAAGCAGATATGATGCTCATATTACTAAAACAGAGAACGTTTAATTGGTCATGTGCGCCACCCACTGGTCCAGCTAGTTCCACCTTCCTAATTTTACTCTTGATGCTTAGGGTTTTCCCCTTTTATCTACTCTCCTATGATCTGCGTAGGTGCTTTTTGTCATACTAGCAGTACTCCACCCTTCAATCTAAACAACACAACACTCATAATTCCAAAGCTTAGTTGTTCAAATATGATTGTGATATGATACTGATATTAGTTAACACACACATTTAATTGGTTAGCTAAAGTTCCCACTTGCGTTTCCAAGTGCATGTCACGACATATACAGAGACATCAGAATTGCATTTCTTTGTCACTTGTTGACTGCATTTTCTTGTCCATACCAAATCTTAGTTGTTATTTCAAAGCAAACATCGGTTTGTAACATCCCAAATTTTCAATTTGGAATGTTATACATAGGTCATTCATGCATATCATATTTTCTTGCATTCCGTTTCGTGATCCTCGAAATTCTAAGCAACTAAAGGACCCTCGGAGAGAGTTGGGGATTTCACGATTTTCATATTTGAATTTTATCAAATATTGGAACAAGGATCACTTTGGTTTTAATTTATTTTATCTCTGAAAATATTTCATATTAAAATATATGAGAGGAGATAATATGACTTCTTCAAAATAAATGAAATATTGGAGGAAAATATTAAAATCAAACATTTGATTTTATTTGGATTTTATAGCAAATTTTATTTGAATTAGGAAAAATATGTGTTCCTCAAAGTTGCATTATAGGCCCAAATAAATGTTCACCTTGTCCCGCATATTTTTAGAGGATGGGAAAATTTATTTCGGGATTTTTGGAGTTTGTTTAGTATTTCTTTTCTTTCCTTTTCTGCACGTCAGAATATTTAAAAAAAAAGGGAAACCGACTACGGGCCGTAACCGACCGGGACTCCGCCTGGCCGGCCTTTTTAAGCCGAGGCCGCCAGCCCCATAGCCCACCCCGACGCCCGCGCCTCCCCGAACCCTAGCGCGCCACCGCTGCCGCCCCGCCGCGCCACCCCACCACCTAGCCGCCGCCGCCTTGCCCCGCCGCCCGTCGACCCGCCGGATTTTTAGGTAGCTGCCTTTTTTTAAAAACCGTTTGGTTTCATTTCGAAAACCCTAGTTTCGTTTTTTAGAACAGATAGGTTTTCCGTCGGTTTGTTTATTTTGCGGACATTCGTCCGTTCGTCCGCTTAAACGAACACCATTCACCTGTTAGTCACAGACAGCGAATGTTCGTTCGTTAGCCTGTGCATCAGTTTTTCTTTTTCCAGGGGTTTTCGCGATTATTTCCAATCGTGATTTCTGACTCGATTTTCGTTTTAGTTTATCTTTTCACTCGTTATCCGGAATCAAGCGTTCCAAGCGCCTAGATCTTCGTCTCAAAGACCTCTTTCTGTTTAACCAACTTGAACAAGATTTTGGTACTGTAAAACTTGACTTTAGTCCAGATTAGTAATCGGATCTTGTTTCTTTTGCAGTTTGAGTTTAGTTGCTCCGTTTGATTTGATTCTTTTTGCAAACCGGAGTTCTTAAGTTGAACTTTCTGGTTAGATATTATTATTTGAGTTTTACCTGTGCATGCTTGCTTGATTGCTTATGTACGTTATTGTTTGTTTGCGATAGAATTCCCGGAGTGCGAAGCGTGCTACTATGAGTCACTAGGTTTTGCGGATCGTCAGCAAGGTGATACGTCTCCAACGTATCTATAATTTTTTATTGTTCCATGCTATATTATATTATGTTTTGGACATTAATGGACTTTATTATACACTTTTATATTATTTTTGGGACTAACCTATTAACCGGAGGCCCATCCCAGAATTGCTGCTTTTTGCCTATTTCAGAGTTTCGCAGAAAAAGAATATCAAACGGAGTCCAAACGGAATGAAACATTCGGGAACGTGATTTTCGGAATGAACGTGATCTAGAGGACTTGGACCCTACATCAAGACATCAACCAGGAGGGCACGAGGTAGGGGGGCGCGCCTACCCACCCTCCCCAAGCGTGCCCTCCACCCTCGTGGGCCCCACGTTGCTCCACCGACGTACTTTTTCCTCCTATATATACCTACGTACCCCCAAACTACCAGATACGGAGCCAAAAACCTAATTCCACCGCCGCAACCTTCTGTACCCATGAGATCCCATCTTGGGGCCTTTTCCGGAGCTCCGTCGGAGGGGGCATCGATCATGGAGGGATTCTACATCAACACCATAGCCTCTCCGATGATGTGTGAGTAGTTAACCTCAGACCTTCGGGTCCATAGTTATTAGCTAGATGTCTTCTTCTCTCTTTTTGGATCTCAATACAATGTTCTGCCCCTCTCTCGTGAAGATCTATTTGATGTAATCTTCTTTTGCGCTGTGTTTGTTGACACCAATGAATTGTTGGTTTATGATCAAGTTTATCTGTGAACAATATTTGGATCTCCTATGAATTATTTTATGTATGATTGGTTATCTTTGCTAGTCTCTTTGAATTATCAGTTTGGTTTGGCCTACTAGATTGATCTTTCTTGCCATGGGAGAAGTGCTTAGCTTTGGGTTCAATCTTGCGGTGTCCTTTCCCAGTGACAGTAGGGGCAGCAAGGCACGTATTGTATTGTTGCCATCGAGGATAACAAGATGGGTTTTATCTCATATTGCATGAGTTTATCCCTCTTCATCATGTCATCTTACTTAAAGCGTTACTCTGTTCTTATGAACTTAATACTCTAGATGTATGCTGGATAGCGGTCGATGTGTGGATTTATAGTAGTAGATGCAGGCAGGAGTCGGTCTACTTGTCTTGGATGTGATGCCTATATACATGATCATACCTAGATATTCTCATAACTATGCTCAATTCTATCAATTGCTCAACAGTAATTTTTTCACCCACCGTAATACTTATGCTCCCTTCTTGTTTGCTCGCGTGTTGGATTGCTTGCTTGTCACGATGGCTCAAGATAATACTAAATTGTGTGACTTCAGCAATACCAACAACTATGATTTCCTTAGCACTCCGATTGCTCCTCTTACTGATACTGAATCTTGTGAAATCAATACTGCTTTATTGAATCTTGTCATGAAAGATCAATTCACCAGCCTTCCTAGTGAAGATGCCGCTACCCATCTAATTAAATAGCTTTGTTGATTTGTGTGATATGCAAAAGAAGAAAGAAGTTGACAATGATAGTGCTAAACTGAAGCTATTTCCTTTTTCGCTTAGAGATCGTGCTAAATCTTGGTTTTCGTCTTTGCCTAAAAATAGTATTGATTCTTGGAATAAGTGCAAAGATGCTTTTATCTCTAAGTATTTTCCTCCCGCTAAGATCATCTCTCTTAGAAATGATATTATGAATTTTAAGCAACTTGATCATGAACATGTTGCACAAGCTTGGGAGGGAATGCAATTAATGATACATAATTGCCCTACACATGGTTTGAATTTGTGGATGATTATACAAAAAAATTATGCCGGGTTGAATTTTGTTTCTAGAAATCTTTTAGATTCGGCCACGGGAGGCACTTTTATGGATATCACTTTAGGAGAAGCTACTAAACTCCTAGATAATATTATGGTTAATTATCCTCAATGGCACACCGAAAGATCCACTAATAAAATTGTGCATGCCATAGAAGAAATTAAAATTTTGAGTGGAAAGATGGGTGAACTTATGAAATTATTTGCTAATAAAAGTGTTTCTTCTGATCCTAATGGCATGCCTTTGTCTACTTTGATTGAGAATAATAATGAATCTATGGATGTGAATTTTGTTGGTAGGAATAATTTTGGTAACAACGCGTATAGGGGAAACTTTAATCCTAGGTCGTATCCTAGTAATTCCTCTAATAATTATGGTAATTCCTACAACAATTCTTATGGAATTTTAATAAGATACCTTCTGAATTTGAGACTACTGTTAAAGAATTTATGAATTCGCAAAATAATTTCAATGCTTTGCTTGAAGAAAAGGTTCATAAGATTGATCAATTAGCTAGGAACGTTGATAGAATTTCTCTTGATGTTGATTCTTTGAAACTTAGATCTATTCCTCCTAAGCATGATATCAATGAGTCTCTCAAAGCCATGATAATTTACATTAGTGAGTGCAAAGAAAGAACCCCTAGGATGCATGCTAAGAAAGATTGCTTTGTGAAAGTGTGTTCTTCTAATTTCTATGAAAACAAAGATGAAGATATAAAAGTTATTGATGTGGCTCCTATTAAATCTTTGTTTTGCAATATGAATCTTGATAATGATGGGACTGAATATGATCCACCTTTACCTAGAAGGCGTTCCAAAAATTCGGAGTTTTTAGATCCTGAGGCTAAAATTGGTAAAAGTGGGAATGAAGAGATCAAAACTCTATATATTAATCAACCCATTATTTTGGATTTCAAGGAATTTAATTATGATAATTGCCTTTTGATAGATTGTATTTCCTTGTTGCAATCCGTGCTAAATTCTCCACTTGCTTATAGTCAAAATAAAGCCTTTACCAAACATATCGTTGATGCTTTGATGCAATCTTATGAAGAAAAACTTGATTTGGAAGTTTCTATCCCTAGAAACCTTTATGATGAGTGGGAACCTACTATTAAAATTAAAACTAAAAATCATGAATGCAGGGGCGAAGCTGGGCCTGGGGCAACTGGGGCTATAGCCCCGGGCGTGGCCCAACTAGCACCTGTACGTATAGAAGCAAAATTTTGAGAATTTGGGATAGATAGAAGATTAGCCTCAGGCTTCACTTACGAGGCTTCAGCCCATTATCCCAAGTCAAGTCGATCGATTGAACAGAAAATCAATCGTGCAGTATGTCGACGCTACGATCTGTCGTTTGTTTGCCAAGAGAAAAAAACCTCTCCCGATCAAGAAACCCTCGCCTAGTCGCTGCCGCCCTCGTTAGTCATCAACCGCGTTTCCCCGCCGGCCGTCGTGCCGCCCGCCCGGTCCGGCGTCCTGACCGCCTGCCCCTCCTTCTTTTGATCTTCTCGAAGTGTTCCTAAATTACAGTGCACGCACACACTGCGGTACGACCGCACAGGTAATACATATTGCTCAATTAATTAGAAATCCTTCTATGTCATCAGCCATTCCAGCAATTTTTTTTCTAAATCTGTATCATCTAATTAATTCAGTATCTTCAACAACACTCAACTCTGTATCATTTAATTATTTTCCCTAGGTCCTTTTATATCATGCAAACTTGATGAATTGGTGTTGTTAAATCATATTACTTAGTTCTTATTTCATTGTCGTCAGGAGATTATAAGACCAAGATGAAGAGGACATGTACAATTGAATCTTTCCAATTAGTTGAGCGTGATGTATTTACAAGCATTGATGATATTAATATTATACAGTGCTATCAAAAATAAGAGGAAACGCGGGGCTACTACCTCGTGGACTTTGTGAAAATGGTATAATATGTTCTCCCTTTTTTGCAAAATTTCATATGAACAATTAATTTAGTCTACGTCCAATGTCTTGATTTTACATACTTGATTTTATGTTTGCAGATCCACATACTTATACTATTGCTGGTGAAGAAACGATGGCCTTGAATTAAGAAAATCTTCGTAATTTGGTACCAAACCATGTTTGCAATGATGCACTTTGTTAAACTATTTGTTTTTACGGAATTTCCTCTCGTGATAGTAATGAATTTATATTTTGTTTTGAACGTGATTTTGTGCCATACATATAACACACGTTGGTGTGCGGGGTATTTGATGATATATTTAGCCAGTTAGTTTTAGCCCCAGGCTTTAAGAAATTCTGGCTCCGCCTCTGCATGAATGCTATGCTTTGTGTGATTTGGGTGTTAGTGTTTCCACGATTCCAAAAACTTTATGCGATTTGCTAGGTTTTAGTGAATTTGATGATTGATCTTTAAACTTGCACCTTGCGGATTCCACCATTAAGAAACCTATGGGAATAATTAATGGTGTTCTTATTGTTGCAAATAGGAACTATGTGCCCGTAGATCTTATTGTTCTTGATATATATCGCAATCCTTCATGTCCTATTATTCTTGGTAGACCTTTCCTTAGAACGATTGGTGCAATTATTGATATGAAGGAAGGGAATATTTGATTCCAATTTCCGTCAAGGAAAGGCATGGAACACTTCCCTGCAAAGAAAATAAAATTACCTTATGAATCTATTATGAGAGCCACTTATGGATTGCCTACCAAAGATGGCAATACCTAGATCTATCCTTGCTATTATGCCTAGCTAGGGGCGTTAAACTATAGCGCTTATTGGGAGGCAACCCAATTTTATTTTTAGTTTTTCTCTTTTTGCTTCTGTTTAGGAATAAATATTTGATCTAGCCTCTGGTTAGATGTCTTTTTATGTTTTCATTAGTGTTTGTGCCAAGTTTAACCTATAGGATCTTCTTGGATGATAGTTATTTGATCTTGCTGAAAATTCCAGAAACTTTATGTTCATGAAAATAATTGTTAAAATTCACCAAAACGTGATAAAATATTGATTCTAATTGCTGCTGGTCAATAAACAAATTTTCTAGGCCTTCCTATTTTGGTAGATTTTTTGGACTTCCAGAAGTTTGCGTTAGTTACAGATTACTACACACTGTTCTGTTTTTGACAGATTCTGTTTTTCGTGTGTTGTTTGCTTATTTTGATGAATCTATGGCTAGTAAAATAGTTTATAAACCATAGATAAGTTGGAATATAGTAAGTTTAACACCAATATAAATAAATAATGAGTTCATTACAGTAACTTGAAGTGGTCTTTTGTTTTCTTTCGCTAACGGAGCTTACGAGATTTTCTACTAAGTTTTGTGTTGTGAAAATTTCAAGTTTTGGGTGAAAGATTTGATGGATTATGGAAAAAGGAGTGGAAAGAGCCTAATATTGGGGATGCCCATGGAACCCCAAGATAATTTAAGGACACCTAAAAGACAAAGCTTGGGGATGCCCCGGAAGGCATCCCCTCTTTCGTCTACTTCCATCGGTATCTTTACTTGGAGCTATATTTTTATTGACCACATGATATGTGTTTTGCTTGGAGCGTCTTGTATTATTTGAGTATTTATTTTTTAGTTTACCACAATAATCCTTGATGTACACACCTTTTGAGAGAGTCACACTTGATTCAGAATTTGTTAGAATACTCTATGTGCTTCACTTATATCTTTTGAGCTATATAGTTTTTGCTCTAGTGCTTCACTTATATATTTTAGAGCCAGGTGGTGGATTTGTTTTATAGAAACTATTGATCTCTCATGCTTCACTTAGATTATTTTGAGAGTTCTACAAAACAGCATGGTAATTTTCTTAAATTGAGAAAATTTTCCTAAGGTAATAGGCATCTAAGATTAGTAAAAAATTCTTATGAGTGTTTTGAATACTATGAGAAGTTTGATGCTTGATAATTGTTATGAGATATAAGATGGTGATATTAGAGTCATGCTAGTTGAGTAGTTGTGAATTTGAGAGATACTTGTGTTAAATTTTGTGATTCCCGTAGCATGCACGTATGGTGAACCGTTATGTGATGAAGTCGGAGCATGATTTATTTATTGATTGTCTTCCTTATGAGTGGCGGTCGGGGACGAGCGATGGTCTTTTCCTACCAATCTATCCCCCTAGGAGCATGCACGTAATACTTTGCTTTGATAACTTGTAGATTTTTGCAATAAGTATATGAGTTCTTTATGACTAATGTTGAGTCCATGGATTATACACACTTTCTTCCTTCCACCATTCCTAGCCTCTCTAATACCGCGCCCTTTTCGCCGGTATCATACACCCACCATAAACCTTCCTCAAAACAGCCACCATACCTACCTATTATGGCATTTCCATAGCCATTCCGAGATATATTGCCATGCAACTTACCACCGTTCCGATTATTATGACCCGCTCCATCATTGTCATATTGCTTCGCATGATCATGTAGTTGACATCGTATTTGTGGCAAAGCCACCGTTCATAATTCTTTCATACATCTCACTCTTGATTCATTGCATGTCCCGGTACACTGTCGGAGGCATTCACATAGAGTCATATTTTGTTCTAAGTATTGAGTTGTAATTTATGAGTTGTAAGTAAATAAAAGTGTGATGATCATCATTTTTAGAGCATTGTCCCAAGTGAGTAAAGGATGATGGAGAGTATGATTCCCCCACAAGTCAGGATGAGACTCCAGACTAAAAAAAAGAGGCCATAAAAAAGAAAAGGCCCAAATAAAAAATGAGAGAAAAAGAGAGAAGGGACAATGTTACTATCCTTTTACCACACTTGTGCTTCAAAGTAGCACCATGATCTCCATGATAGAGAGTTTCTTATGATATCACTTTCATATACTAGTGGGAATTTTTCATTATAGAACTTGGCTTGTATATTCCAATGATGGGCTTCCTCAAAATGCCCTAGGTCTTCGTGAGCAAGCGAGTTGGATGCACACCCACTTAGTTTCTTTTGTTGAGCTTTCATATACTTATAGCTCTAGTGCATCCGTTGCATGGCAATCCCTACTCACTCACATTGATATCTATTAATGGGCATCTCCATAGCCTGTTGATACGCCAAGTTGATGTGAGACTATCTTCTCCCTTTTTGTCTTCTCCACAACCACCATTCTATTCCACATATATTGCTATGTCCATGGCTCACGCTCATGTATTGCGTGAAGATTGAGAAAGTTTGAGAACATCAAAAGTATGAAACAATTGCTTGGCTTGTCATCGGGTTGTGCATGATTTAAATACTTTATGTGGGGAAGATGGAGCATAGCCAGACTATATGATTTTGTAGGGATAACTTTCTTTGGCCTTGTTATTTTGAGAAGACATGATTGCTTAGTTAGTATGCTTGAACTATTATTATTTTTATGTCAATATTAAACTTTTGTCTTGAATCTTTCAGATCTGAATATTCATACCATAATTAAGGGAATTACACTGAAATTATGCTAAGTAGCATTCCACATAAAAAAATTTGTTTTTATCATTTACCTACTCGAGGACGAGTAGGAATTAAGCTTGGGGATGCTTGATACGTCTCCAATGTATCTATAATTTTTTATTGTTCCATGCTATATTATATTCTGTTTTGGACATTAATGGGCTTTATTATACACTTTTATATTATTTTTGGGACTAACCTATTAATCGGAGGCCCAGCCCAGAATTGTTGTTTTTGGCCTATTTCAGAGTTCCGCAAAAAAGAATATCAAACAGAGTCCAAACGGAATGAAACCTTCGGGAACGTGATTTTCGGAACGAACGTGATCCAAAGGACTTGGACCCTACGTCAAGACATCAATCAGGAGGGCACGAGGTAGGGGGCGAGCCTACCCCCTAGGCACGCCCTCCACCCTCGTGGGCCCCATGTTGCTCCACCGACGTACTTCTCCCTCCTATATATACCTACATACCCCCAAACTACCAGATACGGAGCCAAAAACCTAATTCCACCGCCGCAACCTTCTGTACCCGTGAGATCCCATCTTGGGGCCTTTTCCGGAGCTCCGCCGAAGGGGGCATCGATCAAAGAGGGCTTCTACATCAACACCATAGCCTCTCCGATGATGTGTGAGTAGTTTACCTCAGACCTTCAGGTCCAGAGTTATTAGCTAGATGGCTTCTTCTCTCTTTTTGGATCTCAATACAATGTTCTCCCCCTCTCTTGTGGAGATCTATTGATGTAATCTTCTTTTGCGGTGTGTTTGTTGAGATCGATGAATTGTGGGTTTATGATCAAGTTTATCTATGAACAATATTTGAATCTCCTCTTAATTCCTTTATGTATGATTGGTTATATTTGCAAGTCTCTTCGAATTATTAGTTTGGTTTAGCCTACTTCATTGATCTTTCTAGCAATGGGAGAAGTGCTTAGCTTTGGGTTCAATCTTGCGGTGTCCTTTCCCAGTGATAGTAGGGGCTGCAAGGCACGTATTGTATTGTTGCCATCGAGGATAACAAGATGGGTTTATCTCATATTGCATGATTTTATCCCTCTACATCATGTCATCTTACTTAAAGCGTTACTCTGTTCTTATGAACTTAATACTCTAGATGCATGCTGGATAGCGGTCGATGTGTGGAGTAATAGTAGTAGATGCAGGCAGGAGTCGGTCTAGTTGTCTTGGACGTGATGCCTATATACATGATCATACCTAGATATTCTCATAACTATGATCAATTCTATCAATTGCTCAACAGTAATTTGTTCACCCACCGTAATACTTATGCTCACGAGAGAAGCCACCAGTGAAACCTATGGCCCCCGGGTCTATTTTCCATCATATTAATTTTCCAACACTTAGTTATTCTTATTGCCTTCTATTTTAATTTGCATCTTTATCATAAAAATACCAAAAATATAATCTTATCATATCTCTCAGATCTCACTCTCGTAAGTGACCGTGTAGGGATTGACAACCCCTTATCGCGTTGGTTGCGAGGATTTATTTGTTTACGTAGGTGCAAGGGACTCGTGCGTGGTCTCTTACTGGATTGATACCTTGGTTCTCAAAAACTGAGGGAAATACTTACGCTGCTTTACTGCATCACCCTTTCCTCTTCAAGGGAAAACCAACGCAGTGCTCAAGAGGTAGCACAAGGCAAGTAGCACATTGATCATACCCCTTTATTACCCAGTTTTTATGCATTAGATACAATCCTCACACATTGCATGAGTAGTATCTCTTAACATGTGGGTTTGTGAAGTAGATGATGAGGTAGGACCTATTACCTGTTTTATTATCAAACCATTGGGAGTTACTTCTACTTATGCTTATTGCCATGCTATGCTCGTAGACGTGGATTGGGTTTGAGTGTATCCATGACAGATGTGAGTTGTTAATTAATGGTTCAACTTAAGGTGGCAACTTTAATACACATCTGGGTGGATTGCTTGTTTGGGCACCTGGAGAATCCAGTGTTGTCCTAGGATATCCCGGAGTACCCGTGTGATCATCCTACGGTCCGCCACCCAGGCTCAAAGGGATCATATGATTATTCATGCTAGAAACTTCCGTGTACAGCCACAAGCCATTATGGGCTCTGGCATAGTTGAGTATGCAGTGTGACTTCTTTCAGTGTTGGGCTAGCAGATGTAGAGGGAAAGTAGGTGTAACTGTCCATCCAGAGTAAAGAGTAAATGCTTCTGAAAGACTGTGTCTTGGTCATCTGTTTCTCAAACATCATGTAGTGCGAGAAATCCAACGGAGGCGATCGAGTCTTGTGGGGGAAAGTGCGCAAACCTCTGCAGAGTGTACAAACTAATCATGGTTAGCCGTGTCCATGGTTATGGACATCTTGAGTATCTAGTACTTGGATTATCCTATTGTATCTCATCACTCTAATTTAATTTGTTGGGTTGATAATTACCTTTAATTGGGATTGAGTTGGAGAAACCTTCTCAATGATGTTTCAACTACCATGATAGTTAAATAAAATTGTCGGTGTACTAGAGTAGGGGTACCCTAGTATCCCAAACTTGTGCACGGGCAGTCGCAGCGTCCCGCGGCAAGACTTGTCGGGTGACCACCAAGGTCCTCTGTGGCTCCTTTGGAGCCATTCAAGAACAACGTATTTAAGCCAAGGAGACAAGTCCCTAGCAAGAGGAGCTTGCCGGGAAGGCCACTCAAGGCACAAGACCCCGGCAAGAGGAGCTTGCCGGGAAGGCCAACCAAGGCATCCGAAGGTACTTGCCATGACGCGCCACGCGTCCCGGCAAGACCCGGTGAGCGACAAGCTCCCGGATGCAACAAGACAACGGCCGCGGCAAGGCGTTTGCCGCGGCAAGCAACCACTCTGTACCTGCGCTCCAGCGCACCCACCTACGTGTCGCTCTGGGACCCTTCCAGGCGTACGTGGCGGGAGGCTGTGCAGCCAGGGGTACACTGTGGCAAGCGGCGCTGACAAGATCGCCATCGTGACGAGCGGTGGCATCCCTGACGGTCCATTTTCTGCACTGTTTGGGCGATGTAGATAGGCATTTAATGCCCTTGTCCCCTGTCGTCAGGGTTAGGTATGATACACTGTGCAGGTAGTTGTACCAACCGCAGCACCTTTTCCATTTTTGCCCTTGCCTACGTTGCCACCTGTCGGTGACCCCTTGAGCATATAAAAGGAGGCCCATGCGCAACGTAGAGGGAGGAGGACGAACAGTAGAACACTCACGCTCGGTCTCGTTAGCTGCTGGTGTGTACTGTAGCACTCAGCACTCCCGAGCAAGAACTCAATACAATCCACAAAGCAGGAGTAGGAGTTTTATCTCTCTGGAGAGCTCTGAAGCTGGGTAAACCGCTCGTGTGGCTCGCCTCGATCTGCTCTTCGTGCGACCTCTGCCCCCCGCCGAACCGAAAAGGGGCTCCGTCCCCATAGGTGCTCGTGGAGGCAGCTCCCCCGACATCTCTGGCTCGCCAGGTAGGGGGCGTCGAGGTTGTGTGAACCTGATCCGGCGTTCACACGAGCTAGATCTTCAACATCTTCATCGACATGCCACCGAAGAAGAAGGCTTCGGAGGCGGCTGCTCCGTCCGCGTCGAACCCACCACCGCCGGAGCAAACGGTTGGTGGGGAAGACGCCGGCGGAAGAACGGACGTCGACGAGGGAACCCACGGTGCTGCCAGGTCCAAGGACAAGGCCGCGCTGCCCGTCGGCGGCGTAGTAGGCTCCCACGACGACCGGGCGTCCGTGGATGCTCCGCGCCCATCTCAGGAGGCGCGGGACCGGCAGCGTCATGGTACTCACGGTACCATACGCTTGCTGGACCCAAATCGAGCTGGCGGATCTCGAGATGCTCAAGGCCAGCATGCACGCCAACGTGCTGGCGCGAGCAAGGCACGGTCGCCTGGACGGAATACTGCTCCTTCTAACATCGTTGGAAGTCCGAGCATATCCCGCTCCTCGCACCGTTCGCCACTCCAGCGGAAGCTTTGGCGCGAGCTCAACTGCTCCTAGATTTCCCTCCAACGCCAGACAAGATCGACGACTGGAGGGCCACCATTCAAAGTCTCATCGGCTTCGCCAACGGCGACACTCCACGGTAGCCGACTACATCGCAGCCGCGGCAAGTCAGCCAGGTGCGAGCCGATGGCGACAAGACCGGTGGGGGTGCAACCACTATGCACTCTCCGCCCCGAAGGCCAAGATCGTCGACTCGCCGGGTCCACCGCGACAGCGACTCCACCGCTTCATCAGATCCACGAGCTCGCCGCGATCAGCGCCAAGTTCTTCACGAACGACAGCAAGAAGACGCTCGTACATGCGCCGATGAGAAGTGAAGCGCGGCGCCGAAGAGAAGCGCGGCGTCAGTCAGACCGGCGCGCTGGGCCCACTGTCGACATGCATGCGCCAGGGGAACCAGGCGACCTGCCGTATGCAGTGGGTTGCCCTGCGTTTACTCATGAGTTGCGGCAAGTCCAATGGCCCAGCACGAAGAATTTCAAGCCAGACGTACCCGAGAAGTACGACGGGAGGTTGCATCCGTCGGAGTTCCTCAGCATCTACGCCATCGCGGTGCAGGCTGCCGGGGGGCGTGACGACAAGATCCTTGCCAACTACTTCCCGCTGGTGCTCAAACCCAACGTCAGGTCCTGGCTCATGCACTTGCCGGAAAACTCCATATCTTCCTGGGCAGACCTATGCCATCAGTTTGTCGGCGCCTTTACGGGCGGCCACAAACCTCATGGCCAGGAGAGTGACCTCCACCTGCTTGCTCAGAAGGAAGGAGAGCCCTTGCGCAAGTACATCCAGAGATTCAGCCAAGTGCAACGCAACATCCCGGATGTCCACCCTGCCACGGTCATCAGCGCGTTCCACCAGAACGTGCGTAACCGCAGGATGTGGGAGGAGATGGCGATGTGCAAGATCAGGGACGTCAGCGAGCTGTATGCCCTGGCCGACAGGTGTGCACGTCCTGAGGAAGGGAGGAAACTCCCCAGAGAGGATGCAGGAGCAGGAGGATCTGACAGCGAGGATGCTGCCCCGACAAATAAAAACCGGCGGCGGAACAACAGGAAGAGGAAAGGCAAAGACGTGCTAGTTGTTGAGCAGTCCGGCAACGACGGTGGCGCCAAGAAAGCCAAAGATGGTAGCTCCGGCAAGGAGGTTGCCGCATGCGCCAACTGCCAGGCTGTGGCGGCCACCGACAAGCAGGACGGCACCAACAAACAGTACTGCAAGATCCACCGCACCAAGGGCCATGACCTCCAGAGCTGCAAGAAGGTCGAGCAGCTTGTCGAGCTGCAAAAGGCCGAGTACGAGCGACGCGACAAGGAGAAAGCCCGAGGAGGTGCTGGAGGATCCGGAACGAAGCGCACCGGCCGGGGAGGACGCCGCGGCAAGGCCAAGCAGCGGCAAGGAGACAGACCTCCCCGCGGCCGCGACAAGGATGAAGATGATGACGACGACGAAGACATGGATGATGACGAGGCTAGTGAGCAGGAGTTCCAGAAAGCCACGGAGGTCTTGTACGTTGACGGCGCTGCTTCTCTGCATACTTTACACCGCCAACTCAAGCAGTGGGTGCGGAAAGTCAATGCGGCAGAACCACCCGTTGAGTCACGCAAGCTTCTAAAATGGTCCAGCACGCCTATCATCTTTGATATTGAGGACCACCCTGATCGCACAACTGCGGACGGGTGTTTGCCGATGTTGGTCTCACCAACTATCCGCAACCTCAAGGTCACTAAGATGCTAGTTGACGGCGGGGCCGGCTTGAACCTGATCTCCTCCGCTATGCTCAGAAAACTCCAAGTCCCTGACAGCGAGCTCGAAGAGACCGGCACATTCCAAGGAATCAACCCGGGAAGGAGCAAGCCGAAGGGGAAGATCACGCTGCCGGTGACATTTGGCAGCAAGCTAAACTTCAGGACTGAGAGGATCACTTTTGACGTTGCCGATTTTCCATTGCCTTACAATGGGATTCTCGGCCGTCCAGCGCTCGCCAAGTTCATGGCGGCCTCTCACTACGCGTACAACATGCTGAAGATGCCAGGCCCGATAAGTGTCATCTCTGTCCCTGGCGACAAGAAAGATGCTCTTATCTGTGCCGACAAGATCTACCGAGAAGCAGCAGCCGCAACGGATTGTGAGCCACTTGCCGCTGAAGGTCCCGGGGGGAAGAAGAAGACCAAGTCCGGCAAGAGTTCTGATGCCCACTCCGGCAAGCGCACCTCTTCAGAGTGCTGCACTACCGTTGAGGACGCACCATCGAGCTCCACCGGCAAGTGTAAGAAGACGATGGCAGCTCCGCCAGCGACTAAGAAGGTGTCCGCCAAGGAGGACGGCACTGGTGGTACCTTCACCATCAGTGCCACTCTTGACCCTAAATAGGAAAGCGCGCTCATTGCTTTCCTGCGGGCGAATGTCGATGTGTTTGCGTGGCAACCGTCTGACATCCCCGGTGTTCCCAGGAAAGTAATTGAGCACCACCTTGCCGTCTATCCTCATGCACGGCCCGTCAAGTAGAAAGTCAAAAAGCAAGCAGTGGAGCGCCAAGAATTCATCGCAGAAGAAATCAAGAAGTTGGAAGCAGCAGGCCTCGTCAGAGGAGTGCTCCATCCTACGTCGTTGGCCAATCCTGTAATCGTGCGCAAGGCAAACGGGAAATGGAGGCTTTGTATCGACTTTACCGATGTCAATAAAGCTTGTCCCAAAGACCCATTTCCCTTGCCACGCATCGACCAGATTGTTGACTCCACGACCGGATGTGACTTGCTTTCATTTCTTGACGCATACTCAGGATATCATCAGATTTTCATGGCAGAAGAAGATGAGGAGAAGACCGCATTCATCACTCCATGTGGCACGTACTGTTTCATACAGATGCCTTTCGGTTTGAAGAATGCTGGTTCAACATTTGCAAGAGTAGTCCATACCGCTTTTGAGCCACAATTACACAGAAATGTGGAAGCCTACATGGATGACATAGTGGTCAAGAGCAGGGACAAGGCAACTCCGATTCAAGATCTAGAAGAGACTTTTGAAAATCTGCGCAAGATCAGCCTCAAGCTCAACCCCAAGTAGTGCGTGTTTGGAGTCCCTTCCGGCAAGCTTCTCGGGTTCTTCGTGTCTCAGCGGGGAATTGAAGCCAATCCCGACAAGATCAAGGCTATTGAGCAGATCGAAGCACCGAAGCGCGTCAAGGATGTGCGGAGACTTGCCGGCTGCGTGGCGGCTCTCAGCAGGTTTATTTCTAAGTCTGCTGAGCGCGCCCTGCCGTTTTTCAAAATCTTGAAAAAGGTAGGTCCAATGAAATGGACTCCGGAAGCGGAGGTTGCGCTACAGGACTTGAAGAGATACCTGTCCTCCACTCCAATACTTGTCGCACCTAAACCACAAGAGAAGTTGCTGCTGTATCTGACGTCAACCAATCAAGTGGTTAGTGCTGCGTTAGTAGCGGAGAGAGAGGCTGATGATGAGCCAGCAACCGCGGCAAGCACATCCAGCGACAAGCAGGGGGCTTCCCCGACAAGCTCTGGTCCCGACAAAGATGGATCTGCGCAGATGTGCGAAGAGATACAACAGAAGAAAATGGTGCAGCGCCCAGTCTACTTTGTCAGTTCCCTTCTGCAGGGGGCTAGGTCAAGGTACTCTGGTGTGCAGAAATTACTTTTCGGCCTTCTCATGGCCTCGAGAAAGCTGCGCCATTACTTCCAAGCCCATGAGATAACAGTTGTCACTAGCTTTCCGCTGAAGAGGATACTGCAGAATCCGGAAGCAACAGGCTGGATTGTTGAGTGGGCACTGGAACAGTCAAGCTTTGGCCTTAAGTTTGAGAGTACTACAACTATCCAAAGCAGAGCATTGGCAGAATTCATAGCAGAGTGGATGCCAACACCAGATGAAGAAATTCCAGAGACGAGCATCCCCGTCAAGGAAGAAAGCAAAGAGTGGCTGATGCACCCACCGGAGAGCACCTCAAGTACGTGGTCCAGATGCACTTTCCCAAGGAGCAAGCAACAAACAATACTGTTGAGTATGAAGATTTGCTTGCCGGTCTCAGGATCGCGGCAGACCTTGGGATCAAGAAGCTCATTCTCAGGGGTGACTTGCAGCTTGTCGTCCGCCAACTGAACAAGAATTATCAGAGTCCGTTGATGGAAGCCTATGTTGATGAGGTGAGAAAGCTAGAAGAGCACTTTGTCGGCCTACAGATGGAACATGTTCCAAGAGCTCAGAATGACATCGTCGATGGCCTGTCAAAGTGCGCAGCACTTAAGTTACCTGTGGAACCAGGGATCTTTGTGCTCAAGCTAACTCAACCGTCCGTGACGCCATCAACTGGATAGAGCAAGAAGAGGAAGTTGATTTCTGGTGACTATTTTCCGGCAGAGCCTCCCGAAGCCGCCGCCAAGAAGGTCCCCAAGATCGACGCCAAGAGTGCTGAGGAGCAGTCTGCTCCGGCGAGCCCCAGGGTTTGTTCCGTTGAAGCAGACGCTCCCGACAAGTTTTGCTCCGGCAAGCTTGCCGGGGAACGTCAAGCTCCGGCTGAGCCGCAGGTTCTTGCCGTAGAAGCGGATGTTCCTGCAGCAGCAGATATGCCTTTAGTCCTTGTTGTCGAACCACAAGCTCCAGCATGGGCACAGCAGATCGTCCATTTCCTCCAGACAGGAGAACGTCCCGAAGAGCAAGAAGAAGTGGAAAGAGTAGCCCGGCAGTCAAGTATGTACCTGTTCGTCGACAACGCACTGTACAGAAGAAGACTCAACGGTGTGAAATTGAAGTGTATTCTCCAGGTAGATGGACAGAAGCTGTTGGCAGAGATACATGGAGGCATATGTGGTCACCACATTGGCGGAAGAGCGCTTGCCGGCAAAGATTTCCGGCAAGGTTTCTTTTGGCCGACAGCCCTCTAGGATGCAACTGGACAAGTAACCAAGTGTGAAGCGTGCCGGTTTCATTCCAAACAGACACACCAGCCAGCTCAAGCTCTCCAGACGATCCCTTTATCCTGGCCATTTTCGGTCTGGGGGCTCGACATCCTCGGCCCTTTCCCCCGAGCAGTCGGGGGCTTTGAGTACTTGTACGTCGCAATCGACAAGTTCACAAAGTGGCCGGAAGTGGAAGCATTGAGGAAGGTGACAGCACAGTCAGCAGTCAAGTTCTTCAGGTCGATTGTTTGCCGCTTCGGGATCCCTAACAGGATCATCACCGACAACGGTACGCAATTCACGAGCCGCACCTTCATGCAGTACGTCCAAGATCTTGGCGCCAAGGTCTGCTTCGCTTCTGTTGCTCACCCCAGGAGCAACGGTCAAGCGGAGAGGGCAAATGCTGAAGTGCTGCGTGGACTCAAGACCAGGACTTTCGACAGGCTGCACAGGTGCGGAAGAAACTGGATTGAGGAGCTGCCGGTGGTTCTTTGGTCAATCAGGACGACGCCAAATCAAGCCACTGGCCAGACACCTTTCGCTCTAGCCTATGGAGCAGAGGCAGTTATCCCCACGGAACTCGTATACGGGTCGCCTCGAGTGCTCGCTTATGATGAGCTTGAGCAAGAGCAGCTGCGACAAGATGACGCGCTGCTCCTTGAGGAAGATCGTCTTCAGGCTGCTGTGCGAGCTGCTCGCTACCAGCAAGCTTTGCGCCGCTACCATAGCCGCAAAGTTAACGCCAGAAGTCTCGAGGAAGGCGACCTTGTTCTTCGGCGCGTTCAGTCCGCCAAGAATTCCAACAAGTTGACGCCGAAGTGGTAAGGCCCTTATCGGGTGAAACGAGTCACTAGGCCTGGCGCTGTCCGCCTTGAGACCGAAGATGGCATTCCGGTGAGCAACTCCTGGAACATCGAGCATCTTCATAAGTTTTACCCGTAAGGCGCGGTTGCCGGAACCTGTTCCGGCAACCACCTTTTTGTACAAGTCTTGCCACTGTCGCATGTAATCCTTCGTACAGAGCCAGGCGCAAACCCTGTGCATAAATAAAGCTCATGTGCTCCTCACATCTGGTCAATTTCATGCTTTTTATTTTTTTTTGCATGAATTATCTGACACTTTGTGCAGCGAACACCCCCGGTAAGCAATAACGAGCCATAAGGCTCCATATAATTATTTTCTCTACTTCCTTTTTTCTCAAAGGAATGAAGGTTCCTTCGCCCACAAGTTTGCCGGGGGGAAGGGGAAGATAATGGCATGGACCAGGCGTCGTTCAAGAAAGTTTTGGCTTGCCGGGAAGCAAACGACAGAAAAGCTAAGTTGCCAAAGTTTGAGCAATCAGATGTTTTTAAATTTTTTAAGTTATCTTCCTAGAACGACCATGCTTTGTATGGAAAAACCTGTGCGCGAAGGAACCGGCACGTGGCTAGTTGCGCCCTTACTTTGTTTCAAGTTCGCTCAACAGTTTAAGTGTGCTGCGACTAGAGTCGCGCCCTTACTTTGTTTCGAGTTTGCTCAACAACTTAAGCGAGCTGCGGCTAGTTACGACAAGGTTTCTTGTCGGCAACGGCACTGCCAGCAGGCTGCTGACGTCCCGCACTCAGCGCTCGCGGCAAGAGTGCCTGCGCCGGCAAGTTCCCTAAAAGCGTAGGGCAAAAACATACAAAGGAAGGAGTCAAGTAAAGGAAATAACATTGCAATCGCTGCCCAAAATAGAGTTATATTACAAAATAGCTTGTCGCGGCTCTAATAGACTGTTTTCATAACATGATCAGCAGCGACAAGAAAAGAAGAAAACGGGCGGCCTAGTCCACGCGATCGCCCACAACCCTCTTGATCCCGCTCACCTTGTCCACAATGGGTGCGACAAGGTCCTTGAGCGCCTCCAGATCAGCTTCCGCCGGCAGGGATCTGAGGACATTGGTGAGGTTGAGGCCCGGGTTGCGGAAGGCTACCTTCACCAACACCTTCTGAAGAGCTCCCGCGCAGATCTTGCGCGACTCGTCGGCCAGCTGCTTTGGGATCCTCTCCCGGAGTCGCTGAAGGGCCGTCGCCACGCCTTTGAAGAATAGAGTGAGCTTGGCGCTGGATGGAGGGTCTCATCGGAAGGATACCTGAGATCCCCCATCCCCAGCTGCGCCAGCTCCTTGTCGATGTCTGCGGCAGCATTCACAAGACCCTCCGTCCACTGCTCCACAGTCTCTCTAAAATCATTCTGGGTGGCGACAATGCTCTCCAGCAGCGCCTTGTCGGCCTTGATCTCCTTCTTCAGGGACGCCTCCTGCTCCCTGGCGCCGTCCAGCGTCTTGGTCAAAGCAGCCAGCTTCAGCTCAAGATCGGCGTTGGAATCCTTGGCGGCGTTAAGCTCCTTGATCTTCTCGGCGAGACGACCCTGCAGCTCGCCGAAGGTGTAGGCGTCCTTCTCGCGCTCATGCTTGAGCGCGGCAAGCTCTTCACCGCTCGCCTTGAGATCAGTCTCCAGCTGCGCCACCTTCATCTCCAGCTCCTTCTTGGCGGCCTCGGTAGCTGCGGCAGCGTCCTTTGCTTCCTTGAGAGCTCCACTGAGTGTTTGCTCGTGCGCAGCAAGCTCCTCTTCGTGGCTGTCCAGGCTAGCCTTCAGCTGCACCAACTCGCCCTCCCGAGCAGATAGCTCCTCGGCGGCAAGCCGTTGTTGCTCTGCAACTTCTGCCTTCTCGAGGATGAAGGCCTTCTGCGCCTCATCGAGCTGCACACGCTCCGCTGCCAGCGACCGGAGAGCTGCCTGGTTGAGACCTCGGAGCTTCTCCGCGCACTTCTCCATGTCCACCCCCGCCATCGCGACAAGCGCTTCGCGGGACTACAGTTTGGCTTGTCGAGCGCGGTAGAGCGACACCAGCTTCCGCAGCAGTCACTCCTCCTCAGGCTCGTCGCTGCTACTGCTTGGCGCGTCGACCAGCGTCAGCCCAGCGTAGGCGAGCACCTCCACATCAAAGCTTTCTCCTTCGACCGGCGCCCTGGACGTTGACGCCCAGGGGAGGTTGATGAAGACGCCATCGCCGGCCTTCAAGTAGACGCCTGGCTGGGGCTCTTCGGAGCCTGACGCTGCCGCAGCGGCGGGAGGATCGGCGGTCGGTGTAGCGCCTGTCGCTTCTGCGGCCTCAGGGTCGTCAGTGCGATCGCCAGACCCCTTGTCAGCTGCTGCGGCGGCAGCCTTGGCGGCCTCTTCGCCGGCGGGCTCGTCAGCGCCGGCCGCTTCTTCGGTGGCAGCGGCATCATCAATAGCAACCTCGGTCTCCATCGGCTCCGCAGTAGATGGATCTGACGGCCGAAAAAGGAAGAAAAGTCAAGCAAATATCCAAAAAGAAGATCAAAAGAAGAGAAACCCAATGGAAGTTTCGAAGCAAGAGGTTTACCTGCACCAGGCTCGGCAGTTGGGATCTCTGCTGCCGGAGGGTCGCTGGTACCGTCCCTTGCTGGAGACTTCTCCCTAGCCGGAGAGCTCTCCCTTGTCGGAGGATCCTCCCTTGCCGGAGAACGCTCCCTTGGCGATGCAGTTGAAGCAGATGGCATGTCAGGGCCGGCATCCGGACGCTCCTGGTAGTGCTGCTCTGCTCCTACACAAGCCAACAGTCAGATATCAGCAAACAAAGAGTACCCATGCGCGCCTGACAGCGGGAAGCAAACCACATACTTACGCTGGGGGCTGCTCTGAAGAACAGCTGCCGGGTCCGGCAAGTTTGTCTCGGGCGCACCCCCTGCTGGCATAGTGGGATCGTCCTCGATGACAATCATCGGGACCTTGGCTCTCTTTGATGCTCTCTGGGCTAGAGTCCTAAAAAGGAACAAGTTCAGAGTACAGCAAATGAGATACAAGACAAGACAGCGAAGTATTGAAGACATACAAGTACAACAAGAATCTTACTCTTCTTCTTCCTCGTCGGAGCTGAGCGCGGAGAAGTCAAAGCCTGGCCCACCTCCAGCGCGAGGAGGCGGAGGAGTAGGATCCCTTGGCCGCTTGGCGGGAGCTGGAGCGGCGGACCGGGAGGACCCCGCTCCAGTTGCCGCTGCAGCGTGAGGTGCTTCCGCGGCAACAGAACTTGCCGCGGTGGAGCGTGTCGTGCGGCGCGGCGGGGGTTGACTCGTCCGCCGCTCCGCTACGTCCCCGGCCTTACGAAGACGCCTCCTTGGCGGAGCCGGGGGCTCTGCTTGTGGAGCCGGGGGCTCTGCTTGCGGCAAGCTGCCCGAAGACGAAGAGGAAGAGGAGCCGATCTCCAACGAGCCGCTCGTATCCTCGGCGGGCCCGCTCGGCCCGGCGTCATGCCCGGCAGGCTCTTCCTCGCCGGCAAGATCCTCTTGCTCGGCCAGGCTTGCCGCCTCGGCTGCCTCTGCCTCCTCCACGGTGAACCCAAACTCGCCCACAGCTGCGGCTGCCGCTGCCTCTTCCAGCCTGGTGGCGATGCGCTTGAGCTCCTCGTCGGTGGTGTCCCGGGTGAGGCCCCACTGCTCATCGGCGTCGACCGGCACTTCTACCAAGCCATCAAAGAACGCCCGCACGGCATCATCTGCAGGCTCTATCCAGGCTGGGTCAATTCCATGCGAGTCGCACAGCGGCATCATTGCACGGATGCGGTCGGGCGAGGAGTTGTTGCACAGCGGCACGACGCCCCTCGGCAACCTGAACACTTCGGGATGCTGTGGGTCGTACTTGAAAAGCTCCTGGAGCATCGAGTTGAGCTCCAGGATAGTGAAGTTGAAGTTGAGGCCCGGCCGCAGCCTCATGATATCCGCCGCGTTCTGGAACTCCCACGCGGGTCTCCTCCTCTCCTGCAGGAGGGCGATGCGGCGGCGAAGGAAATCTGCGCCAACCGCTCCTACAGTGAGCCCGGCAAGCCTGAGGCGTAGGATCCAGGCCATGGCAATCTTTAGTCTGTCGTCTTCCGGGGCCAAGCTACTCCAATCACTGCCGCGCACTACTGGGGTTTGGCGCAGGGCGGTAAACGGCTGCGGG
Source organism: Aegilops umbellulata (assembly GCA_032464435.1). Classification (NCBI taxonomy): domain Eukaryota; kingdom Viridiplantae; phylum Streptophyta; class Magnoliopsida; order Poales; family Poaceae; genus Aegilops; species Aegilops umbellulata. Next base: position 162,744,930 of record CP136054.1, on the reverse strand, counting down.
TTCTCCTCGACAATCAGGCAGCAGTCCGCCCTCCACTCCTCCCACTTGCTGCGGAACTCTCCATCCAGATAAGCATCCTTCTTGCCGGCTTTTGAGATCCAGGCGATTCCGCCGGATAAGGGCTCTCCTTTCTCAACTCGAGGCGAAAAGAAGTGGCGGAAAAGGGCTACGTTTGGATGGATTCTGACAAAGTTTTTGCAGAGATGTGCGAAAAATGCCATGGTCAGGACAGCATTGGGGGTGAAGTCAAGGAGGCGGATCCCATAGGTGTTCATGACGTCACAGAAAAATTCAGAAAAGGGCGGGCAGAGCCTGCAGTAGAAGAACAAGGCGAAGAAAGGGTACCCAGTGGGAGCCTTTTTCCAAGCGACGGCTGGGAGTACCCTCGTGCGTGGAGGAAATATGCCCTAGAGGTAATAATAAAGTTATTATTTATTTCCTTATTTCATGATAAATGTTTATTATTCATGCTAGAATTGTATTAACCGGAAACATAATACATGTGTGAATACATAGACAAACAAAGTGTCACTAGTATGCCTCTACTTGACTAGCTCGTTAATCAAAGATGGTTATGTTTCCTAACCATGAACAAAGAGTTGTTATTTGATTAACGGGATCACATCATTAGTTGAATGATCTGATTGACATGACCCATTCTATTAGCTTAGCACCCGATCGTTTAGTATGTTGCTATTGCTTTATTCATGACTTATACATGTTCCTATGACTATGAGATTATGCAACTCCCGTTTGCCAGAGGAACACTTTGGGTACTACCAAACGTCACAACATAACTGGGTGATTATAAAGGAGTATTACAGGTGTCTCCAATGGTAGATGTTGGGTTGGCGTATTTCGAGATTAGGATTTGTCACTCCGATTGTCGGAGAGGTATCTCTGGGCCCTCTCGGTAATGCACATCACTTAAGCCTTGCAAGCATTGCAACTAATGAGTTAGTTGCGGGATGATGTATTACGGAACGAGTAAAGAGACTTGCCGGTAACGAGATTGAACTAAATATTGGATACTGACGATCGAATCTCGGACAAGTAACATACCGATGACAAAGGGAACAACGTATGTTGTTATGCGGTCTGACCGATAAAGATCTTCGTAGAATATGTAGGAGCCAATATGGGCATCCAGGTCCCGCTATTGGTTATTGACTGGAGACGTGTCTCGGTCATGTCTACATTGTTCTCGAACCGTAGGGTCCGCACGCTTAACGTTACGATGACAGTTATTATGAGTTTATGCATTTTGATGTACCGAAGGAGTTCGGAGTCCCGGATGTGATCACGGACATGACGAGGAGTCTCGAAATGGTCGAGACATAAAGATTGATATATTGGAAGCCTATGTTTGGACATCGGAAGTGTTCCAGGTGAAATCAGGATTTTACCGGAATACCGGGAGGGTTACCGGAACCCCCCGGGAGCCTAATGGGCCATAGTGGGCCTTAGTGGAAAGGAGAAAAGGGGCTGCCCTAGGTGGCTGCGCGCCTCCCCCCTTCCCCTAGTCCTATTAGGACTAGGAAAAGGTGGCCGGCCCCCTCTCTCCCTCTGTCCCTTGAGGAATCCTATTCCAACTAGGATTGGGGGGGGGGGAATCCTACTCCCGGAGGGAGTAGGACTCCCTGGCGCGCCACCCCTTGGCCGGCCAGCCCCTCCCCCTTGGCTCCTTTATATACGGGGGCAGGGGAGCACCCTAGAACACACAAGTTGATCCTTGAGATCGTTCCTTAGCCATGTGCGGTGCCCCCTTCCACCAAATTCCACCTCGATCATATTGTCGCAGTGCTTAGGCGAAGCCCTGCGTCAGTAGTACATCAAGATCGTCACCACACCGTCGTGCTGACGGAACTCTTCCCCGACACTTTGCTAGATCGGAGCCCGGGGATCGTCATCGAGCTGAACGTGTGCTAAGAACTCGGAGGTGCCGGAGTACCGGTGCTTGGATCGGTCGGACCGGGAAGAAGACGTACGACTACTTCCTCTACGTTGTGTCAAACGCTTCCGTTGCGATCTACAAGGGTACGTAGATCATACTCTCCTCTCGTTGCTATGCATCACCATGATCTTGCGTGTGCGTAGGAATTTTTTTGAAATTACTACGTTCCCCAACAGTGGTATCAGAGCCAGGTTTTTATGGTTTGATGTTATTTGCACGAGTAGAACACAAGTGAGTTGTGGACGATACAAGTCATACTGCCTACCAGCATGTCATACTTTGGTTCAGCGGCATTGTTGGACGAGACGATCCGGACCAACCTTACGCGTACTCTTACGCGAGACCGGTTCCCTCGACGTGCTTTGCACATAGATGGCTTGCGGAAGACTGTCTCTCCAACTTTAGTTGAACCGAGTGTGACTACGCCCGGTCCTTGAGAAGGTTAAAATGGAGTCTATTTGACAAACTATCGTTGTGGTTTTGATGCATAGGTAAGATGAGTTCTTGCTTAAGCCCGTAGCAGCCACGTAAAACTTGCAACAACAAAGTAGAGGACGTCTAACTTGTTTTTGCAGGGCATGTTGTGATGTGATATGGTCAAGACATGATGCTAAATTTTATTGTATGAGATGATCATGTTTTGTAACCGAGTTATCGGCAACTGGCAGGAGCCATATGGTTGTCGCTTTATTGTATGCAATGCAATCGCGATGTAATGCTTTACTTTATTACTAAGCGGTAGTGATAGTCGTGGAAGCATAAGATTGGCGAGACGACAACGATGCTACGATGGAGATCAAGGTGTCGCGCCGGTGACGATGGTGATCATGACGGTGCTTCGGAGATGGAGATCACAAGCACAAGATGATGATGGCCATATCATATCACTTATATTGATTGCATGTGATGTTTATCTTTTTATGCATCTTATCTTGCTTTGATTGACGGTAGCATTATAAGATGATCTCTCACTAAATTATCAAGAAGTGTTCTCCCTGAGTATGCACCGTTGCAAAAGTTCTTCGTGCTGAGACACCACGTGATGATCGGGTGTGATAGGCTCTACGTTCAAATACAACGGGTGCAAAACAGTTGCACACGCGGAATACTCAGGTTATACTTGACGAGCTATGCATATAAGATATGACCTCGGAACACGGAGACCGAAAGGTCGAGCGTGAATCATATAGTAGATATGATCAACATAATTATGTTCACCATTGAAGACTAAGCCATTTCACGTGATGATCGGTTATGGTTTAGTTGATTTGGATCACGTGATCACTTAGAAGATTAGAGGGATGTCTATCTAAGTGGGAGTTCTTAATTAATATGATTAATTGAACTTTAATATTATCATGAACTTAGTCCTGGTAGTATTAGCATATCTATGTTGTAGATCAATAGCTCGCATTGTTGCTTCCCTGTGTTTATTTTGATATGTTCCTAGAGAAAATTGTGTTGAAAAATGTTAGTAGCAATGATGCGGATTGGATCCGTGATTTAAGGTTTATCCTCATTGCTGCACAGAAGAATTATGTCCTTGATGTACCGCTAGGTGATGGACCTATTGCAGGAGCACATGCAGACGTTATATACGTTTTGCTAGCTCAATATGATAACTACTTAATAGTTTAGTGCACCATGCTTAACGGCTTAGAATCGGGACTTCAAAGACGTTTTGAACGTCATGGAGCATATGAGATGTTCCAGGAGTTGAAGTTAATATTTCAAGCAAATACCCGAGTTGAGAGATATGAAGTCTCCAACAAGTTCTATAGCTAAAAGATGGAGGAGAATCGCTCAACTAGTGAGCATGTGCTCAGATTGTCTGGGTACTACAATCGCTTGAATCAAGTGGGAGTTAATCTTCCAGATAAGATAGTGATTGACAGAATTCTCTAGTCACCATCACCAACTTAGTAGAACTTTGTGATGAACTATAATATGCAAGGGATAACGGAAAATGTTCCAAGCTCTTCGCGATGCTAAAATCGGCGAAGGTAGAAATCAAAGAAAAACATCAAGTGTTGATGGTTGACAAGATCACTAGTTTCAATAAAAGGGCAAAAGGAAAGAAGGGGAACTTCAAGAAGAACGGCAAGCAAGTTGCTGCTCAAGTGAAAAAGCCCAAGTCTGGTCCTAAGCCTGAGACTAAGTGCTTCTACTGCAAAGGGACTGGTCACTGGAAGCGGAACTACCCCAAGTGATTGGCGGATAAGAAGGATGGCGAAGTGAACAAAGGTATATTTGATATACAGATTATTGATGTGTATTTTACTAGTGTTCATAGCAACCCCTCGGTATTTGATACTGGTTCAGTTACTAAGAGTACTAACTCGAAACGGGAGTTGCAGAATGAACAAAGACTAGTTAAGGGTGAAGTGACGATGAAAGTTGGAAGTAGTTCCAAGGTTGATATGATCATCATCGCAATCTCCCTATACTTTCGGGATTAGTGTGGAACCTAAATAAGTGTTATTTGGTGTTGAGCATGAATATGATTTGATCATGTTTATTGCAATACGATTATTCATTTAAGTAAGAGAATAAATTGTTGTTCTGTTTACATGAATAAAACCTTCTATGGTTATACACACCAACGAAATGGTTCGTTGAATCTCGATCGTAGTGATACACATATTCATAATATTGAAGCCAAAAAGGATGCAAAATTAATAATGATAGTGCAACTTGTTTGTGGCACTACTGTTTAAGTCATATTGGTGTAAAGCGCATGAAGAAACTCCATGCAGATGGAATTTTGGAATCACTTGATTGTGAATCACTTGAAGCTTGCGAACCATGCCTCATGGGCAAGATGACTAAGACTCCGTTCTCCGGAACAATGGAGCGAGCAACTGACTTGTTGGAAATCATACATACCGATGTATGTGGTCCGATGAAAATTAAGGCTCGCAACAAGTATCATTATTTTCTGACCTTCACAGATGTTTTGAGTAGATATGGGTATATCTACTTGATGAAACATAAGTCTGAAATGTTTGAACAGTTCAAAGAATTTCAGAGTGAAGTGGAAAATCATCGTGACAAGAAAATAAAGTTTCTACGATCTGATCGCGGAGACGAATATTTGAGTTACGAGTTTGGTCTTCAGTTAAAACAATGTGAAATAGTTTCACTACTCACGCCACCTGGAACACCACAGCATAATGGTGCGTCTGAACGTCATAACCGTACTTTATTGGATATAGTACAATCTATGATGTCTCTTACCGATCTACCACTATCGTGTTTGGGGTTATGCATTAAAGATAGCTGCATTCACGTTAAATAGGGCACCATCTAAATCCGTTGAGATGACGCCTTATGAACTATGGTTTGGCAAGAAACCAAAGTTGTCGTGTCTTAAAGTTTGGGGTTGTGATGCTTATATGAAAAAAGTTTCATCCTGATAAGCTCAAACCCAAATCGAAGAAATATGTCTTCATAGGATACCCAAAGAAGACAGTTGGGTACACCTTCTATCACAGATCCGAAGGCAAGATATTTGTTGCTGAGAATGGATCCTTTCCAGAGAAGGAGTTTCTCTCGAAAGAAGTGAGTGGGAGGAAAATAGAAAACTTGATAAGGTAATTGTACCTTCTCCCTCATTGGAAAGTAGTTCATCACAGAAATCTGTTCTTGTGACTACTACACCAATTAGTAAGGAAGCTAATGATGATGATCATATAACTTCAAGATGAAGTTACTACCGAATCTCGTAAGTAAACCAGAGTGAGATCCGCACCAGAGTGGTACGGTAATCCTGTTCTGAAAGTCATGTTACTAGACCATGATGAACTTGCGAACTATGAGGAAGCGATGATGAGCCCAGATTCCGCGAAATGGTTTGAGGCCATGAAATCTGAGATATGATCCATGTATGAGAACAAAGTATGGACTTTGATGGATTTGCCCGGTGATCGGCAAGCCATAGAAAATAAATGGATCTTCAAGAGGAAGACGGACGCTGATAGTAGTGTTACTATCTACAAAGCTAGAATTGTCGCAAAAGGTTTTCGACAAGTTCAAAGTGTTGACTACGATGAGAGTTTCTCACTCGTATCTATGCTTAAGTCTGTCCGAATCATGTTAGCAATTGCCGCATTTTATGAAATCTGGCAAATGGATAAACAAAACTGCATTCTTTAATGTATTTATTAAAGAAGAGTTGTATATGATGCAACCAGAAGGTTTTGTCAATCCTAAAGGTGCTAACAAAATATGCAAGCTCCAGCGATCCATCCATGGACTGGTGCAAGCATCTCGGAGTTGGAATATACGCTTTGATAAGTTGATCAAAGCATATAGTTTTATACAGACTTGCGGTGAAGCCTGTATTTACTAGAAAGTGAGTGGGAGCACTACAGCATTTCTGATAAGTATATGTGAATGACATATTGTTGATCGGAAATAATGTAGAATTATTCTGCAAAGCATAAAGGAGTATTTGAAAGGAGTTTTTCGAAGAAGGACCTCGGTAAAGCTGCTTACCTATTAAGCATCAAGGTATATAAAGATAGATTAAGACGCTTGATAAGTTTTCAATGAGTACATACCTTGACAAGATTTTGAAGAAATTCAAAATGGATCAAGCAAAGAAAGGGTTCTTGCCTGTGTTACAAGGTGTGAAGTTGAGTAAGACTCAATGCCCGACCACTGCAGAAGATAGAGAGAAAATGAAAGATGTTCTCTATGCTTCAGCCATAGGCTCTATCATGTATGCAATGCTGTGTACCAGATCCATTGTATACCCTACACTGAGTTAAGCAAGGGAGTACAATGGTGATCTAGGAGTAGATCACTAGACAGCGGTCAAAAAATTATCCTTAGTGGAATAAGGATATGTTTCTCGATTATGGACGTGACACAAAGGTTCGCCGTAAAGGGTTACGTCGATGCAAGTTTTGACACTGATCTGGATGACTCTAAGTCTCGATCAAGATACATATTGAAAGTGGGAGCAATTAGCTAGAGTAGCTCTGTGCGGAGTATTGTAGACATAGAATTCGCAAAATACTTACGGATCTGTATGTGACAGACCCGTTGACTAAAATTATCTCACAAGCAAAACATGATCACACCTTAGTACTCTTTTGGGTGTTAATCACATAGCGATGTGAACTAGATTACTGACTCTAGTAAACCCTTTGGGTGTTGGTCACATATCGATGTGAACTATGGGTGTTAATCACATGGTGATGTGAACTATTGCTGGTAAATCACATGGCGATGTGAACTAGATTATTGACTCTAGTGCAAGTGGGAGACTGAAGGAAATATGCCCTAGAGGCAATAATAAAGTTATTGTTTATTTCCTTATTTCATGATAAATGTTTATTATTCATGCTAGAATTGTATTAACCAGAAACATAATACATGTGTGAATACATAGACAAACAGAGTGTCACTAGTATGCCTCTACTTGACTATCTCGTTAATCAAAGATGGTTATGTTTCCTAACCATGAGCAAAGAGTTGTTATTTGATTAACAGGATCACATCATTAGTTGAATGATCTGATTGACATGACCCATTCTATTAGCTTAGCACCCGATCGTTTAGTATGTTGCTATTGCTTTATTCATGACTTATACATGTTCCTATGACTATGAGATTATGCAACTCCCGTTTGCCAGAGGAACACTTTGGGTACTACCAAACGTCACAACGTAACTGGGTGATTATAAAGGAGTATTACAGGTGTCTCCAATGGTAGATGTTGGGTTGGCGTATTTCGAGATTAGGATTTGTCACTCCGATTGTCGGAGAGGTATCTCTGGGCCCTCTCGGTAATGCACATCACTTAAGCCTTGCAAGCATTGCAACTAATGAGTTAGTTGCGGGATGATGTATTACGGAACGAGTAAAGAGACTTGCCAGTAACGAGATTGAACTAAATATTGGATACTGACGATCGAATCTCGGACAAGTAACATACCGATGACAAAGGGAACAACGTATGTTGTTATGCGGTCTGACCGATAAAGATCTTCGTAGAATATGTAGGAGCCAATATGGGCATCCAGGTCCCGCTATTGGTTATTGACCGGAGACGTGTCTCGGTCATGTCTACATTGTTCTCGAACCGTAGGGTCCGCACGCTTAACGTTACGATGACAGTTATTATGAGTTTATGCATTTTGATGTACCGAAGGAGTTCGGAGTCCCGGATGTGATCACGGACATGACGAGGAGTCTCGAAATGGTCGAGACATAAAGATTGATATATTGGAAGCCTATGTTTGGACATCGGAAGTGTTCCAGGTGAAATCAGGATTTTACCGGAATACCGGGAGGGTTACCGGAACCCCCCGGGAGCCTAATGGGCCATAGTGGGCCTTAGTGGAAAGGAGAAAAGGGGCTGCCCTAGGTGGCCGCGCGCCTCCCCCCTTCCCCTAGTCCTATTAGGACTAGGAAAAGGTGGCCGGCCCCCTCTCTCCCTCTCCCCCTTGAGGAATCCTATTCCAACTAGGATTGGGGGGGGGGGGAATCCTACTCCCGGAGGGAGTAGGACTCCCTGTCGCGCCACCCCTTGGCCGGCCAGCCCCTCCCCCTTGGCTCCTTTATATACGGGGGCAGGGGAGCACCCTAGAACACACAAGTTGATCCTTGAGATCGTTCCTTAGCCGTGTGCGGTGCCCCCTTCCACCAAATTCCACCTCGGTCATATTGTCGCAGTGCTTAGGCGAAGCCCTGCGTCAGTAGTACATCAAGATCGTCACCACGCCGTCGTGCTGACGGAACTCTTCCCCGACGCTTTGCTGGATCGGAGCCCGGGGATCGTCATCGTGCTGAACGTGTGCTAAGAACTCGGAGGTGCCGGAGTAACGGTGCTTGGATCGGTCGGACCGGGAAGAAGACGTACGACTACTTCCTCTACGTTGTGTCAAACGCTTCCGTTGCGATCTACAAGGGTACGTAGATCATACTCTCCTCTCGTTGCTATGCATCACCATGATCTTGCATGTGCGTAGGAATTTTTTTGAAATTACTACGTTCCCCAACAGCGCGCGGGTGCGCCCGCGTCGCCGTCGACCAGAAGAGGTAGTAGTACTCCTTCAGCTCTTCTGCGTCAAGCCTCGGAGGGAAGATTGCCCGCTCCTTTCTCAGCGCCGCGAGCCGCTGCGCCTCGGCCGACTTCGCCTTCTCGACTTTCGGAGCCATGGCGGGAATGGTGAGGGAGGACGACGGCATTGGTGGTGCTGGTGGCGATGGGGGCGGAGCGCTGCTCTCCTTCGGCTTTGGGGAGAAGGGGAGTGGCGGAGATTCTCGAGGAACGAATAGCAACGGGCAGATGGGCGAACTGCCCCTGTTTCCCCTGCTTATAAGGAGGGCGGACGGTCCGCCTTTTCCGAATAAAGAACCACCCACGACCTGTCCCACGACACCGCAATCGACGCGTCCTGTTCGGGGAGGGCGCGGTGGATACGAAGAAAGATACGGCATAACCCAGGCCGCGCGTGCCCGTGCCCTGTTTTGGGTCTGGCCCAACAGCGCTCGGTACCGTGTATGGCCCAGGCCCGGGGGCTCCTGTCGGTGTACTAGAGTAGGGGTACCCTAGTATCCCGAACTTGTGCACGGGCAGTCGCAGCGTCCCGCGGCAAGGCTTGCCGGGTGACCGCCAAGGTCCTCTGTGGCTCCTTTGGAGCCATTCAAGAACAAAGTATCTAAGCCAAGGAGACAAGTCCCCGGCAAGAGGAGCTTGCCGGGAAGGCCACTCAAGGCACAAGACCCCGGCAAGAGGAGCTTGCCGGGAAGGCCAACCAAGGCATCCCAAGGTACTTGCCGCTACGCGCCACGCGTCCCGGCAAGACCCGACAAGCGACAAGCTCCCGGACGCGACAAGACAACGGCCGCGACAAGGCGTTTGCCACGGCAAGCAACCACTCTGTACCTGCGCTCCAGCGCACCCACCTACGTGTCGCTCTGGGACCCTTCCAGGCGTACATGGCGGGAGGCTGTGCAGCCAGGGGTACACTGTGGCAAGCGGCGCTGACAAGATCGCCATCGTGGCGAGCGGTGGCGTCCCTGATGGTCCCTTTTCTGCACTGTTTAGGCGACGTAGATAGGCATTTAATGCCCTTGTCCCCTACCGTCAGGGTAAGGTATGATACACTGTGCAGGTAGCTGTACCAACCGCAGCACCTTTTCCATTTTTGCCCTTGCCTACGTTGCCACCTGTCGGTGACCCCTTGAGCATATAAAAGGAGGCCCATGCGCAACGTGGAGGGAGGAGGACGAACAGTAGAACACTCACGCTCGGTCTCGTTAGCTGCTGGTGTGTACTGTAGCACTCAGCGCTCTCGAGCAAGAACTCAATACAATCCACAAAGCAGCAGTAGGAGTTTTATCTCTCCGGAGAGCTCCGAAGCTGGGTAAACCGCTCGTGTGCCTCGCCTCGATCTGCTCTTCGTGCGACCTCCGCCCCCCGCCGAACCGAAAAGGGGCTCCGTCCCCATAGGTGCTCGTGGAGGCAGCTCCCCCGACAAAAAATTATTCCTTTCTTGTAGGGAAAAAATGGCTTTTCACAAAAACATATAACCATAGAGCCTCCACCAGCCATATATGCATATAGTGATAGTATTTATATGTTCATTGCTCTACTGTGTTATATTGCCAGCATATTCCATGTGCTGACCGGTTTTCGGGATGCAACGTATTATGTTGCAGACTTTTCAGACGACGAGTAAGGTGCCATAGGTCGTTTGTCATGCACTCAGCTATGCCGTTGGAGTTGATGGACTCACTTTATCTTCCAAGCCTTCCGCTGTTATCGTGTTAGATGGCCTTAAGCCATATTTATTGTAATAAGTACTCTTTGGAGACATTCGATGTATAAGTGTGTGATTGCTACTCTGTTATAAATCCTTTGAGTACTGTGTGTGTCAGCATTACCGATCCAGGGATGACACTGAAGCACAGAGACTTGACCGTTTGAGGTCGGGTCGCTACAGTTGCTAACTACCCATTGTGTGGTTTGCAGCTTAAGATCTGCCATCCCACTACCACGGTCAACATTATACTTATCATGCTTACGGTTTCCCCATTTTATGATGACCACGATCAGCCTACGTGGTTCGTGTCGTAATAGCGCTGCTCCACCCGTCGAGCTAAACAAGCTTAGTTGTACAAATTCAAATATGATATTATGCTGATATTAGTAAAACTGAGACATGTTTAATTGGTCAGCTAAATGTTCTTACTTTAGTTTTGAAATGCATGTGAGCCACATATGGAGAGAACGAAAGGAGTAGTATTTCTTTGTGCGCTCTGGTTCATCATGGGTGGGCAACAGACATTGTATATAAAGACTTGTAATATCTTCAATCTGCTTGCTCTTTTTCTCTTCTTTAACATGATCCTCTTCTCTTCTTTAATAAGTACGTTCCTTGTTGGGAAGAGTAACAGAGACATTTGCGGTCGACTGGTTAGGTCGAGTTGTTCTCCCTTATTATATTTTGAATTTGTCAGGTCAGGTCGACTTGTTCTTCTTTACAATATGTTGAAGCTGTCATCCATGAAATATCATCACTTCTGGAGCTCTCATATTTCGAGTAGTAGGCCACATTTTTATAATGCACACACCAAATTACAACATGCATGGCATCTCTCAGAAGAATTGCAGAGATAGCACAAAGGGGTTAGGCAGTATTGGATTAGAATCACTTCTAAATTACAAAGATAATCTCACTTGTTTTTATGTTTTCATACATGTCAGGTATTGAACATGATCAAAATGAATATGAGAATGGGTGCACAAGAGGAATATTGCGGAACAATCCACTGGATAACAAACTTGGCATGGTGGAGGATGGCCTATCTTATTCATCCATCAAGGTGCTTGCTCTAACTTGGCTAGGTTGTATTGGTCGCACTATTTTGCATCTGACCTCTTGCATTACTTCTACTTTGTTACACCACCATCTGCTTAGTTTAAGCATCATATATGGGTATATGCCATACCTATCCATTTTCTGTACCTATTCCATGTGTCATCATACTATGTTTTTCCAATCAAATGTTGTTCTTTTGTAATAGATGTCCAAAAGGAAGAGGGTGAGTGCAGATACTCAGGGAGTACAAACTAGGTATTTGGAAAAGGTAGTGATACCTGTTATATCAGATAGGTCAGCAGCCACAGAAAACATAGGCCCAATTGTACCACACTTTACCCCTACTCCACTGGCCAAACCCCTATTAGAACTGCAGAGAGCCCAGCTTCAGGTACTGTCTATGATATCAATTCAAAATTTGAACTCCTAAATTTCTGCATGTGCCTTACCTTCTATCTTGTATGAAAACTATTTTTTGATGAATATCCTTGCTCAAAGGATCATAGGATCTCACAACAATACTGGGCACTGCATTGCTCTTGTCAGTACCTCTTGCCCTTTGTCAGCATACTTACACTCATTGTTGTTTGGTTATGTAGCATCGTTGTAAATGTTTGCTTCTTTTTCCTTCCTTTGCTTGAAATTATAAGATCTATATTTACTCTTAGATAAATGTAGAATTAACATAAACATTATGAATTTTTGGATTGCTCATGTAAGTACCTGTTGTCATGTACTCCCTTTGTATTGAATTAATTGTTGATCAATTGGATGTATTTAGAACTTAATAGTGCTAGATACATCCATTTGAGCGGCAAGTTATAACTGACGGTGGTGGTATTACTGTACTTGCATCACAAGATAGTCGATTGTCTAGCATTACTCTGCATCTTATCTGCCATGCCCTCCACTTTCTCCAAATTATCGTATCTACATTTACTCTTACCAAAATGTTGAATAAAGCTAATGCCACTACACACGTTGATGTCTGCATTTCTCTTGTCAGTACCTTTTGCCTTGTAACCTTGTACTTAATTAATTGCTATTTGATTATGTATCATCAGTCTGCACTTGAGGTTCATTGTCCTCTGTTTCTTCCAATATTATTTGATCTACATTTACTCTTTGCAAAATGTAGAATAAAGGCAATGCTTATAATGAAGTTTCTTTGGGGAATTTATTGAATTATCCTTCCATCAACATGGAGAAGGGCTGTGTCCAGCCCGTGTTAACATGTAATGTAAGTTCATCCTTCTCAAGCCTTCAAACTTTGTTCCAGTATAGATTTGGATAGGCATCATTTCCTCCACTGCTATTTACTTTGTTGTTTACATCTAATTGGATGTTTGCAACAACTACCCGTTTTAAATTATAGTTATTAAAACATGTTCCTTATGCAGAACAGATCCATTTATTTGCTTATATAATTGTGAAACCTGTTACATGTCTCCTTGTTTCTCTTCCAGAGTCGTATCTCTTATGCCAGGCAGAACTTTAGGGAAGATAGTGAGCCAAACCATCTTGAAGAGAGCGAGATTACCCCAAGGTCCTGTCTTGATGAAGACAGTGAGTTGAAGCTACTCACCAGCAGCTATGAGACAACCTCTGTGCGGTCGCTGCCTCAATCAGTTCGACTTCTTCAGTCTCAACTTAAAGCGGAAAGGCTTGCTTCAGCTCAGCTCCGACTTGATGTCAATGATGCAATGAAGATCTCAGAGGGCTGCCTTTCGCACTATGGTGATATAATGCTAGGGATGGGGCATCTATCGTTGACACAACTGAGGTCTCATCAGCTTGTTTGGCTGCTTGCGGAGCCCGTCCTGGCCAGGCCTAATGCCTTCTGAAGTGCTCTTAGTTTTGTATATTCTTTTGTCGGCGCATTTATATGCACTGGTGGCGACCTTTGATGCCCAGTGTATGTACCTTGTTTGGTTCGAGGTTGAGCTCACCCACGACCCTACATCAGTAGCAAGTTGCGCTTTATTATCACCGATAGCGAACTTTGATTCCCAGTGGATGTAATATGCCGTAATTTCTTTATTGTATAGTCTAGGTTTATTCTTGGTTGGTATGGTGTAATTTAGGCCAGAAGGTACAGTGGATCTCAGTGTTTTTGGTCTTCAGGCCGGCACGTTACTCATATGGGCCAAAATGTGGGCCTATAATTATCTTGGGCCATTAGTAGGTCTAAACGTATAGTAGTTTTCCGCCTTTAATAGGTCGAGTAAAGTTTTGGCCAGCCGGGCCAGAGAATACCATGGGCTTTTAACAGTCTAAAACCTAGATTGGGCTAGCGTTGAGCCAAAAAATTCACGGGCTAATACAGGCCGAAACTTCCTAAGGCCCTTGTTTGGCCCAAATAGGACGAGTCGTTAACAGGCCAAAATATATCTCGGGCCTGTCTGGCCCAATAAAATTATGGGCTTTGAGTAGGTCGGTATCCATGTGGGCCATAGGCCCAAAAGTGTCATGGGCCATTATCAGATGGGCTGTAAGCAGGCCGGATTCAACGGGGGTTGTAATTAGGCCCAACTGTTACACGGGCCATTAACAGGCCAATAGGTCAGTTGGGCTGAAATTTATCCATGAAGACTACGAGCCGTTAAGAGGCCTAAAGTTACTTCGGACAAGAAATAGCCCAGTTTCTGCATGGGCTGTTAAATGGCCTAAAGTTAAACCGGGCCGACAACGTCCCAGATGGACCACGGGCCGCTAGCAGGCCAAAACTATTAGCGGGTCGAACTGGTAAACGGGCATTTAACAGGCTGAAATACAAATGTGGCTTAGAATGGGCCCAAAAGAACAGTGGCCTGTTAACGGGCCTGATCCCATATGGGTCATAATTTGGCCCAAAACATGGCAGGCTGTGAACAGGCCTGATCTAATATGGGCCTCAATTTGACCCAAAACATGGCAGGCTATTAACGGGCCAACCCACTAGTGTCTGAAAAAATATGGTGGGCCTTTAGCTGGGCCGGCCTTTTTACCTAAAATGGGCCATTGTTGGGTTGTGCCACGTGTTGGCATATCATAGGCGCCTTTCATCCATTGCAGGGATGACATCTGTCCCAACGATGAGCTGACACATGCATTATTCGGCGAATGAGAATTTTACACGTGGAAAATCCCCATTGGTCGGGGCTGTTAACGGGTTATCGGGTCCAAACCGGAACCCAATAGCTTAACGGTGACCCATTATGGTGGATGCCACGTGTTGGTCACCCTTGACAAAAACACTTCTATGACGCCTGATTTATCGTCATGGAAGTGGACACTTCCGTGATGATAATTTTGGTAATGTCATGGAACACTTCTACGACAGCACATGTACATGCATGACAGAAAACGTGACCTACTGTGACAAACACGTATCATCATGGAAGTATATTTTTTTGTAGTAACTCACCGCATACACCTGAGCAAAAGGTTTCAACTGAACACATAGAAAGATAGGGGCTTAGAATTTCGTCTCCCAACGTATTCACCTCAAGGGTGATGTCAACAATAATAACTCATGCTATCCATATCCAACTGGATATATGTGCCTAAATCTTTCCTCACCACATGATGCTTGCCAAAAGAGAAAAATAAAAAGGAATAGAGAGAAAAAGTTTGACTCTTGCATGAAAGTAAATACATAAAAGTAAAAGATATGCCCTTCATAGAGGGAAGCAGAGGTTGCCATGCACTTTTTGTTTGTATGCTCAATCCGTTAGTGCAAAAGAACGTCACGTTATATTGCCCCTTATGATAGCAACCTTTATTATGCAGTCTATTGCTTTTATTCTTTGCCATCACAAGTTCGTACAATGCTCAATTTTATCTTACACTAAATGATCTAACACTTTTAGAAGCAATTTTTATTGCCTTATTGCACCGATGACAAGTTACTTGAAGGATCTTACTCAATCCTTAGGTAGCTATGGTGGACTCTTGAAAATAAGATTTGGGTTTAAGGGTTTTTGGATGCACAAGTAGTATCTGTACTTTCTACGGAATTTTTGGCTATTAAAGATGGGGGGGCAAGCACCACATGTTGAAGGATCTATGACAATATTACTTCTATGTGAATATGAACAAACATAAATCATTACGTTGTCTTCCTTGTCCAATGTCAACAATTTTGGCATATAATATTTTGATGGGGGCTCACAATCACAAAAGATTTCCAAGATAGTGTATTTGCATGCGAATCTTCTCTTCCCTTATTAATTCTTTCATGAATTGCATCATTGACCGATGTTATATTTGTCAATCTCCAATAAAATTTTCTACCTATACTTTTCCTTATGTGGAATCATTACTTACCATAAGATTAGCATACGATATTTTTCATTTATTTCCTTTCTTTTTTGTTGAACATGAAAGTAAAGAAAACAAAACTCCAACTAAACTTTATTATATATCTTGCATACGATTACAAAGATAGATCACTAAGAAAAGTCTCGAAAAGAAAGGGTCAAACTAAAATTTTATTCATCTAAAGCAAAAGATAACTATGGATCGAACTAAGACAAGTAAAAGCAAAAGATAGTGGAGGTGATACGATACCAGGGCACCTGCCCCAAGCTTGGCACAAGCCAAGGGGAGTGCCCATACCCGATACTCAATTTTCTTTTAGTGATGAAGAAGGTGGTGGTGGTAATGATGTAGAGGGTTTGTCTTCCTTCCTTAGCTTATGCTTGAGGATGGAATTCTCCTCCTTCAATTCATTGATCTCCTTCTCAAGCTCAAATACCTTTTTGCATAAATCTTGCTTGTTTTCCTGCAAAAGACGACAGGGGATAAACTGGATCTTAGGCTTCTTTGCTTTATTGGGGAGACTCGACTTTGTAAATTCAACATGCATGCCCCCCGGGTTGAGGCAATGGGGCTTCATCCTTGTTTGAGCTCGTCTCCTCCTCCCTTTTAGGATCATAGTCTTCTTCTTCCTTGGAAGTCCAGCTATAATGCTCCACATCCCCATAAACCTTGTTTGCGATATAATGAGCAACATAGCTCTCACCCTCCGAGTCTTGGGATGACATATTTTCAGATCTGTCAGAAAAACGACGAGAAAAGAAAATAGAAGATTTCTGTGCGATGCGATGGTCAATAGGTTTAAGGGGTATATAAAGATTTTTAACTTGGGAAACAAGCAAACGGAAGAAAATGGAATCCAGAAGGTGCCCGAGGTGGGCACAACCCACCTGGGCACGCCTAGCTCCTTGGTGTCTTGTGCCCACCAGGGGTGCCTTCTTGGTTGTTTTTTATTTTCCTATTTTTTGTTATATTCCAAAACGGACAGAAAATATTTTTGCGGATTTTTCAGAGTCCGTTTACTTACCATATCACATACCTCCTTTTTTCACGATTCTGGAGTGTTCCGGAAGGTTTCTTGTATGTGTTCTTCCAGTGTCATAGTTTGGATAATATTGCTTTCAACATTAATGGGCGTACCTGAGATGTAATGTTTTATTCGTTGCCCATTAACAACCTTCGGGTTAGTACCTTCGGCATTATTTATTTTGATAGCTCCAGATCGATAAACATCCTCAATAAGATAGGGTCCTTCCCATTTGGAGAGGAGTTTTCCTGCAAAGAATCTGAAACGAGAGTTATTCAAAAGAACATCTTCTCCAACCTTGAGCTCAAGCTTTTGGATTCTTTTATCATGCCATCTTTTAACTTTTTCTTTAAATAACTCTGCATTTTCATAAGCTTGGGTTCTCCATTCATCTAATGAGCTAATATCAAATAACCTCTTCTCACCAACAAGTTTGAAATCATAGTTGAGTTTCTAATTACCCAATAAGCTTTATGTTCTAACTCAAGAGGCAAATGACAAGCTTTTCCATAAACCATTTTATAAGGAGACATACCCATAGGATTTTTATATGCTGTTCTATAAGCCCAAAGTGCATCATCTAATTTCTTAGACCAATTCTTCCGGGACCTATTGACAGTCTTTTGTAAAATTAATTTTCTTTCTGTATTGCTAAGTTCAACTTGTCCACTAGACTGAGGATGACAGGGTGATGCAATTCTATGGTTAACATCATACTTGGCAAGTGCTACCTCTTGAGCTTGCGTTGGTTTTTCCCTTAAAGAGGGAAGGGTGATGCAGCAAAGTAGCGTAAGTATTTCCCTCAGTTTTTGAGAACCAACGTATCAATCCAGTAGGAGACTACACGCAAGTCGCCTCGTACCTATAAAAAAAATAAGAACCTTGCAACCAACGCGATAAAGGGGTTGTCAATCCCTTCACGGCCACTTGCAGAAGTGAGATCTGATAGAGATAATAATATAAATATTTTTGGTATTTTTATGATATAGATTGAAAGTAAAGATTGCAAAGTAAAAATAGATTGGAAATTTATATGATGGAAAATAGACCCCGGGGGGCATAGGTTTCACTAGTGGCTTCTCTCAAGATAGCATAAGTATTACGGTGGGTGAACAAATTACTGTCGAGCAATTGATAGAAAAGTGCATAGTTATGAGAATATCTAGGCATGATCATGTATATAGGCATCACGTCCGCGACAAGTAGACCGAAATGATTCTGCATCTACTACTATTACTCCAAAGATCGACCGCTATCCAGCATGCATCTAGAGTATTAAGTTCATAAGAACAGAGTAACGCATTAGGCAAGATGACATGATGTAAAGGGATAAACTCAAGCAATATGATATAAACCCCATCTTTTTATCCTTGATGGCAACAATACAATACGTGCCTTGCTGCCCCTGCTGTCACTGGGAAAGGACACCGCAAGATTGAACACAAAGCTAAGCACTTCTCCCATTACAAGAAGGATCAATCTAGTAGGCCAAACCAAACTGATAATTTGAAGAGACTTGCAAAGATAACAAATCATACATAAAAGAATGCAGAGGAGATTCAAATATTGTTCATAGATAATCTTGATCATAAACTCACAATTCATCGAATCTCGACAAACACACCGCAAGAAGAATTACATCGAGTAGATCTCCAAGACAATCGAGGAGAACTTTTTATTGAGATCCAAAGAGAGAAGAAGCCATCTAGATAATAACTATGGACCCGAAGGTCTGTGGTAAACTAGTCACACATCATCGTAGAAGCTATGGTGTTGATGTAGAAGCCCTCCATGATCGATTCCCCCTCCGGCGGAGCGCCAGAAAAGGCCCCAAGATGGGTTCTCACGGGTAGAGAAGGTTGCGGCGGTGGAAACAGGGTTCCGTGGTGCTCCTGGATGTTTTTGGGGTATATATAGGAGGAAGAAGTAGGTCGGTGGAGCTGCCAGGGGCCCACGAGGGTGGGGGCGCGCCCAGGGGGCAGGCGCGCCTCCCTGCCTCGTGGCCTCCTCGCTTCTTTCTTGATGTCCACTCCAAGTCCTCTGGATCACGTTTGTTCCAAAAGTCACTCTCCCGAATGTTTCATTCCGTTTGGATTCCGTTTAATATTCCTTTTCTGCGAAACACTGAAATATGTAAAAAAACAGCAATTTGCACAGGTCCTTCAGTTAATAGGTTAGTCCCAAAAATAATATAAAAGTGTATAATAAAGCCCATTAAACATCGAAAATAGATAATATAATAGGATGGAACAATCAAAAATTATAGATACGTTGGAGACGTATTAGCAGGCATTTTACGAAAAGCACCATGAATGAAGTGTGAACCACCATCAGTCACTAAATATCTAGGGACTCCAAACCTTGGGAAAATAACTTCTTTAAGCATTTTAATGGAGGAGTTGTGATCAGCACTGCTAGTTGGAATAGCTTCTAGAAACTTAGTACCATAATCAACGCCAACCAAAATATGAGTATACCCATTAGAGGATGGAAAAGGTCCCCTGTAATCAAATCCTCAAACATCAAGTGGTTCAACAAGTGAATAATTCATAGGCATTTCTTGAAGCTTACCGATATTACCTATTCTTTGACATTCATCATAAGATAAGACGAACTTATGAGCACCCTTGAAGAGAGTAGGCCAATAAAACCCAGATTGCAATACCTTGTGAGGAGTTCTCTCTGAAAGAGCGTTATATCGACTAGAGGGGGGTGAATAGGCCATTTTTATGAATTATTCACTGAGGAATTTGCCAGTGAGGAAATTCCTTAGCGAAGAACTACCAGCAGCGGAATAAGTACTCAAAAGTAAACATAACAGAGCACAAGCATGGTCATCATGATGAAATGAAGACAAGACAAGCACCGAGTACAGAAAGCATAATCACAAGATAACACAGGATGAAGAAAAACAGACTAAAGAAATTGAACTGAGGAAATTGAGAAAGTCTTCAGTCAAAGTCTTCAAACACAGATATGACAAGCACACAACACAGTAATGAGGAAATGAAAGAGTTGAGGAAATAGAACCAGTTGGCTTGGGGAAGACAATGATTTGGTAGACCAGTTCCAACTGTTGTCTCAGTTGTACATCTGGTTGGAGCGGCTAGGTATTTAAACCTGAGGAAACACATTCCTCATCGTATTCTCCTAGAACTAAGGTCACACAGACTTCGTCCAATCACTCGTGGTAAGTCTTTAGGTGACTTCCAAACCTTCACAAACTCGGTCACTAAGCTATCCACAATTCCTCTTGGATGCTCTAAACCATGACGCCTAACCGTCTGGAAGAAGCACAGTCTTCAAAGGTAACAAGCGTCGGATCCACACAGGATCAATCTCTTCAGTGATGCTCAATCACTTTGGGTTTGTAGGTGTTTGGGTTTGGGTTTTCCTCACTCGATGATTTTCGCTCAAAGTTCTCGGAGGATGGGATGCTCTCAAATGACAAGTGTCAGTTTCTCTCGGAGCAACCAACTAGCTAGTGGTTGTAGGGGGCGGCTATTTATAGCCTAGGGAGCAGCCCGACATGATAAGACATAAATGCCCTTCAATGATATGACCATTAGGTGGATAAGATATTTTGGGACAGCTGGCGCGTAGCACAGTAACGGTCGGAAATTTGAGGCTCAAATTCTTCAGGGCTATCATGTTCCTCACTGTGTAGGCAATCCGCACTGGCGAATTCCTAACTCCTCATTCAGAACAAATTCCTCAGCGACCAAAAGAACTTCGTCTCTGTCACTGAAGAAATTGACTGAACTGTGAGAGATTTCCAATGGCTTCACTCGAAGGGATTGGTAGGTGTAGGATTTTGAGTTGAGCATCACATGGAAATTTTTCCTTAGTATTTCCTCGACCCCCTTTAATAGTACGGTGTTTCCTATGACTCAAGGAAGATAAAATGAAACTACGAAAACAAAAGTCTTCACGCTTCATGTTCCTCGAATGAATACCAAGTCTTCAAGGTCACACCAATTTCTTCACTTTCAAAGTCTTCAGAAAGTCCTCAGAAATCCAAAGTCTTCAGACGAAGAACTTCATTTTTAGGGGTCGACTTTCTCTGTAAATATCAAACTCCTCATAGACTTATAGACCTGTGTACACTTGTAAACACATTAGTCCCTTAACCTATAAGTCTTCAATACACCAAAATCACTAAGGGGCACTAGATGCACTTACAATCTCCCCCTTTTTGGTGATTGATGACAATATAGGTTAAGTTTTCAACGGGGATAAACATATGAAGTGTAAATACTGATATTGAGGAATTTGATTCCAAGATATAGAAGAACTCCCCCTGAAGATGTGCATAGTGAGGAATTTGCTTTTGAAGCAATGCACACTTGTAGAGTTGAATCATAGAGATCTCCCCCTATATCTTGTAATTCATACACGCATTTGACATAATATATGAAGAATTTGAAATGCATGATGGGATATGGTGACTGATGTAATTCAGCATGCGTGCATAACATTAATGAAGAATAAGCATGCATAAAAATCATAGCAGAAGTATCAGGCCACCATAGAGTTTAAGTTTACAACTCGATCCAGCAAAGTCATCAGAAGAACAAGAGTTGTAACTTAGAAGAAAAACACCCATATAGATAGACCCGCTTGAAGACTAACTCAAATTTCTCCCCCTTTGTCATCGAATGACCAAAAGGATCGAAAAATGAGGACTAACGCCCCTGAAGAATATCAAATTGATGAAGGAGCGCCAGCGTTGTTGGGGTCGTTTGTCGTAGTAGGGCCTGCCGCAGTGTCTTCCAAGTCTTCATGCTCGTTGGTGTCGCGCGATGAAGAATAGGAGCTGGCCATCAAGGAAGGAACTTTGACCTTCTTGTATTTCTTCGGTGGAGGTGCAGACCAGTCAAATTTTTCCTTGAGACCCATTTTCTTCAGATCTTCTTCGTTGTAGACATGAGACAAAACAGCCCAGGTACGGTTGAAAGTTTCATGGAGGTAGTATTGGTTTTTCTTCACTGCATTATGGGTAGAGGTCATGTTATGAAGAATTGAACCAAACTGACGCTTGACCCATTTATGATTGCGATCAACTTTCTGATGAAGACTGAGGAGAAGCTCACGATCAGTCATCACCCTGGGTGCTGTGCCTTGAGGATTTTCCTTGGTTGTGTTGGCGGCAGAGTCATGGGTGGCAGAGTCGCCATTGGTTGAGTAGGATGCAGCCTTGCGAAATTGACCATCCAATGGACGAATGCCTTCATCTATAATAGTTGGTGCCTTGCCCTTTTCATGAGCTGAGGAATAGGTCCGCATGAGGACTTCAATTGGGGGCAAGTAGCTGCAATGATTCAGTGTATCAGCTTTATAGTTGAGTGAAGACCTTGTTCTGATGAATCTCATAATCCAAGGTGCATAAGGCTTCAGCTCAAATGGTGACATGGCGACATTGGCCAGAGTCCTCATGAAGAAATCATGGAAGTTGACGGGAACGCCATGAATGATATTCAAGAGCAGATTCTTCATGACGCCAACGACTTCTTCGTCATTCGAGTCGTGGCCCTTGATAGGACTCAATGTCTTCGTCAGAATGCGATAGACAGTCCGAGGCACATATAGTAATTCCTTCACGAGGAATTTGGTTCGTGGGGCCTGGCCTGGCTTTAAAGGCTTCATCAGAACTTACATGTTGTGATTTGTAAGCTCAGGTTCACTGTACACACAACAAGCAGCTTCAAGGGGAGGACTGAGTGGTAAAGCACGAAGCAATTCAGTAGCTGGTGCCGTGCAGTGAGTGTTTTCAGACATCCAGTCCAGCACCCATGAATTCACATCTTCAGAATCTCCTGTGATGTGCAGCATCGCAAAATTGAAGAATGAGTTCTTCATTCCAATCATAGATGTCAGTGAGTTGCATCGCTACCTCAGGAATCACAATCTCAGGTTCTTCAGGCTAAGGAATTTATGGTTCCTCTTTAGTGGCAGTCTGCGTCTTCAGATGTTCAGCAACAACAGTTTCTTCAGCCTTAGTGGCTGGAATTTCTTCACATACAGATGAGGTGGGGTGAGTTTCTTCAAAGCCTAGTTGAATAGTTTGTGCAGGGGATTGAGGTATTTGCTGTAAAGGTGTGAAGAGTGGAGAGTTTGGATGCTGACTTTCCCAAAAGTCATCATTCATCACTGGTGTGGTACAGCCAATGTCCACATCTTCATCTTCCATTTCTTCAATGCCAGCCTCTTCAGCTATAAACTGAGGCATAGGCGAGGAAACAACTGGTGTTGAAGGGATTTGATCCGCTTCAATTTCTTCATCCATCTTCTCTGACGAACCAGCAGAAGGATTTTCTTCATCAGATCCGCTAGGGATCACATATTCTTCATCAAAAGGGACGGTTTCCTTTGATGGCATGGTTGAGAGAGGAACAACATCAATGGGATTTGCAAATGAGCTGGTCAAAGGCTTCATCTTCTTCGGAGCTGAAGAATCTGAAGTAGCTGATGCTTTACTTTTCTTCACAGCTGCACGCTCTGCAGCCATGGTCTTCTTCACATCTGATGCAGATGGAAGGATTGGAGTTGGGGTAGGCGCAGGAGGAGTAGAGGAATCTGGTTGATTTTCTTCAGGCACAACTGATGCAGTTGCCCTGACCTCTTCATTTTCTTCAGGCGCACCACTACTGGATGCCCTGGCAATTTCTTCAGCGGCTGGAATGCAGTCATCAGCCCTGGAACTCACATTTTCTTCGGCAGCCTGAAAGTCATCAGTAGTGCTAGCATGTTCTTTAGTTGGCTGAGCAGAAGCTTCAGGCTGAGGAATTTCCTGTTGCGATGGGGCTGCAACATTGGAGGTAAACTTCTCAGTCAGTTTAACAAACCTGACTTTGGCTCCTTGCCAATCAACATAGTAAGCATTGAAGTCATCGCTGAGGGATTTGATTTCAGACTGTATTTTTATAAGTTCATTAGTTGTCATGGAGATAATGTTGTTCTTCAGAATCTTCTCCTTCTTATATTGTGCTTTTTTGATCTGCCTGGCCTTCTCATATTTCCATTTTTCTTCTTGGATGAAATGAGTCAGCATGTGATTTTGATCAGGAGTCAGCTTGAAATCAAGCATAGGAGTGTTTGGGTCCTTGTGCCAGAGATCAATATAGTCGAGGATCAATCTGGGATCCAAAAGCAGTGGCACATTTGTGCCTTTGGCTCTAGCGGCCCTGACTTGCCTATCTCTGATGATTTCAGCAAGTTCTTCATCATCAGCTTCGTCATCTTCAGACGGCACTTGGAAGGCGACCTGCTTCTTCTGAGGACTAGGGCGAGGACCTCGTCCAGCAGTGGCCTTGTCTTCAGCAGAGAGGGTCCCGTTGAAGAATTTGGTCTGACTGAGGAACTAGCTGAAGCTCCTGAGGCAATAGAGATGCTTGTAGTCCTTTGGCATGTGGCAAGATGCACAGGTGCTGAGGACTTTGTTGGAGCAGCTGAGGACTTGTGAGAAGCTGCTGAGGACTTTGGAGGAGCAGGAGCAGCATGAGGAATTGGCCTTGAGGGCTTTGAAGATTCTGGCCGTGAGGGCATTGCTGAGGAACTTGGCCTTGAGGGCACTAAAGGTGAAGCACTTGGCTTACGTGCAGGCTTCTTTGCCATAGATTTCTTCGGCTTGACAGAGGCCTCAGTGGCAGCAGCAGCAGCAGCAATAGAGTCTTCATTGAATTTCCTCACTGCTTCTTTGGCTTGTCTAGCCAACTTGGCCTGGCACTTGGCACATTCATCTGGATAGTCCTCACCGCGCTTGAGGCTGGTGGGATCTACTTCTTGGCCAGGAGCCAATGGAGGTCTTGGGCATGGAGGATTTAGAGAAAATTTCTTCATGTATTTTGGAGTTACATACCTGTACTCCCTCCACTCTCTTGCCCATCTCCTTTCTATCCTCTAGGTGCGCACCTTGCGCTGATTTTTTTCTCCTTACCAAACTTGGCCTCATCAGGAGTGCAATAGTCTTTGTATATGTCATCAGGGATCTCAAAGGCAGTGTCGATTTCAGGCCTCTTTCCTCCTTTCTGTGGCTTCTTTTCATCAGCCATTTTCTTCAGTTGAGGAATTTGAACAATCGAATTATCTAAAGAAGTATGCAACTTTTCTTCGAGGAACGCTACAAATGAGTTAAGTTGATGAGAACCTAGTGATTCAGCAGCGGACATGAGTACCTATGAACACAGTATAGTTGCGACGAATTTGGAGAGGTCATATGCGTTCTCAGAAGGTTTTTCAAAAAGAACAAGTTTGAGGAATTTGACCAGATGAGTCTTGAAGAATTTCACTAAGCGTTCTTTGTCTTAGGTTCCAGAGTTGTATAGATCGAAGATCCACACAATTGAGGAATCTTGAAGAAAAATGATGCTTAGAGAAACGAATCAAGAACAGACGATATGTGAGGTGTTTAGTATGTGAGGATTTGAAGAAAAACACCTTTGAAGATTTTGTAGAAAACATTCGAATCAAGGAGGGCAGTAAAAGTAACTTTTAATTACCCTAGACGAAGAACACGACGAACTGTGAGATGGAGAGGTGAAGTTCGTCTGTGCAGATCTTCCACGCACTAACTTGGCGGAGGAAGATGGCTACGGCAGTGGCGGAGTGAAGATTTCCGCGGCCGGCCCGAGTACGACGGCAACGAGGTCGAGGCAGTGAAGCTCTTCCTCACCGGCGATGATGAAGTAGCGGCGCTAGGGTTTGAGAAGCTCGAGCTGGAGAAGGAGGTCGAGCGGAGTAAAGGAAGTGAGGAAGGGGAGAGGGGTATTTATAGCCACGGTGAAAAATTGTTCGCCCGAAGACTTTGGACGAACGTGCCCCTGACCCTTCTCATTCGCATGACATGTGTCACCCACGTACAGAGAAGTGGAGATCGTGTTAGATCGTGGGTGAATAGATAAGTATATCGTGGGATGCGGAACGGTTTGAGCGGCAAAGCCAAAAATTTGGATAAGATAAGTTTTAACGTTCCGTTCGCAAATTCTTCAGCTGACAAGGACATAGTGAAGATTTTGAACGTGTTCAAAATAGAACGCACATGAAGAATTTTGTGAATAGATTGGGTTGAGTATAGCATAGAGGGTGAAGGGTCCGATCACATTCACTTAGCAGAAAAACCAAATTGAAGAATTAGGCATAAGTGAATGTTGTAGAGCACATGAAGAAAAACGACGGAAACAGTGAAGATTTTGCAAAGTTGAAGAATATGAACAACTGAGTAATTTCAAAAACTGAGAACAAAACTCAAATTGAAGAATTTCAATTTTGGTGGTGGTGTGACCCACCATATAAGAATGATGATTTCAGACACTGCGTACAATTGTCGTAGGGTTCTGAGAATCAAATTCTTAATTAATTTCTTCACACTTAGAGTGTTATTCTTCATTGATTGAACAAAAACGTTTCTTCATGTGCTGCACAACTAAGTCATCAATTTTGCATAAGTGTTAGGATGAGTGTCCTTTTCAAAGAACATTCGAAGATTCTAGGATATTTAGCTCACACCGCAACTTGCTAAATCTCTTCTCATCCAAGGGCTTTGTGAAGATATCGGCTGGCTGTTCTACAGTCTTCACATGCTCAATAGAAATGTCGCCCATCAACACATGATCACGAAGAAAATGATGACGAATCTGAATGTGCTTTGTCTTCGAGTGCTGAACTGGGTTGTGAGCAATCTTGATGGCACTCTCATTGTCATAGAGGAGAGGCACATTCTTCACGTTGACGCCATAGTCCTTGAGAGTTTGCTTCATCCACAACAATTGAGCACAGCAAGAACCAACAGCAATGTACTCAGCTTCAGCAGTAGACAGTGATACGCTGTTCTGTTTCTTCGAGGACCAACAGACCAAAGATCGTCCGAGGAAATGACATGTACCAGATGTTGACTTGCGGTCCACACGATCACCAGCATAGTCAGAGTCAGAATATCCAATGAGATCAAAAGCCGAGCCCTTGGGGTACCATAATCCAAGTGTTGGTGTGTGAGCTAGATATCGAAGAATATGTTTCACAGCCTTATGGTGTGATTCCTTCGATGTGGCTTGAAATCGGGCACACATGCAAACACTAAGCATTATATCTAGCCTAGATGCACATAAGTGCAATAAAGAACCAATCATGGAGCGGTATACCTTATGATCGAAGTCAATACCATTTTCATCAGTGCATAGATAGCCATTTGTGGGCATAGGAATTTTGACGCCTTTGCAATCTTGAATGCCGAATTTCCTCAGTACATCCTTGAGGTATTTCTCCCGAGATATGAATATGCCATTGCGCTGTTGACGAATTTGAAGACCTAAGGAGAATTTCAACTCTCCCATCATAGACATTTGATATTCTTCACTCATCATATAGGCAAATTCATCACTATAACGTTGGTCAGTACAGCCAAAGATAATATCATCAACATATATTTGGCACACAAACAATTCACCATCATAAGTTTTAGTGAAAAGATTAGGGTCGAGTGAACCAGGTTTGAAGCCTTTCGTCATGAGGAATTCCTTCAAAGTATCATACCACGCCCGAGGGGCCTGCTTGAGGCCATAGAGGGCCTTGTTGAGTCTGAAGACTTTGTCAGGATTCTTTGCATCTTCAAAACCTGGGGGTTGAGCAACATATACTTCTTCCTCAAGCTTACCATTGAGGAATGCACTTTTCACATCCATTTGATATAAAGTGATATCATGATGGTTAGCATAAGCAAGTAATATGCAAATAGCCTCAAGTCTAGCAACAAGTGCAAAGGTTTCATCAAAATCAATTTCTTCAACCTGTGTGTAGCTTTGAGATACAAGTCGTGCCTTATTCCTCGCCACAAGGCCATTTTCATTTTCCTTGTTGCGGTAGATCCACTTTGTGCCAATGATATTGTGCTTGCGAGGATCTGGATGTTTGACCAGTTCCCAGACGTTGTTGAGCTCGAACTGATGTAATTCTTCTTGCATGGCCTGAATCCACTCAGGCTCCATAAATGCTTCATCTACCTTAGTGGGCTATGTGATAGAGATAAAAGCATAGTGCCCACAAAAGTTAGACAAATGTGAAGCTTTTGAGCGTGTGAGAGGACCTGGTGCTTTGATGTCATCGATGATCTTTTCAACTTGCACTTCTTTTGCGACGCGAGGATGAGCTGGTTGTCGTCGAGGAATTTGATCAGCATTTTCTTCAGCACCATTTTCTTCAGGTGCATTAGCTCGACGTTCTTCATGCTCTGGAATGAATTCTTCAGCAGATTCTTCGGTAGGAATTACATCCTCAGTAGCCTTGAACTTGATAGTTTCTTCTGGTGCTGGTTCATCTATCACAGAAGGTAGGTACTCTCTTTGCGAGCCATTAGTTTCATCGAACCGCACATCTACAGTTTCAACAACCTTGTGAAGAACGTTGTTGAAGACTCTGTAGGTGTGTGAGTCCTTTCCGTAACCAAGCATAAAACCTTCATGTGCTTTCGGTGCAAATTTTGAGTTGTGATGAGGATCTCTAATCCAACATTTAGCACCGAAGACTTTGAAATAACTCACATTGGGTTTCTTGTCAGTGAGGAGTTCATAGGCAGTCTTCTTGAAGAATTTGTGAAGATATACTCTGTTGATGATATGGCACGCAGTATCAATTGCATCAATCCAGAAAAGACGAGGCGTTTTGTATTCATCAAGCATAGTGCAAGCCATCTCAGCAAGATTCCTGTTCTTGTGCTCCACGACGCCATTCTGCTGAGGAGTATAAGGAGCAGATAACTCATGAGTAATACCAAGTTCATTAAGATAGTCATCGAGACCCGAATTCTTGAACTCAGTTCCATTGTCACTTCTGATGTGCTTGATCTTCACACCAAAGTTGGTTGAAGCCCTCGAGGAAAATTGTTTGAAGACTTCCTGCACTTCATGTTTGTAAGTAAAAAGGTGTACCCATGTGTAACGAGAGTAATCATCAACAATAACAAAGCAATATTGAGAAGCTTCATTTGAAACTGCAGAATAATGGTTAGGACCGAAGAGATCCATATGAAGCAATTCAAATGGACGAGTAGTGGTCATGATGGTCTTCGCTGGATGCATAGCCTTGGTCATCTTTCTAGCTTCACAGGCTCTGCATAAGTGATCCTTGAGGAATTTGACATTCTCAATGCCAATGACATGCTTCTTATTTGCAAGCGTGTGCAAATTCCTCATGCCTGCATGACCAAGTCGTCGATGCCAGAGCCAGCCTTCTGAAGCTTTTGCAAGTAGGCACACGGCTAGTTGCGGTCCTGTAGAGAAATCAACAATATACAAGTCTCCTCTCCTAAAGCCTTCAAAGACTTTGGAATTGTCAGCTTCCATAACCACAACACAACGATACTTGCCAAAGACAACAACCATATCGAGATCGCAAAGCATTGAGACTGACATGAGGTTGTATCCTAAGGACTCGACAAGCATGACTTTGTCCATGTGTCGATCCTTTGTGATAGCAACCTTACCTAGACCCAATACCTGACTTTTGCCTTTGTCAATGAGCATGATATGCTTCAGATACGATGGTGATAAGGGAGCATCCATCAATAGATTCTTGTCACCAGTCATGTGATTTGTACATCCACTATCGAGGACCCACTCAGTGGCTTTGGGTTGATCATCCTGCAGATGAATTAGTGCAGCTTACGAACTTCATATACTTCATCAGTGAAGAATATGACATCAAATCATCAGATCAATTTCATCAAATAATGGACAGATAAAACAGTATGAGGACGTGAGAAAGGATAGTTCATTTCTTCAAGATTAGCATGCGTCCTTTCAGGCAATTTTCAGGTCTCCAACAAATTCTTCAGACGTTCACGCACGTCTGGAGACCTGACCCTGCATAAGAGATTAGTTCTTTTTCTTCACCACCCACATCTCAAGGGGTGGCAAAGAGTTCATCACTCTGTGTGCTCCATACGAGAAAGGTGGCATAGAAGCCAATCCATTTCGTTTCCCATAAGAGGAGTTAGGATAAGCATATGAATAAGCAGAGAAATTCTTCGAGGACTTACGAACATAATGGTTAGAAGAATAATGCTCGCATTCATAGCCCTTGGCTCTTCCCTGCGAAACAGAGTTGTTAGCACGATGATGTTCATATGAGGACTTTGATCCTTTTGAGGAATTTGATCCACGTGAGGAATTTGGTCCGTATGAGGACTTGGATCCATATGAAGAATTTGGTCCATAAGAAGAATTTGATTTGGGGTTCCTATTCTTCACAGGTGGTGTCATGAGGACATTGACCTGAAGACTTTTAAGGCACTTTTTGGGAACCCATATTTTCTTCATAGGGGAACCATTCCTGCAGTTAGTGCCAACATATCTAGCAAATACTTCACCATTCTGATTTTTGAACGGTTTGTAGTTGGAGTCAAATGACTCACCGGAAGAATGAGAAGATTCACATGTTAAGCCAGATAGATTAGATGGATCAACTGGAGGTCCCTTTGCAGCAACCCATGAGGTTTTGGGGTACTACTCAGGCTTCCAATATGTACCATCAGCATTGAGTTTCCTCTCAAAGGCAATACCCTCTTTCCTAGGGTTCCTGTTGAGGATCTGCTTTTTAAGCACATCACAAAGAGTCTGATACCCTTTGAGGCTTTTGTACATGCCTGTCATGTACAATTCCTTCAGCCCTGCATCATCAGTGATACTAGCAATGTCCTCAGATGAGTAATTAGTGATAGCAGAGGCAGGTGAAGAATTTGTAATATTAGAAGCATTTGAACTTTCAGGTAAAGAATTAGCAGATTCACGTTCAATGCATTTCAAACATGGAGGAACAAATTCTTCCTGAGCAGCGCTGATTTGTTGAGAAAGTAATGAATCGTGCTCCTTCTGAAGATCTTCATAACTCACTCTTAGCTTCTCAAGATCTTGCTTTCTTTGAAGAAATTCATAAGAAAGCTTCTCATGATCAGATAAGAGAGTGTTATGATGACCATGAAGGCTGTCAAACCTAGTCTGAAGTCTGTGAAGATTCTCAATCAAGGCTTTAGTGCGATCCATTTCTTCACCCAACATATCATCACTTTTGTCTAGCATGTTTTGAACCTTTTCAAAAGCCTTTTGTTGTCTCATAGCAATCTTAGCAAGTTTATAGTAGCTTCGCTTAAGATTTTCATCAGATTCATCCTCACAAGATTCAGAGGAGGTATATTTAAGTACCTTGGCACCCTTTGCCATGAAGCAATAGGTGGGAGCGTAGTCATCATTGCCTTCACCAGCCTTGTTGCTGAGGTCATTTTCTTCAGAGTTGAAGATAGACTTGCTGACGAATGCAGTAGCGAGGGCTAGGCTCGCCACACTAGACTCAGACTCCTCAGAAGCCTCCTCTTTGTCAGGACCCCGATTCTAAGCCACATCGATCCAGCGTGTAACACTTCATATCACTTTGCGGCCTCACGCACGGTACTCCCACGGGTGCCACCTTACCTGGCCCGGGACCGTTTGCGCCTTTTGGCTCACGTATATGATAGTGTCGCTAGCATCCATATGACAGAGAACCCGGGCCGACATGGCTAGTCGTGAACCCGAAGCGGCGCTAGCCTATGAGGACAGGCATACATGAATCACATCGAGCATGTCGGTCATCAACGTATCTATTCGGGCTGTAGCACTGGGCTAACAGGTCTCCGGTAACCCGGGCTGTAGCAGGCTAGGCAGGACTCCGAATATCAGCGCGTGACATTTCCCCGAAGGGACAGACATAGGAACGACGTGAAACACATGCCGGCCAGTCAAGTGTCCAAGCAGTAGTGCTGGGCTAGCAGGACTCCGGTGAACCGGGCTGTAGCGGACTACTATCGCTCAGAAGCACAAGACTTACATTTCCCCATATGAAAGGCTGCCAAGGATAAACAACTAGATAGTCGGATCCCACTCATACCAAGCATTTCAATCATACACACAATATGCCCGATATGAGTAAATACAACATGGCATCACAACAGTACTCTACGACTCAAGTACTTTATTTAGAAGGCTCCGAGGAGCCATACATATCATCCATACAGATAGGGGTCACATGACCCAACACTCAAGTCATACAAACATACAAGCACATGCGGAAGCAAAGTAGTCTGAGTACAGACACTAGAAAGAAAGAAGGCTTGACGAAGCCTGTCTATCTACAACGACCCTTCACAAGTCTTGGATCACCACCTGGTGATAAGTCACTCGTCAACGTCGAGGTCTACAAAGAACCCATCAGAGGGGTTGGTGCAGTCGTCTGAAAAACATGATTAAAGCAACATGAGTACGGAGGTACTCAGCAAGTCTTACAACAGGAACCTATCATACATGCACATTCTCAAGAAGGTAGTGGGGTTATTGCAGCAAGCCAGCTTTGACTCTTGGCTAAGCTATCCTACGAAAGACACCATTTGTAAATCATTTGTCGCACACGAGTCCACTAACACCAACACAATACTCCACCGTGGATCCTCTCTCGCCATCCTACGAGAGGGCCATCCGCGGTACTCACACTTATCTTGAGGTTTTTAGTAGTATCCATTTAACTTGTCTATGAACTGTATAGGTGACCAAGTAGTCCTTTACCGCGGACGCGGCTATTCGAATAGATTTATACCCTGCAGGGGTGTACTTCTTCACACACGCTCTCACCACTTATCACCGTTTACACGACATGTACTCGGCAACCTTCAAGCGGAAGCCCAGCGAGGGTGTCGGCCACGGCCTACCTAAACACTCAAGTCTCTAGTCCAGGTTTATCGCCTATTCGGGTTCCATCCGCAGGGAGTCCGGCCGAGGTTTCCACTAACGGCCCCGAACGATGTGAACAGGGTTCCGAGACACCAAACAGGCGCCCGGTTGACCCGGCCACGTGCCTACCGCAACACAGCCCACCCCGATGGTCAGCGCCGCGTGCGGCCCCCAGCATGCTACAAACACCAGAAACTACTTGCAACTCCTGGACAGAGGACAAGCGTGATCAAGAAGCCGAGAGAGTCAATTAAGGATCCCAATGTGTGGTAGTAACTGAACCTTAAATCACACACACAGATCTCAGTTCTTAAGGTCGGCCTCAATGAAACAACCCACCATGTACTCCTACATGGCCTCTCATCGATTCCTTTACCAAAACGTGTTCAACACTTCACTCTTGTCACCGACACAACCTTTCACTCCAGTTCATCATCCCGATGAGCCAGACCTGACACAACTCTAAGCATAGCAAGCATAGCATGGTAGGAACACACACACATGTATTGGCTCAATCAACTCCTACACATGCTAGTGGGTTTCATCTAGTTACTGTGGCAATGACAGGTCATGCAAAGGAAGTGGGTTCAGCTACCGCGACACACAGCAGTTTGAAACGCGTTGTCTTAATGCAGTAAACGAGAGCAGAAGCGAGAACATGGGTTTGTATCGGAATGATCAATGGGTTGCTTGCCTGATGGAGTGGTCGTGGGATACTGCCCTTCAGTTGGATACTCGGAGATATCCTCGGAGGCAGAACCTACCACGGATGACACATTGCAACACAATCAATACATGACGATATGCAACAATATGATGCATGCAATGACATGGCAATATGAATGTGTCCTGGTCTTGTGCAAGTTAAACCAGAAGGAAATGACCCCATTTGAACCAAAGATTCAAATGGTAGTGCATTTATAAGATCATATTAGTGCAATATCTTATAATGCCTAAACAGTGGGTTTAACTTTATTTAACATGCATGAAACCAGTTCCATTGGATAGATTGGATTTTTCTGATAGATTTTCATGTATAGAACTTTGCATTTGGAGTTACAGATAATTTTCTATGAATGTTGAACTATTTTTTGGATTTTCCTGTAGAAAAATAAATCCAGCAAAATAATAACTGCGTCAGCACTGTGTCATGCTTGCGTCGGCAGTCAACCCCGCTGACTGGGTCAAACCTGACGTGTGGGGGCCACACGTCAGTGACACAGGGGCTAATCCCGGTCAAACCCCGCGCTGACTGGGGTTTGACTTGGTCCTAGGGCCCACTGTCAGTGACTTAGGGTGGTTTAACTGGCGTGTTTAGTTGTTAATGACGGCCACGTCAACCCGCCGGAGTTTTCGCCGGCGACGACCTCGGCCCACGGCGGAAGATCGCCGGAACGGCCTAGAGGCCACGGCTTGGCGCACACAGGGCACTGGCAGGTAGCCCGTGCACGGGCGCATCCAGCCGCGCACAGGAGAGGCCGTGAGGACGGCGGAGCTCGCCGGAGTCGAGCTCAGGGCGGCGGCCGGAGTCGGGCCTCGAGCGAACGCGGTGCTGCGGGGCACGAGAGGACAGGGGAGGAGGTGGAATCGAGGCGGGAGCTCACAGCGGAGGCAGCGGCGGTGTCAGCGGGCTCGGGGACGAGTCGGAGACGACGGGGCGGCGAGGACGATCTGCGGCGGCCGGCGACGAAGAGGACGGCGAGGGCGACTCTACGGGGCACTCCGGCTCGCGTGGCTCGGCGAGGAGGCAGCTAGCGACGAGGCGGAGCAGCTGGGCTTGTCGGAGAGGCGAGGGAGCGGCTGTGGGTGCGGCAGCAGCGGGCGTCGGCGACGAGCTCCGCTCGGGGAGGGGGAAGAGGGGGATCCAGAGGAGGGGGGAAAATGAGCGAGCGGCGGGGCGTCGCGTGGCGACGTGCGGGACGTCCAGCGTCGGGGGGGGAGGGCCAGGCAGGCAGGTGGCGTGGCGGCACGGCCGTGCGCGCGCGCCGGCCACACGCCCGGCCGACTGGCGCTAGGAGGACGACGGTGCTGGTGGGCTGGCCCAGCTGGGCCGCACAGGAGCGGGCCTCAGCTGGCACAGGTAGGCTTTTTTTTTAATTTTGTTTTCTTTCCTATTTCTTTGCAACTTTGTGGAATTATTTAAAGTACTTAGGCTCCTCCAAAAATTCTCAAACTGCACATGCTTGCTATTTAAAATATAGACAACATGAAACATTTCTGTTTGAGAATATTTGAACATTTAAAATATTTTTATAAATTTTAAATGCCCAATTCAAATACTTATGTGTTAATTCAATAACCTTCTGTTGACCTAGAAAAATGTGCACTATTTTTGCCAGGGGGTTTAAACCAAGACAAAGAGGGTGAACATTTTAGAAGGGCATTTCAGGTTCATTGAAAAAGATTTTAGTAAACCCTAGTTGATTCAGAAGGGGTGCTGGGGGTTCCTGCCTTCCCCATTTCAATTTTCTGTCAAAGGTAAACATGATGCACACTCTAATGCATGAACTAGCTAGGATGTGACAACTCACCCCCACTCAAAAGAATCTCGTCCCGAGATTTAGGTTCCTCCGGAAAGAAGGCGGGATACTCAAGTCGAAGACGATCCTCCCTTTCCCATGTAGCTTCTTGCTCGGAATGGTGCGACCATTGAACCTTGAGAAACTTAATATTGTGGCGTCGAGTGGTACGCTCGGCTTGATCAAGGATACGAACGGGGTATTCCCGATAAGTGAGGTTATCTTGGAGATCAAGCGTTTCGTGGTCCACTCCACGGATAGGATCCGCGAAGCAACGCCTGAGTTGAGAAACGTGGAAGACATCATGAACTCTGGAGAGATGCGGAGGTAGTTCCAATTGGTAGGCAACTTCTCCTCGTTTGGCAAGAATGCGAAAATGTCCAATGTAACGAGGAGCCAATTTGCCTTTGATACCGAATCGATGGGTTCCCTTTAAAGGTGTAACCCGAAGATAAGCCATCTCACCGACTTCATAAGCCATGGGCTTATGCTTGCGGTCATACTGACTCTTTTGTCGAGACTGGGCGGTTTTCAACTTCTCACGAATAATGCGAACCTGCTCTTCTGCATCCTGGATCATGTCCGGGCCAAAGAGTTGTCTCTCGCCGGTTTCTGACCAGTTAAGAGGCGTCCGACATTTTCGTCCATAAAGAACTTCGAAAGGAGCTTTGCCCAAGCTAGCTTGATAACTATTGTTATAAGCGAACTCGGCGAATGGTAGACACTTCTCCCAATTCATGCCGAAAGAGATGACAGAAGCTCGGAGCATATCCTCCAGAATTTGATTGACTCGTTCTACTTGACCACTTGATTGAGGATGGAAGGCGGTGCTAAAGGAGAGTCGAGTTCCCAAAGCATTTTGGAAACTTTCCCAAAATCGAGAGGTGAAGAGACTTCCACGGTCTGAATTAATTTCCAATGGAACACCATGGAGAGATACTATTCGAGAGATGTACAAATCAGCTAGCTGGCTAGCGGTTATACCCTCGCGAACAGGTAAGAAGTGGGCTACTTTGGAGAGACGATCGACAACAACGAAGATAGCATTATTCCCTCTTTTGGTTCTGGGAAACCCGGTAATGAAATCCATACCGATTTTATCCCATTTCCAATCAGGAATCTCCAATGGTTGAAGGGTGCCAGCGGGCCGTTGATGCTCTGCTTTGACACGACGACAGACGTCGCAACTAGCAATGTATTGAGCGATTTCTCTCTTCATCCTAGTCCACCAAAACCTCTGGCGTAGGTCTTGATACATCTTAGTGCTACCGGGATGAATGGTGAGAGGGGATTCATGAGCTTCCTTAAGGATCAATTGTCGTAAATGTTGTTTCTTGGGAACCACCAAGCGGTTCTCGAAGAAGACAACACCTCGTTCATCTATGGAAAAACATTTAGCAACTCCGCTAGCGATGTTTTCCTTAATCCGAGATATCCCTCTATCATACCGCTGAGCGGTAATGATTTGATCCGTAAGGTTAGGTTTCGCCACCAGGGTGGAAAGGAATCCTCGAGGAGCAATATGAAGATTAAGCTTACGAAATTCCTCGTGGAGAAGTGGTTGACCTTGTTGTAACATCAGATTGTTACAATAAGATTTACGACTTAGCGCATCAGCCATGACATTGGCTTTGCCTGGGGTGTAAGTTATTCCTAAGTCGTAATCCGAGATCAACTCGACCCAACGTCTTTGCCTGAGATTCAAATCCGGTTGGGTGAAGATATATTTCAAACTTTGGTGATCAGTGTAAATTTCGCAACGATTACCCAGAAGGTAATGTCGCCAGGTTTTGAGTGCATGGACTACTGCTGCAAGCTCTAGATCATGTGTGGGATAATTATCCTCATGTGGACGCAACTGTCGAGAAGCGTAGGCAATCACATGACGATCTTGCATGAGTATGCAACCTAGTCCTTGTCGCGAGGCGTCGCAATAGATAACAAAGTCCTTAGAAAAATCTGGTGGTACCAGTACGGGAGCAGATGTCAGGCGTCTTTTCAGTTCCTGAAAGCTGAACTCGCACTGTGGGGTCCACTCGAACTTTTTATCTTTCTTGAGGAGTTCAGTTAGAGGCTTAGCAACCTTGGAGAAATTCTCGACGAAGCGGCGGCAGTAGCTCGCTAGACCAAGAAAACTCCGAACTTGCTTGACCGTTTCAGGTGGAGTCCAGTCAAGGACAGCTTGAACTCGCTCGGGATTGACAGCAATGCCCTTGCCAGAGATTACATGGCCCAGATAGGTCACTTCTGGCAACCAGAATTCGCACTTGGAGAATTTGGCATAAAGGCGATGCTCTCGAAGTTTCATCAATACTAGCCTTAGATGTTCGGCATGTTCTTCCTCATTCTTGGAGTAGATGAGTATATCATCGAGGTATACGACGACGAATTTATCCAAGTACTCCATGAAGATCGAGTTCATTAACCGAGAGAAGGTGGCTGGAGCATTGGTTAAACCGAAGGACATGACGGTGTACTCGTATTGGCCGTAGCGAGTGACAAAGGCCGTTTTGGGAATGTCCCCGTTCTTGATTTTGATTTGATGGTAGCCCAACCTCAAATCCATCTTGGAAAAGACTGAGGATCCAGCGAGCTGGTCATACAGGTCGTTGATCCTGGGGAGCGGATACTTGTTCTTGATAGTGACCAAATTGACAGGTCGGTAATCTACAACCATCCGATCCGTTCCATCCTTCTTCTTGACGAAGAGGACGGGGCAAGCCCATGGAGATGAACTAGGACGGATGAAACCCTTTTGCAAGGACTCATCGAGTTGTTTCTTAAGCTCAGCTAGTTCTAGGGGTGCCATCTTATAAGGTCTTCTAGAGATTGGGACGGTTCCTGGAACAAGGTCTATCACGAACTCGACATCTCTGTCAGGTGGAACACCTGGCAATTCCTCTGGAAAGACATCCGGGAAGTCACGGACTACCGGAATATCTTCGAGGTCTGGAAGGGGATTGGCATTTAGAGAGTAGAGCTGACGCTCCGATACTCGGGTCAAAACATTGACTGTCTTGCCCGATGGATGGGTAAGTTGAACAGTTCTAGTTGAGCAGTCAATCTTGGCGTAATGAGCTGACATCCAGTCCATACCCAAGATGATGTTTATGTCCGAAGACTTGAGAGCTATTAGTGACGCGAGAAAAACCAATCTGTCGACAAGAATTTCATTTCCATGGCTGATCCTAGAGGTTTGCCATCTAGAACCGGGAGTTTGAATTTCCATGGAGGTGGGCATGTCACAAAAGGTAGTATTGTGCAATCGAGCATAGCTCTCAGAAATAAATGAATGAGATGCTCCAGTATCAAAGAGAACAGTTGCCGGATGGCAATTAACAAGGAGCGTACCGAGAACGACGTTGGGGTCCTCTTGAGTTTCTTCAGCTGAAACGTAGTTGACATGGCCACGAGCAGTGGTTGCTGGCTTGGCGACAAGCACTTTTGATGTTGACTTACCACGTCCAACAGACTTTCCGAACTGACTGGGGTTGTTCTGGGGACACTCACGGATGTAGTGGCCCGGCTCACCACACTTGAAGCAAGTTATCATATTGGGGCGTGGAGCAGTATTGGCAGTGGGGCCACCAAAAGTCTTGGGCGGCACATACTGTTGATTGGGACGAGGCGCCTCAAAGGATGGCCTCGGGGTATACCTGGGTGGCATAGCAGAATTTGGAATCCAGACCCGGCGCTTCTGAGATCCAGAGCCGGATGAAGATCCATAGTCACGGGAGTGCTTACGTGAAGCTTCAAAATCGTTCTGCCCCGTCTCGGCACTGATGGCCTTATTGACTAGCTTCGGAAAAGAAATGCATTCATGCAGACGAAGGTCACGTCGGAGCTCAGGGCTAAGTCCCTTGCGGAACCTTGCCTGCTTTTTGGCATCGGTGGATACCTCTTCGGGAGCATAGCGTGCAAGCCTTCCAAATTCGCGACTGTATGCATCCACAGTCAGCTTCCCCTGGGTGAAGTTACAGAACTCCTCCCTCTTGCGATCCATGAGACCTTCCGGAATATGATGCTCACGAAAAGCGGCACTGAAATCAGCCCAAGTAGTGAGTTGGCCGACCGGGCGCATAGCTTCATAATTCTCCCACCAAAGGCTGGCATGACATTCGAGGTGATAGGCAGCAAAGGTGACTTTATCATCTTCAGCCACGTTGGCAGAACGTAGCTTGTGGGCAATGCTGCGAAGCCAGTCATCCGCATCGAGAGGTTCGATGGAATGATTGAACTTTGGCGGGTACAGCTTGACAAAGTCATTGATGGACACCGAATTGATCCTCTGCTGGCGTGCAGTGTTCTGCTCAATCCGCTCTAGCAAGCGATTTGTGTCGCGCCTGTTGCGCTCTGCCTCCAGCATCACTTCGGCCAGAGAAGGTGGTTGAGGCAGACTTTCCTCTCTAGGTGCACTAGCTTCTCCCTGCTCCGGAGCAGCAGGGTTGCTGCGGGTGTTGACCATCCTGGGAAAACAAAACAGCGATTTAAACCAGGATGGCAAAATCTGGCCAAGGAAGTGCGGAATGTAATGGGTAACAAGGAATGCAGAGATGTTCATCCGTATGATAGGGTAATATAAAGCCATATATTAGCCAACAGTCATACACACCATACATAGATTAGTACAAGCCCGGCTGAAGTACCACTATGATGAAAGACGTTACATCACATCGGAGGCATTCCAAGCTCCTATACATTATTTAACTACACCTCCGGCATCGATACACACCAAGTCATATTCCACGGGTCACGCAGGACGGTGGACATACAACTGTTACAATACTAGCGAGACTACTACTAGCTCAGACGGCTCCGTAGAAGTCCTCATAGAAATCACCACCTAGACCTGGAAGCGGAACATGGTCATCTGGAAACAGACGGTCCTGCGGTGCTTGTGGACCATAGGGACTTGGGTGCGGCCTCGGTCCAACAGATGGCGGCAGAAGAGGCCCACGAGGAGGGGTGATGCCTCCCACCTCACGCCATTCCATGAAGTCTGGCAGACTAGCCCGCACAGGATACAAGTCTCTCATGTCCATGTATCCGGCTTGCACAGCAGGTGCAAACCTCGTCAAGGTGGCCCAATGATCAGCACGAGCATTAAAGAGCTCCATACGCAAGGCCCGGTTTTCACGGTCCTTATCTTCCAACATCTCAGTAGTGGTGCAAAGGAGTGAGTCCTCATGGGATGCATCACTGTACATGCCCTGAAGGTAACCATGCGCCCCAGGGAGGGATGCTGGCATGTAGCGAAATTCAGTGTTGCTCAACAAGGCATTTCTAGCTCGCATAATGGTCATCATCGAGTAGGCTGCATCTTGAACGGACATCCCAATAGTGATCCCGAGTCCATAAGAACAGTGGAGTGGTTCCGTGGCTCCGGGATAAGATGGATATATCCTGACCGTGCACAGATATTGGCTCTGGTTGAAATCTCTAAACTGCTCTTCTACGGTGTATTCAGGGTACCATCGGTAACCTGCCTCAACCATCACTCGAACCAACATGGCGGTATGACCACATACACCGATGCAACGGGTCAGACGAACCACTTGGTTTTGGGAACGGGTAGCCATCTGAAAGCACAAAATAGTGCAAAGGCATTAGAATTTCTGGATGAAATTGGACAGCATAACGGCTGTAAATGCTCAGAAAAAGACTTGAGACATCCACAACAGTTTGCGAAACCACTCAACAACAACATATCAAGGTTCTGGTTCAATTGGCAACATACTAAACTTTAGTAGAACTGAACTGGGTTGTACCCAACAATCCTATAAGTTACTACGGATTTAGTAACACGTGAACCTGATAGAGAGAAGAGAGCCTAGTCCTTAACCCACGTAGAAAGAGAAGAGAATGACTCAGAATAGAGGGCATAAGGTAAAGGAGTAAAAGAGCCTTACGTTCCCTCCCACAATCAATTCCCCTACATATAACTAAAGCATTTCTAGACTCGACATCGACCAGTTTGGCTTAGCGAACCTACAGGCAGTCCGGCTCTGGTGCCAACGCTGTCAGGACCCCGATTCTAAGCCACATCGATCCAGCGTGTAACACTTCATATCACTTTGCGGCCTCACGCACGGTACTCCCACGGGTGCCACCTTACCTGGCCCGGGACCGTTTGCGCCTTTTGGCTCACGTATATGATAGTGGTGCTAGCATCCATATGACAGAGAACCCGGGCCGACATGGCTAGTCGTGAACCCGAAGCGGCGCTAGCCTATGAGGACAGGCATACATGAATCACATCAAGCATGTCGGTCATCAACGTATCTATTCGGGCTGTAGCACTGGGCTAACAGGACTCCGGTAACCCGGGCTGTAGCAGGCTAGGCAGGACTCCGAATATCAGCGCGTGACATTTCCCCGAAGGGACAGATATAGGAACGACGTGAAACACATGCCGGCCAGTCAAGTGTCCAAGCAGTAGTGCTGGGCTAGCAGGACTCCGGTGAACCGGGCTGTAGCGGACTACTATCGCTCAGAAGCACAAGACTTACATTTCCCCATATGAAAGGCTGCCAAGGATAAACAACTAGATAGTCGGATCCCACTCATACCAAGCATTTCAATCATACACACAATATGCCCGATATGAGTAAATACAACATGGCATCACAACAGTACTCTACGACTCAAGTACTTTATTTAGAAGGCTCTGAGGAGCCATACATATCATCCATACAGATAGGGGTCACATGACCCAACACTCAAGTCATACAAACATACAAGCACATGCGGAAGCAAAGTAGTCTGAGTACAGACACTAGAAAGAAAGAAGGCTTGACGAAGCCTGTCTATCTACAACGACCCTTCACAAGTCTTGGATCACCACCTGGTGATAAGTCACTCGTCAACGTCGAGGTCTACAAAGAACCCATCAGAGGGGTTGGTGCAGTCGTCTGAAAAACATGATTAAAGCAACATGAGTACAGAGGTACTCAGCAAGTCTTACAATAGGAACCTATCATACATGCACATTCTCAAGAAGGTAGTGGGGTTATTGCAGCAAGCCAGCTTTGACTCTTGGCTAAGCTATCCTACGAAAGACACCATTTGTAAATCATTTGTCGCACACGAGTCCACTAACACCAACACAATACTCCACCGTGGATCCTCTCTCGCCATCCTACGAGAGGGCCATCCGCGGTACTCACACTTATCTTGAGGTTTTTAGTAGTATCCATTTAACTTGTCTATGAACTGTATAGGTGACCAAGTAGTCCTTTACCGCGGACGCGGCTATTCGAACAGATTTATACCCTGCAGGGGTGTACTTCTTCACACACGCTCTCACCACTTATCGCCGTTTACACGACATGTACTCGGCAACCTTCAAGCGGAAGCCCAGCGAGGGTGTCGGCCACGGCCTACCTAAACACTCAAGTCTCTAGTCTAGGTTTATCGCCTATTCGGGTTCCATCCGCAGGGAGTCCGGCCGAGGTTTCCACTAACGGCCCCGAACGATGTGAACAGGGTTCCGAGACACCAAACGGGCGCCCGGTTGACCCGGCCACGTGCCTACCGCAACACAGCCCACCCCGATGGTCAGCGCCGCGTGCGGCCCCCAGCATGCTACAAACACCAGAAACTACTTGCAACTCCTGGACAGAGGACAAGCGTGATCAAGAAGCCGAGAGAGTCAATTAAGGATCCCAATGTGTGGTAGTAACTGAACCTTAAATCA
This sequence comes from Aegilops umbellulata, assembly GCA_032464435.1. Classification (NCBI taxonomy): domain Eukaryota; kingdom Viridiplantae; phylum Streptophyta; class Magnoliopsida; order Poales; family Poaceae; genus Aegilops; species Aegilops umbellulata. The sequence goes on along the minus strand of CP136054.1, from coordinate 162,701,850 downwards.
CACACACAGATCTCAGTTCTTAAGGTCGGCCTCAATGAAACAACCCACCATGTACTCCTACATGGCCTCTCATCGATTCCTTTACCAAAACGTGTTCAACACTTCACTCTTGTCACCGACACAACCTTTCACTCCAGTTCATCATCCCGATGAGCCAGACCTGACACAACTCTAAGCATAGCAAGCATAGCATGGTAGGAACACACACACATGTATTGGCTCAATCAACTCCTACACATGCTAGTGGGTTTCATCTAGTTACTGTGGCAATGACAGGTCATGCAAAGGAAGTGGGTTCAGCTACCGCGACACACAGCAGTTTGAAACGCGTTGTCTTAATGCAGTAAACGAGAGCAGAAGCGAGAACATGGGTTTGTATCGGAATGATCAATGGGTTGCTTGCCTGATGGAGTGGTCGTGGGATACTGCCCTTCAGTTGGATACTCGGAGATATCCTCGGAGGCAGAACCTACCACGGATGACACATTGCAACACAATCAATACATGACGATATGCAACAATATGATGCATGCAATGACATGGCAATATGAATGTGTCCTGGTCTTGTGCAAGTTAAACCAGAAGGAAATGACCCCATTTGAACCAAAGATTCAAATGGTAGTGCATTTATAAGATCATATTAGTGCAATATCTTATAATGCCTAAACAGTGGGTTTAACTTGATTTAACATGCATGAAACCAGTTCCATTGGATAGATTGGATTTTTCTGATAGATTTTCATGTATAGAACTTTGCATTTGGAGTTACAGATAATTTTCTATGAATTTTTGAAGTTTGAACTATTTTCTGGATTTTCCTGTAGAAAAATAAATCCAGCAAAATAATAACTGCGTCAGCACTGTGTCATGCTTGCGTCAGCAGTCAACACCGCTGACTGGGTCAAACCTGACGTGTGGGGGCCACACGTCAGTGACACAGGGGCTAATCCGGTCAAACCCCGCGCTGACTGGGGTTTGACTTGGTCCTAGGGCCCACTGTCAGTGACTTAGGGTGGTTTAACTGGCGGGTTTAGTTGTTAATGACGGCCACGTCAACCCGCCGGAGTTTTCGCCGGCGACGACCTCGGCCCACGGCGGAAGATCGCCGGAACGGCCTAGAGGCCACGGCTTGGCGCACAGAGGGCACTGGCAGGTAGCCCGTGCATGGGCGCATCCAGCCGCGCACAGGAGAGGCCGTGAGGACGGCGGAGCTCGCCGGAGTCGAGCTCAGGGCGGCGGCCGGAGTCGGGCCTCGAGCGAACGCGGTGCTGCGGGGCACGAGAGGACAGGGGAGGAGGTGGAATCGAGGCGGGAGCTCACAGCGGAGGCAGCGGCGGCGTCAGCGGGCTCGGGGACGAGTCGGAGACGACGGGGCGGCGAGGACGATCTGCGGCGGCCGGCGACGAAGAGGACGGCGAGGGCGACTCTACGGGGCACTCCGGCTCGCGTGGCTCGGCGAGGAGGCAGCTAGTGACGAGGCGGAGCAGCTGGGCTTGTCGGAGAGGCGAGGGAGCGGCTGTGGGTGCGGCAGCAGCGGGCGTCGGCGACGAGCTCCGCTCGGGGAGGGGGAAGAGGGGGATCCAGAGGAGGGGGGAAAATGAGCGAGCGGCGGGGCGTCGCGTGGCGACGTGCGGGACGTCCAGCGTCGGGGGGGAGGGCCAGGCAGGCAGGTGGCGTGGCGGCACGGCCGTGCGCGCGCGCCGGCCACACGCCCGGCCGACTGGCGCCAGGAGGACGACGACGCTGGTGGGCTGGCCCAGCTGGGCCGCACAGGAGCGGGCCTCAGCTGGCACAGGTAGGCTTTTTTTTTAATTTTGTTTTCTTTCCTATTTCTTTGCAACTTTGTGGAATTATTTAAAGTACTTAGGCTCCTCCAAAAATTCTCAAACTGCACATGCTTGCTATTTAAAATATAGACAACATGAAACATTTCTGTTTGAGAATATTTGAACATTTAAAATATTTTTATAAATTTTAAATGCCCAATTCAAATACTTATGTGTTAATTCAATAACCTTCTGTTGACCTAGAAAAATGTGCACTATTTTTGCCAGGGGGTTTAAACCTAGACAAAGAGGGTGAACATTTTAGAAGGGCATTTCAGGTTCATTGAAAAAGATTTTAGTAAACCCTAGTTGATTCAGAAGGGGTGCTGGGGGTTCCTGCCTTCCCCATTTCAATTTTCTGTCAAAGGTAAACATGATGCACACTCTAATGCATGAACTAGCTAGGATGTGACACTCTTCCTCATTTTCTTCAGATTCAGCCTCAGAGTCCATTTCCTTGCCAATGAATGCCCGAGCCTTCTTGGAGCTGCTCTTCTTGTGAGATGAAGACTTTGAGGATTTTGATGATGAAGATTTTGAGGATTTCTTTTTTTCTTCGCATCATCAGAACTGTAATCCTTGTATTTCTTCTTCTTTGATTCCTTTTCCCACCGAGGACAATCTTGAATGTAGTGTCCAGGTTTCTTGCACTTGTGACAAAGCCTCTTCTTGTAGTCACTAGATGAGGAATCATTGCTCCTTGAGGGTCTTCCAAAGCGACGACGTCTTGAGAACTTCTGGAATTTCTTCATGAGCAGTGCTAGCTCATGACTCAGTTCTTCAAGGTCACCAAGGCTTCTACCAGAGTCTTCATCTTTGGACTCAGATACTGCCTTGGCCTTCAATGCACGTGATCTGCCATAGCTCGAACCATAGAGATATCTCTTTTCAGCAAGCTGGAACTCATGAGTATTTAGCCTCTCGAGGATATCAGCGGGATCAAGTGACTTGTAATCAGCACGTTCTTGTATCATCAATGCCAGAGTATCAAATGAGAAATCAAGCAATCTCAGCAATTTCTTCACCACCTCATGGTCGGTGATGTCAGTGGCACCAAGTGCTTGAAGCTCATTTGAGATGTCAGTGAGGCGATTGAAGGTTTGTTGAACATTTTCATTGTCGAGTCTTTTGAAGCGGTTGAAGAGATTGCGAAGAACATCAACTCGAGAGTCACGCTGTGTTGAGACTCCTTCATTCACTTTGGACAGCCTATCCCAGATAAGTTTAGCAGTTTCCAAAGCACTCACCCTTCCATACTGTCCTTTGCTCAGATAGCCACATATGATATTCTTCGCTTGAGAATCGAGTTGTTTGAATCTCTTCACATCAGCAGCATTCAGAGAAGGTGTGACTAAGGGAACACCATTTTCCACAACATACCAGAGATCGTTATCAATTGCCTCAAGATGCATTCGCATCTTATTCTTCTAGTAGGGGTAGTCTGTCCCATCGAAGGTAGGACACCCAGCAGAGACCTTGATCATACCTGCGGTCGACATAACTAAAACACCAGGCGGTTAAACCAAAATCACACAGAACAAGGGAGTACCTTGCTCTGATACCAATTGAAAGTGCATTATATCGACTAGAGGGGGGTGAATAGGCGATTTTTATGAATTCTTCACTGAGGAATTTGCCAGTGAGGAAATTCCTTAGCGAAGAACTACTAGCAGCGGAATAAGTACTCAAAAGTAGACATAACAGAGCACAAGCATGGTCATCATGATGAAATGAACACAAGCACAGAGTACAGAAAGCGTAATCATAGGATAACACAGGATGAAGACAAACAGACTGAAGAAATTGAACTGAGGAAATTGAGAAAGTCTTCAGTCAAAGTCTTCAAACACAGATATGACAAGCACACAACACAGTAATTAGGAAATGAAAGAGTTGAGGAAATAGAACCAGTTGGCTTGGTGAAGACAATGATTTGGTAGACCAGTTACAACTGATGTCTCAGTTGTACATCTAGTTGGAGCAGCTAGGTATTTAAACCTGAGGACACACAGTCCTCATCGTATTCTCCTTAAACTAAGGTCACACAGACCTCGTCCAATCACTCGTGGTAAGTCTTCAGGTGAGTTCCGAACCATCACAAACTCGGTCACTGAGCTATCCATAATTCCTCTTGGATGCTCTAGACCATGACGCCTAACCGTCTGGAAGAAGCACAGTCTTTAAAGGTAACAAGTGTCGGATCCACGCAGGATCAATCTCTTCAGTGATGCTCAATCACTTTGGGTTTGTAGGTGTTTGGGTTTGGGTTTTCCTCACTCGATGATTTTCGCTCAAAGTCCTCGGAGGATGGGATGCTCTCAAATGACAAGTGTCAGTTTCTCTCGGAGCATCCAACCAGCTAGTGGTTGTAGGGGGCGGCTATTTATAGCCTAGGGAGTAGCCCGACATGATAAGACATAAATGCCGTTCAATGATATGACCGTTAGGTGGATAAGATATTTTGGGACAGTTGGCGCGTAACACAGCAATGGTCGGAAATTTGAGGCTCAAATTCCTCAGGGCTATCATGTTCCTCACTGTGTAGGCAATCCGCACTGGTGAATTCCTAACTCCTTAGTAAGAACAAATTCCTCAGCGACCAGAATAACTTCGTCTCTGTCACTGAAGAAATTGACTGAACTGTGAGAGATTTCCAATGGCTTCACTCAAAGGGATTGGTAGGTGTAGGATTTTGAGTTGAGCATCACATGGAAAATTTTCCTTAGTATTTCCTCGACCCCCTTTAATAGTACGGTGTTTCCTATGACTCAAGAAAGAGAAAATGAAACTACGAAAACAAAAGTCTTCACGCTTCATGTTCCTCAAATGAATACCAAGTCTTCAAGATCACACCAATTTCTTCACTTTCAAAGTCTTCAGAAATCTAAAGTCTTCAGATGAAGAACTTCATTTTTAGGGGTTGAATTTCTTTGTAAATATCAAACTCCTCATAGACTTATAGACCTATGTACACTTATAAACAAATTAGTCCCTTAACCTATAAATCTTCAATACACCAAAATCACTAAGGGGAACTAGATGCACTTACAGTCTCCCGCATGATGTCCTCCATAAGCTTCAGAGTGACATTTACGTAGGATTTGTTCCTGTTCATGCTCAGGTACACAACGTCTAATAATACCATCTAATCCTTCTTTATAAAGATGTGGGTCATCCCAAAAGTAATGTTTTAAATCATAAAAGAATTTTTTCTTTTGTTGGTATGTAAAGCTAGGGGGTATGTATTTAGCAACAATATAATTAGCATAGTCAGCATACCAAGGTGTACTATTAGAAACATTTATTGCAGCTAATTGCTCATCTGGAAAACTATCATCAATAGGTAGTGGGTCAATAAGCCTATTAGAAACATTCTCCAACCTAGATAGGTTATCAGCTACGGGGTTCTCCGCTCCTTTTCTATCAGTGATATGCAAATCAAATTCTTGTAGCAAGAGAACCCATCGAATAAGCCTAGGTTTGGCTTCTTTTTTTTCATACGATACTTTATTGTAGCATGATCAGTGTGAACAATTAGTTTTGAATCTACAATATAGGATCTAAATTTATCACAAGCAAACACAACTGCTAGAAGTCCTTTTTCAGTAGTAGCATGATTTCTTTGTGCACTGTCTAGAGTTTTACTTGCGTAGTGAATAACATTCAGTTTCTTATCAACTCTTTGTCGTAGAATAGCACCAGCAACATAATCACTAGCATCACACATAATTTCAAAAGGCAAGTTCCAATCAGGTGGTTGAACAATAGGTGGAGAAATTAAGGCTCTCTTGAGTGTTTCGAAGGCTTCTAAACAATCATCATAAAAAACAAAAGGAATATCCTTTTGAAAAAGATTTGTAAGAGGCCTAGAAATTTTAGAGAAGTCTTTGATAAATCTCCTATAGAAACCACATGACTGAGGAAACTACATGTAGCAACCTGACCTCAAACAGTCAAGTCTCTGTGCTTCAGTGTCATCCCTGGATCGGTAATGCTGACACACACAGTACTCAAAGGATTTATAACAGAGTAGCAATCACACACTTATTACATCAAATGTCTCAAGAGAGAACTTATTACAATAATATGGCTTAAGGACATCTAATACGATAACAGCGGAAGGCTTGGAAGGTAAAGTGAGTCCATCAACTCCAACGGCATAGTTGAGCTGCACGGCAACGACCTAACGAACCTTACTGCTCGCCTGAAAAGTCTGCAACATAATACGTTGCAGCCTGAAAAACAGGTCAGCACATGGAATATGCTGGCAATATAACACAGTAGAGCATAAACAGAATAATGCTACCACTACATGCATATTTGGCTGGTGGAAAGCTCTATGGTTATAGTTTTTGCGAAAAGCCAAATTTTCCCTACAACAAAGGAATAGATTTTTAATTTAACTATCATGGTGGTTTAAACATTGAGAAGGTACCCCCAACTCAATCCCAATTAAAGTAATTAACAACCCAACAATATTAATTAAAAGTGATGAGATACATGTGATAACCCAAGTACAAGATACTCAAGATCGTCCATAACCGGGGACACGGCTAACCATGATTAGATTGTACACTCTGCAGAGGTTTGCGCACTTTTCCCCACAAGATTTGATCGCCTCCGTTGGATTTCTCGCACTACATGGTGTTTGAGAAACGGATGACCGAGACACAGTCTTTTAGAAACATTAACTCTTTACTCCGGGTAGACCATACCAAACCTACAAAACCCACTACCTACTGATCTACCTCTTCAAGAGCTTCACGTAACTTACTCAACTATGCTAGAGCCCATAATAGCTTGTGGCTGCACATGGAAGTTTCTAGCATGAATCATCTTAGTTCCCTTTGAGCCTGGGTGGCGGTCCATAGGAAGATCACACGGGTACCCCGGGATTTCCAAAAAAATACAGACGTCACTGGGTTCCCCAAGTGCCTCAATCCACCCAGATGTTTATTTAAGTTGCCACCTTAAGTTGAACCATTAATTAACAATCTCACATCTTTCATGGATTTCACTCAAACCCAAACCACGTCTACGAGCATAGCATAGCATAGTAATATAAGCAACACGTAGAAGTAACTCCCAAGGGTTTGATAGTAACAGGGCAATAGGTTCTACCTCAATAACTACTTCCCAACCCACAAGTTAATGACATCCTAATCATGCAATGTTTGATGATTGTAACCAATGCATAAAAACTGGGTATGGAAAGAATATGATCAATGTGTTACTTGCCTTGCTGACGATCCGCGAATCCTCGGGACTCATAGTAACACCCTTCGCACTCCGGGAATTCTATCGCAAACAAACAATAGAATACATAAGCAACAAGCAAAGATGCACAAGCAAAACTCAAATAAGAGAGGTTGACCAGAAAGTTCAACTTAAGAACTCCGTTTGCAAAAAGAATCAAATCAAACAGAGTAACGAAACTCAAACGGCGAAGGAAACAAGATCCGTTTACTAATCTGAACTAAGGTCAAATTTTATAATACCAAAATCTTGTTCAAGTTGATTCAACAGAAAGAGGGTATCGAGAGGAAGATCTAGGCGATTGAATCGCCTGATTCCAACTAACGAGCGAAAAGATAAACAGAAACTAAGATCGGATCAGAAATCACGATCGAGAATAATCGCGGAAAAATCCGATAAAAGAAAACTGACGAACAGACTAATGAACGAGCGTTCGTTAGCTGTAACTAACGGGTGAAAATCGTTCGTTAAAACGAATGTATGGACGAACGTCCGCTAAATAGATGAACCGGAAAAAAACCAGCGAACCGATCTAAAAAAACAAACTAGGGTTACAAAAAAACCGAACGGTTTAAAAAAACGGCGGCGGCGGATCGGCTCGGTACCTCCGGCGAGGGGCTCCGGCGAGGCGGGGTTGGGCGGCAGGGCGGCGGCTCGAGGCGGCAGGGCTCGACAGCGGTGAGGCAAGCGGCGGTGGCGGCGGCCCGGCTACGGCGGCGGCGCTCGAGGCAGGCTGCGGGAGGCGGCGATGGTGTGGTGGTGGGGGGGCTCGGCGGCGGCTTATAAAGAGGGGGGCGGCTGCTTGGGGGAGGGGCCAAGGTGGGGTGGCGGAGTCCGGCTCGGACTCCTCATCCGAGGCGGCGCGCGACGGGGAGCCTGTGGCGCGGGCGATCGGGCCGGCGGCCCGGCTGGGTTTCGGCCCAGTCGGCAGAACTCCCTTTTTTTAAAACATTTTTGCTGACAGAAAAAAATCCTATAAATTAAAATAAAAATCTAAAAATGCCAAAATAAATTTTCGCTGTCTAAATAAAATATTTAGAACGAGATGAACATTTTCTTGGCCCTAAAATGCAATTTTGAAAACGTGCAATTTTTCTAATGCAAATAAAATCCGAATAAAATTAAAAAAATGATTTTAATATTTTTCCTCCAATATTTCAATTATTTTGGAGAAGTCATATTTTCTCCTCCCATATATTTTAATATGAAATATTTTTTGGAGAGAAAAATAATTAAAATCAAAATCCTCGTTTCATTATTTGATAAAAATCAAATTTGAAAACCGGGAAATCCCCAACTCTCTTCGAGCGTCCTTGAGTTGCTTAGGATTTCGAGGATTGCGGAACGCCAATGCAATAAAATATGATATGCATGAATGACCTATGTATAACATTCCAAATTGAAAATTTGGGATGTTACAAACCTACCCCTATTAAGATGAATCTCGCCCTCGAGATTCGGGTTGGCTAGAAAATAGGTGTGGGTGGTCTTTGCGAAGATCATCCTCTCGTTCCCAGGTGGCTTCATCCTCGGTATGGTGGCTCCACTGAACTTTGCAAAACTTGATAACCTTGCTGCTGGTGACTCGGCTGGCAAACTCAAGAATCTTAATTGGCTTCTCCTCATAAGTCAAATCACTGTCCAACTGAATCGCCTCCAAGGGTACTGTATCTCTCAACGGTATATCGGCCATCTCAGCATGACACTTCTTCAGCTGTGAAACATGAAATACATTGTGAACTCTTGACAATCCCTCAGGTAATTCCAACTTGTAGGCAACTTCTCCCATCCGTTCCAAAATACGATACGGTCCTACAAATCTCGGGGCTAACTTTCCCTTAACTCCAAAACATTTCAGTCCTCGCAAGGGTGATACTCGCAGATATGCTCTGTCTCCAATTTCATAGGTTACCTCCTTGCGTTTCGAATCTGCGTAACTCTTCTACCTGGACTGAGCAATCTTCAGTCTATCATGAATCAGTTTGACCTTCTCCTTAGACTCCTTGATCAACTCTAGTCCAAACAACTGCCAGTCTCCTACCTCATCCCACATCAACGGCGTTCTGCAACGGCGTCCATACAGGGCTTCAAACGGTGCCATCTTCAAACTGGCTTGGTAGCTATTGTTGTATGAGAACTCTGCGTAAGGCAAATTGTCATCCCAGCTAGATCCATAATCTAGCGCACAGGCTCTCAACATGTCCTCCAAAATCTGATTGACTCTCTCAGTTTGTCCATCTGTCTGCGGGTGAAACGCTGTACTGAACTCCAATCTTGTTCCCAAAGTCTGGTGTAACTGATGCCAAAACTTTGAAGTAAACCGTGTTCCTCTATCTGATACGATAGTCCTCGGAACTCCATGCAGACATACTATCCTGGACATATATATCTTGGCCAGCTTCGCACTTGTATAGGTGGTTTTCACTGGGATAAAGTGAGCCACTTTGGTCAAGCGATCAACTACTACCCATATAGAATCATATCCTGCTTTTGTTCTGGGCAATCCGATGATAAAGTACATGCCAAGTTTATCCCACTTCCATTCAGGTATCGGCATAGGCTGTAACAGTCCTGCTGGCTTCTGATGCTCTGCCTTTACTCTCTGACATACATCACACACAGCTACATACTCGGCAATATCCTTCTTCATACCAGTCCACCACAAACGTTCCTTCAAATTCAAATACATCTTGGTGTTTCCGGGGTGTATCGAGTATGGTGAGTCATGAGCCTCCTTAAGTATTAACTTCCTGATCACTGGGTTATTGGTCACATAAACTCGATCCTCAAACCATAAGGTATCATGCTCATCCTCACGAAAACCTTTGGCCTTTCCTTTGCTCATCTTCTCCTTTATCTCGTCAATCTCTTTGTCGTCCTTCTGAGCTTCTCGAATCTTGCCCAGCAATGTAGACTGAACCTCCATTGTTGCAATGAAACCTCTTGGAACAATCTCCAATCGAAGTTCCATGATATCCTCTGCTAACTCCTTTGGCAATCCCTTACTTTCAAGGATATTGGCATAACTCTTCCGGCTCAAAGCGTCTACAACGACATTGGCCTTTCCTGGATGACAGTGTAGCTTCATGTCATAATCCTTTATAAGCTCCAACCATCTCCTCTGCCTAAGGTTCAGCTCCTTCTGTGTGAAGATGTACTTCAAACTCTTATGATCCGTGTACACATCACAACGGTTTCCAATAAGGTAATGTCTACAAGTATTCAATGCATGCACTACAGCTGCTATCTCCAAATCATGCATGGCGTAGTTCAACTCATGAGGTTTTAGTTGTCGTGAGGCATACGAAACAACTCTTCTGTCCTGCATACGCACGCATCCAAGTCCTAAGCGGGAGGCGTCGCAATACACTTGGAACTCCTTATGTATATCTGGCAGTGTTAGCACTGGGGCTGTGATCAAACGTTTCTTCAGCTCCTAGAAACTTGCCTTGCAATCTTCCGTCCATTTGAACTTGGTATCTTTCTTCAATAGTTTAGTCATTGGCTTCGCAATCTGGGAAAAATTCTCAATGAATCTTCGGTAGTATCCTGTGAGTCCAAGGAAACTGTGGATCTCGCTAACTGAAGTGGGTGCCAACCATTCAGTGACTGATTGAACCTTGCTAGGGTCTACTGTTATACCTTCTCCTGATATAACATGTCCATGGAATCCGACTTCCTTCAACCAAAACTCGCATTTGCTAAACTTGGCATACGACTGGTGTTCCCTGAGTTTCTCGAGAACTAAACGCAAATGCTCCTTGTGCTCCTCTTCATTCTTCGAGTATACCATAATATCATCAATAGACACCACAACAAACTTGTCCAAATACTCCATGAACACCTTGTTCATCATGCTCATGAAATAAGCAGGAGCGTTAGTCAGTCCAAACGACATGACCGTATACTCGTATAACCCATACCGCATGGTGAACGTTGTCTTTAGTATATCCTTCTCTCGAATTTTCAACTGATGGTATCCTGATCGTAGATCAATCTTCGAAAACACCTTAGCTCCTTGCAACTGATCAAACAGATCATTGATCATCGGCAGTGGGTACTTGTTCTTAATCGTTACTTCATTCAAAGCTCGATAATCAACAACCATCCTTAGGGATTTATCCTTCTTCTCAACCAAAAGTACTGGGGCTCCCCAAGGTGACGAGCTTCTTCGAATGTAATCTTTCTCCAATAACTCCTTGATATGTTTCTTAATCCCTTCAAGATGATTTGCGGGCATCCAATAGGGTCTCTTGGATATTGGCCATGTACCTGGCAATAGCTCTCTAAAAAACTCGATGTCTCTATCCGGTGGCATGCCTGGTAACTCCTTTGGAAAAACATCCGGGTAGTCCTTCACTACAGGCACTTCCTCCTGAACAACTCCCGTGAGGGCACATGCCTAGATACATACTTAATCCTTTTCCCTCCGGGGTGGTGAGATAAATCGACTTACTAGCGCAGTCAATACTTCCTCCATACTTCAACATCCAGTCCATACCTAATATCACATCCAATCCTTGTGACTCCAAGATAATTAGGTCGGACGGAAATACATGGGTGCTGATGGTTAGGGGTATCTGATCGCACCATCGACTAGCCATATATTCTACTCCAGGTGAACTCACTAAGAGAGGGGTCCTAAGGGTTTGGGTTGGTAGTTTAAACTTATCCACGAATCCCCTTGATATGTATGAATGTGATGCACCAGTATCAAAAAGAACAAGAGCGGTAAATGACTTAAACCAAAAACTTACCTATTACCGCGTCTGGCTGCTCTTCAACCTCCTCCATGTTAATGTGGTTCACTTGTCCTTTGTTGAATGGATTAGGTTTCTTCCCAGCGCTCCCATTTCGGTTTCCATTCCTTCCTTCAGGGCAATCATTGGCATAATGCCCTGTCTTCCCGCACTTCAAGCAAGTAACTTGACTTAGGTATCATTTGGCGGGTGTGGCTGGGTTGGAGCGGTTCTGATTGTTGTTAGCTCCGTTCCCATTTCCATTCTTAGCACCATTGTGGTTATGTGATCCTCCTCCAGTGTGGTTGTGACTTCCATGGTTATGAACAAGTCCTCACGAGTTCGGGGTTAGGCGGGGCTTCTGCTGAGCTCCTGAGTTATACTTCCCTTGTCCGTACTTCCTCTTACGGCTCTCAATCTGCTGTTGCTTCCCTTCAATCATAAGAGCCTTATCTACCAACTCCTGGTAATTGTTGAAGGTTGCTACCATCGACTGCATGCTCATCTCATCATTCAGCCCTTCCATAAACTTCTCCTGCTTCGCGGCATCTGTGGCCACATCGTCAGGGGCATAGCATGATAACTTGCTAAAATCATCCACGTACTGAGCCACAGTACGGTTTCCCTGGCGTAGGTTGCGGAACTCTTGCTTCTTCATCTGCATAGCTCCAGTTGAGACATGGGCTGTGCGGAAAGCTTGCTGAAACTGGTCCCAAGTGACGTTGGCTATGGGGAAAGTGGCCGTGTAATTCTCCCACCATGAGGTTGCTGGTCCATCCAATTGATGTGCGGCAAAGCGCACCTTCTCAGCATTTGTGCAACCTACGGTGGTCAACTCCCTTCCAATACGGCGTAGACAATCACCAGCAACTATAGGCTCGGTGCTACTGGAAAACACCGGCGGCTGTATCCTTAGAAAACGGGCTAGGTTGTCCACTGGTGGCGGGTTGTTGTTGTTGTTGTTGTTGCCCTGGTTCTGAACTAGCAATTGCATCAAGGCATTCTACTGCTGGATCAATTGGGTGAGCTCCGGCGGGAAGGCAAAACCGGTGTCACGTCTCGGAGGCATCTGATGGGTTTAGATGGAAGAGATCAGAATAGAAAAAGGTCTAATGAGAAAGCACTACCCATATGCACATGATACAAACACAATCATTTCACTCAATCAATCAAGCAAGGGCATACAAGCGGTCTAGAACTATCACAAAAGTGCTCAACTACTACTAAATACATGGGGGAATACTAATAATATATGGTGGTCATCTAGAAATTTTGATCGGTGGAAGACTCCATGATGTCTGCTCCAGCTTCGTCTTCAAAGTCATCATCACTAGGATCGGAATCGGTGTCGTCGATGATGATGTAGTTGTCCGGGCAAGTGGAAACGTTGTCTTCTACTCCCAGTGCTCGTCCTCCCATGAATACTCCGATCTTCTTTACCAAGTCGTCATTCTTCTCCAGTAATGTCTTGATTTCCTCCTCATATCCATCGCGTGTAAACTTGAGTTCTTCTTCCAGCTCGATGATCCTAGTCTTCTCCTTCTTCAAGTCCATCATGTCCATGCACATCTGGTTCTCCTGACGTTGAATGTACTGGTTTAACTCCTGGATGAAAGCTGCAATGGATCTATCCTTCTTGGTACTGATCACTTCCCATTACTCGTGTCGGCGCCCACATATCTGGTAGATAATGTCCTTAAGTTCCCTGTTCTAGACTTCTCCAATGCGTCCCATGGTAATGTGAGCTGCCATGCTCTTGCCTAGACTCCAGGTGGGTGCTTCGAAAGAAAATTCTATGGGTTTGGAAGTTGGCGAGAACGTCCTTCCTGGAACTTGTACTTGAATCATCCAGTGCTCCTCTTCTGGTAGGGTGGCGTTGTACGTCCCGGTGAAGCTTGGTATTCCAATGTTCAAGTACCTAGTGACTTCCTTCAAGTGGCATCCAAAAGGTGTGTCTTCATCCGGTTGTGTAAACTTGTTCTTCATCTCCGTCATCCTATAGAGTAGAGAATGGAGAGGAGTCAGAAATGAGTAGAGAAGAGTGATCTAGGGTTTATCTTAGTGGTCGTGTCCTACACTCAGTGTGTGCTCTAATACCATCTCGTAGACCTCAAACAGTCAAGTCTCTGTGGCTGCACACGGAAGTTTCTAGTATGAATCATCTCAGTTCCCTTTGAACCTGGGTGGCGGTCCATAGGAAGATCACACGCGTACCCCGGGATTTCCAAAAAAATACAGACAACACGGGGTTCCCCAGGTGCCTCAATCCACCCAGATGCATATTTAAGTTGACACCTTAAGTTGAACCATTAATTAACAATCTCACATCTGTCATGGATTTCACTCAAACCCAAACCACGTCTACGAGCATAGCATAGCATAGTAATATAAGCAACGCGTAGAAGTAACTCCCAAGGGTTTGATAGTAACAGGGCAATAGGTTCTACCTCAATAACAACTTCCCAACCCACAAGTTAATGACATCCTAATCATGCAATGTTTGAGGATTGGAACTAATGCATAAAAAACTGGGTATGGAAAGAGTATGATCAATGTGTTACTTGCCTTGCTGACGATCCGCGAATCCTAGGGACTCGTAGTAACACGCTTCGCACTCCGAGAATTCTATCGCAAACAAACAATAGCGTACATAATCAACAAGCAAAGATTCACAAGAAAAACTCAAATAAGAGAGGTTGACCAGAAAGTTCAACTTAAGAACTCCGGTTTGCAAAAAGAATCAAATCAAACGGAGCAACGAAACTCAAACGGCGAAAGAAACAAGATCCATTTACTAATCTGAACTAAGTCAAATTTTACAATATCAAAATCTTGTTCAAGTTGATTAAACAGAAAGAGGGTCTCGAGATGAAGATCTAGGCGCTTGAATCGCCTGATTCCGACTAACGAGCGAAAAGATAAACAGAAACTAAGATCGGATCAGAAATCGCGATCGAGAATAATCGCGGAAAAATCCGATAAAAGAAAACTGACGAACAGACTAAAGAACGAGCATTCATTAGCTGTAACTAACGGGTGAAAATCGTTCATTAAAACGAATGTACGGACGAACGTCCGCTAAATAGATGAACCGAGAAAAAACCGGCGAACCGATCTAAAACACGAACTAGGGTTACAAAAAAAAACGAACGGTTTAAAAAACCGGCAGCGGCGGTTCGGCTCGGTACCTCCGGCGAGGGGCTCCGGCGAGGCGGGGTTGGGCGGCAGGGCGGCGGCTCGAGGCGGCGGGGCTCGGCGGCGGCGAGGCGCAGCAAGCGGCGGCGGCGGCGCTCGAGGCGGGCTGCGGGAGGCGGCGGTGGTGTGGTGGTTGGGGGGGCTCGGCGGCGGCTTATAAAGAGGGGGGCGGCTGGTTGGGCGAGGGGCCAAGGCGGGGCAGTGGAGTCCGGCTCGGACTCCTCGTCCGAGTCGGCGGCGGCGGCGCGCGAAGGGGAGGCGGTGGCGCGGGCGGTTGGGCCGGCGGCCCGGCTGGGTTTCAGCCCAGTCGGCGGAACTCCTTTTTTTAAAAAACATTTTCGCTGACAGAAAAAATCCTATAAAATAAAATAAAAACCTAAAAATGCCAAAACAAATTTTCACCATCTAAATAAAATTTGTAGAACGAGATGAACATTTTCTTGGCCCTAAAATGCAATTTTGAAAACGTGCAATTTTCTAATGCAAATAAAATCCGAATAAAATCAAATAAATGATTTTTATATTTTTCCTCCAATATTTCAATTATTTTGTTGAACTCATATTTTTCTCCTCTCTTATATTTTAATATGAAATATTTTTCAGAGAGAAAAAAAATTAAAACCAGAATCCTCGTTTCATTATTTGATAAAAATCAAATATGAAAACCGGGAAATCCCCAACTCTCTCCGAGGGTCCTTGAGTTGTTTAGGATTTCGAGGATTGCGGAACGCAAATGCAATAAAATATGATATGCATGAATGACCTATGTATAACATTCCAAATTGAAAATTTGGGATGTTACACTACGAATACCATTGATATCTTTAGGACATGGCATTTTCTCAATTGCATCAACCTTAGCGTTGTCCACCTCAATGCCTCTTTTAGAAATTTTATGGCCCAAAACAATACCTTCATTAACTATAAAGTGGCACTTCTCCCAATTCAAGACAAGATTTGTTCGCTCACATATCTGCAAAACTCGATCAAGATTGCTTAAACAACCATCAAAAGACTTCCTATAAGCAGAAAAGTCATCCATGAAAACCTCAACAATCTTTTCACAAAAGTCAGAGAATATAGCAGTCATACATCTTTGAAAGGTAGCAGGTGGATTGCATAAACCAAAAGGCGTACATCTATAAGCACAAGTTCCAAAAGGACAAGTAAAAGTGGCCTTTTCTTGATCAGGTTGAGAAACAAGTATTTGTAAAAAACTAGAATATCCATCAAGGAAGCAAAAATGTGTGTGCTTAGATAATCTTTCTAGCATTTGATCAATAAAAGGCAGAGGGTAATGATCTTTTCTAGATGATTTGTTTAATTTTCTAAAATCAATTACCATTCTATAGCATGTAACAATTCTTTGTGGAATAAGTTCATTCTTATCATTAGGAACAATAGTAATACCTACTTTCTTAGGGACACAATGGACAGGACTTGCCCATCTACTATCAGCTATAGGATCTATTATACCTGCTTCCAGAAGTTTTAATATTTTCATTCTTACCACTTCTTTCATCTTCAGATTTAATCGACGTTGGTGCTCAACAATGGGTTTAGCGTCAGGTTCCATATTAATCTTGTGCTTACATAGAGTGGGACTAATGCCCTTAAGATCATCAAGAGTATATCCAATAGCAGCTCGGTGCTTCCTTAGAACTTTCAATATTCTTTCTTCTTCATGTTCTGAAAGGTTAGCACTAATAATACCAGGATAAATCTTTTTCTCATCGAGATAAGAATATTTCAAAGTGTCAGGTAACTGTTTTAATTCAAACACAGGATCACCTTTAGGTGGAGGAGGACCTCCGAGTGTTTCAATAGGCAAATTGTGCTTAAGCAAAGGTTGTTATTCGAACAAGATTCTATCTATTTCATTTCTTTCGTGCATATGCAAATCATTTTCATGGTCTAGCAGATATTGTTCTAAAGGATTAGTAGGAGGTATAACAATAGAAGCAAGACCGATAATTTCATCCTTACTAGGAAATTCTTTTTTATGAGGTTTTCTACTAAACTTGGAAAAATTGAACTCATGAGACTCATCACCAAAGATAACACCGACAGTTTGTTTCTCACAATCTATTTTAGCATTAATGGTGTTCACGAAAGGTCCACCAAAGAAAAAAAATTCGATAAAGGGAGATTTTATTATCTCAAAATGTAGCATCAAGCGGATACAAAGCATTATGAGTAACACCCGGCCTCTGCAAACTAGGATGCACACAGCCAAATCCGAAAGTCCGACAAAAATTCATCAAATAAAAAGTGACAAATCGGCAACAGTAGAGTCATATAGACTGACACTATGCCTATGTCGAAGGAGGTGGTGGATCGATCCAAAGGTTATGCTGCCACCCATGTTGGGAAAAAACCTCCATAGCCACCTGCTCCAATCGCGTACACACCGCCTTGAACAGCGGTTGGTACTCCAGTCGTTGTAGAATAGACCATGTATGTAGCGGGTGCATACAGCGGAAAATAACCTGCGAAGGAAAAGCATTTTTTCATTGAAAATCAAATCATTTCTACATAGACAAAGCGATCAAATTAAGGCATACTCTCCCACCCTTATTAGTGTTTTGAAACTATTTGGAATACCATCCAACAAATGACCAAAAATATTAGCAACACTTGTGGGCGGATGCTAATTTGACGCTATTTGGATGACTAACCACGTTGAACGTGCAAACTTGCACTGAAAAAAGAGGTGTTGGATTGTCTCGTCATGAGTACAAAAACAACACTTCTTACTCCCTTGTCAGTTGCATCGTGCGGGGTTGTCTTTAGTTAACACAACCCCCCTACGAAGATACCACATGAATTTTTTCACTTTTAGTGGAATCTTGGACATCCAAATTTTCTTGTTATTACTGACTGGTACCAAAAATAATGGGACAAAAGTCATCCTATGGGGAACCAAGAACAAGAAAATCAGTATGGTATTTTATTTTCCCACACAAGATTTCAACATCTCTAACAACCCCAAGTGGTGTGATGGTGTCTCTATTAGCAAGTTTAATAGTAACATCTATGTCTTCTATTTCAGCGGGTGCTATATCATTCATAATTTCTTGGTATAAGGTAAAAGTAATAGCACTCACGCTAGCACCTATGTCGCATAAACCATGATAACAGTGATCTCCTATTTTAACTAAGACAATGGGTGTAACATCCCAGATTTTCAATTTGGAATGTTATACATAGGTTATTCATGCATATCATATTTTATTGCATTCCGTTTTGGGATCCTCGAAATTCTAAGCAACTCAAGGACCCTCGGAGAGAGTTGGGGATTTCACGATTTTCATATTTGAATTTTATCAAATATTGGACAAGGATCGCTTTGGTTTTAATTTATTTTTCTCTCCGAAAATATTTCATACTAAAATATATGAGAGGAGATAATATGACTTCTCCAAAATAAATGAAATATTGGAGGAAAAATATTAAAATCAAATATTTGATTTTATTCAGATTTATTGCAATTTTATTTGAATTAGGAAAAATATGCGTTTTTCAAATTTGCATTATAGGCCCATATAAATGTTCACCTTGTCCGACATATTTTTAGAGGATGGGGAAATTTTATTTCAGGATTTTTGGAGTCCGTTTAGTATTTCTTTTCTTTCTTTTTCTGCACGTTGGAATATTACAAAAAGGAAACCGACTCCGGGCCGTAACCGACCGGGAGTCCGCCCGGCTGGCTTTTTTAAGCCGAGGCCGCCAGCCCCGCATCCCACCCCGACGCCCGCGCCTCCCCGAACCCTAGCGCGCCGCCGCTGCCGCGCTGCCTTGCCCCGCCGGAGCCGCGCCGCCGCCCGTCGACCCGCCAGATTTCGAGGTAGCTGCCGGTTTTTTAAAACCGTTTGGTTTTATTTTGAAAACCCTAATTTCGTTTTTTAGAATAGATCGGTTTTTCTGTCGATTTGCTTATTTTGCGGAAGTTAGTCCGTTCGTTCGTTTAAACGAACGTCGTTCACCTGTTAGTCACAGACAGCGAACATTTGTTCGTTAGCCTGTTCGTTAGTTTTTCTTTTTCCAGGGTTTTTCGCGATTATTTCCGATCGTGATTTCCGACCTGATTTTCGTTTTAGTTTTTCTTTTCGCTCGTTTATCGGAATCAGGCGATTCAAGCGCCTAGAACCTCGCCTCGAAACCCTCTTTCTGTTTAACCAACTTGAACAAGATTTTGGTACTGTAAATTTTGACTTTAGTCCAGATTAGTAATCGGATCTTGTTTCTTTCGCAGTTTGAGTTTCGTTGCTCCGTTTGATTTGATTCTTTTTGCAAACCGGAGTTCTTAAGTTTAACTTTCTGGTTATATCTTCTTATTTTCATTTTACTTGTGTATCTTTGCTTTATTGATTATGTATGCTATTGTTTGTTTGCGATAGAGTTCCCGGAGTGCGAAGCGTGCTACTACGAGTCACTAGGTTTTGCAGATCGTCGGCAAGGCAAGTAACACATTGATCATACCCCTTAATTACCCAGTTTTTATGCATTAGATACAATCCTCACACATTGCATGAGTAGGATCTCTTAACATGTGGGTTTGGGAAGTAGATGATGAGGTAGGACCTATTACCTGTTTTAATATCAAATCCTTGGGAGTTACTTCTACGTTATGCTTATTGCCATGCTATGCTCGTAGACGTGGATTGGGTTTGAGTGTATCCATGATAGCTGTGAGTTGTTAATTAATGGTTAAACTTAAGGTGGCAACTTTAATACACATCTGGGTGGATTGCTTGTTTGGGCACCCGGAGAATCCAGTATTGGCCTAGGATATCCCGGAGTACCCGTGTGATCATCCTACAGTCCGCCACCCAGGCTCAAAGGGATCATATGATTATTCATGCTAGAAACTTCCGTGTGCAGCCACAAGCCATTATGGGCTCTGGCATAGTTGAGTATGTTGTGTGACCTCTTTCAGTGGTGGGCTAGCAGATGTAGAGGGAAAGTAGGTGTAACTGTCCATCCATAGTAAAGAGTTAATGCTTCTGAAAGACTGTGTCTCGGTCATCCATTTTTCAAACACCATGTAGTGCGAGAAATCCAACGGAGGCGATCGAGTCTTGTGGGGAAAAGTGTGCAAACCTCTACAGAGTGTACAAACTAATCATGGTTAGCCATGTCCCCGGTTATGGACATCTTGAGTATCTAGTACTTGGATTATCCTATTGTATCTCATCACTCTAATTTAATTTGTTGGGTTGATAATTACCTTTAATTGGGATTGAGTTGGAGGAACCTTCTCAATGATGTTTCAACTACCATGATAGGTAAATAAAATTTATTCCTTTGTTGTAGGGAAAAATTGGCTTTTCACAAAAACATATAACCATAGAGCCTCCACCAGCCATATATGCATATAGTGATAGTATTTATCTGTTCATTGCTCTATTGTGTTATATTGCCAGCATATTCCATGTGTTGTCCCGTTTTCGGGCTGCAACGTATTATGTTGCAGACTTTTCAGACGACGAGTAAGGTGCCATAGGTCGTTTGATGGACTCACTTTATCTTCCAAGCCTTCCGCTGTTATTGTGTTAGATGGCCTTAAGCCATAATTATTATAATAAGTTCTCTTTGGAGACATTCGATGTAATAAGTGTGTGATTGCTACTCTGTTATAAATCCTTCGAGTACTGTGTGTGTCAGCATTACCTATCCAGGGATGACAATGAAGCACAGAGACTTGACCGTTTGAGGTCGGGTCGCTACAAGATGGTATCAGAGCACACGCTAAATGTAGGACACGACCACTAAGAAAAGCCATAGGTTACTCTTCTATACTCATTTCTGACTCCTCTCCATTTTCTACTCTTTAGGATGGCGGATTCGAGGAACAAGTTTGCACAGCTGGATGAAGATACACCTTTTGGACGACACTAGAAGGAAGTCAATAGATACATGAACATTGGAATACCAAGCTTCACTGGGACCTACAATGCCACATTACCAGAAGAGGAGCCCTGGATGATTCAAGTTCAAGTTTCAGGAAGGACGCTTACGCCAGTCACGGGGCCCATAGAGTTTTCCTTTGATGCACCAACCTGGAGTCTAGGAAAGAGCATGGCAGCCCACATCGCCAAGGGGCGCATTGGCAAAGTTTACCACAAGGATCTCAAGGATACTATCTACCAGATATTTGGGCGCCAAGATGAGCAATGGGAGATGATCAACACCAGGAAGGACAGGTCCATTGCAGCATTCATCCAGGAGCTAAACCAGCACATTTGATGCCAGGAGAACCAGATGTGCGCAGGCATGATTGATTTGAAGAAGGCGATGACAAGGATCACCGAGCTAGAAGAGGAACTCAAGTCTACACGCGATGGATATGAGGAGGAAATCGCGACACTATTGGAGAAGAACGACGACCTGATAAAGATCGGAGTATTCATGGGAGACCCCGCGCCAGGAGGAGAGAACGACGATTCCACTTGCCCGGAGAACTATATCATCATCAACGACACCGACTCCGACCCCGATGATAGTGATGATGATTTTGAAGATGAAGCTGGAGCGGATATCAAGGAGTCTTCCACCGATCAAAATTTCTAGTAGACCACCATATGATCAGTAGTATTTCCCCCATGTAAATAGTATAGTCCGAGCACTGTAACGATAGTTAGATCGATTGTATGCCCTTGCTTGATTGATTGAGTGATATGGTTGTGTTTGTCTCATGTGCATATGGGTAGTGTTTTCTCACTAGACCTAATTTATATTCTACTCTCTTCCCTCTAAACCCATTAGATGCCTCCGAGACGTGACACCGGATTTGTCTTCCCACCGGAGATCAACCAGTTGATCCAGCAGCAGAATGCCTTGATGCACATATTAGTCCAGAACCAAGGCAACGACAACAACAACAACAACAACAACAACAACAACAACAACAACAACAACAACAACAACAACAACAACAACAACAACAACAACAACAACAACAACAACAACAACAACAACAACAACAACAACAACAACAACAACAACAACAACAACAACAACAACAACAACAACGACGACGACGACGACGACGACGACGACGACGACAACAACCCTCCTCCAGTTGTCAACTTAGCCCGTTTTCTAAGGTTGCAGCCGCCGGTGTTTTCTAGTAGCACCGAGCCCATAGTTGCGGATGACTAGCTACGCAGGATTGGAAGGGATTTGACCACCGCAGGTTGCACAGATGTTGAGAAGGTGCATTTTGCCGCACACCAATTGGATGGACCAGCAGCGTCATGGTGGGAGAATTACACAGCCACTTTTCCCATAGCCAACGTAACATGGGATCAGTTTCAGCAAGCATTCCGCACAGCCCATGTCTCAACTGGAGCTATGAGCATGAAGAAGCATGAGTTTAGTAAGATATCTCGTTATGCCCCTGATGATGTGGCCAGAGATGCCGCGAAGCAGGAGAAGTTTATGGAAGGGCTAAATGATGAGATGAGCATGCAGTTGATGGTGGCAACATTCAACAACTACCAGGAGTTGGTAGACAAAGCTCTTATGATTAAAGAGAAGCAGCAGCAGATTGAGAGCCGCAAGAGGAAGTATGGACAAGGAAAGTACAATTCTGGAGCTCAGCAGAAGCCTCGTTTCACCCCGAACTCGGGAGGACTTGTCCATAACCATGGAGGCCACACTCACAATGGACGAAGTTCTCACAACCACAATGGCTCCAAGAATGGAAACGGGAATGGAGCAGGCAGCAATCAGAACCGCTCTAACCCAGCCACACCCGCTAAGAAGGACCTAGGTCACATTACTTGTTTCAAGTGCGGGAAGACTGGACACTATGCCACTGAATGCCCTAAAGCGAAGAACAGAAATGGCAATGGAAGAGCTGGGAAGAAGCCCAACCCTTTCAATAGGGGACAAGTGAACCATGTGAACGTGGAGGAAACTGAGGAGCAGCCAGATGCAGTTATTGGTAAGTTTTTGGTTAAGTCTTTTACTACAAATCGTTCTTTTATTTTCGATAGATAGACTGTAAGGGAACCCCCTACAGTATAATTGGTGCAACAACTCCAAATTGCAAGTACCATGCCTTGAACCTGGGTCGGTGGGAAGGCATCAGCCCCTTTCCACCACTAGGCTATGCCTTAGTCTGCTCAATCATTCTTTTTTATACTGGTGCATCGCATTCATACATATCAAGGGGATTCGTGGATAAGTATAAGTTACCCACCAAGGTACTTAGGACACCAATGTTAGTAAGCTCACCGGGAGCGGAATATATGGCAAGTCAAGGATGCTTTCAGATGCCATTGACCATTGGAAGCCATGTTTTCCCCTCAGACCTGATAATTTTGGAGTCACAAGGTTTGGATGTGATACTAGGAATGGATTGGTTATCGATGTATGGAGGAAACATCGATTGCGCCAGTAAGTCGATTTTGCTCACTACCCCGGAGGGAAAAAGGATCAAGTATGTATCCAAGCATGCGCCAAGGAGGACCCAAGTAAATTCTCTCACGGGAGTTGTTCAGGAGGAAGTGCCGGTAGTGAAGGATTACCCGGATGTATTTCCGGAGGAGTTACCAGGCATGCCACCAGATCAAAATATCGAGTTTTTGATAGAGTTGTTGCCAGGCACCGGACCAATATCAAAGAGACTATACCGGATGCCCACAAATGATCCGGAGGAGATTAAGAAGTAGATTAAGGAGTTATTGGAGAAAGGTTACATTCGAAGAAGCTCATCACCATGGGGAGCCCCAGTGCTCTTGGTTTAGAAGAAAGATGGATCGTTAAGGATGGTTGTTGATTATCGTGCGTTGAATGAAGTAACAATCAAGAATAAGTATCCACTGCCGATGATCAATGATTTATTTGACCAATTGCAAGGAGCTAAGGTGTTTTCGAATATCGATCTGCGATCAGGATATCACCAGTTGAAGATTCGGGAGAAGGATATACCTAAGACAGCTTTCACCACAAGGTACGGGTTATACGAGTATACGGTTATGTCCTTTGGACTAACTAACGCCCTTGCCTATTTCATGAGTATGATGAACAAGGTGTTCATTGAGTTCTTGGATAAGTTTGTCGTGGTGTTCATTGATGATATCTTGGTATACTCGAAGAATGAAGAGGAACACCAGGAGCATTTGCGTTTAGTTCTTGAGAAACTCAGGGAACATCAGTTATATGCCAAGTTCAGAAAATGTGAGTTTTGGTTGAAGGAAGTTGGATTTCTTGGACATGTTATATCAGGAGAGGGTATAGCAGTGGATCCCACCAAGGTTCAGTCAGTCACTGAGTGGTTGTCACCCACCTCAGTTGGAGAGATCCGTAGTTTTCTTGGACTCGCGGGATACTATCAGAGATTCATTGAAAATTTCTCTAAGATTGCGAAGCCTATGACGGCATTGTTGAAGAAGGACACTAAGTTCCATTGGACTGATGAACATGAAGCAAGTTTCCAGTAGTTGAAGAAGCGTTTGACTACAGCCCCAGTGCTGATTCTGCCGGATATACGCAAGGATTTCCAAGTGAATTGCGACGCCTCTTGCTTAGGACTTGGAGGAATACTTATGAAAGACGGGATAGTTGTTTCATATGCCTCACGACAACTGAAACCGCACGAGTTGAATTATGCTACGCATGATTTGGAGTTAGTAGCTGTGGTGCACGCGCTCAAGACCTGGAGACATTTTCTCATTGGAAACCATTGCGATGTGTACACGGATCACAAGAGTTTGAGGTACATCTTTACTCGGAAGGAGCTGAACCTCGGGTAGAGGAGATGGTTGGAGCTCATAAAGGATTATGGTATGAAGTTGCATTATCATTGTGACGCCCCCGATTCAATCGTACGCTAATCATGCACGCAAATGTGTACGATCAAGATCAGGGACTCACGGGAAGATATCACAACACAACTCTACAAATAAAAAAATAAGTCATACAAGCATCATAATACAAGCCAGGGGCCTCGAGGGCTCGAATACAAGTGCTCGATCATAGACGAGTCAGGGAAAGCAACAATATCTGAGTACAGACATAAGTTAAACAAGTTTTGCCTTAAGAAGGCTAGCACAAACTGGGATACAGATCGAACGAGGCGCAGGCCTCCTGCCTGGGATCCTCCTAACTACTCCTGGTCGTCATCAGCGGGCTACACGTAGTAGTAGGCACCTCCAGTGTAGTAGGAGTCGTCGTCGATGGTGGCGTCTGGATCCTGGGCTCCAACATCTGGTTGCGACAACCAGAAGAAAGGAAAGGGGGAAAAGGGGGAAGAAAGCAACCGTGAGTACTCATCCAAAGTACTCGCAAGCAAGGAGCTACACTACATATGCATGGATATATGTGTAAAGGGCCATATCAGTGGACTGAACTGCAGAATGCCAGAATAAGAGGGGGATAGCTAGTCTTATCGAAGACTACGCTTCTGGTCACCTCCGTCTTGCAGCATATAGAAGAGAGTAGACTGAAGTCCTCCAAGTAGCATCGTATAGCATAATCCTACCCGGTGATCCCCTCCTCGATGCCCTGTTAGAGAGCGATCACCGGGGTGTATCTGGCACTTGGAAGGGTGTGTTTTATTAAGTATCCGGTTCTAGTTGTCATAAGGTCAAGGTACAACTCCAGGTCGTCCTTTTACCGAGGGACACGGCTATTCGAATAGATAAACTTCCCTGCAGGGGTGCACCACATAGCCCAACACGCTTGATCCCATTTGGTCGGACACACTTTCCTGGGTCATGCCCGGCCTCGGAAGATCAACACGTCGCAGCCCCACCTAGGCACAACAGAGCGGTCAGCATGCCGGTCTAAACCTAAGCGCGCAGGGGTCTGGGCCCATCGCCCTGAGCACACCTGCACATTGCGAACGCGGCCGGAAGCAGACCTAGCCTAGTGGCGTTCCAGTCCAATCCGGCGCGCGCCACTCAGTCGCTGACGTCAAGAAGTGCTTCTGCTGATACCACGACGTCGGGATACCCATAACTACTCCCGCGTAGGTGGTTAGTGCGTATAGACCAAATGGCCAGACTCAGATCAAATACCCAGATCTCGTTAAGCGTGTTATGTATCGCGAACGCCGACTAGGGCCAGGCCCACCTCTCTCCTAGGTGGTCTGAACCTGCCCTGTCGCTCCGCCTCAAAGTAACAGTCGGGGGCCGTCGGGAACCCAGGCCCACCTCTACCGGGATGGAGCCACCTGCCCCTTCAGCCCCCATCTCCGAACAGTATCACATGTAATGTAACAGTGTAAAGTATACAGTATATGCCCGTGATCACCCCCGAGTGATCACGGCCCGATAGAATAGCATGGCAGACGGACAAGAGTGTAGGGCCACTGATGGAACACTAGCATCCTATACTAAGCAGTAGGATAGCAGGTAAAGGTAACAACAGTAGTAGCAAGGACAGGCTATGCAGCAGTATAGGATTAACGGAAAGCAGTAACATGCTACACTACTCTAATGCAAGCAGTATAGATAAGAATAGGCGATATCTGGTGATCAAGGGGGGGCTTGCCTGGTTGCTCTGGCAAGAGAGAGGGATCGTCAACTCCGTAGTCGATCACAGGGGCATCATCATCGGCACGGGGTCTACCGGAAAGAAGTAACGGAGGGGGAACACAATAAATAACAGAGCAATCAAAGTATAACATGGCAATGCACGATGCTAGAGGCGACCTAACGCGGTAGTAAGTGATACAGGTGAAGGGGGAAACATCCGGGAAAGTATTCCCGGTGTTCCGCGTTTTCGGACAGATGAACCAGAGGGGTAATGTTGCAGGTTCACTATGCTAGGGATGTGTGGCGGACGAACGGGTTGCGTAACCGGATTCGTCTCGTCGTTCTGAGCAACTTTCATGTACAAAGTTTTTCCATCCGAGCTACGGTTTATTTTATATTAATTTTAAAGGATTTAGATTAATTTTAGCATTTATTTAATTAACTTAATACAACATTATCCAAAACAGAGCATGCTGACGTCAGCATGACGTCATCAGTCAACAGAGACGTTGACTGGGTCAACAGCAGTGTGGGTCCCGCATGTCATACACTTTTTAGTTTAAGTAGGGTTTAGTTGATTGATTACTGCTTAATTAAATTAACTAATTAATTAGATTGATTCCAACAAGATTAATTAGCTTAATTAATTTACTAATTAATTAATTAATTAATAATTTTATTAATTACATTTTCTTTTCCTTTTCTTTTTATTTTCGTTTTAGGGGTGTGGGCCCCCCTAGTCAGTGGCACACAGGGCCAAACAGGGGCGCGTTAGCGGGTCGTGAGGCGCTGGGCAGCGGTTGCGGGGGTAACGGGACGGGCGCCCGCATGAGGGGGCAGACCCAGGGGCGTACGGGCGCCGGAGCGTGCCCGGCGACCACGGCACCCAGCCGGTAGGCAGCACAGCGGGGTCAGGCAGGCGGGGGGGCCTGCCGGACGCGACCGTGACGGGGAGGACGGTGCAGTAGCAGCTATGTCGAGGGGGGCAGGGCGCCGGCGGGCGCGCGGTTAGGCACGAACGACGGGGCGCCGCTGGCGCGGCCCACGGGACCAGACGGGACGGCGCGAGGAGCGGGACGGTGGGGCGCGCAGGGGCACGCCGGCCGCGGCGAGGCCACGGCGGCGTCAACGGAGCCGCGGGGAGGAGGCCATGGCGTGGGCGCGACGGGGCGACAGTGGGCGTGGCCAGGGCACGACGAGCGCGGCACGGTGAAGAGGACAGAGAGGAGGGCGAGGCGTGAGCTCACTGTGCCGGTAGGGAAAAGGCAGCGGGGTCGAGGGGGACATCGGGGACGACGCGACGGAGAGGGGCAGGCCGGCGAGGAGGAGACCGGGGACGGGGCGGCGCCGGCGTGGTCGAAGCGGAGGGTGTCGTGGTTCCAGACGATGCGGACGGGGCCGCGAGGAGGACGGCAACGAGGTAGCACGGCGACGTCGGGGCGATCCGGCGAGGGGCGGCCGAGGCGGTGACGACGGTGGGGTGGTTCGACGAGGTAGCAGCGGGGCGACGGGGTCGGCGTAGCGAGGTCCAGCCACTGGGTGGCGACGCGTCCAGATCGGGGGGAGAGGGGGGAGGCGCCAGGGAGAGTGGGGGGGATCGTGGGGAGTGGGTGTAGTGGGGCTAGGGTTTCGGGCACCCAGGGGGGTTAGTAGAGGGGTTAGGTGGGCCGACCCGGTTGGATGGCCAGCTGGGCTGAGGCCCAGCGGGGGAAGTCTTTTCCTTCGTTTTCTTATCTTTTTTTTATCTTTTGCTTATTTTTCCTGTTAATAGTTTTGCTATTTTATTTACTACTCATTTTAGTTTCATTCATTATAAAAACAACACCTAATGTAGTATTACCAATTATAGCACTGACAAGACTAGTTAGGCATTTAATTAAAAATAGTTTGTAACCTTATAACTTGAAAAGGTATTTAATCAATTGTTCTAGTTGTTGTTTTAGTTAATTTAGAGCATTTAAATATTTTGTAAAAATGTGGTTTCTCCACCGTAATTCCCTGTGCATTATTTTGTTCACTCCGAAAATTTTAGTTTTAATATTTGAAAACTTTAATTGTTTACTTGATTTTGAATTTGAATTTGCATCGCTTTTTGAACTAACGAAAGACTAGCTTAGTAACCGAGGTGACGTGCATCATTAGCGTAGGTTTACTGTAGCATAATTATCCGGGCGTCACAATTCTCCTCCACTACAAGAAATCTCGTCCCGAGATTTAAGAGGGGAGTAAGGGGAAAATAGGTTACAGAATTCTAACGATTCTTCTCGGTCTTGGCTGCTCTTCTCGTAGAGGTCAGTCCACTACGTCGAGGTCTTCATTTCTCTGCTTCAGGCCATCATGGTGAAGTTGTCATCCTTTCTTCGGGGGTTCCTTCCTGCTTACGAATAGGTAAGGGGTAGCTCGGCTACGACAGAATGCTTAAGGGGTAATCGTCTGGGGTTTTCCCGTGAATGAATAGATGAGTATCTCTCGAGTTGAACAAATCGAGAGTAAGGTAAGAAGGTACAATAAGGAGGTCCAAGCGGATAAACAATCGTTCGATGCCTGAATAAGAGTGTGAACGGGGTTCGAAGCAACGGGGACAAGTATTGTATTTGATAACATGATTGATGATCCCTCGAAAGGTGGCTCGTGAAATACGAGGCTACGCGCGAGGAACAACCTTGGGAACATGAGGCGTATAGGAGAGTCAGGTTTCGATCCTGTGGAACTGTGGGTTATGGGCCCACCATGTGGTTGAAAGTAGGAATGGGACGACATCTTGCACGGTCACGATAGTAAGGCGTGTCAGAGGGTAGCCTGTCAGTTATGTCGGCAACAACATCGATACCATGGGCGAGGGACGAAGAGAACCATTTTCCTGCTCGTTGAATGAGGCGGGCCAATAGGCAAGGTTCTCGTCCATCGGTGGCTACCGAAATGTCATCAACAATAGAAACAAGGTCTCACTGGCAGAGTTGTACACCGAGGTGTTTACCTAAGCAGTGAATTATTACTGCTTAGATTATATAGATCACACGAAAGGTTAAACCAAACAACGGAAAGGAAATATGGTTATCAAATTACACAGAACAATGGCAAGGGAAATGTGTTTAAACACATATTTCAGGGTTATATCCTTCCCAAGGATAAGCAGAGCATGATATCCATGACAGGTTATAATGCAGAAAACTCTTTAGGAAAAGGGAGAAAATTTACATGACATTACCCATACAGCGGTGTTTGGATAATTGAGCAGGAGACATTTAGTATTGGGCTTCAAATGCTCTTATTAAAAATCGGAGTACCACAGACATGCTTCGAGATAGCATTGACAAGGTCTTTAAGCAAAGATCGGACTTTGGATACACGAAGGATTCATCAGGGACAACTTGTAGAATAAGTCTTACCATTTCTCATGGAAGAATAGATAACCTTATTAAAAAGGAAAACTATAACATTAGGGCCTCCGACCAGGTGTGCTAGACACGACATCACTTTACCGGGTCATATTAAGACCAATGTGATAACTCTTGGAAATATGTTCCAACCATCATATCTGACCGAGATTCAGATCTGATTGGCGTCAGGATACCTCGGAGTCAGGATGCCTGAGAAGAAAGGTGCAACACAATTTGTCGAGATGACATTGTAAGATTCTCGGGAAATTAACTACGGAAGCGAGTTCCGAAAGAAAAGCTCATCATTAAAACAATGAAGGGAGAAGGAGGTAGCTGATGAATTCAGCGACAATTCATCGAGACTCCCAAAATATGGGTTTCCACAAGTATGTGAACAAGGAGATATCGTTAGTCAGATGAAATGATATAAGGGGATATGCTCGAGGAAAACATACCCAGTTTAAGCATTGGTTGATAGGTGCACCCGAAATATGGGTTGGGTTGCACGACCAACGTCGGAATGGTGATTCAATAATCAATAGTCTAAGAATGAAGGCCGACCATTAACTTCAAAGCAATAGGGTTGCTAGAAGCGCAGGATCCAAACAACACCGTTCACTTGTTGGTACCCCGGTTGGAATCAACACGAGGACCATGAAAGAATGGTGATGGTGAGAAGTATCACTATACTAAGAATTCTCAAGAGGTGGAACAAATCTCAGAACATTCTTGACATAAAAGATGGTAATACTCCAAGATAAAGAAGAACAAAGGCTGGATAGCAAGGAACTCAGGGTATAACACAAAACATGAACAAGTTTGTGTTGGAGGGAAGGCAATAAAGTGGTTGATGATAACACAAATCATCGAGGGCAAGGATGGTATTTCTCATCACGAATTGAAATGATATCTTGGAAAAGCTCGGAATACTGATGATGATCACGACACATTTGTCGAGAGATTTCACGAAGATGTAACCGATCGACGATGACATCCAGTCAAACGAATGATGAAGCGAAAGGTTGTTGGAACCACGAGTAGGACACAGACCCAAGATCAAGTTTGTTGTTCAAGATGGAACGATAAGAAAAGGAAACCGACGTAAGCTTAGTTCAATCGTCGAATGTTGTGCTCCGGAATTAAGGACCCGATAGCACAGTTAAAATTAGCACGATAATGATGTAGCCGATCAGGCTAGGAGTGACGGGATGGAGTATTAAACTTCTCAACCACAAAGTACTGGGGGTACCGAATCTCATTGTTGATTCGATTCACAAATCGGGGTTCTTGGTTGACGACAACCCATAACCCGTGGAGTGACTGTGATGGGGAAACGTACTACTTCATCAGAAATTCATAAGATGAAGTGCAATGGGTTAATATCCTCAAGATACTAGGGGGTAATACTCGAAGGTAGAACAAAATAGAGGTTGGGAAGGCGTACTGATCTGCAGAAGGCAAGTACTTTAACTTGTCCGAGAAATAGAATCAAAGGAGATCAATCATGGTCGGAACCCACGATCATAAAGGATCGAACCACGGATACAAGATGATCTTATAACAAGGGGTAATTATTTTTACGAGCAGCTTCCAAGATAAGTTATACATTGTGTCCATGGGCATGAACACAAAGTTCAAGGTCGGCTCCCACTTCGTCAATGTATTACCTTCCATTCACTTCTCGCTTTGATAAAGGCATTAGTGTTGAAAGTTTTACCTGGTGAAATACCAGATGAGTATGAATCGTGACTCGTGAAAACTTTCGGGTTCACATGGTTTAGAGAAGGCATATGTTCAACCCATAGGGCTTCTTAGAAACATATACCACAAGTTTCAAGAGTAAATAACACAAGCCCGAAAGCAGAGCATGGTTGGCCAAGCAGAGGATACAACTTAACAAACGCATTATGTATCAGGGGGAGAACTGACAAAGTGATCAAAAGTGAAAGACACTGTCGGATAACAATCCAACAAAGGACTTGATGGTCCACAAAGGATCTGATGTGAGTATCGATACTCAACCAGAAGAGGAAGGAATGCAAATGCAACAGGTTAAGGAATCATCTGAATAATTCAAAGCTTAAATGCAAAGGAATTATGATTTCCAAAACAAAGGATCAGAAGCAGACGCTCTGATCAAGGATGGATAAGTTGGATAGACCAGAGGCACAATTGACGACAAATAGTTTGGTCGAGAACCAGCTCATGTTCAAAAATGATGTCTGAGCCGGAAAGATAATTTAGAAGGGTTGATAGATGATTGTGTGCTTTCGCACACATGTAATCAATAGGATCAAAATGACGGTGTCAAAGGATACTAACAAATATTGTCAGACTTATGGAACGCATCCATAATGCAAGCAGACAAGTATTGCAGAGCAATAAGCTACTAAGGATTTTTGGAGGATCGAATAGTATTTCGAAGGCCAGCGTGAAACACATGACCAACTGGGGATGATTGTAAGAATAACAACTGCAGGTAGTTATCCATAAGGGTTTACGGTGGAAGGGGAATTGCAAACGCGATGGACACAAGTTCTCGGGTTAACAGCAGAGAGTATCTTCAGGGTCTTCTGGTGCAGCAGACGATCATCAATAATAAGGGGCTCTCCGGTTGAAAGTGATAATGAGATCCTAATGTTCAATTTAGCAAAATTCACTTAACCTGAATAGAAGAGAGTTTAGAGTCCCAGAGCAAAGGTCGAGGAGTAAAGGATCCTAGTACCACCCGATGGCGACGTGGGCCCGTAAGGCACACAGCCATGTTAGTAAAAGTTTTTGCAATGTCTAGACTCGACTTCGGCCAAGGAGTGTGGAAGGGGGATTCCTACAGGCAGTCGGCTCTGATACTAACTTGTGACGCCCCCGATTCAATCGTACGCTAATCATGCACGCAAATGTGTACGATCAAGATCAGGGACTCACGGGAAGATATCACAACACAACTCTACAAATAAAAAAATAAGTCATACAAGCATCATAATACAAGCCAGGGGCCTCGAGGGCTCGAATACAAGTGCTCGATCATAGACGAGTCAGCGGAAGCAACAATATCTGAGTACAGACATAAGTTAAACAAGTTTTGCCTTAAGAAGGCTAGCACAAACTGGGATACAGATCGAACGAGGCGCAGGCCTCCTGCCTGGGATCCTCCTAACTACTCCTGGTCGTCATCAGCGGGCTACACGTAGTAGTAGGCACCTCCAGTGTAGTAGGAGTCGTCGTCGATGGTGGCGTCTGGATCCTGGGCTCCAACATCTGGTTGCGACAACCAGAAGAAAGGAAAGGGGGAAAAGGGGGAAGAAAGCAACCGTGAGTACTCATCCAAAGTACTCACAAGCAAGGATCTACACTACATATGCATGGATATATGTGTAAAGGGCCATATCAGTGGACTGAACTGCAGAATGCCAGAATAAGAGGGGGATAGCTAGTCTTATCGAAGACTACGCTTCTGGTCGCCTCCGTCTTGCAGCATATAGAAGAGAGTAGACTGAAGTCCTCCAAGTAGCATCGTATAGCATAATCCTACCCGGCGATCCCCTCCTCGATGCCCTGTTAGAGAGCGATCACCGGGGTGTATCTGGCACTTGGAAGGGTGTGTTTTATTAAGTATCCGGTTCTAGTTGTCATAAGGTCAAGGTACAACTCTAGGTCGTCCTTTTACCGAGGGACACGGCTATTCGAATAGATAAACTTCCCTGCAGGGGTGCACCACATAGCCCAACACGCTTGATCCCATTTGGCCGGACACACTTTCCTGGGTCATGCCCGGCCTCGGAAGATCAACACGTCGCAGCCCCACCTAGGCACAACAGAGCGGTCAGCACGCCGGTCTAAACCTAAGCGCGCAGGGGTCTGGGCCCATCGCCCTGAGCACACCTGCACGTTGCGAACGCGGCCGGAAGCAGACCTAGCCTAGTGGCGTTCCAGTCCAATCCGGCGCGCGCCACTCAGTCGCTGACGTCAAGAAGTGCTTCGGCTGATACCACGACGTCGGGATACCCATAACTACTCCCGCGTAGGTGGTTAGTGCGTATAGACCAAATGGCCAGACTCAGATCAAATACCCAGATCTCGTTAAGCGTGTTATGTATCGCGAACGCCGACTAGGGCCAGGCCCACCTCTCTCCTAGGTGGTCTGAACCTGCCCTGTCGCTCCGCCTCAAAGTAATAGTCGGGGGCCGTCGGGAACCCAGGCCCACCTCTACCGGGATGGAGCCACCTGCCCCTTCAGCCCCCATCTCCGAACAGTATCACATGTAATGTAACAGTGTAAAGTATACAGTATATGCCCGTGATCACCCCCGAGTGATCACGGCCCGATAGAATAGCATGGCAGACGGACAAGAGTGTAGGGCCACTGATGGAACACTAGCATCCTATACTAAGCAGTAGGATAGCAGGTAAAGGTAACAACAGTAGTAGCAAGGACAGGCTATGCAGCAGTATAGGATTAACGGAAAGCAGTAACATGCTACACTACTCTAATGCAAGCAGTATAGAGAAGAATAGGCGATATCTGGTGATCAAGGGGGGGCTTGCCTGGTTTCTCTGGCAAGAGAGAGGGATCGTCAACTCCGTAGTCGATCACAGGGGCATCATCATCGGCACGGGGTCTACCGGAAAGAAGTAACGGAGGGGGAACACAATAAATAACAGAGCAATCAAAGTATAACATGGCAATGCGCGATGCTAGAGGCGACCTAACGCGGTAGTAAGTGATACAGGTGAAGGGGGAAACATCCGGGAAAGTATTCCCGGTGTTCCGCGTTTTCGGACAGATGAACCAGAGGGGTAATGTTGCAGGTTCACTATGCTAGGGATGTGTGGCGGACGAACGGGTTGCGTAACCGGATTCGTCTCGTCGTTCTGAGCAACTTTCATGTACAAAGTTTTTCCATCCGAGCTACGGTTTATTTTATAATAATTTTAAAGGATTTAGATTAATTTTAGCATTTATTTAATTAACTTAATACAACATTATCCAAAGCAGAGCATGCTGACGTCAGCATGACGTCATCAGTCAACAGAGACGTTGACTGGGTCAACAGCAGTGTGGGTCCCGCATGTCATACACTTTTTAGTTTAAGTAGGGTTTAGTTGATTGATTACTGCTTAATTAAATTAACTAATTAATTAGATTGATTCAAACAAGATTAATTAGCTTAATTAATTTACTAATTAATTAATTAATTAATAATTTTATTAATTACATTTTCTTTTCCTTTTCTTTTTATTTTCGTTTTAGGGGTGTGGGCCCCCCTAGTCAGTGGCACACAGGGCCAAACAGGGGCGCGTTAGCGGGTCGCGAGGCGCTGGGCAGCGGTTGCGGGGGTAACGGGACGGGCGCCCGCATGAGGGGGCAGACCCAGGGGCGTACGGGCGCCGGAGCGTGCCCGGCGACCACGGCGCCCAGCCGGTAGGCAGCATAGCGAGGTCAGGCCGGGGGGGCCTGCCGGACGCGACCGTGATGGGGAGGACGGTGCAGCAGCAGCTATGTCGAGGGGGGCAGGGCGCCGGCGGGCGCGCGGTTAGGCACGAGCGACGGGGCACCGCTGGCACGGCCCACGGGACCAGACGGGACGGCGCGAGGAGCGGGACGGTGGGGCGCGCAAGGGCACGCCGGCCGCGGCGAGGCCACGGCGGCGTCAACGGAACCGCGGGGAGGAGGCCATGGCGTGGGCGCGACGGGGCGACAGTGGGCGCGGCCAGGGCACGACGAGCGCGGCACGGTGAAGAGGACAGAGAGGAGGGCGAGGCGTGAGCTCACTGTGCCGGTAGGGAAAAGGCAGCGGGGTCGAGGGGGACGTCGGGGACGACGCGGCGGAGAGGGGCAGGCCGGCGAGGAGGAGACCGGGGACGGGGCGGCGCCGGCGTGGTCGAAGCGGAGGGTGTCATGGTTCCAGACGACGCGGACGGGGCCGCGAAGAGGACGACAACGAGGTAGCAGGGTGACGTCGGGGCGATCCGGCGAGGGGCTGCCGAGGCGGTGACGACGGTGGGGTGGTTCGACGAGGTAGCAGCGGGGCGACGGGGTCGGCGTAGCGAGGTCCAGCCACTGGGTGGCGGCGCGTCCAGATCGGGGGGAGAGGGGGGAGGCGCCAGGGAGAGTGGGGGGGATCGTGGGGAGTGGGTGTAGTGGGGCTAGGGTTTCGGGCACCCAGGGGGGTTAGTAGAGGGGTTAGGTGGGCCGACCCGGTTGGATGGCCAGCTGGGCTGAGGCCCAGCGGGGGAAGTCTTTTCCTTCGTTTTCTTATCTTTTTTTTTATCTTTTGCTTATTTTTCCTGTTAATAGTTTTGCTATTTTATTTACTACTCATTTTAGTTTTATTCATTATAAAAACAACACCTAATGTAGTATTACCAATTATAGCACTGACAAGACTAGTTAGGCATTTAATTAAAAATAGTTTGTAACCTTATAACTTGAAAAGGTATTTAATCAATTGTTCTAGTTGTTGTTTTAGTTAATTTAGAGCATTTAAATATTTTGTAAAAATGTGGTTTCTCCACCGTAATTACCTGTGCATTATTTTGTTCACTCCGAAAATTTTAGTTTTAATATTTGAAAACTTTTATTGTTTACTTGATTTTGAATTTGAATTTGCATCGCATTTTGAACTAACGAAAGACTAGCTCAGTAACCGAGGTGACGTGCATCATTAGCGTAGGTTTACTGTAGCATAATTATCCGGGCGTCACAATTCTCCTCCACTACAAGAAATCTCATCCCGAGATTTAAGAGGGGAGTAAGGGGAAAATAGGTTACAGAATTCTAACGATTCTTCTCGGTCTTGGCTGCTCTTCTCGTAGAGGTCAGTCCACTACGTCGAGGTCTTCATTTCTCTGCTTCAGGCCATCATGGTGAAGTTGTCATCCTTTCTTCGGGGGTTCCTTCCTACTTACGAATAGGTAAGGGGTAGCTCGGCTACGACAGAATGCTTAAGGGGTAATCGTCTGCGGTTTTCCCATGAATGAATAGATGAGTATCTCTCGAGTTGAACAAATCGAGAGTAAGGTAAGAAGGTACAATAAGGAGGTCCAAGCGGATAAACAATCGTTCGATGCCTGAATAAGAGTGTGAACATGGTTCAAAGCAACGGGGGTAAGTATTGTATTTGATAACATGATTGATGATCCCTCGAAAGGTGGCTCGTGAAATACGAGGCTACGCGCGAGGAACAACCTTGGGAACAGGAGGCGTATAGGAGAGTCAGGTTTCGATCCTGTGGAACTGTGGGTTATGGGCCCACCATGTGGTTGAAAGTAGGAATGGGACGACATCTTGCACGGTCACGATAGTAAGGCGTGTCACAGGGTAGCCTGTCAGTTATGTCGGCAACAACATCGATACCATGGGCGAGGGACGAAGAGAACCATTTTCCTGCTCGTTGAACGAGGCGGGCCAATAGGCAAGGTTCTCGTCCATCGGTGGCTACCGAAATGTCATCAACAATAGAAACAAGGTCTCACTGGCAGAGTTGTACACCGAGGTGTTTACCTAAGCAGTGAATTATTACTGCTTAGATTATATAGATCACAAGAAA
Source organism: Aegilops umbellulata (assembly GCA_032464435.1). NCBI lineage: Eukaryota > Viridiplantae > Streptophyta > Magnoliopsida > Poales > Poaceae > Aegilops > Aegilops umbellulata. The sequence goes on along the minus strand of CP136054.1, from coordinate 162,664,415 downwards.
GGTTAAACCAAACAACGGAAAGGAAATATGGTTATCAAATTACACAGAACAATGGCAAGGGAAATGTGTTTAAACACATATTTCAGGGTTATATCCTTCCCAAGGATAAGCAGAGCATGATATCCATGACAGGTTATAATGCAGAAAACTCTTTAGGAAAAGGGAGAAAATTTACATGACATTACCCATACAGCGGTGTTTGGATAATTGAGCAGGAGACATTTAGTATTGGGCTTCAAATGCTCTTATTAAAAATCGGAGTACCACAGACATGCTTCGAGATAGCATTGACAAGGTCTTTAAGCAAAGATCGGACTTTGGATACACGAAGGATTCATCAAGGACAACTTGTAGAATAAGTCTTACCATTTCTCATGGAAGAATAGATAACCTTATTAAAAAGGAAAACTATAACATTAGGGCCTCCGACCAGGTGTGCTAGGCACGACATCACTTTACCGGGTCATATTAAGACCAATGTGATAACTCTTGGAAATATATTCCAACCATCATATCTGACCGAGATTCAGATCTGATTGGCGTCAGGATACCTCGGACTCAGGATGCCTGAGAAGAAAGGTGCAACACAATTTGTCGAGATGACATTGTAAGATTCTCGGGAAATTAACTACGGAAGCGAGTTCCGAAAGAAAAGCTCATCATTAAAACAATGAAGGGAGAAGGAGGTAGCTGATGAATTCAGCGACAATTCATCGAGACTCCCAAAATATGGGTTTCCACAAGTATGTGAACAAGGAGATATCGTTAGTCAGATGAAATGATATAAGGGGATATGCTCGAGGAAAACATACCCAGATTAAGCATTGGTTGATAGGTGCACCCGAAATATGGGTTGGGTTGCACGACCAACGTCGGAATGGTGATTCAATAATCAATAGTCTAAGAATGACGGCCGACCATTAACTTCAAAGCAATAGGGTTGCTAGAAGCGCAGGATCCAAACAACACCGTTCACTTGTTGGTACCCCGGTTGGAATCAACACGAGGACCATGAAAGAATGGTGATGGTGAGAAGTATCACTATACTAAGAATTCTCAAGAGGTGGAACAAATCTCAGAACATTCTTGACATAAAAGATGGTAATACTCCAAGATAAAGAAGAACAAAGGCTGGATAGCAAGGAACTCAGGGTATAACACAAAACATGAACAAGTTTGTGTTGGAGGGAAGGCAATAAAGTGGTTGATGATAACACAAATCATCGAGGGCAAGGATGGTATTTCTCATCACGAATTGAAATGATATCTTGGAAAAGCTCGGAATACTGATGATGATCACGACACATTTGTCGAGAGATTTCACGAAGATGTAACCGATCGACGATGACATCCAGTCAAACGAATGATGAAGCGAAAGGTTGTTGGAACCACGAGTAGGACACAGACCCAAGATCAAGTTTGTTGTTCAAGATGGAACGATAAGAAAAGGAAACCGACGTAAGCTTAGTTCAATCGTCGAATGTTGTGCTCCGGAATTAAGGACCCGATAGCACAGTTAAAATTAGCACGATAATGATGTAGCCAATCAGGCTAGGAGTGACGGGATGGAGTATTAAACTTCTCAACCACAAAGTACTGGGGGTACCGAATCTCATTGTTGATTCGATTCACAAATCGGGGTTCTTGGTTGACGACAACCCATAACCCGTGGAGTGACTGTGATGGGGAAACGTACTACTTCATCAGAAATTCATAAGATGAAGTGCAATGGGTTAATATCCTCAAGATACTAGGGGGTAATACTCGAAGGTAGAACAAAATAGAGGTTGGGAAGGCGTACTGATCTGCAGAAGGCAAGTACTTTAACTTGTCCGAGAAATAGAATCAAAGGAGATCAATCATGGTCGGAACCCACGATCATAAAGGATCGAACCACGGATACAAGATGATCTTATAACAAGGGGTAATTATTTTTACGAGCAGCTTCCAAGATAAGTTATACATTGTGTCCATGGGCATGAACACAAAGTTCAAGGTCGGCTCCCACTTCGTCAATGTATTACCTTCCATTCACTTCTCGCTTTGATAAAGGCATTAGTGTTGAAAGTTTTACCTGGTGAAATACCAGATGAGTATGACTCGTGACTCGTGAAAACTTTCGAGTTCACATGGTTTAGAGAAGGCATATGTTCAACCCATAGGGCTTCTTAGAAACATATACCACAAGTTTCAAGAGTAAATAACACAAGCCCGAAAGCAGAGCATGGTTGGCCATGACGTCAGCATGACGTCATCAGTCAACAGAGACGTTGACTGATTCAACAGCAGTGTGGGTCCCGCATGTCATACACTTTTTAGTTTAAGTAGGGTTTAGTTGATTGATTACTGCTTATTTAAATTAACTAATTAATTAGATTGATTCAAACAAGATTAATTAGCTTAATTAATTTACTAATTAATTAATTAATTAATAATTTTATTAATTACATTTTCTTTTCCTTTTCTTTTTATTTTCGTTTTAGGGGTGTGGGCCCCCCTAGTCAGTGGCACACAGGGCCAAACAGGGGCGCGTTAGCGGGTCGCGAGGCGCTGGGCAGCGGTTGTGGGGGTAACGGGACGGGCGCCCGCATGAGGGGGCAGACCCAGGGGCGTACGGGCGCCGGAGCGTGCCCGGCGACCACGGCGCCCAGCCGGTAGGCAGCACAGCGGGGTCAGGCCGGGGGGGGCCTGCCGGACGCGACCGTGACGGGGAGGACGGTGCAGCAGCAGCTATGTCGAGGGGGGCAGGGCGCCGGCGGGCGCGCGGTTAGGCACGAGCGACGGGGCGCCGCTGGCGCGGCCCACGGGACCAGACGGGACGGCGCGAGGAGCGGGACGGTGGGGCGCGCAGGGGCACGCCGGCCGCGGCGAGGCCACGGCGGCGTCAACGGAGCCGCGGGGAGGAGGCCATGGCATGGGCGCGACGGGGCGACAGTAGGCGCGGCCAGGGCACGACGAGCGCGGCACGGTGAAGAGGACAGAGAGGAGGACGAGGCGTGAGCTCACTGTGCCGGTAGGGAAAAGGCAGCGGGGTCGAGGGGGACGTCGGGGACGACGCGACGGAGAGGGGCAGTCCGGCGAGGAGGAGACCGGGGACGGGGCGGCGCCGGCGTGGTCGAAGCGGAGGGTGTCGTGGTTCCAGACGACGCGGACGGGGCCGCGAGGAGGACGGCAACGAGGTAGCAGGGCGACGTCGGGGCGATCCGGCGAGGGGCGGCCGAGGCGGTGACGACGGTGGGGTGGTTCGACGAGGTAGCAGCGTGGCGACGGGGTCGGCGTAGCGAGGTCCAGCCACTGGGTGGCGGCGCGTCCAGATCGGGGGGAGAGGGGGGGAGGCGCCAGGGAGAGTGGGGGGGATCGTGGGGAGTGGGTGTAGTGGGGCTAGGGTTTCGGGCACCCAGGGGGGTTAGTAGAGGGGTTAGGTGGGCCGACCCGGTTGGATGGCCAGCTAGGCTGAGGCCCAGCGGGGGAAGTCTTTTCCTTCGTTTTCTTATCTTTTTTTTTATCTTTTGCTTATTTTTCCTGTTAATAGTTTTGCTATTTTATTTACTACTCATTTTAGTTTTATTCATTATAAAAACAACACCTAATGTAGTATTACCAATTATAGCACTGACAAGACTAGTTAGGCATTTAATTAAAAATAGTTTGTAACCTTATAACTTGAAAAGGTATTTAATCAATTGTTCTAGTTGTTGTTTTAGTTAATTTAGAGCATTTAAATATTTTGTAAAAATGTGGTTTCTCCACCGTAATTACCTGTGCATTATTTTGTTCACTCCGAAAATTTTAGTTTTAATATTTGAAAACTTTTATTGTTTACTTGATTTTGAATTTGAATTTGCATCGCTTTTTGAACTAACGAAAGACTAGCTCAGTAACCGAGGTGACGTGCATCATTAGCGTAGGTTTACTGTAGCATAATTATCCGGGCGTCACAATCATCCAGGCAAGGCCAATGTCGTAGCAGACGCTTTGAGCCGAAAGAGTTATGTCAATACCCTCGTAAGCGGAGGGTTGCCAAAGGAGTTAGCCGTGGATCTCAGGGAACTTCGTTTGGAGATTGTTCCTAGAGGTTATGTTGCAGCAATGGAAGTTCAGTCTACATTGTTGGGAAAAATTCGAGAAGCTCAGAAGGATGACAAGGAGATTGCGGAGATAAAGGAGAAGATGGGCGAAGGAAAAGCCAAAGGATTTGGTGAGGATGAGTACGACACCTTATGGTTCGAGGACTGTGTATATGTGCCCAATAATGCAGAGATTAGGAAGTTCATACTACAGGAAGCTCATGACTCGCCATACTCAATACACCCTGTAAACACGAAGATGTATTTGGATTTGAAGGAGCGTTTCTGGTGGACTAGTATGAAGAAGGATATTGCCGAGTATGTAGCCATATGTGATGTATGTCAGAGAGTGAAGGCAGAACATAAGAAGGCAGCAGAATTACTGCAGCCTATGCCGATACCCGAATGGAAGTGGGATAAGCTTGGCATGGATTTTATCACCGGATTACCCAGGACCCGATTGTGATATGATTTTATCTGGGTAGTAGTGGATCACTTGACCAAAGTAGCCCACTTTATCCCAGTGAAAACCACTTATACAAGTGCGAAGTTGGCCAAGATATACATGACCAGGATTGTATGTCTGCACGGAGTTCCGAGGACCATCGTATCAGATAGAGGAACACAGATTACTTCAAAGTTTTGGCACCAGCTGCACCAGACTTTGGGAACCATGCTAGAGTTCAGTACAGCTTTTTACCCATAGACAGATGGACAAACAGAGAGAGTCAATCAGGTTCTGGAGGACATGTTGAGAGCTTGTGCGCTAGATTACGGATCTAGTTGGGATGACAACTTACCCTACGCGGAGTTCTCATACAACAACAGCTACCAGGCCAGTTTGAATATGGCACCGTTTGAAGCCCTGTATGGAAGAAGATGTCGAACACCGTTGATGTGGGATGAATTTGGAGACGGTCAGTTGTTTGGACCAGATTTGATTAAGGAATCTGAAGAGAAGGTTAAGATGATTCGAGATAGACTGAAGGTAGCTCAGTCCCGACAGAAGAGTTATGTAGATTCGAAACGCAAGGAGGTAGTCTATGAAATCGGAAACAGAGTGTATCTGCGAGTGTCACCTCTTCGCGGAGTTAAGTGTTTTGGAGTTAAGGGAAAGTTAGCCCCGAGATTTGTGGGACCGTACCGTGTTTTGGAACGTATGGGAGAGGTTGCCTACAAGTTGGAGTTACCCGAAGGACTGTCAGGAGTACATGATGTGTTTCATGTTTCCCAGATGAAGAAGTGCCATGCAGAGATGGCCGATATTCCTCTGAGAGATAAAGTGCCCCTGGAAGCGATTCAGTTGGACAATGATTTGACATATGAGGAGAAGCCTGTCAAGACTCTTGAGTTTGTCAGCCGAGTTACTCACTGCAAGATTATCAAGTTTTGCAAAGTTCAGTGGATCCACCATACGGAGGATGAAGCCACCTGGGAATGAGAGGATGATCTACGCAAAGACCACCCGCACCTATTTTCTAGCCAACCCGAATCTCGAGGGCGAGATTGATCTTAAGGGGGGTAGGTTTGTAACATCCCAAATTTTCTATTTGGAATGTTATACATAGGTCATTCATGCATATCATATTTTATTGCATTCCGTTTCGTGATCATCGAAATTCTAAGCAACTCAAGGACCCTCGGAGAGAGTTGGGGATTTCACGATTTTCATATTTGAATTTTATCAAGTATTGAACAAGGATCACTTGGTATTAATTTATTTTTCTCTCCGAAAATATTTCATATTAAAATATATGAGAGGAGATAATATGACTTCTCCAAAATAATTGAAATATTGGAGGAAAAATATTAAAATCAAATATTTGATTTTATTCGGATTTATTGCAATTTTATTTGAATTAGGAAAAATACGCGTTTTTCAAAGTTGCATTATAGGCACAAATAAATGTTCACCTTGTTCGGCATATTTTTAAAGGACAGGGAAATTTTACTTCGGGATTTTTGGAGTCCGTTTAGTATTTATTTTCTTTATTTTTTTGTATGTCGGAATATTTTTTTAAAGGAAACCGACTCTGGGCCGAAAACGACCGGGACTCCGCCCGGCCGGCCTTTTTAAGCCGAGGCCGCCAGCCCCGCAGCCCACCCCGACGCCCGCGCCTCCTCGAACCCTAGCGCGCCACCGCCGCCCCACCACCTCGCCGCCGCCTCCTTGCCCCGCCGGAGCCGCGCCGCCGCCCGTCGACCCGCCGGATTTCGAGGTAGTTGCCGGGTTTTTTAAAACCGTTCGGTTTTATTTCGAAAAGCCTAGTTTCGTTCTTTTAGAATAGATCGCTTTTTCCGTTGGTTTGTTTATTTTGCGGACGTTCGTCCGTTCGTTTGTTTAAATGAACGCCGTTCACCCGTTTGTCACAGACAGCGAACGTTCTCGTTCGTTAGCCTGTTCATCAGTTTTTCTTTTTCCAGGGTTTTTCGCGATTATTTCCGATCGCGATTTCTCACCCAATTTTCGTTTTAGTTTTTATTTTCGCTCGTTTATCAGAATTAGGCAATTCAAGCGCCTAGATCTTCATCTCGAAACCCTCTTTCTGTTTAACCAACTTGAACAAGATTTTGGTACCGTAAAATTTGACTTTAGTCCAAATTAGTAATCGGATCTTGTTTCTTTCGCAGTTTGAGTTTCGTTGCTCCGTTTGATTTGATTCTTTTTGCAAACCGGAGTTCTTAAGTTGAACTTTCTAGTTAGATCTTCTTATTTGCATTTTACCTGTGCATCTTTGCTTGATTGCTTATTTATGCCATTGTTTGTTTGTGATAGAGTTCCCGGAGTGCAAAGCGTGCTACTACGAGTCACTAGGTTTGCGGATCATCGGCAAGGCAAGTAACACATTGATCATACCCATTTATTAGCCAGTTTTTATGCATTAGATACAGTCCTCACACATTGCATGAGCAGGATCTCTTAACATGTGGGTTTGGGAAGTAGATGATGAGGTAGGACCTATTACCTGTTTTAATATCAAACCCTTGGGAGTTACTTCTACGTTATGCTTATTGCCATGCTATGCTCGTAGACGTGGATTGGGTTTGAGTGTATCCATGACAAATGTGAGTTGTTAAGTAATGGTTCAACTTAAGGTGGCAACTTTAATACACATCTGGGTGGATTGCTTGTTTGGGCACCCGGAGAATCCAATGTTGTCCTAGGATATCCCGGAGTACCCGTGTGATCATCCTACGGTCTGCCACCCAGGCTCAAAGGGATCATATGATTATTCATGCTAGAAACTTCCATGTGCAGCCACAAGCCATTATGGGCTCTGGCATAGTTGAGTATGTTGTGTGACCTCTTTCAGTGGTGGGCTAGCAGATGTAGAGGGAAAGTAGGTGTAACTGTCCATCCAGAGTAAAGAGTTAATGCTTCTGAAAGACTGTGTCTCGCTCATCCGTTTCTCAAACACCATGTAGTGCGAGAAATCCAACGGAGGCGATCGAGTCTTGTGGGGAAAAGTGCGCAAACCTCTGCAGATTGTACAAACTAATCATGGTTAGCCGTGTCCCCGGTTATGGACATCTTGAGCATCTAGTACTTGGATTATCCTATTGTATCTCATCACTCTAATTTAATTTGTTGGGTTGATAAATACCTTTAATTGGGATTGAGTTGGAGGAACCTTCCCAATGATGTTTCAACTACCATGATAGTTAAATAAAATGTATTCCTTTGTTGTAGGGGAAAATTGGCTTTTCGTAAAAACATATAACCATAGAGCCTGCACCAGCCATATATGCATATAGTGATAGTATTTATCTGTTCATTGCTCTACTATGTTATATTGCCAGCATATTCCATGTGCTGACCCGTTCTCGGGCTGCAACGTATTATGTTGCAGACTTTTCAGACGACGAGTAAGGTGCCATAGGTCGTTTATCATGCACTCAGCTATGCCGTTGGAGTTGATGGACTCACTTTATCTTCCAAGCCTTCCGTTGTTATCGTGTTAGATGGCCTTAAGCCATATTTACTGTAATAAGTTCTCTTTGGAGACATTCGATGTAATAAGTGTGTGATTGCTACTCTGTTATAAATCCTTCGAGTACTGTGTGTGTCAGCATTACAGATCCAGGGATGACACTGAAGCATAGAGACTTGACCGTTTGAGGTCGGGTCGCTACAATGGGCATACCAAAAACGGATCTATGTTTATCTTTCTCATCGGGTTTGGTAGCTTCACCAACGAAGTAAATAACATGCCCATCTAAATTTTCAACCAGTAGATTTTCAACGGATCTATGTTTATCTTTCTCATCGGGTTTGGAAATTTTCAACGGAGATGATCTGGCAAAAGAACTTGAGAAGGACAAGCACGATCGTAAGTAACCACCGGAGACATGAACAAAACTTGAAGAGTTTGGCGATGTTGAAGATTTGTTGACCTTTAGAAGGCTAAACCCCTATTATATACCTACGTTAGATGCGACGTTTATGAGCTGTAATTTGTTTGATGTTTTTTCCGACAACCACAGTAAAAAAATATGTCTTTTCAAAACTTTTGTTTGTATTGTGTGTATCCCTCTCTATCTCTCTTATCCCACCCCAAAACCCATGGACCAAATAGAGGAGAAATGGAGATGAAACCATATTTTCCTAGACCGATAAGTCAATTGGAGACAGACCGATGGATCCAGAACATGGAAGGTCATATGGAGTATAAAACGATAGTCGGAAAGGACATGGCCCAGCATGCTCTTCAGTGCTTTGTAAGAGTTGCTGCTACTTGGTGGAGGATGTACCAAACCATCAATGGATGGCAAAGAGTAACCACTTGGGAAGAATTTAAGTTGACTCTACAAAGATCTCGTCTTGTGTCCCAGAAGTTGAGGCCTTATGGAAAGGATATGAAGAAACCTTGTGCATACAAGATTTGTGGAGAAATAGGACACAACCATAAAGAAAACAAGGACGAATACCCTCATAAGCGGAGGATCACCAAAGGAGTTAGCCGAGGATCTCAGGAAACTTCGGTTGGGGATTGTTCCCAAAGGTTTTTGTTGCAGTAATGGAAGTTCAGTCTACATTGTTGGGAAAGATTCGTGAAGCTCAGAAGGATGACAAAGAGATTGCTGAGGTAGAAGAGAGGATGAGCAAAGGAAAGGCCAAAGGTTTTCGTAAGGATGAGCATGACACAGTTCGAGGACCGTGTATATGTGCCCAATAAATGCAAAGATCAGGAAGTTAATACTTCAGGAGGCTCATGACTCACCATACTCGATTCGCCCTAGAAACACCAAGATGTATTTGGATTTGAAGGAGCGTTTCTGGTGGACTGGTATGAAGAAGGATATTGTGGAGTATGTAGTCATAGGTGATGTATGCAAGAGAGTAGAGACAGAGCATCAGAAGCCAGCATGATTACTACAGCCTATGCCGATACCCGAATGGAAGTGGGATAGGCTTGACATGGATTTCATTACCGGATTTCCGATAACCCAATCGGGATATGATTCTATTCTGGGTAGTAGTTGATTCGCTTGACCAAAGTGGCTCACTTTATCCCAGTGAAAACCACCTATACAAGTGCGAAGTTGGCCAAGAATATATATGACCAGGAGCGTATGTCTGCATGGAGTTCCGAGGACCATCGTATCAGATAGAGGAACACAGTTTACCTCAAAGTTTTGGAATCAGTTGCACCAGACTTTGGGTACTAGGCTAGAGTTGAGTACAGCCTTTCATCCGCAGACAGATGGATAGACCGAGAGATTCAATCATATTCTGGAGGACAAGTTGAGAGCATGTGCGCTAGATTATGGATCTAGTAGGGATGATAATCTACCTTACGCGGAGTTCTCATACAACAACAGTTACCAAGCCAGTTTGAAGATGGCCTCTTTTGAAGCTTTGTATGGGAGAAGGAGCCAGACACCGTTGATGTGGGATGAAGTTGGAGACCGTCAGTTTTTTGGACCAAATGTGATCAAGGAGTCAGAAGAGAATGTTAAGTTGATTCGAGATAGACTGAAGGTAGCTCAGTCGAGGAAGAAGAGTTATGCAGACTCAAAAACGCAAGGAGGTAGTCTATGAAATTGGAGACAGAGCATGTGTTCGTGTGTCCCCTCTACGAGGAATTAAACGATTTGGAGTTAAAGGAAAGTTAGCCACGAGATTTGTAGGACCATACCGAGTTTTGGAGCGTATGGGAGAAGTGGCCAACAAGTTGGAGTCACCCGAAGGATTGTCAGGAGTTCATGATGTGTTTCACGTTTCCTAGTTGAATAAGTGCCATGCAGGGATGGCCAATATTCCCCTGAAGGATGCTTGACCCTGGAAAGGATAATGATGTTCCACGAAGTGGAGTGTGGACTTCAAAAGTATATGTTTTATCTCGGTATGTGGGATACCCCAAGAATATGAAGGGATGAAGTAATGTGGGATATAAAGGGGTATCATGTTGTTAATATGGAGCAATTGTAAATCCATGATGAGTCCGAGTAATCACGTCTTAGTTTGGTGCCAATAGAAGGAAGAAGGACAATAAGATTGGATGGATTTAAGAATGCTAGGAAGCTGGATGTTGGAATAAGGATCAGTTGCCCTGATGATGAATTCAAGGTTTGCAAGTGATGAGATGGTCCATAACCCACAGACCCAGGACCTACCAAGAAGCAAGCACATTCTTGCTGAAGAAAAAACCCTGGAAGAAGTTACGATTTTATCGATAGATGATTTTATAGGAGTTTACGCAAAACTTGAGAGTTGTGAAGGAACGATTGATTGTTTGTTTGGCTTGCAGAACCAATGGATTTAAATGAACTTAGTTCATTGACAAGAGAAATTCTGCAATGCTTGTGAGGATGGCCGAGAGTTAGAATGCGAGATTCGCTAAACCATATACAAGGTAATAATTTGGGTGCGGGATGGATTGATCACCATACCGACTTACTCTTATTGTTCGCCTTGCTATATGGGATGGTAAATCTGAGTGACTTACCTATAGTAAAGAGACAACAATCAAAACCCTGTTTAAACCGTAGAATGGTATAAGAATTGTTCCCCTTGTACAAGGCAGCTGTTGCCAACGGTAGGTTATATGATGAGGATCAACCCAGACCCATTTCCTGCAGGAGAAACCATAAATTGCTGACCACCATGAGATATCGATATTTAGTTAGTATTGGCGCCAGACCCGTCAGCTAAGAAGACCCAGTCTCAGAATAACCTTATTAGGATGAAAGGACAGAAGAATTGAGGAAAAAGGTTATGCCGCTACCGGAAGAGCCAGAGAAGGAATTTATCTGAAAATCTGAGAAGACCGACACTGTAAACAATAAGGATGGAGTATATGAGTTTTGATGAAACCGTAACCATGTTTCTATGGGTGGTAGCACCCCAGACCCCTGTAACGATCGATGGATTTTGAGGAGACCCCAAACCCAACCTATTTCTTTCTAGCCTCTCCGAATCTCGAGGACGAGATTCATTTTAAGGGTGGTAGGTTTGTAACATCCCAAAATTATAAATTTTGGAATGTTATAATAAATAGATAGATTTGATTGATTGTTTGATTGATTAAGTGTAATTGAGTGAAATTCGAAACTTTTTGAAAGTTAAATGAGAGGGAATAAAAGGACTTTCCCAAAATTTCATCTTTGCTTTCTGATCTCCATGAATTCAAATTCTTTTCAAATACAAAACCCTTGAGCGAAGATGATATGACTTCTTCCATTTCATTAAATGAAAGGGTATTTGAAAATATTTGAATTTCATTTGGAAATATTTCAATTCATAAACTTCATGCAACTCAATGATTTTCATGAGAGAAGATAAAATGACTTCTTCAAATTTTATGAAATATGAGTTGGGAGTTTCAAAGAATTAAATTCAAAGTCCTTTTGAAATTATTTTTAATTTGGAGTTATTTGGGTTTTATTCAAATTATTTTTCACCAAAAATAAAATATATGGAAAATAGGGTAACATGATTCCCTACAATAGAAAATTGGAGAGAAATAAATTTGAATTCATTTTGGTATTTTTAAAATGTTTTTTTATTGGATTTTAGTAGGGCAGTAGCACTCTTTGCTTTATTTGAATTTGTGTGTATTTTATTTGACTCTAGAAAAATGTGCATGTTGTACTAAATCTTTTTCTGAAAATTTTGATATATTATATGCCTATATAAATTTATTTATTTATTTTTGTTTTATTTATTTTTTTCGTCTGGAAAATCTTTATAAAAAAAACTTCTTTCCCCGCGGGCCAACTGGGCCGAAGCCCAGCCAGCCGGCCTAGCCCAGCGCTGCGCCCCGCTCGTCCCCGATCACGGGCGGACTCCGCCCGCCATATGCTGCGCCGCCGCCATGGATGCCGTGCGCCGCCCGGCCTCCTCCTGCCCCCTTCTCCAGGCACCAGAGCCGCCCCGCCCGAACCGGTAATAAAACCGACCGGTTTTCGTTTCGTTTTTTTATATAAAACTTGTTTTTTATTTACTAGCTATTTAGCGAACGTTCGTTAGGTTAGATTCAGCAGTGAACAGTTTTGTCAGTTAGCGTTCGGCAGCGAACGTTCGCCCGTAGAGTTTTCTTTTTCTTTTTAGTTTCTGCCAGGGACCCGTTTGTGAATAATTATTTACAAATCAGCCCCTAGTTTTCAAACGACCACATCTTTTTACTCGTTTGTCCAAATCCAACGAAACCAATGCTCACTTCTTTATTACGATCCCCTCTATCCAGTAAAACAACTTAAACATGTTTTTGAAAATTTTAAAATTTGAATTAGAACAGATTTGTATTCAAATTTCGTTCAACCATAACTTGAGTTTCGTAGCTCCGTTTGAGTTGTTTCTTTTTGCAAATCGAAGCTCCCGAACTAAACTTTCTGATAATGCCAAATTCATATAATTTTGGTACTGTTAGAAATTGTTTTATGTTGCAAGAGTTATTTGCTTGGTTTTCATGTTTTCTGAATCATATTCTTCGTTCTTTTCGATGTTTTTAGTGATTGCTTATGTGTGGTTACTATTGATTGCTTACGATAGATTGACCGGAGTGTGACGAGTAGAACTATCAAGAGTTTTGAGTGCGAATCATCTTCACCAATTGTACAGGCAAGTTCACACTTTGATCATATCCCTTTCATACCCAGTTTTTATGCATTAGTTTCACCCTCGAACATTGCATGAGTAGGATTGATAACATGTGGGTATTGGGAAGTAGTTGATGAGGTAGGAACCTATTGCCTTGCATTCAAACCTTGGGAGTTACTTCTACATTGCTTATATTGTCATGCTATGCTCGTAGACGTGGATTGGGTTTGAGTGTATCCATGACAGATGTGAGATTGTTATTTAATGTTCAACTTAAGGTGGCAAATTTAATACACATCTGGGTGGATTGAGGAACCTGGGTATTCCAGCGATTGCCTGTTTTGCTTTATGGACCGCCACCCAGGCTCAAAGGGATTATGAAATTATTCATACTAGAAACTTCCGTGTGCAACCACAAGCTACTATGGGCTCTAGCATAGTTGATTAAGTCATGCAAACTCTTACAGTGGTAGACTAGCCGATGTAGGGGAAAGTAGGTGTAACAGTCTATCCAATCGTAAGGTGCTAGTGCTTCTGAAAGACTATGTCTCGGTCATCCGTTTCTCAAACACCATGTAGTGCAAGAATCCCAATGGAGGAGATCGAGTATTGTGGGGAAAAGTGCGCAAACCTCTGCAGAGTGTATAAACTAATCATGGTTAGCTGTGTCCTCGGTTATGGACAGTCTTGAGTATCTAGTACTTGGATTATCATGCGAATCTCATCATGTGACTTTAATTATTTTTGTTGGGTTTTAATGATGATGCTTAATTGGGATTGAGAGGGTGTATACACTCTCAATGTTTAACAACCACCATGATAGTTAAATAAAATTTATTCCTTTGCAGTAGGGAAAAATTGGCTTTTCGCAAAAACCTTATAACCATAGAGCTTTTCCACCAGCCATATATGCATGTAGTGATAGCCATTATTCATCATTTCTCTATGGTGTGAATTTGCCAGTACATTCAATGTACTGACCCTTTGTGGCTGCAACGTCTCATGTTGCAGGATTATCTTACGATGAGTAAGTGATACGTTAGGGTTACGATTTTCTACACTCAACTTTGCCGTTGGTGTTGATGGGAATCCACAACCTTGTTACTTCCGCTATTTGGATTGAGGTAATAGTATTTACGTTACTTTATACATGTGATTTACCTCTGTTATAAATCCTCGAGTACTGTGTGTGTTAGCATACCGATCCAGGGATGACACTTAAGCACAGAGACTTGACTGTCTGAGGTCGGGTCGCTACATTAACCATAGCAACACTAGGTTCTACTTTATTTGTTCAGTAGGTTTAGGTGCTCTAATATTACTTTTAGTGACCACGGTTGAGACCTTACAATGTTCCTTTATCTTACCAGGGAAAGGTGGGTTTTCAATATAAGCAGTAGGAACAACTGGATCAACACTATAAATAATAGTTTCATCTTTAGTTATTACCGGTTCTTTAGTTTCTTATTTAATAGGTGGGTGATATTTAAACCACTTCTCCTTAGGAAGATCAACATGAGTAGCAAATGATTCACAAAAGTAGGCTACTATCTCATAGTCAAGTCCATATTTAGTGCTAAACTTTTGAAAAGCATCGGTATTCGTAAAAGATTAACACAATCAAACTTAAGCTTAATACCTAACTCTTTACCTTCATCGAGTTCCCAATCTTCATAGTTGCGTTTAATTCTTTCCAAGAGATCCCACCTGAATTCAATAGTCTTCTTCATAAAAGAATCGGCACAAGAAGTATCAAGCATGGATTGATCATTACGAGAAAGTTGGGCATAGAAGTTCTGTATGGTAATTTCTCTCGACAGCTCATGATTGGGGCATGAATATAACATTGACTTAAGCCTCCCCCAAGCTAGAGCGATACTTTCTCCTTCACGAGGCCAAAAATTATATATATAATTCCAATCATGATGAACTAGATGTCTAAGATAATTTTTTTGATGGAATTCCAATTTCAACTGATTCCAATTCCAAGATACAATATCATCGCATAGCATATACCATGTTAATGCCTTTTCCTTCAAAGATAAAGGGAAAACCTTCTTCTTAGCTTCATCTCCGGATAAACCTGCAAGCTTAAACAATCCACAAATTTCATCCTCATATATCAAGTGCATATCACGATGTTCGGTTCCATCTCCTACATAAGGATTAGCTAGCAATTGTTCTATCATACCCAAAGGAATTTCATATTCAGTATTTTCAGTAGGTGCAGTGGGTTGAGGGGTAACTAATTGTGGTTCTGATGGAGCTGAAGATACCCCGAACAAACCCCTCAAAGGATTGTTCTCCATAGTAACAAGTGACAATAAATTTCACACGTAGTAATAATTCTTCCTTTACCAATTTCCACTTACTAAGAGCGCTTCACTCCCCGGCAAAGGCGCCAGAAAAGAGCCTTGATGAACCACAAGTATAGGGGATCAATCATAGTCCTTTCGATAAGTGAGAGTGTCGAACCCAACGAGGAGCAGAAGGAAATGACAAGTGGTTTTCAGCAAGGTAATGTGTGCAAGCACCGAAATTGTAAGTAACAGATAATTTAGCAGCAGGATAATTTCTAACAAAGACATAACGGTAACGGCAAATAATATGCAGCAAGATAGCCCAATCATTTTGTGGCAAAGGACAGGCCATAACGGTTTCTTATAATAAGCAAACTGTTCTTAAGGGCACACGCGAATTTCATCTAGTCACTTCCACCATGTTGGCTTGATTTGTGTTCACTACTTTGATAATTTGTTATGTGGGTGGATCGGTGCTTAGGTGCTGTTCTGTAAGTGCATCTAGTGCCCTTTAGTGATTTTGGTGTATTGAAGACTTATAGGTTAAGGGACAAATGCGTTTGTGAGTGTACACAGGTCCATAAGTCTATGAGGAGTTTGATATCTACAGAGAAAGTCGACCCCTAAAAATGAATGTCTTCGACTGAAGACATTAGATTTCTGAAGACTTTTTGAAGACTTTGAAAGTGAAGAAATTGGTGTGACCATGAAGACTTGGATTTCATGCGAGGAACATGAAGCGTGAAGACTTTTTTTTGTAGTTTCGTTTTCTCTTTCCTGAGTCTTAGGAAACACCGTACTATTAAAGGGGGTCGAGGAAAAACTAAGGAAAAGTTTCCAAGTGATGCTCATCTCAAAACCCTACACCTACCAATTACTTCGAGTGAAGCCATTATAAATCTCATACAGTTCAGTCAATTTCTTCAGTGACAAAGACGAAGATCTTTGGGTCTCTGAGGAATTTGTTCTGACTGAGGATTTAGGAATTCGCCAGTGCGGATTGCCTACAAGTGTGGAACATGATAGCCGTGAGGAATTTGAGCCTCAGATTTCTGACCGTTGCTGTGCTACGCGCCAGCTGTCCCAAAATATCTACCCACCTAACGGTCATATCATTGAAGGGCATTTATGTCTTATCATGTCGTGCTGCTCCCTAGGCTATAAATATCCGCCCCCTACAACCACTAGCTGGTTGGCTGCTCCGAGAGAAACTAACACTTGTCATTGAGAGCATCCCATCCTCTGAGGACTTTGAGCGAAAATCATCAAGTGAGGAAAACCCATACCCAAACACCTAAAAACCCAAAGTATTGAGCATCAGTGAAGAAATTGTTCCTGTGTGGATCCGACGCTTGTTACCTTTGAAGATTGTGCATCTTCCAGACGGTTAGGCGTCATGGTCTAGAGCATCCAAGAGGAAACTATGGATCGCCGAGTGACCGAGTTTGTGAAGGTTTGGAAGTCACCTGAAGACTTACCACGAGTGATTGGGCGAGGTCTGTGTGACCTTAGCTCAAGGAGAATATGGTGAGGATTGTGTGTCCTCAGGTTTAAGTACCTAGCCGCTCCAACCAGACATACAACTGTCACAACAGTTGGAACTGGTCTACCAAATCATTGTCTTCACCGAGCTAACTGGTTCTATTTCCTCAACCCTTCCATTTCCTCATTATTGTGTTGTGTGCTTGTTCATATCTGTTTGAAGACTTTGACTGAAGACTTTCTCAATTTCCTCAGTTCAATTTCTTCAGTTTGTTTGTCGTCATCCTATTTTATCATGTGCTTACGCTTTCTGTACTCTGTGTCTGTTTTCATTTCATCATGATGTCCATGTTTATGTTATGGCATGCATGCATCTGAGTACTTATTCCGCTGCAAGTAGTTCTTTGCTTAGGAATTTCCTCACCCTGAAATTCCTCAGTGAACAATTCATAAAAATTGCCTATTCACCCCCCTCGAGTCGACTTAACGCACTTTCAATTGGTATTAGAGCTAGGTACCCCCTTGTTATGTGTGATTTTGGTTTAACCATCTGGAGTTTTAGTTATGCCGACCACAGGAATGAAGACTGTGTCATGCCCCATCTTTGACGGTCATGATTATCCCAAGTGGAAGGCCATGATGAAGAAGCGACTCGTGGCGATAAACAGCGAGCTGTGGACCGTCAGTGAGATTGGTCTTACCGATCTGTGCAAGATGGCGGAGGCTGATGACATTCACAAGTACACTCTTCTCAACCTCACAGCGAAGGACATCATATGCTCCTGTCTGTCTCAAAATCAGTTCAGGAACATTCTGCATCTCAGCCATGCGAAGCTTATCTGGGACCGACTCTCTGTGGTCTATGAAGGTCATAAAACTGATCGTGATCCCTGGTTTGAGGATCTCATGGTATCGTGTAAGGCTATGACTTTCGAGTCAGAACCATCACCCTCTGCACCATGTCTTATGGGAAAAAGTGCCAAGGTAACTGAATGCTACCTATTTGAGTCTAGTGATGATGAATCCTGATGAATTTGGACCTAGCTACACCAAACTTGCTTACCTTGCCACTAAACAACAAAGAGCTTTGGAAAAACTTCAACATATGCTTGATGAGGGCGATGATATGTTGGGTGAAGAAATGGATAACACTAAAACTTTGACTGAAAATCTTCAGAGACTTCAGTCTAAGTTTGACAATCTTCAAAGTCATCATAACACTCTCTTATCTGATCATGAGAAGCTTTCTTAAGAATTTCTTCAAAGAAAGCAAGATCTTGAGAAGCTAAGGGTGAGCTATGAAGATCTTCAGAAGGAGCGTGATTCATTACTAGCTCAACAAATCAGCGCTGCTCAGGAAGAATTTATTCCTCCTTGTTTGAAGTGCATTGAACATGAATCTGCTAATTCTTCACCTGAAAGTTCAAATGCTTCTATTGCTGCAAATTCCTCACATGTCTCTGCTATCACTAATTCCTCATCTGAGGATATTGCTAGTATCACTGACAATGCAGGGCTGAAGGAATTGTATATGACAGGCATGTACAAAAGCCTCAAAGGGGACCAGGCTCTTTGTTATGTGCTTAAAAAGCAGATCTTCAACAGGAACCCTAGGAAAGAGGGTATTGCCTTTGAGAGGAAACTCAATGCTGAAGGAACATACTGGAAGCCTGAGCAGTATCCCAAAACCTCATGGGTTGCTGCAAAGGGACCTCCAGTAAATCCATCTACTCTATCTGGCTTTACATGTGAATCTCCTCATTTTTTTGATGAGTCATTTGACTCAAATTATAAGCTAGTCAAAAATCAGAATGGTGAAGTATTTGCCAGATATGTTGGCACTAACTGCAAGAATAGTTCCCCTATGAAGAAAATCTGGGTTCCCGAAAGGTGCCTTGAAAGTCTTCAGGTGAATGTCATCATGACACCACGTGTGAAGAATAGGAACCCCATATCAAATTCTTCATATGGATCCAAGTCCTCATACGGACCGAATTCCTCTCATGGATCAAATTCCTCAAAAGGATCAAAATCCTCATATGAACATCATCGTGCTAACACTTCTGTTTCGCAGGGAAGATCTAAGGGCTACGAATATGAGCATTATTCTTCTAACAATTATGTTCATAAATCCTCGAAGAACTTCTCTCGTTATTCATATGCTTACCCTAACTCCTCTTATGTGAAACGAAGTGGACTGGCTTCTATGCCACCGTTCTCTTATGGAGCTCGCAGAATGATGAACTCTTTGCCACCCCTTCAGATGTGGGTGGTGAAGAAAAAGAACTAATCTCTTATGCAGGGTCAGGTCTCCAGACGTGCTTAAACTTTTGAAGAATTTGCTGGAGACCTGAAGATGCTTGAAAGGATGCAAGCTAATCATGAAGAAATGAACTTTCATTTCTCACACCCTCATACTGTTCTATCTGTTCTATTGCTTGATGAAATTGATTGCTACCTCTTGAGCACTGCGTTGGTTTTCCCTTGAAGAGGAAAGGGTGATGCAGTAAAGCAGCGTAAGTATTTCCCTCAGTTTTTGAGAACCAAGGTATCAATCCAATAGGAGACCACGCACGAGTCCCTCGCACCTACACAAAAAAAATCCTCGCAACCAACGCAATAAAGGGGTTGTCAATCCCTTCACGGTCACTTACGAGACTGAGATCTGATAGATATGATTAGATAATATTTTTGGTTTTAAGCATGCATCACGATGGCTTTTTTGTTCCTTAAGCTCATTTCCAAAGAAATTATTATGCTCAAATTGTAAAACCATAAAACTCCTGACGTTGCTTTCGATCTCTTCTAACCTGTTAAGGTGAAGATCTCCAAATCTAGGTAGAGCCATCGTGACAAGCAAACAATCCAACACACGAGCAAACAAGAAGCGAGCGAGAAAAAGGCGAACGGAAAAGAGAGGGCGAATAAAACGGCAAGGTGAAGTGGGGGAGAGGAAAACAAGAGGCAAATGGCAAATAATGTAATGCGGGAGATAAAGGTTTGTGATGGGTACTTGGTATGTTGACTTTTGCGTAGACTCCCCGGCAACGGCACCAGAAATCCTTCTTGCTACCTCTTGAGCACTATGTTGGTTTTCCCTTGAAGAGGAAAGGGTGATGCAGTAAAGCAGCGTAAGTATTCCCATCAGTTTTTGAGAACCAAGGTATCAATCTAGTAGGAGACCACGCACGAGTCCCTCGCACCTACAAACAAAAAAATCCTCACAACCAACGCAATAAAGGGGTTGTCAATCCCTTCACGGTCACTTACGAGAGTGAGATCTGATAGATATGATTAGATAATATTTTTGGTATTTTTATGATAAAGATGCAAAGTAAAATAAAAGGCAATAAAAATAGCTAAGCGTTGGAAGATTAATATGATGGAAAATAGACCCGAGGGCCATAGGTTTCACTAGTGGCTTCTCTCGAGAGCATAAGTATTACGGTGGGTGAACAAATTACTGTTGAGCAATTGATAGAATTGAGCATAATTATGAGAATATCTAGGTATGATCGTCTATATAGGCATCACGTCCGAGACAAGTAGACCGACTCCTGCCTGCATCTACTACTATTACTCCACACATCAACCGCTATCCAGCATGCATCTAGAGTATTAAGTTCATAAGAAAAGAGTAACGCTTTAAGTAAGATGACATGATGTAGAGGGATAAACTCATGCAATATGATATAAACCCCATCTTGTTATCCTCGATGGCAACAATACAATACGTGCCTTGCTGCCCCTACTATCACTGGGAAAGGACACCGCAAGATTGAACCCAAAGCTAAGCACTTCTCCCATTGCAAGAAAGATCAATCTAGTAGGCCAAACCAAACATAGATAAACTTGATAATAAACCCACAATTCATCGGTCTCAACAAACACACCGCAAAAGAAGATTACATCAAATAGATCTCCACAAGAGAGGGGGAGAACATTGTATTGAGATCCAAAAAGAGAGAAGAAGCCATCTAGCTAATATCTATGGACCTGAAGGTCTGAGGTAAACTATTCACACATCATTGGAGAGGCTATGGTGTTGATGTCGAAGCCCTCCGTGATTGATGCCCCCTCCGGCGGAGCTCCGGAAAAGGCCCCAAGATGGGATCTCACGGGTACAGAAGGTTGCGGCGGTGGAATTAGGGTTTTGGCTCCGTGTCTGGTATTTTGGCGGTACGTAGGTATATATAGGAGGAAGAAGTACATCGGTGGAGCAACATGGGGCACACGAGAGTGGAGGGCGCGCCCCCCTACCTCATGCCTTCCTGGTTGCTTTCTTGATGTAGGGTCCAAATCCTCTGGATCACGTTCGTTCCGAAAATCACGTTCCCGAAGGTTTCATTCCGTTTGGACTCCGTTTGATATTCTTTTTCTGCGAAACTCTGAAATAGGCAAAAAAAATTAGCAATTGTGGGCTGGGCCTCCGGTTAATAGGTTAGTCCCAAAAATAATATAAAAGTGATAAAAAAGCCCATTAATGTCCAAAACAGAATATAATATAGCATGGAACAATAAAAAATTATAGATACATTGGAGACGTATTAATGATCTGATGAAATTGATGTCATATTCTTCACTGATGAAGTATATTAGTTCGTAAGCTGCGCTGATTCATCGGCAGGATGATCAACCCAAAGCCATTGAGTGGATCCTGGATAGTGGATGTACAAATCACATGACTGGTGACAAGAATCTATTGATGGACGCTCCCTTATCTCCATCGCATCTGAAGCATATCACCTACGCTGACAAAGGCAAAAGCATGGTATTGGATCTAGGTAAGGTTGAGATCTCAAAGGATCGACACATGGACAAAGTCATGCTTGTCGAGTCCTTAGGATTCAACCTCATGTCAGTCTCAATGCTTTGTGATCTTGACATGGTTGTTATCTTTGGCAAGTATCGTTGTGTTGTGATCATGGAAGTTGACCATTCCAAAGTCTTCGAAGGCTTTAGGAGAGGAGATCTGTATATTGTTAATTTTTCTTCAGGACCACAACCAGCTATATGTCTACTTGCAAAAGCTTCAGAAGGCTGGCTCTGGCATCGACGACTTGGTCATGCTGGCACGAGGAAATTGCACACGCTCGCAAAGAAGAAGCATGTCACTGGCATTGAGAATGTCAAATTCCTCAGGGATCACTTGTGCGGAGCCTATGAAGCTGGAAAGATGACAAAGGCTAAGCATCCAGCGAAGACTATCATGACAACTGCTAGACCATTTGAATTGCTTCACATGGATCTATTTGGTCCTAACCATTATTCTGCATTCACTAATGAAACATCTCTATATGGCTTTGTTATTGTTGATGATTACTCTCATTACACATGGGTACATATCGTCACTTACAAACGTGAAGTGCAGGAAGTTTTCAAACGATTTTCCTCGAGGGCTTCAACCAACTTTGGTGTGAAGGTCAAGCACATCAGAAGTGACTATGGAACCGAGTTCAAGAATACTGGTCTTGATGACTATCTTGATGAACTTGGTATTACTCATGAGTAATCTGCTCCTTATACTCCTTAGTAGAATGGTGTCATGGAGCGCAAGAACAGGACTCTTGTTGAGATGGCTCGCACTATTCTTGATGAATACAAGGCACCTCGTCATTTCTGGACTGAGGCAATTGATACTGATGCCGGGGAAATCTGGCTCCTCGAGCACCTATGGGGACGGAGCCCCTTCTCGGTTCGGCGGGGGGCGGAGGTCGCGCAAAGAGCGGATCGAGGCGAGGCACGCGAGGGGTTTTACCCAGCTTCGGAGCTCTCCGGAGAGATAATACTCCTACTGCTGCTTTGTGGATTGTATTGAGTTCTTGCTCGGGAGTGCTGGGTGCTACAGTACACACCAGCAGCTAACGAGACTGAGCATGAGTGTTCTACTGTTCGTCCTCCTGGGGGCGATCCCCCCTACGTTGTGCATGGGCCTCCTTTTATATGCTCAAGGGGTCTCCAACAGGTGGCAACGTAGGCAGGGGCAAAAATGGAAAGGTGGTGCGGTAGGTAAAGCTACCTACACAGTGAATCATACCTAACCCTGACGGCAGGGGACAAAGGCATTAAATGCCTATCTACGTCGCCCAGACGGTGCAGAAAAGGGGCCGTCAGGGGCGCCACCGCTTTCCACGATGGCGATCTTATCAGCACTGCATGCCACAGTGTCCCCCTGGCTGCACAGCCTCCCGCCACGTACGCCTGGAAGGGTCCCAGAGCGACACATAGGTGGGTGAGCTGGAGCGCAGGCACAGAGTGGTTGCTTGCCGCGGCAAATGCCTTTCCGCGGCCGTTGTCTTGCCGCGTTCGGGAGCTTGTCGCTCGCCGAGTCCTGCCGGGACACGTGGCGCGTCGCGGCAAGTTCTTTGAGATGCTCTGGTTGGCCTTCCTGGCAAGCTCCTCTTGCCGGGGTCTTGTGCCTCGAGTGGCCTTCCCGGCAAGGTCCTCTTGCCGGGGACTTGTCTCCTTGGCTTAAATACTTTGTTCTTGAATGGCTCCAAAGGAACCATAGAGGGCCTTGGCGGTCACCTGGCAAGCCTTGCCGCGGGGTGCTGTGACTGCCCGTGCACAAGTTCGGGATACTAGGGTACCCCTACTCTAGTACACCGACAGGAGCCCCCGGGCCTGGGCCATACACGGTGCCGAGCGCTGTTGGGCCAGGCCCAAAACAGGGCACGGGCACGCGCGGCGTGGGTCACGTCGTACCTTACTCCGCATCCACCACGCCCTCCCCGAATGGCACGCGTCGATTGCAGCGTCGTGGGAGAGGTCGTGGGTGGTTCCTTATTCGGAAAGACGGACCGTCCGCCCCCTCCCTCCTTATAAGCGGGGGGAACAGGGGCAGTTCGCCCATCTGCCTGTTGCTATTCCCTCCTCGAGAATCTCCGCCACTCCCCTTCTTCCCAAAACCGAAGGACAGCAGCGCCCCGCCCCCATCGCCACCAGCAGCACCAACACCGTCATTCTCCCTCACCATTCCCGTCATGGCTCCGAAAGCCGAGAAGGTGAAGTCGGCCAAGGTGCAGCGGCTCGCGGCGCTGCGAAAGGAGCGGGCAATCTTCCCTCCGAGGCTCGAGGCGGCAGAGCTGAAGGAGGACTTCTACCTCTTTTGGTCGACGGGGACGCGAGCGCATCCGCGCACGAAGGTACTCCCAGCCACTTCTTGGGATAAGTATCCCACTGGGTATCCCTTCTTCGCCTTATTCTTCTACTGCGGGCTCTGCCCGCCCTTTTCTGAATTCTTTTGTGATATCATGAACACCTACGGGCTCCACCTCCTTGACTTCACCCCCAATGCTGTCCTGACCATGGCAGTTTTCGCACATCTCTGCGAAAACTTTGTTGGGATCCATCCAAACGTAGCCCTTTTCCACCATTTCTTTTCTCCTCGGGTTGAGAAAGGAGAGCCTTTATCCGGCGGAATCGCCTGGATCTCGAAAGCCGGCAAGAAGGATGCTTATCTGGAAGGAGAGTTCCGCAGCAAGTGGGAGGAGTGGAGGGCGGACTGGTGCCTGATTGTCGAGGAGAATCCGCAGCCGTTTACTGCTCTGCGCGAAACCCCAGTAGTGCGCAGCAATGATTGGTGTAGCTTGGCCCCGGAAGACGACAGACTCAAGATTGTTGTCGCCCGGATCCTACGCCTCAGGCCTGCTGGGCTTACTGTAGGAGCGGTTGGCGCAGATTTTCTCCGCCGCCGCATCGCCCCCCTGCAGGAGAGGAGGAGACCCGCCTGGGAGTTCCAGAATGCGGCGGACATCATGAGGTTGCGGCCGGGCCTCAACTTCAACTTCACTGTCCTGGAGCTCAATGCGATGCTCCAGGAGCCGTTCAAGCACGACCCACAACATCCCGAAGTGTTCAGGTTGCCGAGGGGTGTCGTTCCGCTGTGCAACAACTCCGCGCTCGATCGCATCCGTGCAATGATGCCGTTGTGCGACTCGCACGGAATTGATCCAGCCTGGATAGAGCCTGCAGACGATGTCGTGCGGGCGTTCTTCGATAACTTGATAGAGGTGCCGGTCGACGCCGATGAGAAGAGGGGCCTCACCCGGGACACTACCGAAGATGAGCTCAAGTGCATCGCCACCAGGCTGGAAGAGGCGGCGGCAGCCGCCGCTGCAGGCGAGTTTGGGTTCACCGTGGAGGAGGCAGATGCAGCAGAGGCGGCAAGCCTTGCCGATCGAGAGGAGCTTGCCGGCGAGAAGAGGTCTGCCGGGCATGACGTCGGGCCGAGTGGGCCCGCCGAGGATACGAGCGGCTCGTTAGAGATCGGCTCCTCTTCCTCTTCGTCTTCGGACAGCTTGCCGCAGGCAGAGCCCCCGGCTCCTCAAGCAGAGCCCCCGACTCCACAAGCAGAGCCCCCGGCTCCACAAGCAGAGCCCTCGGTTCCGCCAACAGAGCCCCCGGCTCCAAGAAGGCGTCTTCGCAAGGCCGGGGACGTAGCGGAGCGGCGGATGATTCAGCCCCCGCCGCGCCGCATGACACGCTCCACCGCGGCAAGTTTTGTTGCCGCGGGAGCGCCTCACGCTGCGGCAGCAACTGGAGCGGGATCCTCCCGGTCCGCTGCTCCAGCTCCCGCCAAGCGGCTAAGAGATCCTACTCCTCCGCCTCCTTGTGCCGGAAGTGGGCTGGGCTTTGACTTCCCCGCTGTCGGTGTCAAAACCGGCGGATCTCGGGTAGGGGGTCCCGATCTGTGCGTCAAGGTCGGATGGTAACAGGAGACAAGGGACACTTTATTTTACCCAGGTTCGGGCCCTCTCGATGGAGGTAAAACCCTACTCCTACTAGATTAATATTGATGATATGGGTAGTACAAGAGTAGATCTACCACGAGATCAAGGAGGCTAAACCCTAGAAGCTAGCCTATGGGTATGATGATGGTTATGATGTGTTCGTCCTACGGACTACAACCCTCCAGTTTATATAGGCACCGGATAGGGTTAGGGTTACACAGAGTCGGTTACATTGGTAGGAGATCTTGAATATCCGCACGCCTAGCTTGCCTTCCACGCCAAGGAAAGAACCTTCCGGACACGGGACGAAGTCTTCAATCTTGTATCTTCATAGTCCTGGAGTACGGCTGAATATATAGTTCGGCTATCCGAACACCCCCTAATCCAGGACTCCCTCATCCACGCTCAGCTCCGACGAGGAAGAAGAAGAGTAAGATTCTTGTTGTACTTGTATGTCTTCAATACTTGCTGTCTTGTCTTGTATCTCATTTTCTTTACTCTAAACCTATTCCTTTTTAGGACTCTGGCCCAGAGAATGGCCAAGAGAGCCAAGGTCCCGGTGATTGTCATCGAGGATGATCCCACCGTGCCAGCAGGGGGTGCGCCCGAGACAAACTTACCGGACCCGACAGCTGTTCTTCAGGGCGGCCCCCAGCGCAGCCCCCAGCGTAAGTATATGGTTTACTTCCCGTTGTTAGGCGTGCACGGATACTCTTTGCTCGCTGATATCTGACTGTTGGCTTGTGTAGGAGCAGAGCAGCCCCACCAGGAGCGTCCGGACGCCGCCCCTGACATGCCATCTGCTTCGACTACGCCGCCAAGGGAGGGTTCTCCGGCAAAGGAGAAGTCTTCAACAAGGGAGAGCTCCCCGGAAAGGGAGAAGTCTCCGACGAGGGAGAGCTCCCCGGCAAGGGAGAAGTCTCCGGCAAGGGACAGTACCAGCGACCCCCCGGCAGCGGAGATCCCAACTACCGAGCCTGGCACAGGTACTCCTTGCTTCCAAACTTCCCTTGGGTTCTTCTTTTTGGATATTTTCTTGACTTTTTTTCCTTTTTCGGCCGTCAGATCCATCTACTGTGGAGCCGATGGAGACCAAGGTCACTATTAATGATGCCGCCGCCACCAAAGAAGCGGCCGGCGCTGATGATCCCGCCGGCGAAGAGGCCGCCAGGGCTGCCGCCGCAGCAGCCGACGAGGGGTCCGGCGATCGTACTGACGACCCTGAGGCCGCAGGAGCGACAGGCGCTACACCGACCGCCGATGGCCCCAGCCAGGCGTCTACTTGAAGGCTGGCGATGGCGTCTTCATCAACCTCCTCTGGGCGTCAACGTCCAGGGCGCCGGTCGAAGGAGAAAGCTTCGACGTGGAGGTGCTCGCCTCCGCTGGGCTGACGCTGGTCGACGCGCCAGGCAGTAGCAGCGACGAGCCTGAGGAGGAGCGACTGTTGTGGAAGCTGGTGTCGCTCTACCACGCTCGACAAGCCAAACTGGAGTCCCGCGAAGCGCTTGTCGCGAAGGCGGGGGTGGACATGAAGAAGCGCACGGAGGAGCTCCGGGTCTCAACCAGGCAGCTCTCCAGTCGCTGGCGGCGGAGCGTGTGCAGCTTGATGAGGCACAGAAGGCCTTCATCCTCGAGAAGGCAAAAGTTGCAGAGCAACAGCGGCTTGTCGCCGAGGAGCTATCTGCGCGGGAGGGCGAATTGGTGCAACTGAAGGCCAGCCTGAACAGCCAAGAAGAGGAGCTTGCTGCGCGCGAGCAAACACTTAGCGGAGCTCTCAAGGAAACAAAGGACGCTGCCGCAGCTGCTGAGGCTGCCAAGAAGGAGCTGGAGATGAAGGTGGCGCAGCTGGAGGCTGATCTTAAGGCGAGCAGTGAAGCGCTTGCCGCGCTCAAGCATGAGCGCGATAAGGACGCCTACACCTTTGGTGAGCTGCAGGGTTGTCTCGCCGAGAAGGTCAAGGAGCTTAGTGCCGCCAAGGACTCCAACGCCGACCTGGAGCTGAAGCTGGCTGCCTTGACCAAGACGCTGGACGGCGCCAGGGAGCAGGAGGCATCCCTGAGGAAGGAGATCAAGGCTGACAAGGCGCTGCTGGAGAACATTGCCGCCACCCAGAATGACTTTAGAGAGACTGTGGAGCAGTGGACGGAGGGTCTTGTGAATGCTGCCGCAGACATCGACAAGGAGCTGATGCAACTGGAGATGGGGGATCTCGGGTATCCCTCCGATGAGACCCTCCCATCCAGCGCCAAGCTCACTTTGTTCTTTAAAGGCGTGGCGACGGCCCTCCAGCGACACTGGGAAAGGATCCCAAAGCAGCTGGCCGACGAGTCGCGCAAGATCTGCGCGGGAGCTCTTCAGAAGGTGTTGGTGAAGGTAGCCTTCCACAACCCGGGCCTCAACCTCACCAATGTCCTCAGATCCCTGCCGGCGGAAGCTGATCTCGAGGCGCTCAAGGATCTTGTCGCACCCATTGTGGACAAGGTGAGCGGGATCAAGAGGGTTGAGGGCGATCGTGTGGACTAGGCCGCCCGTTTTCTTCTTTTCTTGTCGCTGCTAATCATGTTATGAAAGCAGTCTATTAGAGTCGCGACAAGCTATCTTGTAATATATGACTTTATTTTGGGTAGCTATTGCAATGTCATTTCCTTTACTGGATTCCCTCATTTGTATGTTTTTGCCCTACGCTCTTAGGGAACTTGCCGGCATAGGCACTTTTGCCACGAGCGCTGAGTGCGGGACGTCAGTAGCCTGCTGGCAGTGCCGTTGCCGACAAGAAACCTTGTCGTAACTAGTCGCAGCTCACTTAAGTTGTTGAGCGGGCTCGAAACAAAGTAAGGGTGCGACTCTAGTCGCAGCACACTTAAACTGTCGAGCGAATTCGAAACAAAGTAAGGGCGCAACTAGCCACGAGCCAGTTCCTTCGCGCACAGGTTTTCCATACAAAGCATGGTCGTTCAAGGAAAATAACTTAAAATTGAAAAATCTGATTGCTCAAACTTTGGCACTTAGCTTTTCTGTTGTTTGCTTCCCGGCAAGGCGAAACTTTTCTTGAACGACTCCTGGTCCATACCATTATCTTCCCCTTCCCCCCCGGCAAACTTGTGGGCGAAGGACCCTTCCTTTCCTTGAAGGATAAAAGAAACAAAATAGAGAAAAAAATTATATGGAGCCTTATGGCTCGTTATTGCTTACCAGGGGTGTTCGCTGCACAAAGTGTCAGTTAATTCATGCAGAGAAGCATGAAATTGACAAGGTGTGCGGAGCACGTGAGCTTTATTTATGCATAGGGTCTGCGCCTGGCTTTGTACAAAGGATTACATGCAACAGCGGCAAGACTTGTACAAAATGGTGGTTGCCGGACAGGGTCCGACAACCGCGCCTTACGGGTAGAACTTACGAAGATGCTCGATGTTCCAGGAGTTGCTCACCGGAAAGCCATCTTCGGTCTCAAGGCGGACAGTGCCAGGCCTAGTGACTCGTTTCACCCGGTAAGGGCCTTCCCACTTCGGCGTCAACTTGTTGGAATTCTTGGAGGAATGAACGCGCCGAAGAACAAGGTCGCCTTCCTCGAGACTTCTGGCTTTAACTTTGCGGCTATGGTAGTGGCGCAAAGCTTGCTGGTATCGAGCAGCTCGTACAGCAGCCTGAAGACGGTCTTCCTCAAGGAGCAGCGCGTCATCTTGTCGCAGCTGCTCTTGCTCAAGCTCATCATAAGCGAGCACTCCAGGTGACCCGTATACGAGTTTCGTGGGGATAACTGCCTCTGCTCCATAGACTAGAGCGAAAGGTGTCTAGCCAGTGGCTCGATTTGGCGTCGTCCTGATCGACCAAAGAAGCACCGGCAGCTCCTCGATCCAGTTTCTTCCGCACTTGTGCAGCCTATCGAAAGTCCTGGTCTTGAGCCCACGCAGCACTTCAGCATTTGCCCTCTCCGCTTGACCGTTGCTCCTGGGGTGAGCAACAGAAGCGAATCAGACCTTGGCGCCAAGATCTTGGACGTACTGCACGAAGGTGCGGCTCGTGAATTGCGTACCGTTGTCGGTGATGATCCTGTTAGGGATCCCGAAGCGGCAAACAATCGACCTAAAGAACTTGACTGCTGACTGTGCTGTTACCTTCCACACTGGTTCCACTTCCGGCCACTTTGTGAACTTGTAGATTGCGACGTACAAGTACTCAAAGCCCCCGACTGCTCGGGGGAAGGGGCCGAGGATGTCGAGCCCCCAGACCGAAAATGGCCAGGATAAAGGGATCGTCTGGAGAGCTTGAGCTGGCTGGTGTATCTGCTTGGAATGGAACTGGCACGCTTCACACTTGGTTACTTGTGCAGTTGCATCCTGGAGGGCTGTCGGCCAAAAGAAGCCTTGCCGGAAAGCTTTGCCGGCAAGCGCTCTTGCGCCAATGTGGTGACCACAAATGCCTCCATGTATCTCTGCCAACAGCTTCTGTCCATCTTCCCGGGGAATACACTTCAATTTCACACCGTTGAGTCTTCTTCTGTACAGTGCGTTGTCGATGAACTGGTACATACTTGACTGCCGGGCTACTCTTTCCGCTTCTTCTGGCTCTTCGGGAAGTTCTCCTGTCTGGAGGAAACGGACGATAGGCTGTGCCCATGCTGGAGCCTGTGGCTCGACAACAAGGACTAAAGGCATATCTGCTGCTGCGGGAACATCCACTTCTACGGCGAGAACCTGCGGCTCAGCCGGAGCTTGATGATCCCCGGCAAGCTTGCCGGAGCAAAACTTGTCGGGAGCGTCTGCTACAACGAAACAAGCCCTGGGGCTTGTCGCAGCAGACTGCTCCTCAGCACTCTTGGCATTGATCTTGGGGACCTTCTTGGCGGCGGCTTCGGGAAGCTCTGCCGGAAGATAGTCACTAGAAATCAACTTCCTCTTCTTGCTCTGTCCAGTTGATGGCGTCACAGACGGTTGAGTCAGCTTGAGCACAAAGATCCCTGGTTCCACAGGTAACTTAAGTGCTGCGCACTTTGACAGGCCGTCAGCAATGTCGTTCTGAGCTCTTGGAACATGTTCCATCTGTAGGCCGACAAAGCACTCTTCTAGCTTCCTCACTTCATCAACGTAAGCTTCCATCAACGGACTCTGATAATTCTTGTTCACTTGGCGGACGACAAGCTGTGAGTCACCCCTGACAATGAGTTGCTTGATCCCAAGGTCTGCCGCGATCCTGAGACCGGCGAGCATTCCTTCATACTCTGCAGTATTGTTTGTTTCTTGCTCCTTGGGAAAGTGCATCTGGACCACGTACATGAGGTGCTCTCCGGTGGGTGCGACAAGCAGCACGCCAGCACCGGCGCCTTGCATCGAGAAAGCACCATCAAAGTACATCAGCCACTCTTTGCTTGCTTCCTTGACGGGGATGCTCGTCTCTGGAATTTCTTCATCTGGTGTTGGTGTCCACTCTGCTATGAATTTTGCTAATGCTCTGCTTTGGATAGTCGAAGTACTCTCAAACTTGAGGCCAAAGCTTGACAGTTCCAGTGCCCACTCAACAATCCTGCCTGTTGCTTCGGGATTCTGCAGTATCCTCTTCAGTGGAAAGCGAGTGACAACTGTTATCTCATGTGCTTGGAAGTAATGGCGCAGCTTTCTCGAGGCCATGAGAAGGCCGAAAAGCAATTTCTGCACACCAGAGTACCTTGACCTAGCCCCCTGTAGCAGGGAACTAACAAAGTAGACTGGGCGCTGCACCACTCTCTTTTGTTGTATCTCTTCGCACATCTGTGCAGATCCATCTTTGTCGGGACCAGAGCTTGTCGGGGAAGCCCCCTGCTTGTCGCTGGATGTGCTTGCCGTGGTCGCTGGCTCATCATCTGCCTCTCTCTCCGCTACTAACGCAGCACTAACCACTTGATTGGTTGCCGCCAGATATAGCAGCAACTTCTCTTATGGTTTAGGTGCGACAAGTATTGGAGTGGAGGACAGGTATCTCTTCAAGTCCTGCAGCGCAGCCTCCGCTTCCGGAGTCCATTTCATTGGACCTGCCTTTTTCAAGATTTTGAAAAATGGCACGGCGCGCTCAGCAGAATTAGAGATAAACCTGCTGAGAGCCGCCACACAGCCGGCAAGTTTCCGTACATCCTTGACGCGCTTTGGTGCTTCGATCTGCTCGATGGCCTTGATCTTGTCAGGATTGGCTTCAATTCCCCTCTGAGACACGAAGAACCCAAGAAGCTCGCCGGACGGGACTCCAAACACGCACTTCTCGGGGTTGAGCTTGAGGCTGATCTTGAGCAGATTTGCAAAAGTCTCTTCTAGATCTTGAATCAGAGTTGCTTTGTCCCTGCTCTTGACCACTATGTCATCCATGTAGGCTTCCACATTTGTGTGTATCTACGGTTCAAAAGCAGTATGGACTACCCTTGCAAATGTTGAACCAGCATTCTTCAAACCGAAAGGCATTCGTACAAAACAGTACGTGCCACATGGAGTGATGAACGCGGTTTTCTCCTCATCCTCTTCTGCCATGAAGATCTGATGGTATCCTGAGTATGCGTCAAGAAATGAAAGCAAATCACATCCGGCCGTGGAGTCAACAATCTGGTCAATGCGCGGCAAGGGAAATGGATCTTTGGGACAAGCTTTGTTAACATCGGTGAAGTCGATGCAAAGCCTCCACTTCCTGTTTGCCTTGCGCACGACTACAGGATTGGCCAACCACGTAGGATGGAGCACTCCTCTGACAAGGCCTGCTGCTTCCAACTTCTTGATCTCTTCTGTGATGAATTCTTGGCGCTCCACTGTTTGTTTCCTGACTTTCTGCTTGACGGGCCGCGCATGAGGACAGACGGCAAGGTGGTGCTCAATAACTTTCCTGGGAACGCCGGGGATGTCGGATGGTTGACACGCAAACACATCGACATTCACCCGCAGGAAAGCAACGAGCGCGCTTTCCTATTTAGGGTCGAGAGTGGCACCGATGGTGAAAGTACCACCAGTGCCGTCCTCCTTGGCGGACACCTTCTTGGTCATTGGCGGAGCTGCCATCGTCTTCTTACACTTGCCGGTGGAGCTCGATGGTGCGTCCTGGACGGTAGCGCAGCACTCCGAAGAGGTGCGCTTGCCGAAGTGGGCATCAGAACTCTTGTCAGACTTGGTCTTCTTCTTCCCCCCGGGTGCTTCAGCAGCAAGTGTCTCGCGATCTGCTGCGGCTGCTGCTTCTCGGTAGATCTTGTCGGCACAGATAAGAGCATCTTTCTTGTCACCAGGGACAGAGATGACGCTTATCGGGCCTGGCATCTTCAGCATGTTGTACGCGTAGTGAGAGGCCGCCATGAACTTGGCGAGCGCTAGACGGCCGAGAATTCCATTGTAAGGTAATGGAAAATCGGCAACGTCAAAAGTGATCCTCTCAGTCCTGAAGTTCAGCTCGCTGCCAAATGTCACCGGCAGCGTGATCTTCCCCTTTGGCTTGCTCCCTCCCGGGTTGATTCCTTGGAATGCGCTGGTCTCTTCGAGCTCGCTGTCAGGGACTTGGAGTTTTCGGAGCACAGCGGAGGAGATCAGGTTCAAGCCGGCCCCGCCGTCAACTAGCATCTTAGTGACCTTGAGGTTGCGGATAGTTGGCGAAACCAACATCGGCAAGCACCCGACCGCAGTTGTGCGATCAGGGTGGTCCTCAATACCAAAGATGATAGGCGTGCTCGACCATTTCAGAAGCTTGCGTGACTCGATGGGTGGTTCCGCCGCGTTGACTTCCCGCACCCACTGCTTGAGCTGGCGGTGTGAAGTATGCAGAGAAGCACCACCGTCAATGCACAAGACCTCTGTGGCTTTCTGAAACTCCTGCTCGCTGGTCTCGTCATCATCCATGTCTTCGTCGTCGTCATCTTCATCTTTGTCGCGGCCGCGGGGAGGCCTGTCTCCTTGCCGCTGATTGGTCTCGTCATCATCCATGTCTTCGTACCGGATCCTCCGGCACCTGCTTGGGCTTTCTCCTTGTCGCATCGCTCGTACTCGGCCTTTTGCAGCTCGACAAGCTGTTCGACCTTCTTGCAGCTCTGGAGGTCATGGCCCTTGGTGCGGTGGATCTTGCAGTACTGTTTGTTGGTGTCGTCCTGCTTGTCGGCGGCCGCCACAGCCTGGCAGTTGGTGCATGCGGCAACCTCCTTGCCGGAGCTGCCATCTTTGGCTTTCTTGGCGCCACCGTCGTTGCCGGACTGCTCAACAACTAGCACATCTTTGCCTTTCCTCTTCCTGTTGTTCCGCCGCCGGTTTTCATTTGCCGGGGCGGCATCCTCGCTGTCAGATCCTCCCGTTCCTGTATTCTCTCCGGGGAGTTTCCTCCCTTCTTCTGCACGTGCACACCTGTCGGCCAGAGCATATAGCTCGCTGACATCTCTGATCTTGCACATCGCCATCTCCTCCCGCATCCTGCGGTTACGCACGTTCTGATGGAACACGCTGATGACCGCGGCAGGGTGGACATCTGGGATGTTGCGTTGCACTTGGCTGAATCTCTGGATGTACTTGCGCAAGGGCTCTCCTTCTTTCTAGGCAAGCAGGTGAAGGTCACTCTCCTGGCCATGGGGTTTGTGTCCGCCCATAAAGGCACCGACAAACTGATGGCATAGGTCTACCCAGGAAGATATGGAGTTTTCCGGCAAGTGCATGAGCCAGGACCTGACGTTGGGCTTGAGCACCAATGGGAAGTAGTTGGCAAGGATCTTGTCGTCTCGCCCCCCGGCAGCCTGCACCGCGATAGTGTAGATGCTGAGGAATTTCGACGGATGCAACCTGCCGACGTACTTCTCTGGTACGTCTGGCTTGAAATTCTTCATGCTGGGCCACTGGACTTGTCGCAGCTCACGAGTAAACGCAGGGTAACCTACCGCATACGGCAGGTCGCCTGGTTCCCCTGGCGCATGCATGTCGATAGTGGGCCCAGCGCGCCGGTCTGATTGACGCCGCGTTTCTCTTCGGCGCTCGATGCGGGTACAAACGTCTTCTTGCTGCCGTTCGTGAAGAACGTGGCGCTGATCGCGACGAGTTCGCGGGTCTGATGAAGCGGTGGAGTCGCTGTCGCGGTGGACCCGGCGAGTCGGCGATCTTGGCCTTCGGGGCGGGGAGTGCACGGTGGTCGCACCCCCACCGGTCTTGTCTCCATTGGCTCGCACCTGGCTGGCTTGCCGCGGCTGCGATGTGGTTGGCTGCCGCGGAGTGTTGCCGTTGGCGAAGCCGATGAGGCTCTGAATGGTGGCCCTCCAGTCGTCGATCTTGTCTGGCATTGGAGGGAAGTCTAGGAGCAGTTGAGCTCGTGCCAAGGCTTCTACTGGAGTGGCGGGTAGCGGTGGCGAACGATGCGAGGAGCGTGATATGCTCGGACTTCCAACGACGTTAGAAGGAGCAGTATTCCGTCTAGGCGACCATGCCTCGCTTGCGCCAGCACGTTGGCGTGCATGCTGGCCTTGAGCATCTCGAGATCCGCCAGCTCGATTTGGGTCTAGCGAACGTATGGTACCGTGAGTACCACGACGCTGCCGGTCCCGCGCTTCCTGAGATGGGCGCGGAGCATCCACGGACGCCCGGTCGTCGTGGGAGCCTGCTACGCCGCCGACGGGCAGCGCAGCCTTATCCTTGGACCTGGCGGCACCATGGGCTACCTCGTCGACGCCCGTTCTTCCGCCGGCGTCTTCCCCACCAGCCGTTTGCTCCGGCGGCGGTGGGTTCGACGTGGACGGAGCAGCCGCCTCCGAAGCCTTCTTCTTCGGCGGCATGTCGATGAAGTCGATGAAGATTTAGCTCACGTGAACGCCGGATCAGGTTCACACAACCTCGAAGCCCCCTACCTGGCGCGCCAAACATGCCGGGGAAATCTGGCTCCTCGAGCACCTATGGGGACGGAGGCCCTTCTTGGTTCGGCGGGGGGCGGAGGTCGCGCAAAGAGCGGATCGAGGCGAGGCACGCGAGGGGTTTTGCCCAGCTTCAGAGCTCTCCGGAGAGATAATACTCCTAGTGCTGCTTTGTGGATTGTATTGAGTTCTTGCTCGGGAGCGCTGGGTGCTACAGTACACACCAGCAGCTAACGAGACCGAGCGTGATTGTTCTACTGTTCGTCCTCTTGGGGGCGATCCCCCCCTACGTTGTGCATGGGCCTCCTTTTATATGCTCAAGGGGTCTCCAACAGGTGGCAATGTAGGCAGGGGAAAAATGGAAAGGTGGTGCGGTAGGTAAAGCTACCTACACAGTGAATCATACCTAACCCTGACGGTAGGGGACAAAGGCATTAAATGCCTATCTACGTCGCCCAGACGGTGCAGAAAAGGGGCCGTCAGGGGTGCCACCGCTTGTCACGATGGCGATCTTGTCAGCGCTGCATGCCACAGTGTCCCCCTGGCTGCACAGCCTCCCGCCACGTACGCCTGGAAGGGCCCCGGAGCGACACGTAGGTGGGTGAGCTGGAGCGCAGGCATAGAGTGGTTGCTTGCCGCGGCAAATGCCTTGCCGCGGCCGTTGTCTTGCCGCGTCCGGGAGCTTGTCGCTCGCCGAGTCCTGCCGGGATGCGTGGCGCGTCGCGGCAAGTTCTTTGAGATGCTCTTGTTGGCCTTCCCGGCAAGCTCCTCTTGACGGGGTCTTGTGCCTCGAGTGGCCTTCCCGGCAAGCTCCTCTTGCCAGGGACTTGTCTCCTTGGCTTAAATACTTTGTTCTTGAATGGCTCCAAAGGAACCATAGAGGGCCTTGGCAGTCACCTAGCAAGCCTTGCCGCGGGGTGCTGCGACTGCCCGTGCACAAGTTCAGGATACTAGGGTACCCCTACTCTAGTACACCGACAACTGCGTTCCACATCATCAACAGGGTATATCTTCACAAATTCTTAAAGAAGACTGCATATGAACTCCTCACTGACAAGAAACCTAATGTGAGTTATTTCAAAGT
This sequence comes from Aegilops umbellulata, assembly GCA_032464435.1. NCBI lineage: Eukaryota > Viridiplantae > Streptophyta > Magnoliopsida > Poales > Poaceae > Aegilops > Aegilops umbellulata. Next base: position 162,627,893 of record CP136054.1, on the reverse strand, counting down.
CTTCGATGCTAAATGTTGGATTAGAGATCCTCATCACAATTCTAAAATTGCACTGAAAGCACATGAAGGTTTTATTCTTGGTTACGGAAAGGACTCGCACACCTATAGAGTCTTCAACAATGTTCACCATAAGGTTGTTGTAGCGACCCGACCTCAAACGGTCAAGTCTTTGTGCTTCAGTGTCATCCCTGGATCGGTAATGCTGACACACACAGTACTCGAAGGATTTATAACAGAGTAGCAATCACACACTTATTACATCAACTGTCTCAAAAGAGAACTTATTACAATAAATATGGCTTAAGGCCATCTAATACGATAACAGTGGAAGGCTTGGAAGATAAAGTGAGTCCATCAACTCCAACGGCATAGCTGAGCTGCACGGCAAGGACCTAACGAACCTTAATCCTCGTCTGAAAAGTCAGCAACATAATATGTTGCAGCTCGGAAACGGGTCAGCACATGGAATATGCTGGCAATATAACACAGTAGAGCAAGTACAGAATAATGCTATCACTACATGCATATTTGGCAGGTGGAAAGCTCTATGGTTACAGTTTTGCAAAAAGCCAATTTTTCCCTACAACAAAGGAATAGATTTTATTTAACTATCATGGTAGTTGAAACATCATTGAGAAGGTTCCTCCAACTCAATCCTAATTAAAAGTAATTATCAACCCAACAATGTTAATTTAGAGTGATGAGATACTTATGATAATCCAAGTACTAGATACTCATGATGTCCATAACCGGGGACACGGCTAACCATGATTAGATTGTACACTCTGCAGAGGTTTGCGCACTTTTCCCCACAAGACTCGATCGCCTCCGTTGGATTTCTCGCACTACATGGTGTTTGAGAAACGGATGACCGAGACATAGTCTTTCAGAAACATTAACTCTTTACTCCGGGTAGACCATACCAACCTACATCCCTCTACCTGCTGATCCACCTCTTCAAGAGCTCATGCAACTTACTCAACTTACTCTCGCACTACATGGCTGCACACGGAAGTTTCTAGCATGAAAATATCTCAGTTCCCTTTGAGCCTGGGTGGCGGACCTTAGGATGATCACACGGGTACTCCGGGATATCCTAGGACAACACCGGATTCTCCAGGTGCCCGACAAGCAATCCACCCAGATGTGTATTAAAGTTGCCACCTTAAGTTCAACCATTAATTAATGACCTCACATCTGTCATGGATTCACTCACCCAAACCACGTCTACGAGCATAGCATGGCAATATAAGCAATACGTAGAAGTAACTCCCAAGGGTTTGAATATAACAGGGCAATAGGTTCTACCTCATTAACTACTTCCCAATACCCACAAGTTAATCATATCCTAATCATGCAGTGTTTGAGGATTGGAGCTGATGCATAATAACTGGGTATGAAAAGAGTATGATCAATGTGTTACTTGCCTTGTTGACGATCCGCAAAACCTAGGGACTCGTAGTAGCACGCTTCGACCTACGGGAATTCTATCGCAAACAAACAATAGCATACATAAGCAATCAAGCAAAGATGCGCGGGCAAAACTCAAATAAAAATAATTGACCAGAAATTTCAACTAAAGAACTCCGGTTTGCAAAAAGAATCAAATCAAACGGACCAACAAAACTCAAACTGTGAAAGAAACAAGATCCGTTTACTAATCTGAACTAACCTAAAATTTTACAGTACCAAAATCTTGTTCAAGTTGATTAAACAGAAAGAGGGTTTCGAGACGAAGATCTAGGCGCTTGAATCGCCTGATTCCGATAAACGAACGAAAAGATAAACTGAAACGAAAATCGGATCAGAAATCGCGATCGAAAATAATCGCGGAAAATCCGAGAAAAAGAAAAACTGACGAACAGGCTAACGAACGAACGTTCGCTGTCTGTGGCTAACAAGCGAAAACCATTCGTTAAAACAAACTTACGGACGAACGCCCGCTAAATAAACTAAATCAAGAAAACCGGTGAACCGATCTAAAAAAACAAACCTAGGTTTTCTAAAAAATCGAACCAGTTTTAAAAATAAAATCGAACGGCAGCAACGGCGGCTTATACCTCCGGCTAGGTCCGGCGAGGCGGGGCGGCTCTGGCAGGGTCCGGCTGCGGAGGCGGGTGGCGCGGAGCGGCGATGGCACGCGGCGGCAGCGGCAAATGGCGGCTGCGGGCGGCGCTACGCGGCGGCGGCTGCAAGCGGTGGCGGCGGGGTGGGGTGGTTCGGGTGGTGGTGTGGGGTGCGGGGGCGGCGTATATAAGGAGGGGGGCTAGCTTGGGGAGGGGCCAAGGCGGCGCGGGGACAAAGTCCCGGTCGGACTCGGCGACGGCGGCGGCGGTCACGGTCTCCTGGAGGGAGATGGCGGCGCGGGGCGGTTGGGCCGGCCTGGCTCTGTTGGGCTTCGGCCCAGTCGGGCGCTGTAGAATTTTTTTTAAATAATTTTGCAGAAACTTAAATAAATCCTAGAAAATAAAGTAAAATTCTAAAAATGCCAAAACAATTTTTCACCGTCTAAATAAAATATTTAGAACAAGATGACATTTTATTGTCCCTAAAATGCAACTTTGAAAATCGTGCAATTTTCCTAATGCAAATAAAATAGCAATAAACTCCAAATAAAATCAAAGATTTGATTTTAATATTTTTCCTCCAATACTTCATTTATTTTGGAGAATTCCTATTATCTCCTCTCATATATTTTAATATGAAATATTTTCGGAGAGAAAAATAATTAAAACCAAAAATCCTTGTTTCAATATTTGATAGAATTCAAATATGAAAATAGTGAAATCCCCAACTCCTCCGAGGGTTCTTCAGTTTCTTAGAATTTCGAGGATCGCGAAACCAAATGCAGCAAAATATGATATGCAGGAATGATCTATGTATAACATTCCAAATTGAAAATTTGGGATGTTACAAACCTACCCACCTTAAGATGAATCTCGCCCTCAAGATTCGGGTTGGCTAGAAATTAGGTGTGGGTGGTCTTTGTGAAGATCATCCTCTCGTTCCCAGGTGGCTTCATCCTCGGTATGGTGGCTCCATTGAACTTTGCAAAACTTGATAACCTTGTTGCGGGTGACTCGGCTGGCAAATTCAAGAATCCTGACTGGCTTCTCCTCATAGGTCAGATCACTGTCCAACTGAATCGCCTCCAAGGGTACTGTATCTCGTAACGGTATATCAGCCATCTCAGCATGACACTTCTTCAGCCGTGAAACATGAAACACATCATGAACTCCTGACAGTCCTTCAGGTAACTCCAACTTGTAGGCAACTTCTCCCATATGTTCCAAAACATGATAGAGTCCTACAAATCTCGGGGCTAACTTTCCCTTGACTCCAAAACATTTCACTTCTCGTAGAGGTGACACTCGCAGATATGCTCTGTCTCCGATTTCATAGGTTACTTCCGTGTGTTTCAAATCTGCATAACTCTTCTGCATGGACTGAGCTACCTTTAGTCTATCACGAATCAACTTAAGCTTCTCTTCAGACTCCTTGATCAAGTCTGGTCCAAACAACTATCGATCTCCAACTTCATCCCACATCAACTGTGTTCTACACCTTCGTCCGTACAGGGCTTCGAACGGTGCCATCTTCAAACTGGCCTGGTAGCTATTGTTGTATGAGAACTCTATATAGGGCAAATTGTCATCCCAACTAGATCCATAATCCAGCGCACAAGCTCTCAACATATCCTCCAGAATTTGGTTGACTCCCTCGGTCTATCCATCTGTCTGCGGGTGGAATGTTGTACTGAACTCCAACCTTGTCCCCAAAGTCTAGTGCAGGTGATGCCAAAACTTTGAAGAAAACTATGTTCCTCTATCTGATACGATGGTCCTCGGAACTCCATGCAGACATACGATCCTGGTCCTATATATCTTGGCCAACTTCGCACTTGTATATGTGGTTTTCACTGGGATAAAGTGAGCCACTTTGGTCAAGCGATCAACTACTACCCATATAGAATCATATCCTGATTTGGTCCTAGCAATCCGGTGATAAAATCCATGCCAAGTTTATCCCACTTCCATTCGGGTATCGGCATAGGCTGTAACAATCCTGCTGGCTTTTGATGCTCTACCTTCACTCTCTGACATACATCACATACAACTACATACTCGGCAATATCCTTCTTCATACCAGTCCACCAGAAACGTTCCTTCAAATCCAAATACATCTTGGTGATTCCGGGGTGTATCGAGTATGGTTAGTCATGAGCCTCCTGAAGTATTAACTTCCTGATCTCTGTGTTATTGGGCACATAAACATGGTCCTCAAACCATAAGGTGTCGTGCTCATCCTCATGAAAACCTTTGGCCTTTCCTTTGCACATTCTCTCTTTTATCTCAGCAATCTCTTTGTCATCCTTCTAAGCTTCTCGAATATTTCCTAACAATGTAGACTAAACCTCCATTGTTGCAACAAAACCTCTAGGAACAATCTCCAATCAAAGTTCCCTGAGATCCTCTTCTAACTCCTTTAGCAATCCCGTGCTTACTAGGGTGTTAGCATAACTCTTCCCACTCAAGGCGTCTGCTACGACATTGGCCTTGCCTGGATGATAGTGAAGCTTCATGTCATAATCCTTTATAAGCTCCAACCATCTCCTCTGCCTAAGGTTCAACTCCTTCTGTGTGAAAATGTATTTCGAACTCTTATGATCCGTGTACACATCACAACGGTTTCCAATAAGGTAATGTCTCCAAGTCTTCAACGCATGCACTACGACAGTAACTCCAAATCATCCGTGGCATAATTCAATTCGTGCGGTTTTAGTTGTCGTGAGACATATGAAACAACTCTTCAGTCCTGCATAAGCACCCACCTGGAGCCTATGCAAGAGCATGGCAGCCCACATTACCATGGGACGCATTGGAGAAGTCTACACCAAGGATCTTAAGGACACTATCTATCAGATATGTGGGCGCCGAGATGAGCAATGAGAGATGATCAGCACCAAGAAGGACAGATCCATTGCAGGTTTCATCCAGGAGTTAAACCAACACATTCGACGCCAGGAGAACCAGATGTGCGCAGATATGATAGATTTGAAGAAGGCGAAGACAAGGATCATCGAGCTGGAAGAGGAACTTAAGTCTACACGTGATGGATATGAGGAGGAAATTGCAACACTATTGGAGAAGAATGACGACTTGATAAAGAAGATCGGAGTATTCATGGGAGACCCTGCGCCGGGAGGAGAGGACGACGATTCCACTTGCCCGGAGAACTACATCATCATCGACGACACCGACTCCGACCCCAGTGAAGATAACTTTGAAGATGAAGCTGGAGCAGACATCATGGAGTCTTCCTCCGATCAAAATTTCTAGATGACCACCAAATGATTAGTAGTATTCCCCCATGTATATAGTAGTAGTGGAGCACTTTTTACGATAGTTCTAGACCGTTTGTATGCCCTTGCTTGATTGATTGAGTGAAATGATTGTGTTTGTCTCATGTGCATATGGGTAGTGCTTTCTCACTAGACCCCTTTTCTATTCTAATCTCTCCCCTCTAAACCCACCAGATGCCTCCGAGATGTGACACCAGATTTGCCTTCTCGCCAGAGCTCACTCAGTTGATCCAGCAGCAGAAGGCCTTGATGCAATTGTTAGTCCAGAACCAAGGCAACAACAACAACCCACCTCCAGTTGATAGCTTAGCTCGCTTTCTGAGATTGCAGTCGCTAGTGTTTTCCAGTAGCACCAAGCCTATAGTTGCAGATGATTGGCTACACCGTATTGGAAGGGAGTTGACCACCGCAGGTTGCACAGATGCTGAGAAGGTGCGCTTTTCCGCACATCAATTGGATGGACCAACAGCCTCATGGTGGGAGAACTATACGGCCACTTTCCCCATAGCCAACGTCACTTGGGATCAGTTTCAGCAAGCTTTCCGCACGACCCATGTCTCAACTGGAGCTATGAATATGAAGAAGCGTGAGTTTTGCAACTTACGCCAGGGGAACCGTACTATAGCTCGGTACGTGGATGAGTTTAGCAAGTTATCTCCTATGCCCCTGATGATGTGGCCACAGATGCCGCGAAGCAGGAGAAGTTTATGGAAGGGCTGAATGATGAGATGAGCATGCAGTTGATGGTGGCAACATTCAACAACTATCAGGAATTGGTAGATAAGGCTCTTATGATTGAAGGGAAGCAGCGGCAGATTGAAATCCGTAAGAGGAAGTATGGGCAAGGAAGATACAACTCCGGAGCTCAGCAGAAGCCTCGTCTAACCCCGAACTCGGGAGGACTAGTTCATAACCATGGAGGTCATAACCACACTGGAGGAAGTTTGCATAACCACAATGGTTCTAAGAATGGGACTAGGACTGGAACAAGCAACAATCAGAACCGCTCCAATCCAGCCACACCCACCAAGAGATACCTAAGTCACATTACTTGCTTCAAGTGCGTAAAGACTGGACACTATGCCACGGAGTGCCCTGAAGCGAAGAATGGAAACGATAACGGGAGCACTGGGAAGAAGCCCAATCCATTCAACAAAGGACAAGTGAACCACGTCAACATGGAGGAGGTTGAAGAGCAGCTAGACGCGGTTATCGGTAGTTTTTGGTTAAGTCTTTTACCGCCCTTGAACTAGTCCTCCCGAGTTCGGGGTAAGACGAGGCTTCTGCTGAGCTCCGGAGTTGTATCTTCCTTGCCCATTGATACGTCTCCAACGTATCTATAATTTTTGATTGCTCCATGCTATATTATCTACAGTTTTGGATCATATTGGGCTTTATTTTCCACTTTTATATTACTTTTGGGACTAACCTATTAACCGGAGGCCCAGCCCAGAATTGCTGGGTTTTTTTTCCTATTTTAGTGTTTCGAAGAAAGGGAATATCAAACGGAGTCCAAATGGAATGAAACCTTCGGGAACGTGATTTTCTCACCAAATATGATCAAGGAGACTTGGACCCCACGTCAAGAAAGAAGGGAGGTGTCCACGAGGGTGGGGGCGCGCCCACCCCCTAGGGTGCGCCCCCTGCCTCGTGCCCCCCCCCCCCGTTGCTCCACCGACGTACTCCTTCCTCCTATATATACCTACGTACCCCCAAACTATCAGATACGGAGCCAAAAACCTAATTCCACCGCCGCAACTTTTTGTATCCACGAGATCCCATCTTGGGGCCTGTTCCGGAGCTCCGTCTGAAGGGGAATCCACCATGGAGGGCTTCTACATCATCATAGCCCCTCCGATGAAGTGTGAGTAGCTTACCTCAAACCTTCGGGTCCATAGTTAGTAGCTAGATGGCTTGTTCTGTCTTTTTGGATCTCAATACTATGTTCTCCCCCTCTCTCGTGGAGATCTATTCGATGTAATCTTGTTTTTGCGGTGTGTTTGTTGAGACCGATGAATTGTGGGTTTATGATCAAGATTATCTATGAACAATATTTGAATCTCCTCTGAATTCTTTTATGTATGATTGGTTATCTTTGCAAGTCTCTTCGAATTATCAGTTTGGTTTGGCCTACTAGATTGGTTTTTCTTGCACTGGGAGAAGTGCTTAGCTTTGGGTTCAATCTTGCGGTGTCCTTTCCCAGTGACAGTAGGGGCATCAAGGCACGTATTGTATTGTTGCCATCGAGGATAACAAGGTGGGGTTTTTATGATATTGCATGAATTTATCCCTCTACATCATGTCATCTTGCTTAAGGCGTTACTCTGTTTTCTTGAACTTAATACTCTAGATGCATGCTGGATAGCGGTCAATGAGTGGAGTAATAGTAGTAGATGCAGGCAGGAGTCGGTCTACTTGTCTCGGACGTGATGCCTATATACATGATCATACCTAGATATTCTCATAACTATGCTCAATTCTGTCAATTGCTCAACAGTAATTTGTTCACCCACCATAGAATACTTATGCTCTTGAGAGAAGCCACTAGTGAAACCTATGGCCCCCGGGTCTATCTTCATCATATTAATCTTCCATCACTTTATTATTTCTTTGCTTTTTTACTTTGCCTTTTATTTTACTTTTCATCTCTATACCAAAAATACCAAATATATTATCTATCATCTCTATCAGATCTCACTCTCGTAAGTGACCGTGAAGGGATTGACAGCCCCTATTCGCGTTGGTTGTGAGGAGTTATTTGCTTTGTGTAGGTATGAGGGACTCGCGCGTAGCCTCCTACTGGATTGATACCTTGGTTCTCAAAAACTGAGGGAAATACTTACGCTACTTTGCCGCATCATCCTTTCCTCTTCGGGGAAATCCAACGCAGTACTCAAGAGGTAGCAAGAAGAATTTCTGGCGCCGTTGGCGGGGAGTCTACGCAAAAGTCCACATACCAAGTACCCATCACAAACCCTTATCTCCCGCATTACATTATTTTCCATTTGCCTCTCGTTTTCCTCTCCCCCACTTCACCTTTGTCGTTTTATTTGCCCCTCTTCCGTTCATCCTTCTATTTGCCCGTGTTACCATGTGCCTTCCTTTTGCTTGCATCTTCGCTTGCTAAAAGTTTATGGATCCTCATCCACTTGATAATCTCTTTAAGAGATCCAATTATGATGAACCTATTGCTAGTGAGTTTTGTGCACTAGATTATCTTTATGAGGTTTTGCTTGAAATTCGTGAATCTGAAAATTGTGATGAAGTGTTGAAAGAAGAAATTTATGAAGTGATTCATGATAGATCTTTGAATAAAAAGCATGATTGCAATGATGTTATTATAAATTATTTTAATGTCAATTGTGCTAATAATATGCAAAACCCTAAGCTTGGGGATGCTAGTTTTGCTATGTCTACTACTTGTTGCAATGATCATGATTGGGGTGATTCTTCTTATGATCTTGAAAATTTATTTAATCCCCATTATGAATATGAGATTGATAATATTGTTTGCAATAATATTGAAAGTGGGTTTGGAAGAGTTTCAACTTTAGATCCCACATATTTGGAGAATATTCAATCTTATGAAATGTTTGATAAAAGTGGGTTTGGAGAGGTCATGACTTTAGTTAATGTTAATCCCACTATTTCGGAAGAGTGTCAACTTTGCATGCATGTGGATCATGTTGAAAATATTTTATGTGATAGCTATTTTGTTGAATTTTCTTATGATCCCACATGTAATTATTATGAGAGAGGAAAATATGGTCGTAGAAATTCTCATGATAATAAATTGCCTCTCGTTATGTTGAGATTGCTATTGTTTCTTTCCGCTTCCTTGCATATGCTAGTTTTTGCTTGCTAGATAATTTGTTTGGCTATAAGATGCATATGCATAGGAAGTATGTTAGACTTAGATGTGTTTGTTGCGTGTTTCATGATGCTCCCTTTGCGCTTCAATTCTTGTCTTTGATGTGAGCATCGTTAAAATTATCAATGCCAAGCTAGGAGCGTTAAACGATAGCGCTTGTTGGGAGGCAACCCAATTTTATTTTTAGTTTTTTGCTTTTTGCTTCTATTTAGGAATAAATCTTTGATCTAGCCTCTGGTTAGATGTGTTTCTATGTTTTAATTAGTGTTTGTGCCAAGCTAAACCTATATGGTCTTCTTGGATGATAGCTATTTGATCTTCCTATAATTTCCAGAAACTTTCTGTTCACGAAAAAAATTGTTAAGAATCACCAGAACGTGATAAAATAGTGATTCCAATTTCTTATGATCAATAACCAAATTGCCTAGGTCGTCCTGTTTTGGCCGAATTTTTCGAGTTCCAGAAGTTTGTGTTAGTTACAGATTACTACAGACTGTTCTGTTTTTGACAGATTCTGTTTTTTGTGTGTTGTTTGCTTATTTTGATAAATCTATGGCTAGTAAAATAGTTTACAAACCATAGAGAAGTTGGAATACATTAGGTTTAACACCAATATAAATAAAGAATGAGTTCATTACAGTACCTTGAAGTGGTCTTTTGTTTTCTTTTGCTAACGGAGCTCACGAGATTTCTGTTGAGTTTTGTGTTGTGAAGTTTTCAAGTTTTGGGTGAAATCTTTTGATGGATTATAGAACAAGGAGTAGCAAGAGCCTAAGCTTGGGTATGCCCATGGCACCCCCAAGATAATCTAAGAACACCAAAAAGTCAAATCTTGGGGATGCCCCGGAAGGCATCCCCTCTTTCGTCTACTTCCATCGGTAACTTTACTTGGAGCTATATTTTTATTCACCACATGATATGTGTTTTGCTTGGAGCGTCTTGTATGATTTGAGTCTTTGCTTTTTAGTTTACCATAATCATATTTTCTGTAGACACCTTTTGAGAGAGCCATACATGAATTGGAATTTGATAGAATACTCTATGTGCTTCACTTATATCTTTTGAGCTATATAGTTTTGCTCTAGTGCTTCACTTATATCTTTTAGAACACGGTGGTGGATTTGTTTTATAGAAACTATTGATCTCTCATGCTTCACTTAGATTATTTTGAGAGTCTTAAATATCATGGTAATTTTCTTAATAATAATAATATGCTTGGTATTCAAGATTTGTAAAACTTTCTTTTGAGTGCGTTGAATACTAAGAAAAGTTTGATGCTTGATAATTGTTTTGAGATATGAAGATGGTGATATTAGAGTCATGCTAGTTGAGTAGTTGTGAATTTGAGAAATACTTGTTTTAAAGTTTGTGATTCACGTAGCATGCACGTATGGTGAACCGTTAAGTGATGAAGTCGGAGCATGATTTATTTATTGATTGTCTTTCTTATGAGTGGCGGTCGGGGACGAGCGATGGTCTTTTCCTACCAATCTATCCCCCTAGGACCATGCGCGTAATACTTTGCTTTGATAACTTGTAGAATTTTGCAATAACTATATGAGTTCTTTATGACTAATGTTGAGTCCATGGATTATACGCACTTTTCTTCCTTCCACCATTTCTAGCCTCTCTAATACCGCACACTTTTCGCCGGTATCATACACCCACCATATACCTTCCTCAAAACAACCACCATACCTACCTATCAAGGCATTTCCATAGCCATTCCGAGATATATTGCCATGCAACTTTCCGCCGTTCCGTTTATTATGACACGCTCCATCATTGTCATATTGCTAGCATGATCATGTAGTTGACATCGTATTTGTGGCAAAGCCACCGTTCATAATTATTTCATACATGTCACTCTTGATTCATTGCATATCCCGGTACACCGCCGGAGGCATTCATATAGAGTCATATTTTGTTCTAAGTATCGAGTTGTAAGAAAATAAAAGTGTGATGATCATCATTTTAGAGCATTGTCCCAAGTGAGGAAAGGATGATGGAGACTATGATTCCCACAAGTCGGGATGAGACTCCGGACGAAAAAAAAGAGGCCATAAAAAAAGAGAAAAGGACCAAATAAAAAAATGAGACACAAAGATAGAAGGGACAATGTTACTATCCTTTTACCACACTTGTGCTTCAAAGTAGCACCATGATCTCCATGATAGAGAGTCTCTTATGGTATCACTTTCATATACTAGTGGGAATTTTTCATTATAGAACTTGGCTTGTATATTCCAATGATGGGCTTCCTCAAAATGCCCTAGGTCTTCGTGAGCAAGCGAGTTGGATGCACACCCACTTAGTTTCTTTTGTTGAGCTTTCATATACTTATAGCTCTAGTGCATCCGTTGCATGGCAATCCCTACTCACTCCATTGATATCTATTGATGGGCATCTCCATAGCCCGTTGATACGCCTAGTTGATGTGAGACTATCTTCCCCTCTTTTTGTCTTCTCCACAACCACCATTCTATTACACATATAGTGGTATATCCATGGCTCACGCTCATGTATTGCGTGAAGATTGAAAAAGTTTTGAGAATGTCAAAAGTATGAAACAATAGCTTGGCTTGTCATCGGGGTTGTGAATGATTTAAATACTTTGTGTGGTGAAGATAGAGCATAGCCAGACTATATGACTTTGTAGGGATAACTTTCTTTGGCCATGATATTTTGAGAAGACATAATTGCTTTGTTAGTATGCTTGAAGTATTATTATTTTTATGTCAATATGAAGTTTTGTCTTGAATCTTTCTGATCTGAATATTCATAACACAATTAAGAAGAGTTACATTGAAATTATGCCAAGTAGCACTCCGCATCAAAAATTCTTTCTTTTATCATTTACCTACTCGAGGACGAGCAGGAATTAAGCTTGGGGATGCCTGATACGTCTCCAACGTATCTATAATTTTTGATTGCTCCATGCTATATTATCTACTGTTTTGGACCATATTGGGCTTTATTTTCCACTTTTATATTACTTTTGGGACTAACCTATTAACCGGAGGCCCAGCCCAGAATTGTTGTTCTTTGCCTATTTCAGTGTTTCGAACAGACGGAATATCAAACGGAGTCCAAACGGAATGAAACCTTCGGGAACGTGATTTTCTCACCGAATATGATCCGGGAGACTTGGACCCCATGTCAAGAAAGAAGGGAGGTGTCCATGAGGGTGGGGGGCGCGCCCACCCCCTAGGGCGCGCCCCCTGCCTCGTGGGCCCCCCATTGCTCCAACGACGTACTCCTTCCTCCTATATATACCTACGTACCCCCAAACGATCAGATACGGAGCCAAAAACCTAATTCCACCGCCGCAACTTTCTGTATCCACAAGATCCCATCTTGGGGCCTATTCCGGAGCTCCGCCGGAAGGGGAATCCACCACGGGTAGTTTACCTCAGACCTTCGGGTCCATAGTTAGTAGCTAGATGGCTTCTTCTCTCTTTTTGGATCTCAATACAATGTTCTCCCCCTCTCTCGTGGATATCAATTCGATGTAATCTTCTTTTTGCGGTGTGTTTGTTGAGATCGATGAATTGTGGGTTTATGATCAAGATTATCTATGAACAATATTTGAATCTCCTCTGAATTCTTTTATGTATGATTGGTTATCTTTGCAAGTCTCTTTTAATTATCCATTTGGTTTGGCCTACTAGATTTTCTTGCACTGGGAGAAGTGCTTAGCTTTGGGTTCAATCTTGCGGTGTCCTTTCCCAGTGACAGTAGGGGCAGCAAGGCACGTATTGTATTGTTGCCATCGAGGATAACAAGATGGGCTTTTTATCATATTGCATGAATTTATCCCTCTACATCATGTCATCTTGCTTAAGGCGTGACTCTGTTTTCTTGAACTTAATACTCTAGATGCATGCTGGATAGCAGTCGATGAGTGGAGTAATAGTAGTAGATGCAGGCAGGAGTTGGTCTACTTGTCTCGAACGTGATGCCTGTATACATGATCATACCTAGATATTCTCATAACTATGCTCAATTCTGTCAATTGCTCAAAAAAAGTTTGTTCACCCACCGTAGAATACTTATGCTCTTGAGAGAAGCCACTAGTGAAACCTATGGCCCCCGGGTCTATCTTCATCATATTAATCTTCCATCACTTTATTATTGCTTTGCTTTTTACTTTGCCTTTTATTTTACTTTGCATCTCTATACCAAAAATACCAAAAATATTATCTATCATCTCTATCAGATCTCACTCTCGTAAGTGACCGTGAAGGGATTGACAACCCCTATTCACATTGGTTGCGAGGAGTTATTTGCTTTTTGTAGGTACGAGGGACTCACGCGTAGCCTCCTACTGGAGGGATACCTTGGTTCTCAAAAACTGAGGGAAATACTTACGCTACTTTGCTACATCATCCTTTCCTCTTCGGGGAAATCCAACGGAGTGCTCAAGAGGTAGCACCCATACTTCCTCTTACGGCTTTAAATCTGCTGCTGCTTCCCTTCAATCATAAGGGCCCTATCTACCAACTCCTGGTAGTTGTTGAATGTTTCCACCATCAACTGCATGCTCATCTCATCATTCAGCCCTTCCATAAACTTCTCCCCCTTCGCGGCATCTGTGGCCACATCATCAGGGGCATAGCGTGATAACTTGCTAAACTCATCCATGTACTGAGCTACAGTACGGTTCCCCTGGCGTAAGTTGCGAAACTCACGCTTCTTCATATTCATTGCTCCAGTTGAGACATGGGCCATGCGGAAAGCTTGCTGAAACTGATCCCAAGTGACGTTGGCTATGGGGAAGTGGCCGTATAGTTCTCCCACCATGAGGTGGCTGGTCCATCCAATTGATGTGCGACAAAGCGCACCTTCTCAGCATATGTGCAACCTGCGGTGGTCATTTCCCTTCCAATACGGTATAGCCAATCATCTGCAACTATAGGCTCAGTGCTACTGGAAAACACCGGCGGCTGCAACCTCAGAAAGCGAGCTAAGTTGTCAACTTGAGGCGTGTTGTTGTTGTTGTTGTTGTTGTTGTTGTTGTTGTTGTTGTTGTTGTTGTTGTTGTTGTTGTTGTTGTTGTTGTTGTTGTTGTTGTTGTTGTTGTTGTTGTTGTTGTTGTTGTTACCTTAGTTCTGGACTAACAATAGCATCAAGGCATTCTGTTGCTGGATCAACTGAGTGAGCTCTGGCGGGAAGGCAAATCCGGCGTCACTTCTCGGAGGCATCTGGTGGGTTTAGAGGGGAGAGATTAGAATAGAAAAGGGGTCTAGTGGGAAAGCACTACCCATATGCACATGAGACAAACACAATCATTTCGCTCAATCAATCAAGCAAGGGCATACAAACGGTCTAGAACTATCATAAAAAGTGCTCCACTACTACTATATACATGGGGGAATACTACTAATCATTTGGTGGTCATCTAGAAATTTTGATCGCTGGAAGACTCCATGATGTCTGCTCCAGCTTTGTCTTCAAAGTCATCTTCACTGGGGTCGGAGTCGGTGTCGTTGATGATGATGTAGTTCTCCGAGCAAGTGGAATCGTCGTCCTCTCCTCCCGGCGCGGGGTCTCCCATGAATACTCCGACCTTCTTTATCAAGTTGTCATTCTTCTCCAATAGTGTTGCAATTTCCTCCTCATATCCATCGCGTGTAGACTTATGTTCTTCTTCAAGTTCGATGATCCTTGTCTTTGCGATCTTCAAATCTATCATATCTGCGCACATCTGGTTCTCTTGCGTCGAATGTGTTGGTTTAACTCCTGGATGAAAGCTACAATGGATCTGTCCTTCTTGCTGCTGATCATCTCCCATTGCTCATCTCGGCGCTCACATATCTGATAGATAGTGTCCTTAAGATCCTTGTTGTAGACTTCTCCAATGTGTCCCATGGTAATGTGGGCTGCCATGCTCTTGCCTAGGCTCCAGGTGGGTGCTTCAAAAGAAAACTCTATGGGCTTAGTGTTTGGCAAGAACGTCCTTCCTGGTACTTGAACTTGAATCATCCAATGCTCCTCTTCTGGTAAAGTGGTGTTGTAAGTCCCGGTGAAGCTTGGTATTCCGATGTTCAGGTACCTAGTGACTTCCTTCAAGTGGCCTCCAAAGGGGGTGTCTTAATCCGGTTGTGCAAATTTGTTCCCTTAATCCGCCATCCTAAGAGTAGAAAATGGAGAGGGGTCAGAAATGAGTAGAGAAGAGTGACATATGGGTTATCTTAGTGGCCGTGTCCTACACTCAACGTGTGCTTTGATACCATCTTGTAGCGACCCGACCTCAAACGGTCAAGTCTTTGTGCTTCAATGTCATCCCTGGATCGGTAATGTTGACATACACAGTACTCGAAGGATTTATAACAGAGTAGCAATCACACACTTATTACATCGAATGTCTCAAAAGAGAACTTATTACAATAAATATGGCTTAAGGCCATCTAATACGATAACAGCGGAAGGCTTGGAAGATAAAGTGAGTCCATCAACTCCAACAGCATAGCTGAGCTGCACGGCAACGACCTAATGAACCTTACTCCTCGTCTGAAAAGTCTACAACATAATACGTTGCAGCCCGGAAACGGGTCAGCACATGGAATATGCTCGCAATATAACACAGTAGAGCAAGTACAGAATAATGCTATCACTACATGCATATTTGGCTGGTGGAAAGCTCTATGGTTACAGTTTTGCGAAAAGCCAATTTTTTTCTACAACAAAGGAATACATTTTATTTAACTATCATGGTAGTTGAAACATCATTGAGAAGGTTCCTCCAACTCAATCCCAATTAAAAGTAATTATCAACCCAACAATGTTAATTTAGAGTGATGAGATACTTATGATAATCCAAGTACTAGATACTCAAGATGTCCATAACCGGGGACACGACTAACCATGATTAGATTGTACACTCTGCAGAGGTTTGCGCACTTTTCCCCACAAGACTCGATCGCCTCCGTTGGATTTCTCGCACTACATGGTGTTTGAGAAGCGGATGACCGAGACATAGTCTTTCAGAAACATTAACTCTTTACTCCGGGTAGACCATACCAACCTACATCCCTCTACCTGCTGATCCACCTCTTCAAGAGCTCATGCAACTTACTCAACTTACTCTCGCACTACATGGCTGCACATGGAAGTTCGTAGCATGAAAATAACTCAGTTCCCTTTGAGCCTGGGTGGCGGACCTTAGTATGATCACATGGGTACTCCGGGATATCCTAGGACAACACTGGATTCTCCAGGTGCCCGACAAGCAATCCACCCAGATGTGTATTAAAGTTGCCACCTTAAGTTGAACCATTAATTAATCACCTCACATCTGTCATGGACTCACTCACCCAAACCACGTCCACGAGCATAGCATGGCAATATAAGCAATATGTAGAAGTAACTCCCAAGGGTTTGAATATAACATGGCAATAGGTTCTACCTCATCAACTACTTCCCAATACCCACAAGTTAATCATATCCTAATCATCTAGTGTTTGAGGATTGGAGCTAATGCATAAAAACTGGGTATGAAAAGAGTATAATCAATGTGTTACTTGCCTTGCTGACGATCCGCAAAACCTAGGGACTCGTAGTAGCACGCTTCGCACTCCGGGAATTCTATTGCAAACAAACAATAGCATACATAAGCAATCAAGCAAAGATGCGCGCGCAAAACTCAAATAAAAAGAATTGACTAGAAAGTTCAACTTAAGAACTCCGGTTTGCAAAAAGAATCAAATCAAACGGAGCAACAAAACTCAAACTGCGAAAGAAACAAGATCCGTTTACTAATCTGAACTAAAGTCAAATTTTACAGTACCAAAATCTTGTTCAAGTTGATTAAACAGAAAGAGGGTTTCGAGATGAAGACCTAGGCGCTTGAATCGCCTGATTCTGATAAATAGCGAAAAGATAAACTGAAACGAAAATCGGATCAGAAGTCGCAATCGAAAATAATTGTGGAAAATCCGAGAAAAAGAAAAACTGACGAACAGGCTAACGAACGAACGTTCGCTGTCTGCGGCTAACGAGCAAAAACCGTTCGTTAAAACGAACGTACGGACGAACGTCCGCTAAATAAACTAAACCAAGAAAACTGGCGAACCGATATAAAAAAAGTGAACATGGGGTTTCTAAAAAAACCGAACCGGTTTTAAAAATAAAACCGAATGGCAGCAACGACGGCTTATACCTCCCGCTAGGTCCGGCGAGGCGGGGCGGCTCCGGCCGGGTCCGGCTGCGGCGGCGGGTGGCGCGGGGCGGCGACGGCAGGCGGCGGCGGCAAACGACGACGACGGGCGGCGCTACGCGGTGGCGGCGGCTTCGGCAGGCGGCAGGGTGGGGTGGTTCGGGTGGTGGTGTGGGTTGCGGGGGCGGCGTATATAAGGAGGGGGGATAGCTTGAGGAGGGGGTAAGGCGGCGCGGGGACAGAGTCCCGGTCGGACTTGGCGATGGCGGCGGCGGTCGCGGTCTCCTGGAGGGAGACGGCGGCACGGGGCGGTTGGGCCGGCCTGGCTCGGTTGGGCTTCGGCCCAACCAGGCGCTGAAGAATTTTTTTAAATAATTTCGCCGGAATTTAAATAAATCCTAGAAAATAAAATAAAAATCTAAAAATGCCAAAACAAATTTTCACCGTCTAAATAAAATATTTAGAACAAGATGAACATTTTCTTGGCCCTAAAATGCAACTTTGAAAATCGTGCAATTTTTTCTAATGCAAATAAAATAGCAATAAACTTCGAATAAAATCAAATATTTGATTTTAATATTTTTCCTCCAATAATTCATTTATTTTGGAGAAGTCATATTATCTCCTCTCATATATTTTAATATGAAATATTTTCAGAGAGAAAAATAAATAAACAAAAAATCCTCGTTTCAATATTTGATAGAATTCAAATATGAAAACAGTGAAATCCCCAACTCTCTGCGAGGGTCCTTGAGTTGCTTAGAATTTCGAGGATCGCGAAACGAAATGCAGCAAAATATGATATGCAGGAATGATCTATGTATAACATTCCAAATTGAAAATTTGGGATGTTACAGTTGTTGAAACTGTAAATGTGTGGTTCGATGAAACTAATGGCTCGCAAAGAGAGCACCTACCTCCTATGCTAGATGAACAGTCTCGTGAAGAAACCATCAAGTTCAAGGCTACCGAGGATGTCAGTCCCACCTAAGAATCTGTTGAGGAAGTTAATCCAGAACGTGAAGAACATCATGCTGGTGCACCTGAGGAAAATGGCTCTGAAGAAAATGCTGATCCAATTCCTCGTCGCCAACCCGCTCATCCTCGAGTTGCAAATGAAGTGCAGATTGATAAAATCATCAGCGACATCAACGCACCAGGTCCTCTCACACGCTCAAAAGCTTCACATTTGTCTAACTTTTGTGGGCACTTTGCTTTCGTGTCTATCACAGAGCCCACAAAGGTAGATGAAGCATTTCTGGAGCTTGAGTGGATTCAATCTATGCAAGAAGAATTACATTAGTTCGAGCTCAACAACGTTTGGGAACCTGTCAAGCGACCAGACCCTCGCAAGCACAATATCATTGGCACAAAGTGGATCTACCGCAACAAGCAAGATGAAAATGGCCTTGTGGTGAGGAATAAGGCACGGCTTGTAGCTCAAGGCTACACACATGTTGAAGGGATTGATTTTGATGAAACTTTCACACCCGTTGCTAGCCTTGAGGCTATTTGCATATTACTTGCTTATGCTAACCACCATAATATAATCTTATATCAAATGGATGTGAAAAGTGCATTCCTCAATGGTAAGCTTGAGGAAGAAGTATATGTTGCTCAACCACCAGGTTTTGAAGACCCAAAGCACCCTGACAAAGTCTTCAGACTCAATAAGGCTCTCTATGGCCTCAAGCAGGCTCCTCGGGCGTGGTATGATACTTTGAAGGAATTCCTCATGAAGAAAGGCTTCAAACCTGGTTCACTTGACCCAACTCTTTTCACCAAAACCTATGATGATGAATTATTCGTGTGCCAAATATATGTTGATGATATTATGTTTGTCTGTACTAACCAACGTTACAGTGATGAATTTGCCTACATGATGAGTGAAGAATATCAATTGTCTATGATGGGAGAATTGAAATTCTTCTTAGGTCTTCAGATACGTTAACAACGCAATGGCATATTCATATCTCAGGAGAAATACCTCAAAGATGTACTGAGGAAATTCGGCATGCAAGATTGCAAAGGCGTCAAAATCCCTATGCCCACAAATGGCCATCTATGCACTGATGAAAATGGTATTGACTTCGATAAAAAGTTATACCGCTCCATGATTGGTTCATTATTGTATTTATGTGCATCTAGGCCGGATATTATGCTTAGTGTTTGCATGTGTGCCCGCTTTCAAGCTACACCGAAGGAATCACACCATAAGGCTGTGAAGCATATTCTTCGATATCTAGCTCACACTCCAACACTTGGATTATGGTATCCCAAGGGCTCGGCTTTTGATCTCATTGGATATTCAAACTCACACTATGTTGGTGATAGTGTGGACCGCAAGTCAACATCAGGCACATGTCATTTCCTCGGACGATCCTTGGTATGTTGCTCTTCGAAGAAACAGAACTGCGTATCACTGTCTACTACTGAAGCTTAGTACATTGTTGCTGGTTCGTGTTGTGCTCAATTGCTATGGATGAAGCAGACCCTCAAGGACTGCGGCATCAATGTGAAGAATGTACCACTCTATTGTGACAATGAGAGTGCCATCAAGATTGCTCATAACGCAGTTCAGCATTGGAAGACAAAACACATTCAGATTTGTCATCATTTTCTTCGTGATCATGCGTTGAAGGGCGACATCTCCATCAAGCACGTGAAGACTGAAGAACATCTAGCTGATATCTTCACAAAGCCCTTGGATGAGAAGAGATTTAGCAAGTTGCGATGTGAGCTAAATAT
Organism: Aegilops umbellulata; assembly: GCA_032464435.1. NCBI lineage: Eukaryota > Viridiplantae > Streptophyta > Magnoliopsida > Poales > Poaceae > Aegilops > Aegilops umbellulata. Next base: position 162,607,754 of record CP136054.1, on the reverse strand, counting down.
CTTAGAATCTTCGAATGTCCTTTGAAAAGGACACACATCCTAACACTTATGCAAAATTGATGACTTAAATGTGCAACACACGAAGTAACATTTTTCTTCAATCAATGAAGACTAGCACTCTAAGTGTAAGGAAATCAACAAAGAATTTGATTCTCAGAGCCCTACGACAATTGTACGCGGTGTCTGAAATCAGCATTCTTATACGGTGGGTTACGCCACCAACAAAAGTTGAAAATTTTCAATTTGAGTTTTTCTTCATTTTTGAAATTCCTCAGTTGTTCAATTTCTTCAACTTTGCTATATCTTCACTGTTTCCGTCGTTTTTCTTCATTGGCTATATAAATATATGAGTTTATGTCCTCTACAGCATTCACTTATTGCTATTTCTTCAAGTTACTTTTTTCTGCTAAGTGAATGTGATCGGACCCTTCCCCCTCTATGCTAAACTCAACCCAGTCTATTCACAAATTCTTCATGTGCGTTCTATTTGAAACCCGTTCAAAATCTTCATTATGTCCTTGTCAGCTGAAGAATTTGCGAACGATACATTAAAATTTTCATATCTGAATTTTCGGTTGTTGCCGCTCAAACCATTCCACATTCCATGATGTATTATCCTATTCACCCATGATCACACACGATCTCCGCATCTCTGTATGTGGGTGACACATGTCGCACGAATGAGAAGGGTCAAGGGAACGTTCGTCCATTTTCCTCGGGCGAGCGGTTTTTCACCTCGGCTATAAATACCCCTCACCCTCCTCAGACTGTTTTTACTCCGCTCGACCTCACTCCCTCGCTCGAGCTCCCAAAACCTAGCACCGCCGCTACTTCCATCATCGCCGGTGAGGAAGAGCTTCGCTGCCTCGACCTCGTAGCCGTCGTACTCACACCAGCCACGAATTTCTTCACTCCGACGCCGCCGTAGCTATCTTCCTCTGCCAAGTTAGGGCGCGGAAGATCTAAACCGACGAGCTTCAGATCTACAAGTCTCAGTTCATCGTGTTCTTCGTCAAGGGTAATTAAAAGTCACTTTTACTGCCCTTGTTGATTCATATGATTTCTACAAAATCTTCAAAAGGTGTTTATTCTTCAATCTTCACACTCTAAACACCTCGCACAAAAAATCTGTTCTTGATCTGTTTCCCTAAGCAACATTTCTCTTCAAGATTCCTCAATTGTGTGGATTTCCAATCTATACAACTCTGGAACCTAAGTCAAAGAATGCTTAGTGAAATTCCTCAAGATGCATCTGGTCAAATTCATCAAACTTGTTCCTTTTTGTAAAACTCTTCTCAGAACGCATATAACCTCTCCAAATTCTTCGCACCTATACTCTGTTCACAGGTACACATGTCCGCTACTGAATCACTAGGTTCTCATCAACTTAACTCATTTGCAGCATTCCTCGAAGAAAAGTTGCATACCTCTTCGGAGAAATCAATAGTTCAAAATCCTCAGCTGAAGAAAATAGCAGATGGCAGGAAACCTCAGAAGGGAGGAAACAAATTGGAAGCCAACAATGCGTTTGAGATTCCTGATGACATCTATGCAGGGTACTGCACTCCTCCTCATGAAACGAAGAATGACCGCAAAGTGCGCATTCAGAGGATTGAGAGGAGATGGGCCAGAGAATGGAGGGAGTACAGATATGTAACTCCCAAGTATATGAAGAAATTTGTAGTACACCCTCCATGCCCAAGACCTCCCTTGGCACCAGGCCAAGTTGCTGATCCCTCAAGCATCAGAAGAGGTGAGGAATTTCCCAAGGAATGGGCCAAGCATCAAGCTAAACTGGCCAAAATGGCAAAAGAGGCAGTGAGGAAATTCAATGAAGACTCTGCTGCTGCCACTGCTGAGGCCTCTGCTAGCAAGCCTAAGAAGGCTATGCCCAAGAAGCCTGCTCACAAGCCCGGTGCTTCAACTTCTATGCCCCCATGGCCAAGCTCCTCATCAATGCCCTCGCGGCCCAGTTCTGCAAAGCCCTCACAGCAAATTCCTCATGCTGCTCCAGCTCCTCCGGCAAAGTCCTTAGCACCTGTGCATCTCGCCTTGTGTCAAAGGACCACAGACAAATCCATTGCCTCGGGAGCCTCTGCAAGTTCTTCAGCTCCTCCAAATTCCTCAACAGGCCCTACTCTGCTGAAAACCAAGGCCACTGCTGGACGAGGCACTAAACCAAGTCCTCACAAGAAGCAGGTTGCCTTTCAAGTATCGTTCGATGAAGACGAAGCTGATGATGAGGAACTTGCTGAAATCATCAGAGATAGACAACAGACGGCCGCTAGAGCCAAAGGAAGTGAAGTTCCTCTCTTACTGGATCCAAAGTTGATCCTTGAGTATATTGATCTCTGGCACAAGGACCCCAGCACACTTGTGCCAGACTTGAAGCTGACTCCTGGCCAAAGTCACATGCTGACTGCCTTCATTGGCGAAGAAAAAGGCCAGGCAGTTGAAGAAAGCATGGTACAAAAATGAGCACTTGCTGAAGAAGAATGTTGTCAAATGACAACTGATGAACTTGTAGCACTACAATCTGAGATCAAGAATCTCAGTGATGAATTTGATCGCTACTATGCTGAATGGCTTGGAGCCAAAGTCAGGTTTGTGAAGTTAACTGAAAAATTCACTTCAAAAGCTGAATCTCCTCGGCTGAAGCATCTGCTCAGCCGACTGAAGAACATGCCAGCACCACTGATGAAACTGCTAGTACCAGGGCTGGTGAATGCATTCTAGCCGCTCATGACATTGCCAGGGCAACCACTAGTGTTGCGCCTGAAGAACAAGCCAGGCCAGCTGAGGCATCAACTGCTGAGCCTAAAGAATCTGAACCAACCAGGCAAACTAAAATAGTTGTGCCTGAGGTAACTGAACCAATTTCCTCTGGTCCTCCTGCACCAACACCAAGTCCAGTTCTTCCTTCTGCATCAGAAGTGAAGAAAACCAAAGCTGCAGAGCGAGCATCAGTGAAGAAGAGGAAAGCATCTACTTCATCTCAGTCTTCAGCACCAAAGAAGATGAAGACATTAACAAGCTCTTTTGAGAATCACATAGATGTTGTTCCCGTCTCAAGCATGCCATCAAAGGAACTTGTTCCTTTTGGTGAAGAATATGAGATCCCAAGCGGATATGATGAAGATATTCCTTCTGCTGCTTCTTCAGAGCAGTTGGATGAAGAAATTGAAGTGGATAATATCCCTTCAACTCCAGTTGTTTCATCGCCAGTGCCTCGGTTCACAGCTGAAGAGGAAGGCGTTGAAGAATTAAGTGAAGAAGATGAAGACGTGGACATTGGGAGCACCACACCTGTGATGAATGATGACTTTTGGGAAAGTCAGCACCCCAACTCTCCTTTTTTCACGCCACTGCAACAAATCCCTCAGTCCCCAGTGCACACTGAAGTTCTAGTGGGCTCTGAAGAACCTCGCACCACTCCGTCCATTCATGAAGAAATTCCAGCCACTAGTGTTGATGAACATGTTGCTGAAGAAATAAAGACCCAGGCTTCAACTAAAACTGAACCTGAAATTCCTCAGCCTGTGGTGCCTGAGAAGGTGATTCCTGAGCCTCTGATGACTCTGACTGATACTCCTCAGCCCAAGCCGAAGAATCCCTTCACTACAAAAAAAAGACACATCCGTGACATTTTGGGCCGGACGAAAAAAAACATATGACACTTCTGTGACGATAATTGTGACAAAACCCGGTATCATCATAGATGTGGTGGGCTCCTACTTCTATGATAAAAAATCATGACAGAAAATGGGCTTTTCGTCCTGGGCGGGCCGGAGACGCAGCTGCATGACATTCTTTGGGACGTCCATGATGGAAAAAACTATGGTAGAAGCGAGGGGGAGGAAAATTTCGGGGAGTTCCCGGTTATGGTGGGAGGTCGGGGGCCGAGCGATGCGCGTTTCTCTCGTACACGTACGCGCGTGTGTGCGAGGCGTTGGCTCTAACTGAACCCAAGCGAGGCGTTGGGCTCTAACTGAACCCGAGCGATTGCACTGCAGGCTACGCGTTACTGAACCCGAGCGATCGATCGATGGCTGTTAACTGAACCCGATCGAGCGATTCCTTGGCTACTGCTGCTAACTGAAGTCGATTGATGCTGCCTCTGGATGAACAGTGAGCGTTGCGGGGGGGTGGATGAACAGTTCCCGGTGGGGGTGGATGAACAGGACCCCGTGGTGTTGCCTCTGGATGAACATGACCCCGATCGATCGAGCCGGTTGGGGCTGGATGAACAGGACCCCGTGGAGGGTTGGATGAACAGGACCACCCCATGGAGGGCAGGATGAACAGTAGATGGTGGAGGGGTGCCCGTGGAGGGGTGGTTGAACAGGACCCCGTGGTGTGGAGGGCTAGATGAACAGTAGATGGTGGAGGGGTGGTTGAACAGTAGCCGGTGGAGTAGCGCGCGGTGGAGGCTGGATGAACAGGAGCCCGTGGAGGCTGGAAGAGGTCGACGGTGGATGAACAGTAGCTCGTGCAGGCTGGAGGGGGTCGACGGTGGAGATGAACAGCATCTCGTGGAGTCCCGTTTTGCGGTATGCCACACCCCTCCTGATGAACAGGACCCCCGTTTTGACCGTAGCGCTCCAACACAAGTCCGTTTCCTCCGTTTTGCGGTACGCCACACCCCTCCCGATCAACAGGACCCCCGTTTCGACCGTAGGAGGCCCGTTTCCTTTGTTTTGTGGTACGCCACACCCCTCCCGATCAACAGGACCCCCGTTTCGACCGTAGGAGGTCCGTTCCCTCCGTTGTGCGGTACGCCACACCCCTCCCGATCAACAGGACCCCTGTTTCGACCGTAGGAGGTCCGTTTCCTCCATTGTGCGGTACGCCAGGCCTCGTTTCCATCGCCTCTTCCGTCCAAGCCCTCCCGATGAACACGACCACGCATTCCGTTCCGACCCAGCCGCGTTGCCTCCCGATGAACACGACGCATTACGTTGCCTCCCCATGAACACGACGACGATGTTGTTTCTCCGTTCCGACCCAGCCATGTCAACGAGCCCTCGCCGTACGTATGCGCGAGTAGGCGTTCAAGATCCCACCCGTATGTACACATATGTGGCCGTATTTTCTTTATTGCACCCTGGCCGCCTCTACTACGACACGTGCGCGCCTCTACATCCACCAGTATATATGTACGTACACGTTCGCGACCAGAATGACAACGCTACGTACGCTTCGACCAGGTGGGTCCCGACTTTCAGGCACTTCCTTGCGTGCGAAGGTGTAGCTGGTGGGTCCCAGCAGTCAGGGGGAAATGTTTTTTTCACGAAATACGGTGGCCCGTCCGGTGGGTCCCTGCTGTCAGGTGGAGGAATCATTATTTTCCGCGTAATAAGGAGGCACTTCCTTGCTGCCGTTGTCGACCCAGCTGTCAGCCTCTACACGTACAGTCCATGTCCGATGGAAGTCGTTCCTTGACCACGTTCACAACGCCGCGCCGAGAGCACCAGGGCGGTGGACGATGGCGAGGCCTAGGAAGGGGAAGAAGCGGAGCCGGTGAAGACGCGGTAGTGGATGCCCACGCGGAGAGGAGTATGAGGGTTCACTCGTTCGGCTGCGGTGTGAGGCTGCCCGTCGCCGCAGGGCCTGGCCAGCGGTGGGAATAGTAGGGGGCGGTGAGGCCTCCGCGGCAGCACAGCCGACCACGGGAGGCAGGAGTAGGCGGCATGACCGGCGCTGCTTTTGGCGGCTGGAGCAAGAAGACCAGAGGTTGAAGAAGCACTACGGCCGTTGGATGGACAACGTACGGTCACTGGATCTAGAATCGTGCATATTGACTAAGTTGACAAAGCCCTCCGTCCCCGTCAACTTAGTAGGCCCACAAGTCAGCCTCCCACCAAGGTGGGTCCCAGCTAGCAGCGGGTATTCATTTTTTTGTGCGTAATAAGGAGGCACTTCCGGTGGGTCCAAGCTGACATCAGGGGGAACGTTTTTTTCGCAAAATAAGGTGGCCCGTCGGGTGGGTCCCAGCAGTCAGGGGCAAACGTTTTTTTCGCGATATACTGGTGGGCGTCCGGTGGGTCCCTGCTGTCAGGTCGAGGAATAATTATTTTCCGCGTAAGAAGGAGGCACTTCCTTGCGGCTGCCGTGGACCCAGCTATCAGCCTCTCCACGTACAGTATTCTTCCGATGGAATTCGGTCGTTGACCACATTGACCACGCCGCGCCGACAGCACCACGGCGGTGGACGACGGCGAGGCCTAGGAAGGGGACGACGCGGAGCCGGGGAAGACGCGGCAGTGGATGCCCACGCGGAGAGGAGTATGAGGGTTCACTGGTTCGGCTGCGCTGTCGTTGCCGCAGAATAACAGGGGGTGTGGGTGAGTGGAGTGGAGGGATGGCCTGGCCAGCGGTGGGAGTAGTATGGGGGCGGTGAGGCCTCCGCGGTAGCACAACCAGCCATGGGAGGCAGGAGCAGGCGGCACCACCGGCGCTGGTTTGGGCGGCTGGAGCAAGAAGACCAGAGGTTGAAGAAGCACTACGGTTGTTGGATGGACATCGTACGGTCAGTCGAGCTAGAATCGTGCATATTGACTAAGTTGATAAAGCCCTTCGTCCCCGTCAACTTAGTAGGGCCACTATACTGGGTCCCAGCTAGCAGGGGGAGTATTCATTTTTTGTGCGTAATAAGGAGGCACTTCCTTGCGTGGGAAGATATAGCTGGTGGGTCCGAGCTGTCAGCGGCGGTAACTTTTTTTCGCGAAATACAGAGGCCGTTTCGGTGGGTCCCAGATGTCAGGTGGATGAAATCATTATTTTGCGCGTAATAAGGAGGCATTTCCTTGCGTGCAGCCGTGGACGCAGCTGTCGGCCTCTCCACGTACAGTCCACTTCAGATGCATGTCGGTCGTTGACCACGCTGACCACGCCACGCCGAGAGCACCAGGGCGGTGGACGACGGCGAGGCCTAGGAAGGGAACGACACGGAGGCAGGGAAGCCTCGGCCGTTGTTTTTGTTTCCCACGCGGAGGGGAGTACGACTGTACGAGGGTTTATTGGTTCGTCTGCCGTCGCCGGAGAATAACAACAGGTGTGGGTGAGTAGAGGGATGGCTAGGCCAGCGATGGGAGTGCGATGGGGCAGTGAGGCCTGCGCGGCAGCACAGCCGGCCACAGGGAGGAGGGAGCAGGCAGTCTCGCCGGTGCTTCTTTGAGCGGCTGGAGCAGGAAGAGCGGAGATTGAAGAAGCACGACGACCGTTGGATGGACATCCAACAGTCACTGCTTGTGCGTCAACCTATTTTTTTAGGAAAGCCTCAAAACTGTGGAAAACAACATACAGCCCATCTGCCATTATTTCTAATAATTTTCAGCCCATTTGCTAATCCTTAAGGTTTTTTTAGCCCATATTCTTTTTGTTAGCATTATAGCCGAAATTTGGGCCACGGTGGCCACAGTTAAAAAATTATACGAAATTTTGTATATTTCGGTGCGGTCCGAACTGTTTTTGATCCCGAAATTTCGACTCACATTCAAACTGATTTTAAAAATAAATGTATATCAATATAAAATCCAAAAAAATCTCCACGCATAAAAATTAATGTAATTTAAAATCTTGAAATGAAAAAAAAAGATATTTGAAACTAATTGCCGTTTTGATGTGTTTTAAAAATGTACAACCCATTTCTCATTACTGATGGGCCATTTTCTCGGCCAGCCGAATGAAAGCTCTCCTCGTCTTGAAATATTTGCAGCCCAACAGGCCTGACAAAGCGACTTGCTTGGCAAATCACAAAAAAACTGGGGTGTGGCCGTGGACCCAGCTGTCAGCCTCTCCACGTACAGTACTCTTCCGATGGAAGTCGTTCCTTGACCACGTTGACCACGCCGCGCGAAGAGCACCACGGCGGTGGACGACGGCGAGGCCTAGGAAGGGGACGACGCGGAGCCGGGGAAGACGCGGCAGTGGAAGCCCGCGCAGAGAGGAGTACGAGGGTTCACTGGTTTGGCTGCGGTGTGAGGCTGCCGTCGCCACAGGGCCTGGCCAGCGGTGGGAATAGTAGGGGGCGGTGAGGCCTCCGCGGCAGCACAACCGGCCACGAGAGGCAGGAGCATGCGGCACGACCGGCGCTGCTTTGGGCGGCTGGAGCAAGAAGACCAGAGGTTGAAGAAGCACTACGGCCGTTGGATGGACATCGTACGGTCACTGGAGCTAGAATCGTTCATATTGACTAAGTTGACAAAGCCTTCCATCCCTGTCAACTTTGTTGGCCCACAAGTCATCCTCCCACTATGGTGGGTCCCAGCTAGCAGGGGGTATTCATTTTTTTGTGCGTAATAAGGAGGCACTTCCTTGCGTGCGAAGATATAACTGGTGGGTCTGACCTGTCAGCGGGGGGAACGTTTTTTTAGTCCATTTGGTGGGCTGGGTGAAACAATGATGTAGCATCTATGCAGCCCATTTAAATCCCATTTGCATTTTTCTCGAAATCTGCGGACTTGCTGGGCTGGGTGAAAATATCATGTTGGGCTAGACGGAGAAATGTTATAAAAACATAAACACATGATTGCACGTCAGTAAAATCTTTGCAAGCTTATGTACGCAATCACTAGGAGTTAACTTGCCAAGTTATATATAAACAATTATTATTATTATTATTTTGTAAGAACTTTCAACTTATGAAATAAAATATCATTTTAATTTGATGAGTTAATAGTACGTGGGGTATTATTATTTTTTAGGCTAGAAGTGGGACAGTTGAGTTGGTTCTAGGGGAAAGTACTGGGAGAAAACTCAGTTTACATCAAAAAAGAAAGTGGGAGAAAATTCCGAGACCTGCTGGGTCCACCTGAGGAGGGGAATATGTTCGGAGGAAGGAGATTCAAAGCACGGCAGCCGAGTGAACTAGTTTTTTTTACGGACAAGTGAACTAGTTTACATACATAAGCAAATAGCCACTAAAAAAGCAATCAGGTTAATGGGTTCTTAAAAGAAATATTTTGGACAAAACAGATAATTACGACACATAGGCTAATGTCTGAAACACTCAGATGATAAAGGTGCTTATAAACAAATAAAGTACAACATCTAGACCTTCCTGGCACGCTTGATCATGACGCTGCAGCTATCCGTGTACTCATCGGTTACGGGAAGCAGACACGCCCTCGTGTCCAAGATCTGCATGTACATGTCGTAGCATGTGTATGCGTCCTTGGCCGCGTAGGTTATGTAGGCTAGATTTAAAGGTACCTCCCACGTGTTCAGGTCGTCTTCTTTCATGTTGGCGTATCAGGGGTCGATGATTTGTCTCAGCGAGATCAACCATAGAGTCCTTCTCCTGCCCATTGCTGATGTCGACAAGCTTGTTGCACCAGATGGCCGAATCGTCGCGTTCTTCCTTCTCTCTACCGTAGTGAAGGTGCAGTCGGCGCTGCAGATGAAATGGGCGAATGCTCTAGAACCTGGTGCAGCCATAGGACTGAGGCGAGGCAGAGCTTCACCGAGTTTGTATCGTTGGTGTACATCACATTCAACTTGGTGCAGCCATAGGACTGAACGGCGAACTCAAAGGGGAACTCCTTGCTGAAGTCCATATCCAGCAGGCTCACCCCTCGAATCGCCGTTGGAGTCTCTTCGAGTGAACGAGTGTGTAGGCGGCGGCAGCAGTTCGTTTTTCAGCTCCTGGGGAACTGGATTCAACAGTAAGCTGAGTTTGTACAGGCGACAACAGTTACTACCCCTCCCTCGTCCACTGCACGCCCGGCAGAAGATGCACTCTCGGCCACACGTCGGTTCACGAGCGTGTTTGTATTGGTACTATAATAACAGGAGTTAGTGGTCACTTTACTTAAATTTAATTAGCTCAAATAGAAATTTATACTTAAAACAAGCAATGCATTCACTCGTTCTATCAGTGCCACAGGATCAACATGCACAACAATTAGAATTATTATTCTCAGGACGCACACGATCAGCACATTTGTCGCACTTTCACAAGGATAATACTACCAAGTTTGAACTGTTTGTTATGGTTGTTGTCCTCTGCATCATCAAGCCGTGTTTCCCAGCTTGCAAGATTCAGAACCAACAAATAAGATCCAAATAATAAGTACAACAAAGATGCCTACACATCTCATTGATTCCCAGCTTGCAAGATTCAGAACCAACAAATAAGATTCAAATAATAAGTACAACAAAGATGCCTACACATCTCATTGATTCCCAGCTAGCAAGATTCGGAACCAACAAATAAGATTCAAATAATAAGTACAACAAAGATGCCTACACATCTCATTGATTCCCAGCTTGCAAGATTCAGAACCAACCCATTAGAGCCTTTTGATAAAGTGAATATCAGGATTAAATCCATCTTCACTAGCCATGTCATACAATCGAAGAACTTGGCGAATGCTCTTGACCGTCACAACATCTGTAGTAGAGTATTCCTGTTTGCATAGCACAAACCAGGAGAGCATGATTTCACTTTAATAGTGGCCTCCTTTACTCAACCTGCAGCTCCACTCGGATGAAGCCTGCCTGGAGTTCGATGATTCAATTCATGCGCCTTTTTCTGCAGTTCACCTGAAATGAAGCAAAGATTGCATCATTCAGCTAGCAAGAAGTACTTGCTCTCGTGAGCTGGCAGGTTCTTCTTTAGTAGTTGCACTAAAATTGAGGAACATTAAGATTGGTTGTCCAGCTCATGTAAGGTGCAACTATAATTTTGTTATCCTTTCGTGCAGTTCCACTAAAATAAAGTGCCATTGTGGTGACAGTGATGGCTCATCTTGCAAAGGCTAATAAAATATTGCACGAGATTACCAGCAGAACTAGACGGAGATTTTGGAAACTCCAATCACCATTTTGTGCAGTTCCACCAAAATTGAGAGATGTTGCCCACGTGACATTTTAGTTGAACTGCATAAGACACTCATTCCAAAAAAAGTGTTTTGTGCAGTTCACCAAAAGGTCACAATAGCAATAAGGTGACATGGATATCCCTATCTGCACAAAAAGATAGAAAGTAAACAGTTGCTGGTCAATAAGAATATATGAAACATATACAAAATGAAAAGAAGCATCTTAATTATGTTCATGGCAATCACGCAAGAACAGTAGAAATTTTAAAACGTCAGCAATGCTTCATGTTACCAGAAGCATTACGATCAACAATGAGATTCCTCAAATATGGGATTACTTTAATGGTGGCATTGCTTGTTTACCAGACACAGTAAATCTACAGCAGCTAAAGAGTTGGTTTAAGGGCATGGGACCGTGGGGACACCAGGACACTCAGCAGCGTAAAGGAGCAACTTACTTATCATACTGGGGAAAACAGCAGGAGTGCCATTTGTAACACAGTTTAATTGCATCTTATCACTGGAGCCATTAGATTAACAATAACACTGGTTAGACATGTGCCTAAGGTAACAGTGTGATCGCTTCATTTTACATGCGCCCTTACATTAACAACAGCAAAAGTTTGGTATAAGGACATGCGATAGTGGACGCATCAACACAATCTACCTACAAGGATGCATAAAGTGGTGATGAGTTTGTTCATGCTATGTGAGGGCAGCAAACCTAATCCTGGAGACCTTGTACTATGTGAGGGCAGCAAATCTAATCCTGGAGACCTTTTACTATGTGAGGGCAGCAAATCTAATCCTGGAGACCTTTTACTATGTGAGGGCAGCAAATCTAATCCTAGAGACCTTTTACTATGTGAGGCAGCAAATCTAATCCTAGAGACCTTTTACTATGTGAGGGCAACAAATCTAATCCTGAGACCTTTTACTATGTGAGGGCAGCAAATCTAATCCTGAGACCTTTTACTATGTGAGGGCAGCAAATCTAATCCTGGAGACCTTTTACTATGTGATGGCAGCAAATCTAATCCTGGACATACTCTGTTGACTTGTCCACCAGCCGCCACTTTCTATCCTTTTTTCAACCAATAATAGATCTGTTCCTTATCTAGTTTGTACTGCGTTTTTCCATTATTTCCCTTTTCAGCCAAGAGACCGGTTGGGTATCCGGTCTCTACTACTTTCACCATATTATTTCCTCTTTGAATCAAGTCCTAGATTCATGCTACAACTTTCCCCCCTTTCTTCGTTGTTTGAACAAAGCCCTAAATTCGAATGCATGAAGTAGCTTTACCTCTAATAATACTAAAAAATTAGGTGGCTTTGGAAGAGCTGATGGGAGTAGAAAAAGATGCACATGCAGACTCGTGGGGAGCTGGGGCAGTAGAGCAAGGCCGCTTTCGAAGAACTTATACCTGAGGGTCGCCGGGATGTCGTCGGCGGCAGGTCGGATCTACGAACAATACGGCAGGGAGGAAGAAGGGTCGGAGGACCTCCCGAGCTGGCGCTGTGTCGGAGAGAACGGCATGGGCAGAGGAACGGGCCCCTCCGGCAGCTGTGGGTTTCCTCCCTCGACGGCGATGACCGCGTGAACGATGCACCTTTTAGTCCTCTACACAAACCGGCCGAAGGGATCCGGCCGGATCTGTGACCAGCGGTGAGCAGAGAGAAAATGTCGCTACCGTTGTCTTGTTTATATCTGGAGAGGATGAGAGAATGAAGAGAGCAACCCTAGTAAAGCAAGCACTCAGGCCCCTGCGTCCATATATAGTGGAGTGATTATCTTTTTTCTCTCCACAACAAGCGTTTCAATTTGTGTACGTGGCATTAAAGAAAAGAAACTCTCTATTTAAGGTGACTACTGTACGACTCCTACTTACTACTACTAGTAGTACTACAGTATTGTTCACTTGTGCTCCCCGTCCCTCCATTCATTGAACAACCCCACGGGTGAATAAACATACAGTACTTACTGTATTTATATAGAACGAACAAGCTCGAACTATTTTCGCGTAGTTAAAAGTTGAGGGCGGGGCTTTTCCCGGGCAGTACGCGCGGCAGTTTTCAGGTAGGCGGTTTGACAGAGAGGCGAGGAGGGTGAGCGAGTGGGGCTGTGCGATTTGATGGCGCGTTACTGCTGGAAAAACTTGTGATATGACCACTCACTATAGTCATGAATTACTGGCGCTCCGACCGGGGTGATGCCCCGCTTCCGTTCCGCGCTCTAATCTGGTGCATGACACGTCGACCCGGATGCTGGCTCTCCCACCTGTCGGAGTAGTAAGAAGGATCAAAGAATGATGCGGTATATACTAGTACTATACTACTCCCTCCGTTCCTAAATATAAGTCTTTGGAGAGATTTCACTATGGACCACATACGGAGAAAAATGAGTGAATCTACACATAAAATGCATCTATATACATCCGTATGTGGTCCACAGTGAAATATCTACAAAGACTTACATTTAGGAACGGAGGGAGTACTACTCAGGTCGGAGGAGTGCGAACCACGCAGCCCAGTGAACCAGCAGTGCGAACCACGGTAGCCCAGTGAACCAGCAGTAGAAAACAATGTGGTGATATGGCCATAAAAACCAATGTGCTACGGTCCACACTGTAGCAAGTACAGTAACACTCCTGTTTGTTTGGATCCCTGAGTTAGAGCTAGTTTGGGTTGAAATAGCCTCAAATTATCGAAACAAGAGGGGTTAGTTTGAGCTGGTTTGCTCTAACCCAGCTTGAAAAACTAGCTCGGTGGAGAGGTTCTAATTGGGTTAGTTATACTCGGGCCCACTAGAAGAGAACTAAAAAATCTCCCCTGCCCGCACCAGATCGCTCCCCCCCCCCCACCTATCACACGACTCCTCTCTGTTCCCCATAGGGTCGCTCGCCCTCTCTCTCCTCCGGCCGCCCTCTCCTTCCGGCCTCCGCCGCCCTACTCCGGCCGCCCTCTCCCTCCGGCCTTCAAAGGTCGCCCCACTCCCCCTTCACCAGTCGTTTTTCTCCCTCTTCATGTGCGGCAGCGGCGCATCTACCAGGGAGGTCGCGAGAGGGGTGAGTTTGTTCGTTCCTTCTCTGTCTCGCGGCCATATCAATGATCTTGCTTGCTCTAGCGCTCATTCTGAGTTGGAAAAGTAGATCCTGATCAAACATGGTATAGATTTGTGGTGCACGCATGGAATTGTTTGATGCTGCTTGAGGAGGTAATAAATCTTTCTGGAGGCCCAAAGATTCAGGTCACCTTTCTAGGTATTTCAATTTCAGGCTTGCATTATTTCTAGAGGCCTAAAGATTCAGTTCACCTTTCTAGGTATTTCAATTTCAGGCTTGCATTATTTCTAGAGGCCCAAAGATTCCGTTCACCTTTCTAGGTATTTCTGTCTCAGGCTTGCATTATTTCTAGAGGCCCAAAGATTCAGTTCACCTTTCTAGGTATTTTAGTTACAGGCTTGCATTATTTCTAGAGGCCCAAAGATTAAGTTCCCAGTCGGCGGCAAGTACCCATGTCGGTGTTGACCTCAACTCGCAAGGGCCGGCGTAGGAGGGGTTCCCGGGGCTTGGGCTCTACAGAGCCTTCCTCCAGAGCGATAATGGAGAGCTCCTCCCTCGGTGCGTGAGGGGCTCCGGGCTCCCTCCCTATCGTGAATGACTTCCGTGATGAGTTAGCTCATTCTTTGTTTCATGAAGTGTTTTTTTATTTTGTGAAGCTTGATTGACGACTTGTATGTTTAAGTGGGATATCTCATTTCTATGTACAAAGTAAAAATTATCATGTTTTGCATGCTTGATTTGTATAGATGGTTCTTTTATGTCAATTGTGAGCGGGAGGAGGCCACAGAAGAGCCGGCCACACCAAGAGGGTGCTTGGATCCAAGGGACTTATTTTAGTCTGACAAAAAATAGTCTCTTTAAGAGGCTAAAAGTTCCAAGCACCCCTGACTAATGAGGGGCTAAAACTAGTCTTGAGACTAAAAAAATTTAGTCAGGGGTACCCCTACTAAAATGTGGATTAGTCATCTCTCTCCTCATTTAACTCCTCTCCTTTAACACAGGCGAGTTCTGGATTGGAGGGTTTGGAGTATAATAAATGATCATTAACTTGATTTTAGTCTCTGGATTGGAGGGTTTGGAGTATTTGGATCCAAGCATGGGTGAGACTAGCAAGTTTTAGTCTCACTACTTTTAGTCATGGAACTAAAAACGTATCCAAGCACCCTCCAAATCCGGCAGGAAATAGGGTCCAAAGTAGTCAAATGATTGAGATAGAGCATTTATTGTCAATCTAACCCTGCCATCCATACACCTCTTTGGTTTAGAGTTAGTTCAGGGTTAGAATCTAACTCTAACCTCTAACTGAGTTAGAGTTCTCCTCGTCTTGGTTCATCGCCATCATACTTTCCCCATTCCTGTGTTTTCATGAAAGTGCGTTATATCGACTAGAGGGGGGGTGTCGTGGTTTTGTCACGGCAGATGTCCTAGCAAAAGGACTTAGCCGTGGAGCCATCGCAACGGGTTAACTTGAAGGGGTTAAAGCGGACACAGGGACACAGAGAGTTTATACTAGTTCGGCCCCTTCGATGAAGGTAAAAGCCTACGTCTAGTTGTGATGGAATTGATGGGGTTTCGATGACTTGGGAGCAAACAAGCTTCGCCTAAGTCTCGAGTTGTGGTTGTCTGTCTTTGAACCGCTGTCGGGTCGTCCCCTTATATACACGGGTGACGCCCGTCGGTTCACAGAGTCCCAGTCACCGGTTCATACTCGTACCCGGGTTGGTCTCTTCTTATTCCTAACTTACAATACATGTTTACATACAAAGCCGGTTTACGGCTACAAGTGTTGAACCGACTATGGCCTTGGGCCCTCATCTATCTTCTTGGGCTTTAACGCTCTTGGACTACTGATGAAGTTAACCCGGCCCAGGTAGGCCGGTTTACGCCCAGTAGTAATATCCCCGACATTAGGCCCCAGATTGATTTGAATGAGTTCATGTCAATCCTTAGCAGAAATCTTCAACTTCAGCATCTTCTTGTAATTGCTGAACCATCTTGACGTCATCTTCTCCAGTTACTGTTAAACCGGGGTGACGTCATCTGTCATAAAGAAAATATCCATAATACCTCTTCTCTTTAATAATGGTGCGAAAATCGAGGCGACAGCTCCGTTCCGTGGCCCCTGGTTCGTCACGCCTGACACATGTCTTTTTGTCTTATAAATAGGACCGAAGGGTCATTTCCTCTTTCCTCTTTGTGCCTTCTCATCTTCATCTTCCTCGCGTCATCAGCTTCAGAGCTCCGCCGCCGCCGTCGCCTCCAGCCTCAACCTTAGCCGCTGCATCGACCTGAACATACCAGAAAACTGCGGTGATCTTCCGCATCCTCCTCAGCTCTGGTAGGCCCTCTGTTCTTTTTAACCTAGATCTGTTCTAGGGTTTCTTGTTCTTGCGGTGTTCATCGACTGCTCCTGTTCATGTATTAACCTCTAGATGGATCTGTGAAACCTTGTACTGAATACCACTTAGCTTTTCGCATCCACTTGTAGTCTCATGTTCAATTCCGTGGATCTCATTTGTATATCTGCCCATTGCTTCACTTCCGCTCTGCTTTTAAGCCTTTGAATATCCTTTCTGTTTTTCTGAAGTTGCCTCAGATCCATTGCTGTAATAAAACTTTGGGAAACATGTTTTTGCATACTTAGCCATTTCACAACCTCAAGTGCTTTCAATATTTAGATCAGGCGGTTTAACTTACCATAGGAAAAGTTAATAAACCGGTATATACCATTAGTCCCCTTATTGAACCGCCAGAACCCTTTAGCCATAGTGCATCGCTTCACAGAACTTCGGTTTGAATATAGTTATCCTCGGTTTAACATTGATCATATTGGTGTATACTTTGTGCCCAACATAATCTTGAACCGGAATCACTTATTTTGTAGACTCCACCATGGCCAAACAAGTATATGAGTGCAACTGGGCTCCTTCTCGTGTCACAGAGACGCGGCTGAACAACTTAGTCTTGACTGGCGCTTTAAGCAGTAAGAATACCATCCATTGGAGGGTCCCAGGCAAAGAATGTCCTCCCACACCTCGAGAAGGAGAGGTTGTAGTTTTTGCGGATCACTTAGCCCGAGGTTTTAATCCGCCCGACTCAAAATTCTACTGGGATGTCTTGGCCAACTTCCAACTTCGTCCGCAAGATACTGGCCCAAATTCTGTCACCAACATATGCCATTTCCAAGTGCTCTGTGAGGTGTTCCTTCAAGAGGAACCTACAGTCGAGTTATTCCGAGATTGTTTCCATCTAAACCGCCGCACAGAATTTACTGATGGTTCCAATATGGAATTGGGTGGCATGGCGATTCAGAAGCGGAAAGAGGTTACTTACCCTCACGCAAAACTGCACAGCCATCCCCAAGAATGGAATCAAACATGGTTTTGCAAAGTTACCTCCCCTGCTAATGAAAATCCTTTGCCTGGCTTTCGTCCGGAACGGCTTAGCAACACGCATCCCTTTCCACAGAGGTTGACTGCCAAAGAGAGTAGTAAATATGCTCCCCAACTGTCCAAGCTCAGAGCCTTTATGGCCAACGGTTTAATAGGGGTTGATCTCGCTCGTTGCTGGATATCCTGGAGCATACTGCCCCTCAGTCAACGCTCCGGTTTGATGTGTGAATATACGGGCAGTGTTAACGACCCACTGCGACACGTGAACATCCAGCTTACTGACGAAGAAGTCACAGAAGCTGTGAAGAAAATTTTGAACGAACCGGAATACGTCTGCGCCCGAACCGGCCTGCTTCCTTTCTGCGCCACCAACAAACCGCCAGCTGTAAGTCTGAATTTTCCCTTTCATTAACTCTGGTATTATTACATCTGCTTATTATTTGAAACCAATATCTGTTGAAGCAGCTCGATGATCCGTTTTGGAGCAAGAAGCTCTTGCAGGAGAAAGCAGACAAACCGGAAACACCGACCCGGCCCAAGACAAAAGTCCTTAAGAAACCTGCTCATAAGAGGAAAACCACTTCATCCTCTGATCCGCCCGCTGATGACGATGTGGGTAATCCGGACCTTGAGGTAGAACTTGATTCACTTGGCCTGCTTTTTACACACCTTATTGATGATAATATTTGTCAGGATGATGTCGAAGCTAGCCATGCTGATGATGCAGAGGTAATTACTCTCTCTTCTGATTCGAACATTTTGCCTTCCCTAAAAATCCGTCAGGCAAACCGGAAAGTTAAATTTTCTCATCCTCTTGCTTACTTGGATCCCAAATTTCTTATGAAGACCCAACAGCACGAAGCGCGCCGCACAACTCGACACAGCGGCCAGGTAGTTACCTCCGCCGGTTTACCGAACAATCCAGTTCGGAGACGTTGTTCAGATGTCTCTAATTTGCTTGTCAGTACTTGTCCTAAAGCGGGCTGTTTTCGTCAACCGCTTAATCCATCTGACTCCGATTATCAGGTTACCTCCCACTCATCCTCTGGCGAGTCAACGGGTACTCAGCTGCCACCGCTTAAAACCGTGCTTGGGTAAGCTTGCACTTATCATAATATTCCTGGCATGGTATCTTGCAACATATACTGTTTTTGATTTTTCTACTCCTTTCAGGGCCAAACCTAGGCCGAGCAAGAAGGCTCGCCTGGATAAAGCGGCCGAAGAGGAAACTGCCCCTGAACCGGGCAACATCCCAGATGTTGAAGCGGCCATCCGTGAAGACGTGCCCAATGACCCGCTAGTGCAGGATGAAGTTTTTATTGCTGAAGACAGGCCTGTTGATGCCTCCGGTCCTGCTGACCAGCCTAGAAGTCCCGTTCGGATTGAAAAATCCACAAGTCCATCCAAGGCTACTGGTAAACCGACAGCCACAGTGCAAACCGGTGACGCCCAGGATGATGAAGTTGTTATCACTGGCGTTGGTCATACCGATCCAAGCAATCCTGTCGCGTTGTCCAAACATACTGCCAAAGACGAATATGTCGCAATGGGCAAGGGCAAGTGGAATGTCGATTTGGCGACTTATGCTGCTCTGAACACTCAAGACCTTCATTCTGGTTATCTGAACCGGCTGTATACCAGTCGCGTTTATGAAGCTGGCCTAGTGAACATGATGAAGGAAAAATTTGAGGTAACTTCCATATGCCTCTTCCTGCTTGTATATTTTGTAATCCTGCTGATTCTCCTAGCCCCCAAGGGCCAGTTTGTAAACTTCTTTCAAACCGGGACTTGCGAAATATAAAGTTGAATACTTCAGAATGTACTGATGTAGCCCCCAAGGGCCGGTTCAACTGAATGTAGTTAAACCGGGACTTACTAATATAAACCTGAATGCTTCAAATTTCACTGATGTAGCCCCCAAGTGACGGTTTAATCTTAATGTAGTCAAACCGGGACTTTAAGTAATTGAATATAGCAGCATCAGAACTTATTTGAGCAAATAGCCATTAGCCCCCAAGTGCCAAGTTGAATACTTGTATTGAGCTTGGGACCTTGCAATTAGTTAACAGTTGTAGATCAAATAGGCATTAGCCCCCAAGTACCAAGTGCATAACTCGTTATGTGGTTGGTACTTCAATTCTTATACCATTTGTTAAACCATATAACTGTCTGAATGCAGGCTGAGCTGAAGACCAAAGAAAATCAACTCGTCGATCTTCAAGAAAACTTAAAATCCCAACAAGCTGAAACCTCCAAAGCGAAAGAGGAGTTGACCAACGCTTTAAGCGTCATGAAATAGCTGAAGGAGGGCTTCAAGAAAGATCGGGCGGGTTGGGCGACTGAGAAAGCCGCTTTGACCAAGAAGATTGAAACTGCTGAAGCTGCCCTTAAACCGGTAACAGATGAACTGACCAGCGTAAAGCGACAAGTGCATGCAATGACTGCCGCCATTTTGGTAAGCATCCTTTAACTTCTATGATAATTTTGACCTTCCTATGATAGGTCTGGTTTGTGAACTATTCTATCATGTCGCAGGCACCCGCATTAGTCACTTGGGGTCAGATGTTTGGATGAAATTGAAAGCTGCCTACACATTAATCGAACAGTTGTATACTGGAGCGCAGCAGATCATCTCGACTGCATCACATAACAATCCGGCACCCAATTAATCCAAGATACTCTTAAGAGATTGTCAATGCTTCCCGCCCGGATTGAAGAGCTGAAGAAATCTGTTGCTCGAACCGGTGCCATCAACGCCTTAATCCGAGCAAAGGCATGGGTGCCAGACTTCGATCCTGTTGAAGCAGCTCAGGGCTATCCCAGTTTGAAGGAAGACGGTTCAGAGTTCAGTGAAGATGACCTGAGAGCAATAAACCAGGTGGTGCGCCCTCTGGCTTGTCAATTGGTAGAAGAAGCAGATTTGACGCATTATCAAGCTCAATATAACAATCAGAACAAACGAGTGTCTGCACCAGTTCCTGAAGTAGAAAATCTGATCCCGCCAATCCGTAAGCATACTTATGCTCCTGATATTGAACCGTCTTCACTGATCCATGATGAAGCTGTTTTTCAAGCCTTAACGGGAATCGACTGGACCACTGTTGACTTCCAGCCGCTGGGTAGGGCAGAAGAAGCTGAAGCGGCGCAGGACGACCCACGAGCATTAGACCAAGGCGGTGACCAAGCGTGAACCGGAGATCGGTTTAAATGGCTGCCTTGTTATATTCTGCCAGAAAAACAATGATCTTATTTGGGCACCATGTTGCCTTGTAATAGGATAGCCAACACTTTTTCTCCTGAGATGCCTTCGTGCATCGGTGTTGATACTTTTGTTTGAAAGATCGAAACTGCCAATCTATATCTCCTGCAATCATAAAATCTTAAATGACCAGGGCGGTTGTACCGCCAGCCGGTTTATGAACTTCATATATATATGCAAGGAGATTGACATATATGATCAAATTTTGTGATACAAAATACCTGCCATCATTGGGCATGAAGTAGGCTTTAGCCAATCTTGAAACGAAGGCTTGATAAACCTATACCGTTTATGGGAGAAAACAGCTCCTGTGTATAATGTCGGTTTACTATGTAAACCGTGCCTGGTCATAATAAACATCTTGTTACTCCAAAATAGGATGTTAACAGGAAAAAAAAATCAAACCGGGTAAATAATCTCCGGGTTAAGAATGGACCGTGTTCCGCCAAATTGGCAGTTTGAACCGGTGTAAAACATTGTCGGTTTAAGAACGCAACCAAGATAAAACAGCAGTTATCAAGAAAAATATAGAAGCAAAGGCAATGATAAAACTGTTTGGAAAAAAGAAGCTTTACTGAGCCGATCAGACGGCGTTACCATGGTCGGACACGACCAAGCTCCCAATAGGTGTAGCTATGGTTCAAGTCAGCCAGGTCCCCAAATGAAACCGTGGCATTTATGTCGATCAAGTGGCATGGCAATGGTTCGGATTCGACCAAGCCCCCAAGTGATTCTATGGCCTTTAGGCCGATCAAGAGGCATGACTGGTTCAGACTTGACCATGTCCCCAAGTGATCTGGTGGCTTTCGCCTATCAAAAGGTGTTGCATCGGTTCGGACACGACCGAGCCCCCTAGTGATATTTATAATTTTTGCAGGGGGTAAACCGGAGGCCGCTTTAGAACAACTCCATGTAACCACGCATGATGTAAAAGAACAGATACCCCGCTTTAGCTGACGATCCAGTTTATTGTATTAATAATATATACACTGTCATAGTATGTACATAAGTAGAGCCAATGGCTCAAGTATAGTAAGGCCGAAGATGAGCTATGTTCCATGGCCTGTTGGTCTCCTCTTCTGATTTGCGTGAGTCTTTTCACTCTCGAATATCGATCAGATAGTACAACCCGTTGTGCAGATTCTTGCTGACCATGAAAGGTCCCTCCCAAGGCGGGGATAACTTCTGCATATCAGTTTGGTCTTGAATGAGCCGAAGCACCAAATCTCCTTCTTGAAAGGTTCTGGTTCTGACTCGACGACTGTGATAGCGACGAAGATCCTATTGGTAAATCGCCAAGCGGGCAGCTGCTATGTCTCGCTCTTCATCCAACCGGTCCAAAGCGTCTTGTCGAGCTGTCTCGTTGTCCGCTTCAACATAAGCCGCCACACGAGGTGAATCGTGACGGATATCACTAGGGAGAACCGCCTCCGCTCCATAGACCATGAAGAACGGCGTGTATCATGTTGATCTGTTGGGTGTGGTATTAATGCTCCATAACACGGATGGCAACTCTTCTACCCAACAACCCGGCGTCCTTTGCAAAGGAACCATAAGCGTGGCTTGATGCCTCTCAAGATCTCTTGATTAGCTCGTTCTGCTTGACCATTGGACTGTGGGTGCGCCACTGATGAAACATCAAGGCGAATGTGCTCCCGTTCGCAGAACTCCTTCATGGCACCCTTGGACAAATTGGTACCATTGTCTGTGATGATACTATGTGGAAAGCCAAACCGGAAAATCACTTTTTTAATGAACTGAACCGCCATGGCTACATCACACTTGCTAACAGGTTCTGCCTCCACCCACTTTGTAAATTTATCAACCGCCACCAGGAGGTGGGTCTTCTTATCCTTGGACCTTTTGAAAGGCCCAACCATATCTAGCCCCCCAGTTGCAAACGGCCAAGTGATTGGAATCATCCTCAATTCTTGAGCCGGCACATGAGCACGTCTTGAGAACTTTTGGCAACCATCACATCGTCTGACCAGATCCTCCGCATCAGCATGGGCAGTTAACCAATAGAAACCATGGCGGAACGCTTTAGCCACCAAAGATTTTGAACCGGCATGGTGACCACAATCCCCTTCGTGGATCTCACGCAAAATTTCACAGCCTTCCTCAGGAGATACACAGCGTTGAAATGCTCCTGATACACTCCAATGATGCAACTCGCCATTGACGATCGTCATGGACTTGGACCGCCGTATTCTTTGTCTGGCCAGAGTCTCATCCTCTGGTAACTCGCCCCGGTTCATGTACGCCAGGTAAGGAAGTGTCCAATCCGGAATGACGTGAAGAGCTGCCACCAATTGAGCCTCCGGGTCAGGAACAGCCAAATCCGCTTCACCTGGGAGCTTGACCGATGGGTTGTACAATACATCAAGAAAAACATTAGGCGGGACCGGTTTACGCTGGGAGCCCAATCGGCTCAGGGCGTCCGCCGCCTCATTCTTCCGACGGTCCACGTGGTCCACCTGATAGCCCTTGAAGTGACCCGCAACAGTATCCACCTCACAACGATATGCAGCCATGAGTGGGTCTTTAGAATCCCAAGTGTCAGATACCTGTTGAGCCACTAGATCCGAGTCACCGAAGCACTTAACCCGGCTTAAATTCATCTCTTTAGCCATCCGGAGACCATGGAGCAAGGCTTCATACTCAGCTGCATTGTTAGTACAAGGGAACATTAAGCGGAGAACATAACAGAACTTGTCACCTCGTGGGGAAGTTAATACGACTCCAGCCCCCGAGCCCTCCAATTGCCGTGATCCATCAAAATGGATGGTCCAATATGTGTGATCCGGCTTTTCTTCAGGGGCCTGCAGTTCCGTCCAATCATTGATGAAATCGACAAGTGCTTGGGACTTCACCGCCGTCCGAGGCACGTATTTCAAACCGTGTGGCCCAAGCTCTATAGCCCACTTGGCAATCCGGCCCGTCGCTTCCCGGTTCTGGATGATATCACCCAAGGGGGCAGAACTGACCACTGTGATGGGATGCCCTTGGAAATAATGCTTCAACTTCCGGCTTGCCATAAAAACTCCATATACTAGCTTCTGCCAATGTGGATACCTTTGTTTGGACTCAATAAGCACCTCGCTGATATAATAGACCGGACGTTGAACCGGATGCTCCTTGCCTGGCTCCTTCCGCTCCACCACAATAGCCACACTGACCGCGCGAGCATTAGCAGCAACATACAGCAGCAATGGTTCCTTGTCAATGGGAGCGGCAAGCACGGGCGGATTGGCCAATTGCCGCTTTAAGTCCTCAAACGCCTGATCAGCAGCAGAACTCCAGACAAATTGATCCGTCTTCTTCAACATCTGATACAAAGGGATTGCCTTCTCACCAAGGCGGCTGATAAACCGGCTTAACGCAGCAATCCGGCCAGCCAAACGTTGAACATCGTTGATACACTTCGGTTTAGCCAAGGAGGTGATGGTCGTAATCTTCTCCGGATTAGCCTCAATTCCCCTGTTGGACACCAGAAAACCCAACAACTTGCCCGCCGGTACACCGAAGACACACTTGGCCGGATTGAGCATCATCTTGTACGTCCTCAGGTTATCAAAGGTTTCCTTCAAATCATCAACCAAAGTTTCCTTCTTCCTTGACTTAACCACAATATCATCCACGTATGCATGTACATTGCGGCCAATCTGTTTGTGAAGACAATTTTGCACACACCGTTGATAGGTTGCTTGGGCACTCTTGAGCCCAAAAGGCATAGATACATAGCAAAAGGCTCCAAAGGGAGTTATGGACGCCGTCTTCTCCTGGTCCTTAACCGCCATTTTGATCTGATGATAGCCGGAATATGCATCCAGAAAACTTAAACGCTCGCAACCCGCCGTAGCATCAATAATTTGATCAATACGGGGGAGGGCAAAAGGATCTGCCAGACAAGCTTTATTAAGATCGGTGTAATCCACACACATGCGCCAGGTGCCGTTTTTCTTAAGGACCAGCACCGGATTAGCAAGCCACTCAGGGTGGAAAACTTCAATGATGAAACCAGCTGCTAGGAGCCTGGCCACCTCTTCTGCAATAGCCTTGCGTCTCTCTTCGTTGAACCGGCGGAGGAACTGTTTCACCGGTTTGTATTTAGGATCCACATTAAGAGTGTGCTCAGCGAGTCGCCTCGGTACACCTGGCATGTCAGAAGGCTTCCATGCAAAGATGTCCCGATTCTCACGGATGAACTCAATGAGCGCGCTTTCCTATTTCGGATCCAAATTGGCACTTATGCTGAACTGCTTGGACGAATCGCCGGGTACGAAGTCAACAAGCTTAGTCTCAGCTGCCGATATGAACTTCAGGGCCGGATCATGCTCCGTGGTAGGCTTCTTTAAAGGAGTCATATCTGCCGGATCAACATTGTCTTTATAATACTTCAGCTCCTCGGTGGCACAAACCGACTCTGCATAAGCCGCATCTCCTTCTTCGCATTCCAAAGCGACCTTGCGGCTTCCGTGAACCGTTATAGTCCCCTTATGACCCGGCATCTTGAGCTGCAAGTACACATAAAAGGGTTGTGCCATGAACTTGGCATAGGCCGGTCGCCCAAACAGGGCGTGATACGGGCTTTGGATTTTTACCACCTCAAACGTCAGCATCTCTGATCTGGAATCATGCTCATCTCCAAAGGCCACTTCCAATGCTATCTTACCAACGGGGTATGCTGACTTGCCAGGTACCACACCATGGAAAACCGTGTTCGACAGTCTGAGATCTTTATCTGTTAGCCCCATACGACGGAAGGTCTCATAGTATAGGATGTTAATACTGCTACCCCCATCCATGAGTACCTTGGTGAACTTATAGCCTCCCACCTGAGGCGCCACCACCAAAGCTAGTTGACCTGGATTGTCAACCCGGGGAGGGTGATCCTCTCTACTCCATATGATTGGCCGCTCTGACCAACGTAGATATCGGGGCACGGCCGGTTCAACAGAATTAACTGCCCGCTTCTGGACCTTCCAGTCTCGCTTGTCCAAGCTAGTGGTGAACACGTGATATTGCCCACTATTCAATTGCTTTGGGTTGCTCTGGTAACCCGACTGCTGCTGTTGCTGATTGTAACCACCCTGGTTATTCTGATTATTCTGATTGTTATGTTCGCCCGGGTTACCATTAAATCCTGAACCGGAATTTCCTCCACCGTAACCCGGCCCGGATCCAGAGCCACAGCCGGAGCTGGGATCATACCGGAAAGCATTAGAGTTGTTGAACTCCTGCATAATGTAGCAATCCTTCCAAAGGTGGTTTGTCGGCACCTCCTTCATCCCATGCTTCGGACAGGGCTGGTTCAACAGATAATTCAGGCGGTCCGGATTAGGACTAGGCGCTCCACTGCGATTCTATGATTTACCCTTACGTCGCTGGCCCTTGTCCTGCGCATTAGTATTAGCCACAAAGTCCATGTTGCCATCCGCTTTACGCTTGCCTCCGCCACCATTACCTGTTGAGTGATGTTGCTGACCTTTGGAGTTGTTGTTCCTCTTTCCCTTCCCTGTCTTTTCATCATCAGACTCGGGATCCTTGGTACTATCAGAATCAGCATACTTTACCAAAGCGGCCATGAGAGTCCCCATGTCAGTGCAGTGGCGCTTCATCCATCCTAACTTCAACTTTAGGGGTCCAAACCGACAATTGCCTTCCAAGGTTATAACTGCAGTGTCAGCGTTGATGCGGTCTGATGAATGCAGGACTTGTGAGACCCGGCGCACCCAATGAGTAGTTGATTCTCCTTCCTCCTGGATACAGGCAGCTAAATCCACTATCGACATAGGCTGCTTACACGTGTCTTTGAAGTTATTGATGAATCGGGCTCGTAACTGGGCCCATGAACTGATAGAATTGGTCGGTAAGCTCTTTAACCAGGTATGGGCCGTCCCTTCAAGCATCATGGTGAAATACTTTGCACACACGGCATCATCCACATCAAGCATCTCCATGGCCATCTCATAGCTCTCCACCCATGTCTCTGGAGGTTGATCCACCGTGTAGTTCTGTACCTTGTGCGGGCCCTTGAAATCCTTAGGCAGGCGCACATTGCGTAAAGCGGGGACAAGGCAAGGCACCCCCAATGCGCTAGAAGTAAGCCCAGGCTCAACCGAGGTGGTCGGACGAACCGGCGTAAGCTGACAAGCTTGATGTTGTGCCGCTAACTAAGCCTCTCTGCGCGCTCGGGCCCGGTCCACCAACTCCTGAGCATTATCGACACCACCGGCCGAATTGTTGCCACGGGGCGCTCCATGCCGTGCATTACTTGACACAGCTGGTTCTTCCATATGCCTGCTATAACTCCGGCTTGGACGTGGGGTAGAATGAATCCGGTCGCGGCTGTATGAATACGCTTCCTGTTGGACCAAAGCCGTCCTAAGGAGCTCCTTGACCCGGAGTGTCTCTATCGCCTGCAATGAATCACCTTCAACTGGAATGGCCTCCAACCGTGCCGCAGCTGCAACAAGGTTATCCAGCGGGTTGGAGTAATGACTCGGAGGTGTGGGCACGGCCTGCGGTACACCAGTATTATGATGGGGCAGATCTATTAAGCGGGGCTGGATCGGCTCGCCTGCCCCAGGAGCCTCCGCCCGGTTTACCACCGGCGGATTACTGGCTCCCGCTCCAGGGGTGTTGAAAAGGTCCCTTCCTTCGAAAACTGAAGGCAAACGAGATCGGTACTTCCTCCTCATGACTTCCTGTGATGCGTTCTGGTCCAGCATGAGCTTGTAAGCTTGCGCGTCCAAAGCGGCCCGCTCCGCAGTCATCCTGACCTCTTCGGCTGCCAAATCTGCTTTGGCCCGAGTGATTTGCTCCCTCACCTTTGCAATCTTTGTGTTGTGAGCGTCCTGATCCGCCGGGTTAGCCTCTGCCATGAGCGCAGCCAACGCATCAAACAGATCTGATAAAACTTGAGCCGGCGGGCGCACAGAGCCTCCTGCCCCGGCAGCCGTTGCCGCTGCTGAACCGGAAACCATCACCGCGACAGTCGATGAATGAAGCGCTGCTTGTGTACCGGCCATGAATATTCCAACCCGGTTGGGCAGATCGGTGGGGTCTGGAATACTGTCGCCATCGGAACAGCCCCCGATCCGGCCATCTTGTAGCTGATACAAAGACTCAGTTTCTCCGGTTGACGACTCGTCGCCAGAGTAAACGACGGTTTCACCGCCAGATCCCGATCCATCCTCATAACTTCCTCCATGGATGACTCCCACGAAGGCACGTTTCACGGCCGGCATAACCCGGGCAGGTCGCGCACGCTGAGCTGTCTCGACGAGGTCGGTGCAGGTGTCCAGCTCAGGGCCCGGTTCACCGATCTTGCCGATGAAAACGTGTATGCCACCAAAGGGGACCCCGTACCCGTACTCAATTGAGCCAGCTTCGGGGCCCCAGCCTGCATCGTTGATGTAGATCTTGCCGCGACCACTCTTGGTCATCCGTCCCACAGCATATCCCTCAAGTCCTTCGAAGCGGCCCTCCAAGAACTTGAAACCATCGTGCGGTAGCCCCACGGTGGGCGCCAACTCTCGTGGTTTTGTCACGGCAGATGTCCTAGAGGAAGGACTTAGTCGTGGAGACATCGCAACGGGTTAACTAGAAGGGGTTAAAGCGGACACAGGGACACGGAGAGTTTATACTAGTTCGGCCCCTTCGATGAAGGTAAAGGCCAACGTCTAGTTGTGATGGAATTGATGGGGTTTCGATGAATTGGGAGCAAACAAGCTTCGCCTAAGTCTCGAGTTGTGGTTGTCTGTCTTTGAACCGCTGTCGGGTCGTCCCCTTATATACACGGGTGACGCCCGTCGGTTCACAGAGTCCCAATCACAGGTTCATACTCGTACCCGGGTTGGTCTCTTCTTATTCCTAACTTACAATACAAGTTTACATAAAAAGCCGGTTTACGGCTACAAGTGTTGAACCGACTATGGCCTTGGGCCCTCATCTATCTTCTTGGGCTTTAACGCTCTTGGACTACTGATGAAGTTAACCCGGCCCAGGTAGGCCGGTTTACGCCCAGTACTAATATCCCCGACAGGGGGTGAATAGGCGATTTTTATGAAATTCTTCACTGAGGAATTTGCTAGTGAGGAAATTCCTTAGCGAAGAACTACTAGCGGCGGAATAAGTACTCAGATGAAAACAAGGCAGAACACGAGCATGGTCATCATGATGAAATGAAGACTAGCACAGAGTACAGAAAGCGTAAACACAGGATAACACAAGATGAAGACAAACAGACTGAAGAAATTGAACTGAGGAAATTGAGAAAGTCTTCAGTCAAAGTCTCCAAACACACATATGATAAACAAGCAGCACAATACTGAGGAAATGAAAGAGTTGAGGAAATGGAACCAGTAAGCTTGGTGAAGACAATGATTTGGTAGACCAGTTCCAACTGATGTCTCAGTTGTACATCTGGTTGGAGCGGCTGAGTATTTAAACTCGAGGACACACAGTCCCGGACACCCAGTCCTGAGCACGCAGCTCGGGACACCCAGTCCCCACCGTATTCTCCTTGAACTAAGGACACACAGTCCTCGTCCAATCACTCGTGGTAAGTCTTCAGGTGACTTCCGAACCTTGACAAACTCGGTCACTCGGCGATCCACAATTCCTCTTGGATGCTCTAGACCATGACGCCTAACCGTCTGGAAGAAGCACAGTCTTCAAAGGTAAGAAGTGTCGGGTCCACGTAGGAGCAATCTCTTCAGTGATGCTCAATCACTTTGGGTTTGTAGGTGTTTGGGTTTGGGTTTGGATTTTCCTCACTTGATGATTTTCGCTCAAAGTCCTCGGGGGATGGGTTGCTCTCAAATGACAAGTGTCAGTTTCTCTCGGAGCAGCCAACCAGCTAGTGGTTGTAGGGGGCGGCTATTTACAGCCTAGGGAGCAGCCCAACATGATAAGACCTAAATGCCCTTCAATGATATGACCGTTGGATGGATAAGATCTTTTGGGACAGCTGGCGCGTAGCATAGCAACGGTCGGAATTTTGAGGTACAAATTCTTCAGGGCTATCATGTTCCTCACTATCTAGGCAATCCGCACTGGCGAATTCCTAACTCCTCAGTCAGAACAAAGTCCTCAGTGACCAGAAGAATTGCGTCTCTGTCACTGAAGAAATTGACTGAACTGTCTGAGATTTCCAGTGGCTTCACTCGAAGGGATTGGTAGGTGTAGGATTTGAGTTGAGCATCAAATGGAAATTTTTCCTTAGTATTTCCTCGACCCCCTTTAACAGTACGGTGTTTCCTATGACTCAAGAAAGAGAAAATGAAACCACGAAAACAAAAGTCTTCACGCTTCATGTTCCTCGAATGAATACCAAGTCTTCAAGGTCACACCAATTTCTTCACTTTCAAAGTCTTCAGAAAGTCTTCGGTGTATCAAAGTCTTCAGTCAAAGAACTTCATTTTTAGGGGTCGACTTTCACTGTAAGTATCAAACTCCTCATAGACTTATAGACCTGTGTACACTCATAAACACATTAGATTCTTAACCTATAAGTCTTCAATACACCAAAATCACTAAGGGGCACTAGATGCACTTACAATCTCCCCCTTTTTGGTGATTGATGACAATATAGGTTAAGTTTTCAACGGGGATAAACATATGAAGTGTAAATGCTGATACTGAGGAATTTGATTGCAAAATATAGAAGAACTCCCCCTGAAGTTGTGCATAGTGAGGAATTTGCTTTTGAAGCAATGCACACTTGAAGAGATGAATCATGGAGGTCTCCCCCTATATCTTGTAATTCATACACGCATTTGACATATAATATGAAGAATTTGGAATGCATGATGAAATATGGTGACTGATGTAGTTCAGCATGCGTGCAACAACATTGACGAGGAATATGCATGCAGAATAACGTAGCAGAAGTATCAGACAACCATCGGGTTTAAGTTTACAACTCGATCCAATAAAAGTTTCGGAAGAACGAGAGTTGTAACTTAGCAAAAAACGCCCAAATAATAGACCCGCTTGAAGACTAACTCAGATTTCTCCCCCTTTGTCATTGAATGACCAAAAGGATCAAAACTGAGGACTAACGCCCCTGAAGATAATCAGGTTGATGAAGGAGCGCCAGCGTTCTCGGGGTCGGTTGTTGAAGTAGGGCCTGCCGCTGTGTCGTCCAAATCTTCATTTTCATCAGTGTCGCGCAATGAAGAGTAGGAGCTAGCCACCAAAGAAGGAACTTTGACCTTCTTGAATTTCTTCGGAGGAGGTGCAGACCAGTCAAACTCTTCTTTGAGACCCATTTTCTTCAGATTGTCAGCGCTGTAGACTTGAGATAGAACAGCCCAGGTGCGGTTGAGGGTTTCATGGAGGTAGTAGTGGTTTTTCTTCACTGCATTATGTGTTGCAGTCATGTTGTGAAGAATTGAACTAAACTGACGCTTGACCCATTTGTGATTGCGATCAACCTTCTGATGAAGACTGAGGAGTAACTCACGATCAGTCATCACCCTGGGTGCTGTAGCTTGAGGATTTTGCTTGGCATTGTTGGCGGCAGAGTCATGTGTGGCAGTGTCATCATTGGTGGAATAGGATGCAGCCTTGCGAAATTGACCATCCAATGGACGAATGCCTTCATCTATCACAGCAGTAGCCTTGCCTTTGTCATCAGCTAAGGAAAATGTCCTTTTGAGGACTTCAATTGGAGGCAAGTAGCTGAAGTGGTTCAGAGTGTCAGCTTTATAGTTGAGTGAAGACCTTGTCCTGATGAATCTCAAAATCCATGGCGCATAAGGCTTCAGCTCAAACGGTGACATGGCAATATTGGCCAGAGTCCTCATGAAGAAATCATGGAAGTTGATGGGAACGCCATGGCAGAGGTTGAAAAGCATATTCTTCATGATGCCAACGACTTCTTCATCATTCGAGTCGTGGCCTTTGATAGGACTCATTGTCTTTGACAGAATGCGATAGACAGTCCGAGGCATATATAACAATTCCTTGACGAGGAAATTGGTTCGAGGGGCCTGCCCTGGCTTCAAAGGCTTCATCACAACTTGCATGTAGTGATTTGAAAGATCATGTTCACTATAGACACAACGTGCATCTTCAAGGGGAGGACTGAGTGGTAGGGCACGAAGCAATTCAGCTGCTGGTGCTTTGTAGTGAGTGTTCTTTGTCATCCAGTCTAGAACCCATGAATTCACATCTTCAGAATCGCCTGTGATGTGCAGTGTTGCGTAGAACTGAAGAATTAGTTCTTCATTCCAATCACAGATGTTAGTGCAGAAATTCAGTAGCCCAGCGTCGTGAAGAACACTGAGAACTGGCTCGAAGCACGGCAGAGACTCCATGTCTACATGAGGAATGTGCATATGATCGAAGACTTTATCTTTGTTGAACAACACTAAGGAATAGAAGTTGGCTTGACTAGCAGTCCAGAAACGCCTCTTCCTTATGCGAGCAGAGTCATATGGATTGTAGTCTATGAAGAATACATGCTCACCGAAGAAATCATCAGCCTTGAACTTTTGCTTCCTTGAGAACGGATCCTTTGGCTCTGGCAGAGGAGTGTCAGTGAGTTGCATCACGACCTCAGGAATCACGAGCTCAGGTTCTTCAGGCTGAGGAATTTTTGGTTCCTCCTCAGGTGCAGTCATAGTTCAGCAGCAACAATTTCTTCAGCACTAGTGGCTGGAATTTCTTCATGCACAGATGCAGTGGGATGAGTTTCTTCAGAGCCATCGGAACAGTTGGTGCAGGGGACTGAGGGATTTGTTGTAGAGGCGTGAACAGAGGAGTGTTGGGATGCTGACTTTCCCGGAATTCATCATTCATCAAAGGAGTTGTGCTTCCAATGTACACGTCTTCATCTTCCAATTCTTCAAAACCAGCCTCTTCAGAAGTAAACTGAGGCATTGGTGATGAGACCACTGGGGTTGAAGGGATTCCATCCACTTCAATTTCTTCATCAATCTGCTCTGAGGAAGCAGCAGATTGAGTTTCTTCATCTGATCCGCTTGGGATCTCATAGTCTTCACCAAAAGGAACAAGGTCCTTTGATGGCATGGTGGAAATTGGAACAGCATCCATAGGATAGTCATATGAGCTGGTCATAGGCTTCATCTTCTTTGGAGCTGAAGATTCTGAAGCACTTGATGCTTTCCTTTTCTTCACTACAGCTCGCTCTGCAGCCTTGGTCTTCTTCACATCTGATGCAGATGGAAGGATAGGAGTAGGTGTAGGCGCAGGTGGAGCTGAGGAGTCTGTTTGAATTTCCTCAGGCGCAACTGATGCAGTTGCCCTGACTTCTTCAGTTTCTTCAGGCGCACCACTAGTGGATGCGCTGGCAATTTCTTCAGCAGCTGGGATGAAGTCATCAGCCCTGGAACTAGCATTTTCGTCAGCAGCGTGAAAGCCATCAGCGGTGCTGGCGTGTTCTTCAGTTGGCTGTGCTGAAGGTTCAGCTTGAGGAATTTCTTGTTGCGATGGGGCTGCAACATTTGTGAATTTCTACGTCAGTTTCACAAACCTGACTTTTGCTCCTTTCCAGTCAGCATAGTATGCATCAAATTCATCGCTGAGGGTTTTGATGTCAGCCTGCATCTTGATGAGTTGTTCAGGTTTCATCGTGACAACATTTTTCCTCAGCAGTTTCTCTTTCCTATACTGCGATTTCTTGATCTGCCTGGCCCTATCATACTTCCATTTCTCTTCTTGAATGAAAGCAGTCAAGACGTGACTTTGACCGGTAGTGAGGTTCATCTCCGGCACAGGCGTATTGGGATCTTTGTGCCATAGATCAATGAAATTCAGGATCAACCTTGGATCAATAAGCATCGGCACATTGCTTCCTTTGGCATAGCGGCCTTAGCTTGCCTATCTCTGATGATTTCGGCAAGTTCTTCTTCATCAGCTTCATCTTCGTCAGATGGTACATTGAAGACTACGTGCTTCTTCTTAGAACTTAGGCGAATACCGCATACAGCAGTAGCCTTTTTCTTCAGCAGAGAGGGTCTAGCTGAGGAACTTGGTGCAGCGGAGGAACTTGCTGAGACACCAGAGGCAATAGAGATGCCTACAGTCCTTTGACACGTGGCATGATGCACAGGTGCTGAGGACTTTGTCGGAACAGCTCAAGACTTTGGAGGAGGTGCTGAGGATTTCGGAGGAGCAGGGGCAGCTTGAGGAATTTTCCTTGAAGATATTGAAGTGCCTGGCCGTGAGGGCGCAGCTGAGGAACTTGGCCGTGAGGGCACTGTTGGTGAAGCACTTGGCTTTCGAGCGGGCTTCTTTGCCATTGATTTCCTCGGCTTGACAGAGGCCTCAGTGGCAGCAGCAGCAGCAGAATCTTCATTGAATTTCCTCACTGCTTCTCTGGCTTGCTTGGCCAACTTGGCTTGTTGTTTTGCCCATTCCTCAGGGAAGTCCTCACCGCGTTTGACGCTAGTGGGATCAGCCACTTGGCCAGGTGCCAATGGGGCTCTTGGGCATGGAGGATTCAGTGCGAATTTCTTCATATACTTTGGGGTTACATATCTGTATTCCCTCCATTCGCGTGCCCATCTCCGTTCAATCTTCTGAATGCGCACCTTGCGCTGATTTTTATCTTCCTCAGGAGGTGTGCAGTACCCACCATAGATTTCCTCAGGGATTTCAAAGGCAGTCATGACCTCAGGATTCTTTCCTCCTTTCTGTGGCCTTTTACCGTCAGCCATTTTCTTCAGTTGAGGAATTTGAACAATTGAATTCTCTGAAGAAGTGTTCAACTTTTCTTCAAGGAACGCTGCAAATGAGTTAAGTTGATGAGAACCTAGTGATTCAGCAGCGGACATGTGTACCTGTGAACAGAGTATAGTTGCGAGGAATTTGGAGAGGTCATATGCGTTCTCAGAGGGTTTTTCAAAAAGAACAAGTTTGAGGAATTTGACCAGATGAGTCTTGAAGAATTTCACAAAGCGCGCTTTATCTTAGGTTCCGGAGTTGTATAGATCGAAGATCCACACAATTGAGGAATCTTGAAGAAAATGATGCTTAGAGAAATGAATCAAGAACATATGACATGTGAGGTGTTTTGTGTGTGAAGATTTGAAGAATAAAACACCTTGGAAGATTTTGTAGAAAAACTTCGAATCAAAGAGGGCAGTAAAAGTAACTTTTAATTACCCTGAATGAAGAACATGACGAACAGAGAAGTGAAACAGTGAAGTTCGTCGGTGTAGATCTTCCACGCCCTAACTTGGCAGAGGAAGACGTCTACGGCGGCGGCGGAGGTGAAGATTTCCGCGGTCGGCGCGAGTACGACGGCGACGAGGTCGAGGCAGTGAAGCTCTTCCTCACCGGCGATGATGGAGTAGCGGTGGCGCTAGGGTTTGAGAAGCTCGAGTGGGAGAGAGAGAGATTGAGCGGAGTAAAATAAGTGAGGAAGGGGTGAGGGGGTATATATAGTAGCAGTGAAAAACTGTTCGCCCGAAGATTTGGGACGAACATGCCCCTGACCCTTCTCCTTCGCACGACATGTGTCACCCACGTACAGTGTAGTGGAGATCATGTAAGATCGTGGGTGAGTAGAATAATGCATCGTGGGATGCGGAACGGTTTGAGCGGCAAAACCGAAAAATTTGAATAAGATTAGTTTTAAGGTTCTGTTCGCAATTTCTTCAGCTGACAAGGACACAGTGAAGATTTTGAACTAGTTTCGAATAGAACGCACATGAAGAATTTGTGAATAGATTGGATTGAGTATAGCATAGAGGGGAAGGGTCCGATCACATTCACTTAGCAGAAAAACATCAACTTGAAGAAATAGCCATAAGTGAATGTTGTAGAGGACATAAACTCATATATATATATATATATATATATATATATATATATATATATATATATATATATATATATATATATATATATATATATATATATAACCAATGAAGAAACACGACGGAAACAGTGAAGATTCTGAAAAGTTGAAGAATTTGAACAACTGAGGAATTTCAAAAGTTGAGGAAAAACTCAAATTGAAGATTTTCAACTTTTGTGGTGGCGTGACCCACCGTATAAGAATGCTGATTTCAGACACCGCGTACAATTGTCGTAGGGTTCTGAGAATCAAACTCTTCATTAATTTCTTCACACTTAGAGTGTTATTCTTCATTGATTGAAGAAAAACATTTCTTCATGTGTTGCACATCTAAGTCATCAATTTTGCATAAGTGTTAGGATGAGTGCCTTTTCAAAGTACATTCGAAGACTCTAAGATATTTAGCTCACACCGCAATTTGCTAAATCTCTTCTCATCCAAGGGCTTAGTGAAGATATCGGCTAGCTGTTCTTCAGTCTTCATATGCTCAATAGAAATGTCGCCCTTCAACACATGATCACGAAGAAAATGATGACGAATCTTAATGTGCTTTGTCTTCGAGTGCTGAACTGTGTTGTGAGCAATCTTGATGGCACTCTCATTGTCACAGAGGAGAGGCACATTCTTCACATTGATGCCATAGTCCTTGAGTGTTTGCTTCATCCATAGCAGTTGAGCACAGCAAGAACAAGCAGCAATGTACTCAGCTTCAGCAGTAGACAGTGATACACAGTTCTATTTCTTCGAGGACCAACAAACCAAAGATCGTCCGAGGAAATGACATGTACCAGATGTTGACTTGCGGTCCACACGATCACCAACATAGTCAGAGTCAGAATATCCAATGAGATCAAAATCCGAGCCCTTGGGGTACCATAATCCTAGTGTTGGCGTGTGAGCTAGATATCGAAGAATATGCTTCACAACCTTATGGTGTGATTCCTTCGGTGCAGCTTGAAATCGGGCACACATGCAAACACTAAGCATTATATCTGGCCTAGATGCACATAAGTACAATAAAGAGCCAATCATGGAGCGGTATACCTTATGATCGAAGTCAATACCATTTTCATTAGTGCATAGTTGACCATTTGTGGGCATAGGAATTTTGATGCCTTTGCAATCTTGCATGCTGAATTTCTTCAGGACATCCTTGAGCTATTTCTCCTGAGATATGGATATGCCATTGCACTGTTGACGAATTTGAAGACCTAAGAAGAATTTCAACTCTCCCATCATAGACATTTGATATTCTTCACTCATCATATAGGCAAATTCATCACTATAACATTGGTCAGTACAGCCAAAGATAATATCGTCAACATATATTTGGCACACAAACAGTTCACCATCATAAGACTTAGTAAAGAGAGTAGGATCGAGTGAACTGGGTGTGAAGCCTTTCTTCATGAAGAATTCCTTCAAAGTATCATACCACGCCCGTGGGGCTTGCTTGAGGCCATAGAGGGCCTTATTGAGTTTGAAGACTTTGTCAGGATTCTTTGGATCTTCAAAACCTGGGGGTTGAGCTACATATACTTCTTCCTCAAGCTTACCATTGAGGAATGCACTTTTCACATCCATTTGATATAAGATGATATCATGATGGTTAGCATAAGCAATTAATATGCGAATAGCCTCAAGTCTAGCAACAGGTGCAAAGGTTTCATCGAAATCAACTCCTTCAACCTGTGTGTAGCCTTGAGCTACTAAATGTGCCTTATTCCTCACCACAACACCATTTTCATCTTGCTTGTTGCGGTAGATCCACTTTGTGCCAATGATATTATGCTTGCGAGGATCTGGATGATTGACCAGTTCCCAGATGTTGTTGAGCTTGAACTGATGTAATTCTTCTTGCATGGCCTGAATCCACTCAGGCTCCAGAAATGCTTCATCTACCTTAGTGGGCTCTGTGATAGAGACAAAAGCAAAGTGCCCACAAAAGTTAGATAGATGTGAAGCTTTTGAGCGTGTGAGAGGACCTGGTGCTCTAATTTCATCGTTGATCTTCTCCACTTGCACTTCTTTTGCAACGCGAGGATGAGCTGGTTGTCGTTGAGGAATTTGATCAGCATTTTCTTCAGCATCAATTTCCTCAACATTTTCTTCAGGTGCATCAGCTCGACGTTCTTCACGTTCAGGAATGAATTCTTCAGCAGATTCTTCAGTAGGAATGACATCTTCAGTAGCCTTGTGCTTGATAGAATCCTCGGGTGTTGGTTCATCTAACACAGAAGGTAGGTGCTCTCTTTGCGAGCCATTAGTTTCATCGAACCGCACACCTACAGTTTCAAAAATTTTGTGAAGAACATTGTTGAAGACTCTGTAGGTGTGCGAGTCCTTTCCGTAACCAAGCATAAACCCTTCATGTGCTTTCGGTGCAAATTTAGAGTTGTGATGAGGATCTCTAATCCAGCATTTAGCACCGAAGACTTTGAAATAACTCACATTGGGTTTCTTGTCAGTGAGGAGTTCATAGGCAGTCTTCTTGATGAATTTGTGAAGATATACTCTGTTGATGATGTGGCACGCAGTATCAATTGCATCAACCCAGAAACGACGAGGGGTTTTGTACTCATCGAGCATAGTGCAAGCCATCTCAGCAAGAGTTCTATTCTTGCGCTCCACGACGCCATTCTGTTGAGGAGTATAAGGAGCAGATAACTCATGAGTAATACCAAGTTCATCAAGATAGTCATTGAGACCCGAATTCTTGAACTCAGTGCCATTGTCACTTCTGATGTGCTTGATCTTCACACCAAAGTTGGTTGAAGCCCTCGAGGAAAATCGTTTGAAGACTTCCTGCACTTCATGTTTGTAAGAGACAAGGTGCACCCATGTGTAACGAGAGTAATCATCAACAATAACAAAGCAATATTGAGATGCTTCATTTGACACAGAAGAATAATGATTAGGACCGAAGAGATCCATGTGAAGCAATTCAAATGGACGAGTGGTGGTCATGATAGTCTTCGCTGGATGCTTGGCCTTCGTCATCTTTCCAGCTTCACAGGAACCGCATAAGTGATCCTTGAGGAATTTGACATTTTCAATGCCAATGACATGTTTCTTCTTTGCAAGTGTGTGCAAATTCCTCATGCCTGCATGACCAAGTCGTCGATGCCATAGCCATCCTTCTGAAGATTTTGCAAGTAGGCACACGGCTGGTTGTGAATCTGCAGAGAAATCAACAATATACAAGTCTCCTCTCCTAAAGCCTTCGAAGACTTTGGAATTGTCAGCTTCCATAATCACAACACAACGATACTTGCCAAAGACAACAACCATATCAAGATCACAAAGCATTGAGACAGACATAAGGTTGTATCCTAAGGACTCAACAAGCATGACTTTGTCCATGTGTCGATTCTTTGTGATGGCAACCTTACCTAGACCCAATACCTGAATTTTGCTTTTGTCAGCGAAGATGATATGCTTCAGATGTGATGATGATAAGGGAGCATCCATCAATAGGTTCTTGTCACCAGTCATGTGATTTGTACATCCACTATCGAGGACCCACTCAGTGGCTTTGGGTTGATCATCCTGCAGATGAATTAGTGCAACTTACGAACCTCATATACTTCAGCAGTGAAGAATATGATATCACAATTCATCAGATCAATCTCATCAACTAGTAAGACAAATAAAGCAGTAGGAGGACGTGTGAAATGAAAGTTCATTTCTTCATGATTAGCTTGAGTCCTTTCAGGCAGTTTGTCAGGTCCCCAGTGAATTCTTCAGACGTTATAGTACGTCTGGAGACCTGACCCTGCAGAGGAGATTAGTTCTTTTTCTTCACCACCCACATATGAAGGGGTGGCAAAGAGTTCATCATTCTGCGAGCTCCATATGAGAATGGTGACATAGAGGCCAAACCATGTCGTTTCACATAGGAGTGGTTAGGGTAAGCATATGAATAAGCAGAGAAATTCTTCGAGGACTTATGAACATAATAATTTGAAGAATAATGCTCATATTCATAGCCCTTGGCTCTTCCCTGAGAAACAGAGTTCTTAGCACGATGATGTTCATATGAGTATTTTGATCCATGTGAGGAATTTGGTTCGTATGAGGACTTGGATCCATATGAAGAATTTGGTCCATATGAAGAATTTGATCTGGGGTTCCTATTCTTCACAGGTGGTGTCATGAGGACATTCACCTGAAGACTTTCTAGGCACCTTTTGGGAACCCAGATTTTCTTCTAGGGGAACCATTCCTGCAGTTAGTGCCAACATATCTAGCAAATACTTCACCATTCTGATTTTTGAACAGTTTATAGTTGGAGTCAAATGACTCATCAGAAGAATGAGAAGATTCACATGTATAGCCAGATAAATTGTATGAATCAACTGGAGGTCCCTTTGCAGCAATCCATGAGGTTTTGGGGTACTGCTCAGGCTTCCAATATGTACCATCAACATTGAGTTTCCTCTCAAAGGCAATACCCTCTTTCCTAGGGTTCCTGTTGAGGATCTACTTTTTAAGCACATCACAAAGGGTCTGATGCCCTTTGAGGCTTTTGTACATGCCAGTCATGTACAATTTCTTCAGCCCTGCATCGTCAGTGATACTAGCAATGTCCTCAGATGAGGAATTAGTGATAGCAGAGGCAGGTGAGGAATTTGTAACATTAGAAGCATTTGAACATTCATGTGAGGAATTAGCAGATTCTCGTTCAATGCATTTCAAACATGAGGAATAAATTCTTCCTGAGCAGCGCTGATTTGTTGAGCAAGTAATGAATCGCGCTCCTTCTGAAGATCTTCATAACTCACTCTTAGCTTCTCAAGATCTTGCTTCTTTTGAAGATATTCATAAGAAAGCTTCTCATGATCAGGTAAGAGAGTGTTATGATGACCTTGAAGGTTATCAAGCCTGGTTTGAAGCCTCTGAAGATTTTCAGTTAAGGATTTAGTGCGATCCATTTCTTCACCCAACATATCATCACTTTTGTCTAGCATGTTTTGAACCTTTTCAAAAGCCTTTTGTTGTTGCACAGCAATCTTAGCAAGTTTAGAGTAGCTAGGCTTAAGATTTTCATCAGATTCATCCTCCCTAGATTCAGAGGAGGCATATTTGAGTACCTTGGCACCTTTTGCCATGAAGCAATAGGTGGGAGCGTAGTCATCACTGCCTTCATCAGCCTTGTTGGTGAGATCACTTTCTTCAGAGGTGAAGATAGACTTGCTGACGAATGCAGTAGCGAGGGCTAGGCTCGCCACACCAGACTCGGAATCATCAGATTCCTCTTCTTCTTCATTTTCTTCAGATTCAGCCTCAGAGTCCATTTCCTTGCCAATGAATGCCCGAGCCTTCTTGGAGCTGCTCTTCTTGTGAGATGAAGACTTCGAGGATTTTGATGATGAAGATTTTGAGGATTTTTTCTTTTTCTTCGCATCATCAGAACTATAATCCTTGTATTTCTTCTTCCTTGATTCCTTTTCCCACTGAGGACAATCTTGAATGTAGTGTCCAGGCTTCTTGCACTTGTGACAAAGCCTTCTCTTGTAGTCACTGGATGAGGAATCATTGCTCTTTGAGGGTCTTCCAAAGCGACCTCGTCTTGAGAACTTTTGGAATTTCTTCATGAGCAGCGCTAGATCATGACTTAGTTCTTCAGGGTCGCCAAGGCTGCTACCAGAGTCTTCATCTTCGGACTCAGATACTACCTTGGCCTTCAGTGCACGTGATCTGCCATAGCTCGAACCATAGAGATCTCTCTTTTCAGCAAGCTGGAACTCATGAGTATTTAGCCTCTCGAGGATATCAGCGGGGTCAAGTGACTTGTAATCAGCACGCTCTTGTATCATCAGTGCCAGAGTATCAAATGAGGAATCAAGCGATCTCAGCAATTTCTTCACCACCTCATGGTCGGTGATGTCAGTGGCACCAAGTGCTTGAAGCTCATTTGAGATGTCAGTGAGGCGATCGAAGGTTTGCTGAACATTTTCATTGTCGAGTCTTTTGAAGCGGTTGAAGAGATTGCGAAGAACATCAACTCGAGAGTCACGCTGAGTTGAGACTCCTTCATTTACTTTGGACAGCCTATCCCAGATAAGCTTAGCAGTCTCCAAAGCACTCACTCTTCCATATTGTCCTTTGCTCAGATGGCCACATATGATATTCATCGCTTGAGAGTCGAGTTGCTTGAATCTCTTCACATCAGCAGCATTCAGAGAAGGTGTGACTGAGGGAACACCATTTTCCACAACATACCAGAGATCGTTATCAATTGCCTCAAGATGCATCCGCATCTTATTCTTCTAGTAGGGGTAGTTCGTCCCATCGAAGGTAGGACACCCAGCAGAGACCTTTATCATACATGCGGTCGACATAACTAAAACTCCAGGCGGTTAAACCAAAATCACACAGAACAAGGGAGTACCTTGCTCTGATACCAATTGAAAGTGCATTATATCGACTAGAGGGGGGTGATTAGGCGATTTTTATGAAATTCTTCACTGAGGAATTTGCTAGTGAGGAAATTCCTTAGCGAAGAACTACTAGCAGCGGAATAAGTACTCGGATGAAAACAAGGCAGAACACAAGCATGGTCATCATGATGAAATGAAGACTAGCACAGAGTACAGAAAGCGTAAACACGGGATAACACAAGATGAAGACAAACAGACTAAAGAAATTGAACTGAGGAAATTGAGAAAGTCTTTAGTCAAAGTCTTCAAACACGGATATGATAAACAAGCAGCACAATAGTGAGGAAATGAAAGAGTTGAGGAAATGGAACCAGTAAGCTTGGTGAAGACAATGATTTGGTAGACCAGTTCCAACTGCTGTCTCAGTTGTACATCTGGTTGGAGCGGCTGAGTATTTAAACTCGAGGACACACAGTCCCGGACACCCAGTCCTGAGCACGCAGCTCGGGACACCCAGTCCTCACCATATTCTCCTTGAACTAAGGACACACAGTCCTCGTCCAATCACTCGTGGTAAGTCTTCAGGTGACTTCCGAACCTTGACAAACTCGGTCACTCGGC
This sequence comes from Aegilops umbellulata, assembly GCA_032464435.1. Classification (NCBI taxonomy): domain Eukaryota; kingdom Viridiplantae; phylum Streptophyta; class Magnoliopsida; order Poales; family Poaceae; genus Aegilops; species Aegilops umbellulata. Next base: position 162,565,375 of record CP136054.1, on the reverse strand, counting down.
GATCCACAATTCTTCTTGGATGCTCTAGACCATGACCCCTAACTGAGGGAGTCCTGGATTAGGGGGTGTCCGGATAGCCGGACTATACCTTCAGCCGGACTCCTGGACTATGAAGATACAAGATTGAAGACTTCGTCCCATGTCCGGATGGGACTTTCCTTGGCGTGGAAGGCAAGCTTGGCGATGCGGATATTCAAATCACCTACCATTGTAACCGACTTTGTGTAACCCTAACCCTCTCCGGTGCCTATATAAACCGGAGGGTCTTAGTCCGTAGGACAATCCCAACACACAACAATCATACCATAGGCTAGCTTCTAGGGTTTAGCCTCCTTAATCTCGTGGTAGATCTACTCTTGTACTACTAATATCATCAATATTAATCAAGCAGGACGTAGGGTTTTACCTCCATCAAGAGGGCCCGAACCTGGGTAAAACATTGTGTCCCTTGTCTCATGTTACCATCCACCTAGACGCACAGTTCGGGACCCCCTACCCGAGATCCGCCGGTTTTGACACCGACATTGGTGCTTTCATTGAGAGTTCCTCTGTGCCGTCGCAATCAGGAAGGATGCCTCTTCCCGTCTTTAAAGATGGCGCTGTTACTAAGGGAGCCTTGGCTGTCGGCCAAACTCTCCGGCTAGGTGGTTTTCTTATGACCGCCTGTTCGGCTGTTACAACGACGGTGACCTCTCGGGTCACCAAAAGCAATCTTCATGTCAGCTCGGAACTCGTTGAGCAGTTAGATCCAATGGAGCTCTCTTCCGTAAACGAGCTCTTGGATCGCATCGCCGCCCTGGGGGTCGCTACAGATTACGACCAAGTTGGGCTTAAACCCGATCTAAGAGAAATTAACTCTCCCCAAGCCACCCATCACGTTGCCGTGGTCGAGGCGCAGTGCGGCGATCCTTCATCTATCCTAAGGACTAGCTACGTCCAGATTCCCGATCCCTCCAAGCCGGATATCCGCGGAGGGGAGGATGTAATTCAAGACCTGAACTTAGAATTAGGCAACGGGCTAGATTCATTGGACAACATCCAAGAATCCAAACTTCAGAGTTCGGAAATTCCTTGGCCTCTGGGTCTCAGATTAGGTGAGGTTTCGGATTTAACTCCACCCACCCACCCGAACATAAATGATCTATCCCAAATCAGGCAAAAGCCCGAAGAAACAGTACATCATTACTGGCCGAGATTCCTCCTGGTTATGAACAGGATAAAGGACTACCGCAAGGAAGATGCAATTTTAATCTTCTGCAATAATTGCACGGACAAGGGAATCCTCAACTCCATAAGTCGTCGTGATATTACACGCTTCGCTGACTTGGCGTCCATAGTACAAAAGTACTGTGCAATGGAAAGAGCCTGGAAAACCGAAATAAAATTTTGGGACATTCCGGCCCTGAGTAGAAACCTCGTCCGAAGTAAAAGGGTGCATCATCGGCAGACACCCGGGTTAAAAACCAAAAAACCAAAACCCTCTGCAGGGCATGGAACCATACTGGAAGGATGGCTTAATGGACCCTGTAAAATTCATAGTACAGAGGACGCCACACTAACTCATAGCCTTAGAGCATGTTGGATACTCCGGCAGGTGGCCAAAATTGGCGAAGACCTGCTAACCCCGGAGGCTGCAGAAAACCACCCTAGGGACACCAGTATAGTCTTAACAGTCTTCGAGACTTTCGCATCCAATAATATGCGAAAAAGAACACTCCGCAGTCTTGCTGAAGTTTATCAAGTAGCAACAATAAACCCATGGAGTGACATGGCTATTACTTTTAATGCCAGTGATGAACCTAAATTCCGAACATCTCGAGCACCAGCCGCATTGGTCCTCAGTCCAATTGTGGACGGCTTTCGTCTCACCAAGGTACTCATGGATGGAGGCAGCGGATTGAACCTCATTTATGAGGAAACCCTTCAAAAAATGGAAATAGACTGGAACCGCATCGAGCAAAGCAGCACAACCTTTCGAGGAATAATCCCCAGTAGGGAAGCGCGCTGTACAGGAAAAATCACACTAGATGTGGTGTTCGGCACGCCGGATAATTACAGGTCCGAAGAGGTCACGTTCCAGGTGGCCCCGTTCAGTAGTGGATACCACGCTCTGTTAGGGTGGGAAGCGTTTACAATCTTCCAAGCAATACCCCATTACGGGTACATGAAGCTCAAGATACCCGGGCCGAACGGAATTATCACTCTCGCTAGTGACCCGGACATAGCGCTCCGCGCCGAAAACAAGACAGCCGCATTGGCCCTCGAGGCACTATCCGAAGCCCTAGCGGCTGACGAACTGACTACGCTTCGCTCCACAGTAAACAAGGATGATGTGATACTCGACAAAAGATCCAAGTCCACCTCCTTTAAACCAGCGGACGAAATAGTCAAATTCCAGGTCCATCCAATGGACCCCAATAAAACAGCTTCCATTGGGGCACAATTAAACCCTGATGTAGACGCCGCACTGCGAGAATTCCTACGTGAAAATTGGGACATCTTCGCCTGGCACCCTTCAGACATGCCAGGAATCCCACACAGGCTGGCCGAACATAGCTTAAATATCCTAAAAGGATTCAAACCTGTCAAACAAGCCCTTCGGCGTTTCTCTGAACCCAAGAGACGGGCTATGGGAGAGGAGCTAGCCAAGCTATTGGAGGTCGGATTCATCAGAGATATAAAACGTCCGGACTGGCTAGCAAACTTGGTGATGGTATCAAAGAAGGACAAATCCTGGCACCTGTGTGTTGATTTCAAAGACCTTAACAAGGCTTGCCCAAAGGATCCCTTCCCCCTCCCCCGCATCGATCAAATTATCGACGCCACTGCAGGACACGATTCGTTGTGTTTCCTCGACGCATACTCCGGCTACCATAAAATCAAGATGGCAGAGTCAGACCAAGCCGCAACGGCATTTATCACACCATACGGCCCATTCTGCTTCAACACAATGCCCTTCGGGCTCAAAAACGCCGGCGCAACATATCAGCGCATGATTCAGACATGTCTGGCAAACCAGATCGGCAAAACAGTGGAGGCATACGTGGATGATGTGGTCGTAAAAACAAGACATGCCGAATCTCTAGTAGACGACTTGAGGCTTACATTTGATAACCTCCGAACATACGACATCAAGCTCAACCCGGAAAAATGCGTTTTCGGCGTTCCAGCCAGAAAGCTCTTGGGCTTCATCGTATCCGGCAGAGGAATTGAAGCAAATCCAGCCAAGATCCGAGCTTTGTCGCAATTGGATATCCCAAAGGACCTCAAACAAATACAAAAGTTAACCGGATGCGTGGCGCCTCTAAGCCGCTTCATCTCTCGCTTGGGAGAAAAGGCACTACCCCTTTATCGCCTCCTTCGGTGCACCGAACACTTCGAGTGGACGGATGCCGCCACAGCCGGACTCAACGAAATAAAAGCCATATTGGCAACAAACCCAGTCCTGGCCGCGCCAAATATTGCCGAACCAATGCTATTGTACATTACAGCAACACACCAAGTTGTTAGCGTAGTGCTCGTCGTCGAACGAGAAGCGGACGGACACAAATTCCCCCTTCAAAAGTTGGTCTACTATGTGTCCACTGTCCTCACTCTATGCAAATCACGGTACCCGCATTATCAAAAGATTGCATACACGGTATTCATGGCATCCCGGAAGATGCGACACTACTTTCAAGAGTGTTCGATAACAGTAGTCTCCGAAGTGCCACTTAATGATATTATAAACAACAGCGAAGCAACAGGCCGGATTGCAAAATGGGCCATCGAGCTCCTCCCATTCGACATAACTTATAAGCCATGGCGAGCTATTAAGTCGCAAGTTTTGGCCGACTTCATCGCAGAATGGACGGAGGCCGAACTCCCTAAAGAGTACGGCACATATTCAAACTGGATCATGCATTTCGACGGCTCTAAAATGTTGGCAGGTCTGGGGGCTGGCGTCGTTTTGACGTCCCCCACGGGAGACACAGTTCAATACGTACTCCAGATTATGTATACATACCCCAATAATGCAGCCGAATATGAGGCACTTTTACACAGTCTCCGGATGGCAGTGTCCATGGGCATTCAACGCCTAGAAGTGCGAGGGGATTCGAACCTCGCAATATCCCAAATAAATGGAGACTTCGATGCCAAAGATCCAAAAATGGCAGCTTACCGCAACGCCATCCTAAAAATGTCAGCTCGTTCGAAGGGCTCGAATTTCACCATATATCCCGGGAGAACAATCAGGCGGTAGACGTCCTGGCATGCATCGGCGCAAAACGCGATGCAGTCCCCCCCAACATCTTCTTGGAACGGCTGTTCAAGCCATCCGTAGTATGGGAAGGGGAATCCGGCAATAACATTCCGGACTCAACCGCATTGCCCGATGACGAACAATCTGACACAATCGGAGGCTCTGCCAATGTAATTACAACTTCAGCCCACGCGATAATGGTCGTCATCGCCCTGTGGACAGAACCATTCCTAGCCTACCTTACTAGGCAGGAGCTCCCAGAGGACCAAAATGAGGCACGCTGCATAGTGCGGCGATCTAAAGCCTATAAAGTCCATGAGGGAGAGTTTATAAGAAAAGCACTACCGGAGTCCTTCAAAGGTGCATCTCCGAAGAGGAAGGGTGGAACTTGCTGGCCGAAATTCATGCCGGACTCAGTGGTCATCACGCTGCAGCTCGGTCCCTTGTAAGCAAGGCTTTCCGTGCAGGCTTTTATTGGCCGACGGCCTGGGCAGACGCTCAGGACTTGGTCCAACGATGCGTCGGTTGCCAGCTTTTCGCAAACCAAAGCCATATGCCACCCACCGCCCTCCAAACTATCCCCATCACTTGGCCTTTCGCGGTATGGGGGCTTGACATGGTTGGACCCCTTAAAGGCGGAACCCACAAGAAAAAATAATTACTAGTCATGGTGGACAAATTCACCAAATGGATAGAAGCCAAGCCTGTTAAGATGGTCGAATCCGGACCGGTGATAGACTTCATATCCGGGGTCGTACACCATTACGGTGTCCCCCACAGCATCATCACTGATAAAGGCACAAACTTTATGGCCGATGAGGTAAAACTCTGGTGCAAAAACATGGGCATCAAGCTCGATTATGCATCCGTCACCCACAAACTAACGGTCAGGTCGAACGTGCAAACGGTCTTATTATGAGCGGCATCAAACCTAGATTACTGCGGTCCCTCAAGGAATCCAACGCGCACTGGGTAGAGGAGCTCGACTCCGTACTCTGGGGGTTGCGGACCACGCCGAATTGCACCACCGGATACACACCATTCTTCATGGTGTACGGCACAGAGGCTGTTTTGCCTTGCGACATCATTCATGACTCACCTCGCGTGCGCATGTACGAAGAAAGAGAAGCCAGACTCGATCGGCAGGATAGTTTGGACGCCTTGGAGGAGGAGCGTGACGTGGCAAAAGCCCGTTCCGCATTCTATCAACAGTAGGCTCGAAGATATCAAAGCAGAGAAGTACGGGCCAAAAATTACAACGTTGGCGAACTAGTTCTACGCCTGCCGGACAAGAAAAAGGACAAACTTAAGCCTAAGTGGGAAGGTCCCTTCATAATCGACCAAGTCCTGACTAGCGGAGCGTACCGCCTGCGAGATGCGTCGGACAACCGACTCGAGCCAAACCCATGGAACGCGGCCCGTCTCCGAAGATTCTATGCCTAGCGCCGGACTCTGTGTTCGTCTCCTACCTCTGTCTATTTTATATATTTTTTCTGTCTTACATTTCTCTCCTTCCCTTAAAAGCTCATCAAGAGACGCGCTACCCGCGCTTACTAAACCTGGGGGCTTCTTTAAATAGAAGCTTATTTATATGGGCTTCATGCCCAACACATGTGTCAAACTTCCGCATGTACCTTTTATTCACCATTATATGCATCGATATGACTTAAGTTTTGGCCAAGCTGGGTTGCCTGGCTCCTGTGCTTACCCCTACGTTCCCGATTGTTCGGCTAGGTGGTAAAGGGAGCACCTCTGGGATTGTTACTGTCGGGTCAGCCGGATGTGTACCTCAGACTGGGTGAAGCCGAAAGCTAGCGTTCTTAAGGGAATATTCGGTCGGTGAACTAAAGATGACCTTTTTTACTTATTTATGTGCCCCCAGATGCTTTTTCTGCGTTCGCAGCCCGGACATGCACTTTAGGGCATGCCTCCCAGAGAAAGGAACCCTTAACGGAACTATTCTCTCTGGAAGATGTTTCTTACTAACCATGTAATATAACATAACTAGTTGGGCACTTGTTTGATAAAGCACCAATGACCCCTACGCCTGGTCTCCATGCATACCCCGGTTCTTATATAACAGCAAGGGTATTCGGACACACTCCGGACCGTCAAGTCCCGAGGTCGAAGCGAAAAGGTCGGCAACGACAAACGATCTACAATACGGCTAGAAGGCATTATACATGTCAATTAAAATTACATAGTCACTCTGACTGATTGTATTCCTCTTCAATACCATCTAACAGGCTGTCTAATTTACAGTCCTGCTGGGAATACTTTGCGGCCAATTCTACTTGGTTGTATACTAAGCTTACAGGGATCTCCTTCCCATCGGGCCCCAAAGGTCCGACCTCGGCCATGTGGTTCGGGTCAGCCTTTGTGTACCGCGTCTTCACCATGGCCCAGGCCCCCCTAGCGCCTTGATGGCAGGCCGATATCTTCCACAATCGGAAGCGCCGCCGCGCTCCCTTCAGCTTCTCTGCAAGCTCTCCAAGGCCCTCGGGCATGGAGAGGGATGGCCATAAGGCTTGGGCAACGCCTTGCATCGCCTGCCGAACTTGCTCGTGCAGTTGCGCGAGCTCGGGAAGAAGGTCACCCGTAGAACCGGGCATCTCCTCTGCAGGATGACCTGTTAGCATACCTACAGACAGCACTCTGTTAGTCGACTTCCTCGCCGAACCTTTTTTTTCAAAAGTTCATTCAAGCACTTACTAAATATGTCGCGTCGAAGCCTCTGATTCTCCTTAACGGAGTCCGACAGCTGGGCACGAACATCTTTCATTTCAACACCCAGCTTGGTGTTGGCATCCTGAAGATCCATCTTCTCCCGCCTCACCTTTGTTAGCATGCTCTCGCCAGACTTTAGCCGGTGTAGGAGTTGTTGCTTGTCCGGATCTAGTCCGGCGCCACCTGCAATTTCATTTGTCAAATCGGCACATATGCCACACTTATCTTTTTGAAGCATATATTACCAGAGGGGGTCTCCTTGGGCTCCCCCATCGCGGCTAGTGCGGCCTCAAGTTGGGCTTTGCACTCTTCTAGGTCCTGGGATAGTTGGGTATTCTTCTCTGAAAGAACCTGCATATTACACGATCCTTAAATTAGCTATTCTAACTGTTTCAAGTCTCGGGGGCTACTGATCCATATAACTATCAAATTTTCTCACCCGTATGTCTTTTACATATTGCTCCATAGCTCTGGCTAGACCACTTTGAGCGGCACGGAGATACGCATCTCCCGAATTAAAGGCATTCAATGCCTCTTGGGAGAAACAAGCGTCGCGGAGACTGTCCGGCGGCGCCGGTGATTCATGGCACTCTCCACCTCGGAATGGGTGGCAGACAGCCTGTCCGCATCCTCTGTCGGAGGAGCGTCTGGTGCGGGTCTCGTGTTTGCCTCCGTCTCCGGGCCGGGCTGTGGAGCCCGGCTGGTCGAGGCTCGATTGGCAGCCTCTCCGGATATAGTCCGGCGAAGCCTCTTGGTCCTGCACCGAGCACGAGTGTTAATATGCCTTGAAAAAATAACACCTGGACTAAACGGGCACGCTATACCTTTGCACCGGCGCCTCAGTCCGAACTACATTCGTTTTTACCCCACGGGGCCCTGCGGCCCCTCGTTGGCTAGCCGCCGTAGGCTCGGCCTCCCGCCTCAGGAACCTCCCTGCAAAACAAGGTTGTTGTCAGGAAAACTGAAAACATGTGAGGGTGGATCCCTTCTCAAAGGTGATGAGACTCCGGTTTCAGTTACCTGGGAGGCCGGGATTAACCCTGGGTAATCAGCCGTAATGGCCACCAAGGTATCGTCCTTGCTCAGCTAATAAAACACCCCGTCAATCAGCTCCACCGAAATGTCCGGATCCTCTTCGGAGGCCAGATCGAGGGACCGTTCAGGATCCTCGGGCTGTGGAGGACGGCTATTTATATCCTTTACTTCCTGACGCAGTTCCTACGTAGGAGTCGTAAGACTATATATTTAATCATGGGAATATAAAACGGATGGGCAAGCAAGATTGTCCGCTTACCCAACTTGGAGGGTTGTACATAGTAATTCCCCCATGTGGGTTGACATGGAGGAATTCCTCCTCTTCTCCCTTGTACAAAGAGGACAAGATCTTTACTAGAGCGGCAGCTGAGTCCGGCCCCTTACGACCGTAACGAGTGGCGTCATCCTCCCCGTTAAAATCCCACATAGGATGGCTTCTATATTGAAGCGGCTGCACCCCCGCATGATGCATATGGCCATGACTCCAACCATGGTTAGTCCGGAATGAGCCAACAGTCTTATCCGGCCCGTCGGGTAAAGGACTTCCCTGTCACTTTCTCTCTGAGAGCTCCGTGGACGCCAGCTTAAGCGTTTCTTTAAGGAAGCACTATTGAATTCGGGGAGGCCGATCCGGATAGGATCCGCAGTGGGACATCCTCCATATAAAACCATTCTAAAGGCCAGTCCTCGGACGCCTTCTTTGGGGTTCCGGATAGATATTCGGTCCCGGCGATGCGCCACACTTCGGCTCCGCCCACTTCATATATTAACCCCTCTTGAGAACGGGGCACCAGGCAGAACAGCCTCTTCCACAGCGCGAAATGAGCCTCAACACCCAAGAACAGCTCGCAAAGGGCAACGAAGCCCGCGATATGCAATATAGAGGCAGGTGTGAGGTTGTGCAGCTGGAGGCCATAGAACTCCAGAAGCCCTCGGAGAAACGGATGGATTGGAAATCCGAGTCCCCTGATTAGATAAGGGACAAGGCATACCCGCTCTCCTTTGGAGGGGGTGGGGGCACTCTCCGCTTGCTCTTCGCCATTATAGGTGGCGAGTCCGGCTTGAACCGGGACCATGTAGGCCGGAGGGAGGAATCCCTTGGTCTGAAGCGATACTAGCTTGCTATGCGGGATGGAGCACCTCTCCCAGCCTCCGGGCTTAGGACTGGAAGGGCGAGAGGAGGAGTTGCGACGGCCGGCCATAGTGGAATGGACCTTTTTGGATGCGCTCTGATGACTACTCGCGGAAGGGAGAAGGTGTGGTTTGGATCTAAATCCCCATTCCTTTAAATAGGCGGCCCACCTACGCGGCTAGGGGTGTGAATGTAAAAACACCCAGACTTTTCACATTCATTTGACACGTGGAAGACGGCCACTATTGGGCGTAGAAGCCAAGGAGCGCTGCATTTATAAAGAACAGGACATTATTCAACAGGTACACGAAATCCGGGAGGAGAACCCGCCTTGCAATGCCGAAGACAATCTGCGCGTCGGACTCGTCGTCATTGAAGCCTGGTTTGGGGGCTACTGAGGAAGTCCTGGATTAGGGGGTGTCCGGATAGCCGGACTATACCTTCAGCCAGACTCCTGGACTATGAAGATACAAGATTGAAGACTTCGTCCCGTGTCCGGATGGGACTTTCCTTGGCGTGGAAGGCAAGCTTGGCGATGCGGATATTCAGATCTCCTACCATTGTAACCGACTTTGTGTAACCCTAACCCTCTCTGGTGCCTATATAAACCGGAGGGTCTTAGTCCGTAGGACAATCCCAACACACAACAATCATACCATCTAGGGTTTAGCCTCCTTGATCTCGTGGTAGATCTACTCTTATACTACCCATATCATCAATATTAATCAAGCAGGACGTAGGGTTTTACCTCCATCAAGAGGGCCCGAACCTGGGTAAAACATTGTGTCCCTTGTCTCCTGTTACCATCCGCCTAGACGCACAGTTCGGGACCCCCTACCCGAGATCCGCCGTTTTGACACCGACACTAACCGTCTGGAAGAAGCACGGTCTTCAAAGGTAACAAGCGTCGGATCCACGCAGGATCAATTTCTTTAGTGATGCTCAATCACTTTGGGTTTGTAGGTGTTTGGATTTGGGTTTGGATTTTCCTCACTTGATGATTTTCGCTCAAAGTCCTCAGAGGATGGGTTGCTCAGTTTCTCTCGGAGCAGCCAACCAGCTAGTGGTTGTAGGGGGCGGCTATTTATAGCCTAGGGAGCAGCCCGACATGATAAGACATAAATGCCCTTCAATGATATGACCGTTGGATGGATAAGATCTTTTGGGACAGCTAGCGCGTAGCACAGCAACGGTCGGAATTTTGAGGTACAAATTCCTCAGGGCTATCATGTTCCTCACTGTGTAGGCAATCCGCACTGGCGAATTCCTAACTCCTCAGTCAGAACAAAGTCCTCAGTGACCAGAAGGACTGCGTCTTTGTCACTGAAGAAATTGACTGAACTGTTTGAGATTTCCAATGGCTTCACTCGAAGGGATTGGTAGGTGTAGGATTTGAGTTGAGCATCAAATGGAACTTTTCCTTAGTATTTCCTCGACCCCCTTTAACAGTACGGTGTTTCCTATGACTCAAGAAAGAGAAAATGAAACCACGAAAACCAAAATCTTCACGCTTCATGTTCCTCGAATGAATACCAAGTCTTCAAGGTCACACCAATTTCTTCACTTTCAAAGTCTTCAGAAAGTCCTCGGTGTATCAAAGTCTTCAGTCGAAGAACTTCATTTTTAGGGGTCGACTTTCACTGTAAGTATCAAACTCCTCATAGACTTATAGACTTGTGTACACTCATAAACACATTAGATTCTTAACCTATAAGTCTACAATACACCAAAATCACTAAGTGGCACTAGATGCACTTACATTTCAGTATCCTGCGAATCAAAGAGGCCCTTTTTTTGCCGGAAAAATCAAAGAGGCCCTTAGACTGGTTTTGGTCCGGTCATTTTTTATAAACGTGTTATGTCCAAAATTTAATGAACGTGCTCCGGTTTCCACAAAAATAATCCGGTTTCATGTAGTAATTCATTCATTTATTTATTCTTCTGTGGGGGGTTTGCATGAAATTCGTGAGGTCTGAAATGTAAAGTACCCCGGCATATGCTCCGAGTCGTGCATGCACTACCACCCAGATGCTCTATGTCCCACATGTCGGCGAATGGGAGCACGTGGAAATAGCCTAGGAGTACATATAGGAGGATAAATGCGTGAAATAATATGTACTGTGAAGCATAGCCGCGGTTCGAAAAGGAGACCTAAAGTGATGACAGATATAGGTCGCACGCACCCAACTAGTGGTACTAGACATACGACTATTTTTTCCCTCAAAAAAGAAAAAGAAAGAGGCACGAGTGCTCAGTACTCCTATTCTATAAACACGAGTCCCATCTGACAACAGCGTCCGTGCTACAGCTAGCTCTCCTCCCTCGTTTCTCTCTTCTAATTCTAAACTCGGCCGACGCCCGGTGGGCGGGGTGGGTTTGCTCAACTGCGGCCCACCTCACAGTGAAAACGTTACGACTGGAATAAAAATGCCATATGCTCCCTCCGTTCATAAATATAAGCCTTTTTAGATACTATTTCAAATGGAATACAGCATACATATGTATGTAGACATAGTTTAGCGTGTAGATTCACTCATTTTGCTCCGTATGTAGTAGTCACTTGCTAGAATCTTTAGAAATACTTATATTTGGGAACGAAGGGAGTACTATACTAATAAAACATTAAGGCCACGAGGCGATGCAGTGCTGGTTACAGGAGGCAAGAAGAAGAGATGCATCCATCGACGACGTCCACCTCCTCAACTCAGGGCGCCGGCCCACCGAACAGCGCCTAAGTAGCAGCGGCTTTCGTGGCCAGGTCGACGTGCTTCTGAACAATGGCGTCCAAAGATTCCAGCCGCTGGAAGAAGGCCAACGTCTTTCTATCCTCGCTTGCCTTGTAGTGGCCTATGTAGACGATTTCCTCGTAGACGTGGATGTGCAGGTCGACGATTTGTTGCATGGCGAGGCGTTGTGCGGCGAGCGCGGCCTCGAGGTGCACATTCTCCATCGCGACCTCCGGCACCTGCAGGGCCACCAGGGCTTGAAAGAGTTTGTCACCATGGAGGCTGATGAGGGTGGCAGGCAATGAGGAGCCTGGGCGCGCGGGCTGGAGCAGTACGGCAAGGTCGTCCACGCGCTTCTTGACGGCGGTGAACTTGCGGATGGAGTTGACCATCATGTCGTCCATGCGAGAGGCGAAGCCGGCGTCGACGAGGGCTATGATGCCTGCGGTCGCCAGCACCGTCTGGAAACGTTGCGCGGTGCGGGGCCGTAGGTCGGCGCCTTGGATGATTTGGCACAGCCGACTGCCGCTCGTGTCCATCGCCTCCATAGGTGCTTGTGGCTTCTGGTCACTTGGTCTTGGATTGGAGTGAGCAGTGTTGGGCAGAGACTTGGGAGTCGATGGATTGGAGTGGTGGGGCGCCTTTATTATATGAGAGTCCAAACTCTGTTGCATCACATCGTGCTGGCTCTATTCTGCTTCTCCAATTAATTCCCTCTGCATGTAATTGAGGATGCATCATTCACCATTCAAAGTCTCGGGAACCGCTACCCTCTCCCTCCTTGGCATTGAAGCACCTATGGACCCTCGACGACGAGGTGCCTATGGTGACTTCGTAAATTTCAAGATGATAGTGTCGTGCATGTGTGCGTTCATAGGGGTGAGTGTATGCGCGTGTATATGAGTGCTTGCGTCTGTACTGTGTAAAAAAACGTAAATGCGTGTCAAAAAGAGACTAGTCAGTATACTCAATATTGTGCACCTCGGAGAGGAAAACGATAGAACTAGTACGTACTCCCTCCGTTCCATAATATAAGAGCGTTTTTGACACTAGTAGTGTCAAAAACGCTCTTATATTATGGGACGGAGGGAGTATTTATTTACGGTGCAGATTCACTCATTTTGCTCCATATGTACTCCGTCTCGGTGTAGTCTAGTCACTTGTTGAAATCTCTAAAAGGGCAAATACTCCTTTTTGGTTTACAGGGCTATACTAGCAAGTAGTTGTACATACTAGTAGTACAATAGTGGTCTCACATAGCAATTTTGTCTCATGCAAGAGCCTGGCTATGTGCGTGCTCCAATGTTCGCAACTGTAACATTCGGTTTGCGCTTGGCTCTTCGCCTCTTCGAGAAGACGAACAATGATGTTACTACTACTGCTTCTACAGTGTCGAATCCACTGCTGCATGTCCGTCCACCGCGAGTGGGACGGATAGCTTGTTGTAGAAGTACTACTAAGTAAAAGCATGTCCTCGTTTGCGAGCAACCGCGCGCATGGGTGAGGGAGAAGGCGTATAGTAAAATCAAGCTTCTCCTCGTTGTACGAGTTGACGCGACACATCATAGCACTGGCCCCACATGCTTGCCTCTAAACTTGGCTGAAAGACCCGCAGTGTACAATATATTTGCTGCAACCTCTAACATTTACCCACCACAAATTAAAATATATGTGGCCGTATGCATCGTTCTGATGCAGAGGCCGGGGAGTCCCCCTTTTTGAAGAAAAAACAAATTAAAATATATATTCCTGTCTTGACCAGATGAGCGTGCAAACTACAATCACCAGGGTGTCAGGTAGGGCCAGAATACTATTTTATTTTATTTTTAAACTTCGAGACGGCCACATAGCATGGAGACGACCCCAACGATTTTAAGCTTACAGGCACGATACACGCTATCCTAGACTACTCTACACATGAAACTGCCACATGAGCGTCCGGGCTGCGCTTGGCTCTTCGCCTCTTCGGGAAGTCGAACAATGATGGAGTACTACTGCACTGGAGGAGTACTACAGTATGCTTCTGGCCATCTGACACCGATTGAACTGCTGCATGTCCACCGCGTGCGTGAGGGAGAGCGTGTAGCGAAAGCTTCTCCTAGTCTTGCCAGCCACCACGCTCATGGGCGAGGGAGGGACGCTCCTACTTTGCGTGTATGACAGGTGGGCCCGACAGGTGTGTGGCCAACCTGTCATACAGCCAAAGGCAGGTGCAGTTAAGTCGGCGAGGGAGAGGATAATCGAACTTCTCGTTGATGTACGAGTTGATGGCTACACATCAAAGCACTACACTCGATATATTTCAATAATTTGCGTTTACCGATGCATTAATTACAACGCATGCATGCATGCCGTGACTCTCCTTCTGATACTTGCATGTGTTGATTTAATGCACCTTGAAGTAGTATAAAATATGTGACGGTAAAGCTTTGTAATACCCCGGCCCAAGTCGAGAGATGGTTGTGCACGAGGACGGCGAGATCATGCAGACGAACAGGACCCGATGATGGAGCTCTCTAAGGTCTCGATGGACCTCACCGTGCTCCACTGCCCCTTGTGCCTCCGCCCCTTGACGCCTCCAGTGTATGAGGTTCGAATACACCTCGTCTGTTCGGCTGATTGAGCAAGGTGCAGGTTTCTTGATTGATGTGTTGTTCAATTGATTTCTGTAGTGCAAGGGAGACCACCTGGCCTGCGCGGACTGCCGCGTCGAGCGCCCCGGGAACTAGCGGCAGTGCCAGAAGTGCGAGCGCGGCGGTGGCTTCGACGTGCGGAACACGGCGGTGGACTCCGTCCTTTCGTCGGTGAGGGTGGAGTGCCCGCACGAAGGCTGTGGGCTCTACGTCACTTACCACAAGCTCACCGATCACCAGAGCGTGTGTCCGCTCGCGCCCTACAAATGCCCCGTGCCCGTCTGCAGCTACGAAGGCCCTCCGCCAGCGCTCTACCACCACATCAGCACCGCGCATCCCATGCCCGTGCACAGGATCCAGTACGGTAAGGTGCTCCAGCTGCAAGTGCCATTGTCAGAGCCACGGCTCTTGCTGTTCGCGGAGGAGGACCGCTGCGCGTGTTTCTTAGTCGGTGGCGTGCTCTACATCGGCGCGCCTTTCGTCGTGTCGGTCGTCTGTATCAGACCGGGGGCGTCCCCACTGCCGCACTACGTGGCCAAGCTATGGGCGAACGGCCCGCCGGGGGAGCCCAAAGGCACGAACGACGCCGTCAAGGTGGAAATGGAGGTGACAAGCAGCAAGGATCCCGGCGACGTCGACGTGCAGGAGCTGACCTTCTTGACAGTTCCGCCCAAGCTGCTGGCCGGGGCTAAGTTTGTGTCCCTCCACATTCAGATTGACAAGCTCACGTCCTAAATGTTTCTACAGTGCCTTCTGTTTATCTTAGTAATATGCTAATATAGGGATTACCTTGGTCTACTTTAGCTTAAGAAATGGTGGGTTTTGGTGGCGATAAAAAATTATGTTTATCAATGCATTAATTGCAATGCATGCATGCATAAAGTACATGCATTGGTCAATTTTCTCTTAATACTTGCATGCAATGATTTAATGCACCTTGGAATCTGAATATGTGTTGGGGAACAACCAAATAGAGCCTTATAAAATGGAAAAACTAAAATTTTGAGATAAGCCCTATAAAACCGGAAAGGAGAGAGTAGAAAAAGAAGTACTCCATCCGGGAATAGTGCCGCACTTCGAAACTTGAACCGTCAATAAATTTTGAGCTTGCGTCTCGTCACATTCCAAATTACTCCACGCTACATTGAATTGTAAACCTGTTCACACCGATCACAACCTAAACGGTTTCCCACTTAGGAGCGTATTAGTACTCGGTTATAAATACTAGTATGCCAAGATGACTGCGCATTCCTCCGCAACTCCTCATCCACAAAAACAAACAAGCCATTCAGCATCCTTCCCTTGCGTCTGCCTTGGCCAGCGTGAGTTCTGGGTCGAGAGATTGCCACCAGGGAGAGGCGAGCATGGAAGCGGAAGCACGAGAGATGTCCCGCCTCGCTGCGAGAGCAGCCGACATGTCCCGCCACGTTGAAGTAGCAGCACAGAGGTCCCGTCGCGCCGCTGAAGCAGCACGGAGGTCCCGCCACGCCGTCGATGCAGCAGACTGGTCCGGCCGCGCCGCGGAAGCAGCAGAGATGTCCCGCCGCACCACAAATGCGGCAGAGATGTCCCGCCGCGCCGCGGCAGCCTGGGAAAATTTCTCGCGTGCAGGCGACGACTGTTACAGGCGCATGCATGCGATCGTCCATGGCCAGATGGATCAGATCTCCCGTTTTGCGAGGTTGCAGGACGACATGAAAGCCTCGTTTGAACAGGCTATCGGCGCACTAAGGGAGGGCAATGAGAGGCTCCCGGCCGAGCATGACCTGCTGAGGGAGAAGATCGTCCGAAGTGCAGACCAGCAGGAGGAGACCAGTGCCTTGTTGAAGAGGACCAGCGCCATCGTCAAGAAACTTATGGACGAGAATGACATGCTCCGCAACGAGCGCCAAAGGCTGGTGGAGGAATCCGTGGATGTTCTCAAGCAGCGTCTTGAGGACACGAAAGAGCTCATCGCCGCTCGCCGCGGAGACTAGTTCCCGCGGCCTACAGCAATGCATCAAGAAAGTAGAGATCAGCGAGCCAGATCCTTGTCTTCCTTCTTCTTTTGCCCTTGTGTATTTCGGGCGTAGCCGCATGTGGCTTTTTTAATTATCTTTCTAATTATGTAAGACAATTAATCGTCCTTATCTTTCTGTGGAAGATCAATGTTGCGAGGCTGCGATGAAGAAAACTCTTGTTGTGGCGACCCTGGCGTTGCTGTTCTTCTAGTTGCTGCTGGGCTTCCTTCAGTTTCCTGGTTTCTTTTGATGTAATAATCCGTTTAGGATGTGGATTGTGTCGTCGGTTGTAATGTTGGGTTCTAGCACGGATGTTTGGCCTTTGTTGGCCTCTTGGGATGTTGCGATTTCAATCTGGTAGCTTTTAGTCCTTCGTGTTACGCTGGAGTTGTGCTGAACTTCTTGTGAATTGTGGTGGTTTTTAGTAATGAAAATCGGAAGGGACAAGCCCTTCTTTGATCAAAAAAAATTAATCGTCCTTATATATTCATCGGTCTTGCTATAAGTCGCAGTAGATGTTATATAGGTCTGTCGGATCTTACATCAAGATCTGTCGTGGAATTGTCACGGCAGATGTCCTCTTGGAAGTACCTAGTCGTGGAGCCATCGCAACTAGGAATCTTAAAGGGGTTAATCGGGACAAAGGACACGAGAGGTTTATACTAGTTCGGCCCCTTACGGTGAAGGTAAGGCCTACGTCTAGTTGGGTTGGTATTGCTTGATGTTTCGATGACCAGGGAGTGAGATACGATATGCCTGGCTCTCGATGGGTTGTTTCTTGCCCTAAGCCGCCGGCGGGTCATCCCCTTATATACACGGGTTGACGCCCTGAGTCCTACAGAGTCTCAGCCGGCTCATAGACAGTGTCCGGCTCGGTGACTAGTTAATCCTGCCTTACAATACAAGGTATGCCATTATGGCGGTTTATCACTACGGGCCTTAAGCCGCCTGTGGGCCTTTAGGCCTTTTAGTGAACCGCCATCTCCATGCCTTAGTCTTGGGCTTCCGATTAGCCTCTCTTTGCATAACCCGGCCCCTCCTTGACGGCTTACACAAATAGTCATATCCCCAACATTAGGCCCCAGATTGATTTGAACCGGTTCATGTCAATCTTTGAAAACCTTATGAACTGGCCTTTAGTCTTTTGTCTTGTGTGAGAATTGTAACCTGCCGTGATGTCATCTTCTGGATCCGGGTTAAATCATCGTGACTTCATCTTCAATAAAACTTATATTTTAATTCGTCATATCTTCAACGGATCTCTGCCTTTACTGACACTCCCGAAAATCGAGGCGTCGGGGCCGCTGGATAAATGATGTCTTGGTCTCCTCGTTTCTCGCGCCGTCTCAGTCAGCCCCTCCTTATAAATAGACTTGACCTAGATCTTTTTCATTTCCTCCGGTCGTCTTCCTCCTCGCACTCCCTTCTCTGTCGCTCGAGCTCCGCCGCCGCCACCGTCGGAACCCTCGTCTTCACCGACTCAGGCCGCTGCATCACCCTGTTTCTTTGATCAAAAAACGACGGCAACCCTCCGCAGTTCTTCCGCATCGGTGAGTTCTCTTTCGCCCCTTTCTCAGATTTGCATTAGTGCTGCCTTGAGTTCGTCGGCGTTCATCGCCGCCCAACATAACCTCCGTTAGTTCCTACCTCTAATACCTTGCTCAGATCGTAAAAACCACATAGAACTGCTGTGGAGGATGTTTCGTGCTTATTCTGTAGGAAAACAGATCTCATTTCCTTGCTTTGGAAGCCCTCCTTGAGTATATGAACTTCCCTGTACTGTTTTAGGTCTAGAAATTTTTCCTTTCCAAAGCATCATTTGATCCAAAATAATAATTGCAATTTGTGAAACCTGTTTGCTCCATACTTAGCCAAAAACTGCGTCTGTTGACTCTGTTTCAGCCATAGTAATTCGTGTAACCGGTTTAAGATAATACCGGCTGTCAGCACCGCTTGCTTCTGGCGACTTAAGAAAATCTTAATCATCTTTAATACCTGCAGCTGTTTAAACATTATCACATAGTTACCTGTATGTCATTAGGCCCCTTCTTAAGCCGCCATCTTGAATAACCCAATAATGCTTATTCTCCGGGTTATAATAAACCGGAAAATTTCCTTTATCTTGCTGTAGGCTTCAATTTACACAATGGCACCCAAAGCTGTTAAACCCCCGGTGACCTGCAACTGGGTCAAATCCACCGTTACAGAGAGCTCTTTAGCTGGGTTTGTGAAATCCGGCCATCTGCCCCAAAAGGAAATATGTCCTATCATGCTCCAAAACCATCAGAGGAGAAACCTCAACCCAAGGAAGGGGAGGTAATTGTGTTTACGAATCATATGAACCGGGGCTTTGCTCCACCCGGGTCAAAATTCTTCAGAGATGTTTTGCATTTCTTTGACCTCAGACCTCAAGACATCGGGCCCAACTCCGTGTCGAATCTCTGCAACTTCCAAGTGTTTTGCGAGGTGTACCTTGGAGAAGAGCCAAATTTGACCTTGTTCAGAGAGCTGCTTTATTTGAACCAGCAAAATGAACGTGCCAATGGGCCCAGTCTAGAACTCGGTGGCATCTCGATCCAGCGGTGAAGAGACTGCCTTTTTCCTTATGCGGAGCTGCCAGGCCATCCGAAAGAGTGGAATCAGACATGGTTCTACTGCCAAGATACCTCTCCGGCTGGTGAGAATTTGCTACCCGGTTTTCGCGCTCTGCGCTTGGAGTCCAACCACCCATTGGCTGACAAATTATCTCCCGCTGAACGTATTCCACTTGCCCCCACCATAAAGAAGATTAAAGCTCTTTTGGGCAATGCTTTGGACGGCATTGATTTGGTCCGGACCTGGATTACCTGGCGGGTGATTCCGTTAAGCCGCCGACCCGGCTTAATGTGTACTTACTTAGGGGAAAAGGATGACCCGCTGCGTCACAGCCCTGATGATTTACCAAATGACACGGTCGAGGCTATGATCCAGTCACTGTTGAAAGAGGGGACTGTGGTGAATAATACCTTCAGCTTACTCCCCTTCTGTAAGAACAACCCGGCCCCCGCAGTAAGTCATCAGCCTCAATGATCACCTTTTATTATGTTTACCTTATTTTTACTCATACCCCCTTACAACTCCTTACAGGCAAACGAAAAGTTCTGGAAAGTCCTGTATGATCATGAGGCGGCCAAACAAGCCCGGGCGGCCAAGAGGGCAGAAAAAAGAACCACCAGGCCTTCTACTTCAAAGAAAAGAAAACCAAGTGCTTCAGAGATGTTCCAGCTCGATGACTCTGATGATAACGAAGAAGAGGTAACCTTTCAATTTCCCTTACTCTTTTATCATTACCTTACTAACATTATTCTCCTTTCAGGAAGACATGGGCAACAGCCAACCCGTCGAGGAAGAGGTAACTATAATTTCCTCCGACTCCGAGCTTCGGCCGCATCAGAAAATTCAAAGCCCGGAAAGTAAAATTTTCACACCCTTTGGCTTACCAAGATCCTGACTTTCTTTTGAAGCAACAGCAATTTGAAAGCCGGAGGCAGACCCGGACCAGCAAGGATGCAGAGCTCTCCTCCGGCTTGCCTGACACAACCCGGAAGCGTCGGCCTGAGGTTATCTCCGACTTATCCCCTTTTTTACCTTTGGCGGGTCTAATCCGTCAACCTCTCAATTCATCTGACTCCAATTATCAGGATACATCTCCTTCATCCGGCGAGTCTATGCAGTCAAACATGCCGGCTTTTAAGACTACCCCTGGGTAATATCAATTTATTTACCTTACGTTTTTTCTTCCTTATGTTCCTTTACTCATTCTTCCGCTTTGTCCATAGTACGCAAGTGAAGCCCAGGAAGAAAACGAAGAAAGATAATCCGGCCCAAGACCCTGTGGTAACTGAACCGGAACTGGGCACAGCTGCTCCCGGCTCTCCCGCACATCAGCCGCCGCCTGAACCGGCTCAGGATACTGCAGTACCAACTTCTGATCCGCCTGCTGAAGATATTCTGGTTGGTTCTATTAACCTAGAAGCCCCTAGCCCGGCCAAGACGATTGACCCAGAAGTGGAAATACTCAAGACGTAGTTTGTTGAGCCGGCCCGGCCCACAGTTCTTGCCAGATGTTCTGCTAAAGAGGAGTTATTAGAACGCCGTAAAGCCAAAACGGACATCACTGACTATACTCATTTAAGTATTGGAGAGCTCGTCTCGGGTTATATCAACCAGGTGCATAGCAGACGTGACCTGGAAATTGACATGGTGAAGCAAATACAACAAAAATCTGAGGTACGACTTACGCTTCCTTACTTTCAATCATACTTACTGTACCAGCCCCCAAGTCTATTGCTTATTAGGAAATATGTTGTAGACTTAGAAAAACTGTTAGAGCTGCTTGTCTGGCTTAAAGAAAAAATACTTAAACCGGCTGTAACACAATACCTTTAACTTGCAATACACATTAGTCCCCAAGTGCCAAGTATCTTTGCTTGCAAAGTATTTGGGACTTAATATCTAGGACCGGCTTAATTATCTAGAAAGATTCATTACACATTAGTCCCCAAGTGCCAAGTATCTTTGCTTGCAAAGTGCTTGGGACTTAACATTATTTACCATAATCTTGACTTTTATCCGGTGCAATGCAGGCCACCATAAGTAAATTTGAATCAGAGATTGCTGACCTTAAGAGCCGCCTGGCAGCCCAGGAACTTGAAATACAAAAGGCCAAGTCCAAGTTTGAACTCAGCATCTCTGAACAAGAGAAGTTGAAGGACTTTGAGTCGGAGAAGAAAACCTGGGCTGATGAGAAGGCCTCTCTGGTGACCCAGGCCGAGACAGCCGAAACATCCCTTGCAAAGGCAAACACCGAGCTGTCCGGCTTGAAGCATCAGATATCTGGAATGGTCTCAACAATCTTCGGTATGTTTCTTTGTATGAACCTCAAATACTATCATCCTTCCTTTAATGACTAAGCTAATTATTGCTTCCGGCTTACCCTTTGTTTAACAACACAGGCCCTAGGAGCACGACCCTCAAGCAGGACATGGTAGTCAAACTGAAAGTCGTATATACTCTGGTGGAACAATTGTACACCGGGTCACAACGTGCTTTGGCTGTTGTGGCCTTATCATATGATGTGCCCCACCTCTTGCAAGATGTGTTATGACAGCTTGTCGTACTCCCCCAGCGGATTCAAGAGTTGAGACGGGCCCAAGCAAGAGCCGGAGCAATAGCTGCCTTGAGCCGGGCCAAAGCCTGGTTACCAGAGCTAGACCCGGCCGACATCGCTCTTGGGTATCCAAGTTTAAAGGAGGATGGCACTCCATTTGATCAAAAAGACTTCACCAGCTGTGTGAGGGACATACGCCCTGTGGCCACTCAAATTGGGAACGATACTAACCTCTCCAAGTATCAGCCGGGTTATGATAAGCAGAATCTGAGAATCCCCACGCCGCATTATGATGATGTCAGCCTGATCCCTCCAATTCGTAAGCACACCTTTGCCCCTGAAGTAGACCCAACCGGTTTAATAGATGACGAAGCTGAGTTTGAAGCCTTGAGTGGCATTGACTGGGCATCATCATCCTTCCAGGACAAGGCAACTGGCGGAGAGGCGGAGAAGGATAACCTGGAAGCTTCAGGTCAACCCCAAGAGTAAATTGCAAGGCGTCACCTACGTATGTCTTGTAGAAAAAACAATGCCTCATCATTCAGACTCGGGGAGTCTTGTAATAGAGCCGAAAATACTTTGAGTTTGTCATGCCTTCCATGCTTATGGCCCTTAAGACTTGCGTAAGCCGCCGTTATTATGCATTTCATAGTTTATATGAATCTATTGTGTCCTTGCAGAAATGTCTTGCATTGCCCTGCACAGAAGACAAACAAAATCCCTTGGCGACTTATCGCATTGAGAGTTACATGAGCTTCTGATAACCCGGAATGCTACAGGAAAACCAACTTATGATTAAACTTAGTAGATGTAATCATACTGATATACCTGTGATGCTTATGGTTACTTCTGAGAGTAACTTTAACTCCTGATGATTGACATATAAAGGTCTACCTGGTGCTTAATAACCCAGAGGAACCAATATTCACCCGGAAGGTTGTGATCCACACTATGGTATTTTGAAGAGGATCTCAATATAACCAAATATTGATACTTATAAAATATGATGAATAATAAACAAAATTTCAAAGGCTTCTGATTCGAATACGACCAGTGAACCATTCCAAAGGGGTTAAGCTAAGATTCAGATGCGATCATATAGCCCCAAGTGGCTGTGGCGATGCCAATCAAGTGGGTATCGACAGCTATGTTCTCTTTGGTTCGAATACGACCTATGTTTGAACAGGAAGCCCCCAAGTGACTATAAGAGTTATTTAATGACATTGATTAAAATATGATCCACGTCAGACCCAAAGGGGTTAAGCTATGATTCAAATATGACCAAGAAGCCCCCAAGTGAGTTTGGCAGTATGCCGATCAAGTGGGTATCGGCAGCTATGTTCTCTTTGGTTCGTATACGACATATGTTTGAACAGGAAGCCCCCAAGTGATCATGGCTAGATTCAGATATGATTATAAGCCGGACCAAAGGAAAGCCGGATTCAGATATGATCCGCTTCCCCTTGGTTATCTCCACCACCTGACAAAGAAAACACATAAACCTTTTTTTGGGGTGGAAAAAAGGACAGAGGTCCTGCTTTATTGCTTTATGTAATATATACATAATATAAATATATACACATTAGAGCCGGTGGCTCAAATATAGTAAGGCCGAAGATGAGCAATATTCCATGGCCGGCGGGTCTCCTCCTCCGACTTACGTGAGTCTTTGTGCTCTCGAACATCGATAAGGTAATATGACCCGTTATTCAGATTCTTACTGACCACAAAGGGTCCTTCCCAAGGAGGGGATAGCTTGTGCATGTCAGATTGATCCTGGATGAGTCGGAGCACTAAGTCGCCTTCTTGAAAGGTCCTGGACCTAACTCGGCGGCTGTGGTAGCGGCGCAGGTCTTGCTGATAAATCGCCGAGCGGGCTATTGCCAAGTCTCGCTCTTCATCCAACAGGTCAAGTGCATCTTGATGAGCCTTTTCATTGTCTGCCTCAACATAAGCCGCCACACGAGGTGGGTCATGAGGATGTCACTTGGCAGGACCGCCTCGGCTCCATACACCATAAAGAAAGGTGTGTAACCCGTAGATCTGTTAGGTGTAGTATTGATGCTCCAAAGTATAGAAGGTAACTCCTCCACCCAACAACCCGGCGTCCGCTGCAAGGGGACCAAGAGCCGGGGCTTGATACCCTTCAAGATCTCTTGATTAGCTCGTTCTGCTTGACCATTGGATTGAGGATGAGCCACAACTAAAACGTCAAGCCGGATACAAGCTTTTAAATCAAGGCCGATGTGACCGATATAAAGGCCGATATATCACTTTTGGGGCTCTACCAATATATACATAACATATCATTTTGTAAATATCATTTTCAAATATATCACCCGATATGGACCGAAATATCAACCGATATGGCTGATATCTAGCCCGATATGTCCACCGATATAGCACGATATGTAGATAACAATAGTTCTTTATTAAATAATAGTGAAATAAGATTATGCACTTACAACTTTAGCATATATTATCAAAGCCATGCACAATGTTTCATACAAATGCATACATATCGTATTTTTTAATCCTAGAGTAAGAAATTTGTGAATCTTTCCTTAATAGTTTCTTAATCAACAGGTTAATAAACTAGGAATCTAAACGTGTTATGTCGGGGGGAATCGGCTTCCTCGAACACCTATGGGGACCGAGCCCCTTACTGGTTCGGCGGGGGGCGGAGGTTGCACAAAGAGCGGATCGAGGCGGTGCACAGAAGGGATTTTACCCAGCTTCGGGCCGCAAGGATGCGTAAAACCCTACTTCTGCTTTGTGGATTGTATTGTGTTCTTGCTCGGGAGCGTGTGGTGCTACAGTACACACGAGCCGCTGGCGAGACCGAGCGTGGCGATGGGTGTCCTCCTCCTCCTACGTGCGCATGGGGCCTCCTTTTATATGCTGAAGGGGTTACCCACAGGTGGCAGCGCAGGTGGGGGCAAAAATGGGAGAATGTTGTAGTGGGTACAGCTGCCTGTACAGTGGCTGTACAGTGCTATCATACCTAACTCTGACGGCGGGGGACAAGGGCATTAAATGCCCGTCCGCGTCGCCCAGACGGTGCAGGGAAGTGGACCGTCAGGAGCGCCACCGTTTGCCACGATGGCTACTCTGTCAGCTCCGCTTCGCCACCGCATGCCCCTGGCTACACAACCTCCTGCCACGTGCGCCTGGAATACCCCCAGAGCGACACGTTGGTGGGTGAGCTGGAGCGCAGGCACGGGGTGGTAACTTGCCGCGGCAAACGCCTTGCCGCGGTGGATGTCTTGTCGCGCCCGGGAGCTTGTCGCTCACCGGGCCTTGCCGGAGCGCGGGACGCGCCGTGGCAAGGTCCTTGTCGCGCCGTGGTTGGCCTTCCCGGCAAGCTCCTCTTGCCGGGGTCTTGTGATTCGAGCGATCGTCCCGGCAAGCTCCTCTTGCCGGGGCCTTGCTCTCTTCGGGTGGCCTTCCCGGCAGGCTCCTCCTGCCGGGGGCTTGGCTCAAATACTTTGTTCTTGAATGGCCCAAGAGGGGACCGTGGAGGGTCTTGGCGATCACCTGGCAGGCCTTGCCGCGGGGTGCTACGACTGCCCGTGCACAAGTTCGGGGTACTAAGGTACCCCTATTTTAGTACACCGACAGGAGCCCCCGGGCCTGGGCCATACACGGTGCCGAGCGCTGTTGGGCCAGGCCCAAAACAGTGCACGGGCACGCGCGGCCTGGGTCACGCTGCATCTGCTTCTGCGCCCACCACGTCCTCCTCGAATGGCACGCGTCGAATGCGGCATCGTGGGGAGAGGCGTGCGTGACATGGGCGGCGTGCGCGGGGCCGAAACCCACAGGCATGCATCACGTCGCCAAAAAAGGAGGGACGGTTCGCGCTAGCTCCATAAGTGGAGGGAGGCGTGGAGGCGTGGCTTGTTCGCTGGACGGGGCCGAGGCACGGTTTCCGAGGCGCCCGTTCCCCACGATCACGGGGTGGGGAGAGGTCGCCTCATCCGTCGCCTCGGTCCTGCGCGTCAGCCACGCGGCTTCCATGCACCCGGGGTTGTGGACGGTGGAGGCAGGGAACCGGGCCGTTGCGGGTCGGGGCAGCAGGCCGGCCCCAGTCGCCTGGCCTTCCTGCGTCTTGATTGGCTGAGCGGGGCGGTCGAGCCCCCACCCTGCTCCTTTATAAAGAGCAAGAGGGGGCGATGGGAACTCGCACTCCTCCATACTTTCTTCTCTTCATCCTCTGACCCCCCCTCTCCATTAGCCATGGAGAAAGGGAATCCGGGTCCTTCATCGGTGGCGGCGAGGGTTGCCGCCAGGCAGTGCGCCCCTCCTCCCCTTGCACCCGCGGTGGCGGAGCCAGCCGTAAGGGGAAGGGGGAGGGGGCGAGGTCGTGGACGAGGGCGTGGACGAGGTCGCGGCGCCCAGGGAAGAGGCGGGCGGGGCGACGCGCCGGCCTCGCCTCCGCCAGCGGCCCCTCTTCCCATGGCGGTCCATCTCGGGGACGATCCTTGCGAGTTCTTCGTCAGGCTGCGCCAGGCGCCTCGCCGCCGCCTCCGCCTCCCGGCTCCCTTCGCGAGCGTGATGGAGATGGAGCAGCCCGAGACGCTAGGCTGCGCATGAAGGGCTGCGGGATCAGCGGCACGCGGGTCCACGTCGAGTTCCCAGCCCCCGGCGTAGTGTATCTTGGCCGAGGGTGGAAGACATTCGCCCGTATCCACACCTTGACGGAGGGGTTCACCCTCCATTTCAAGTTAATGGAGGGCGATCTCCTCTCCGTCAAGGCCTTCGGGGACTTCGGGACCCGGGCCCGGTGCTGCGTGGATAGCTCCTCCGACAGCGAAAGCTCCTCCTCGAGCAAGAGTGACGAGGAGGGGAGCGACAGCGACGACGAGGGCAGCGGTCGTCGGGATGACGGGTCCGACTAGGCGCCGGTCGCAGCTCCGTGTGGCACCGGCGACCCCATCATCCGGGTCGCCGGCTCCTTGAGCTTCTCGGAGTCGTCTTCCCGGGCGGCTAGAGTGGCGAGGCTGCGGAAGAGGAGGGGGACTGGCGGCAAGGCCATCAACTCAGAGTACGAGGGCTAGGTGCCCCCGACAGCGTGTTGACGTCCCGCTGCCTCATCTTCGAGCTCCATCTCCGGCGCCACCACCACCATCCAGCCTCCGGAGCCCCCGGGGCGTTCTGTTGGTGTCTTCTGCCACCCGTAGCTCGCCTAGGCGCCCCTTTTGCCCTTTTCGCCTCCTTGCCCTACCTCCTGAGGAGAGAGACAAGAAAGGGATTACGGGCATCTTATCTTTTTTCAATCTGTAAGCCCTCGGGCCTTAGCTGTGTTTAAAACTTGTAATCCCATCTTTTCATGTTTTTCATTCTCTCTGAACTGTACCTGAGCGGAATGTTTTTAATGAAAAGGGGATGTTTGCCGGGCCACTTGTCTCGTGGGTAAAACCCACGCCAAGGAACGAATCCTTTATATCGTTAAGATAGACACTCCTTTGCCCGGCAGCAGGCCCTGCCGTCTTCCCGCGCCACTTGACCTCTCTCACGCCTTTGGCGGAGGAAGGGATGAAGCGAGTTCGGGCCCCTCGTTCCGCCCCTTTGCCGCCGCGACTACTACCAAAACGGGCCCCAGGAACGCGCTCTGGGGCCTGCCGTTAAGGGAGCACGGCAGATTTTAGGAGGGAACAAGGTTTTCGTATTCCACAGTCCATAAGAGAATGCATGACAAGGGATGCGAAAACTTATCTGGGATCGCAGCCCCCGGCAACTTTGGCTTGCCGCGGGCGAATCTTCGTACTTGCAGCCCCCGGCAATACTGGCTTGCCGGGGACCAGATGCTGGCCCGCCCTTCTTCTCTTCTTCACCCTTAAGCGGTCTGGCCAGGATGTACAAAACCCTGCGAACCAAAGGAAACGAAGGAACAGGAAAAATGGCGCAGACTCGACCTCTAAGCTAGGGGTTAGCAGCTGTTAGGCACTATCAACCCTAACCAAGGACGAGACTCGACTCAGCATGCATGCTAAAACTTAGGGCGCCAGCGCTTCATTTCTGCTGCTCAGGGTCTGCGCCTGGCTTTGTACAAAGGATTACATGCAACTGCGGCAAGACTTGTACAAAAGGTTGGTTGCCGGGCGGGGCCCGACAATCGCGCCTTATGGCTAAAACTTACGAAGATGCTCAATATTCCAGGAGTTGCTCACCGGAGTGCCATCTTCGGTCTCGAGGCGGACAGCGTTGGGCCTCGTGACTCGTCTCACCCGGTAAGGGCCTTCCCACTTCGGCGTCAACTTGTTATGATTCTTGGCGGACGGGGCGCGCCGAAGAACAAGGTTGCCTTCCTCGAAGCTTCTGGCTTTAACTTTGCGGCTATGGTAGCGACGCAAAGCTTGCTGGTAGCGAGAGGCTTGCACAGCAGCCTGAAGACGATCTTCCTCAAGGAGCAGCGCGTCATCATCACGCAGCCGCTCTTGCTCAAGCTCATCATAAGCGAGCACTCGAGGTGACCCGTATACGAGTTTCGTGGGGGTAACTGCTTCTGCTCCATAGACTAGAGCAAATGGTGTCTGGCCAGTGGCTCGATTTGGCGTCGTTCTGATCGACCAAAGAGCCACCGGCAGCTCCTCGATCCAGTTTCTTCCGCACTTATGCAGCCTGTCGAAAGTTCTGGACTTGAGCCCGCGCAGTACTTTGGCATTGGCCCTTTCAGCTTGACCGTTGCTCCTGGGATGAGCAACAGAAGCGAAGCAGACCTTGGCGCCGAGATCTTGGACGTATTGCATGAAGGCGTGGCTCGTGAACTGTGTACCGTTGTCGGTGATGATCCTGTTGGGGATCCCGAAGCGGCACACAATCGGCCTGAAGAACTTGATGGCTGACTGTGCTGTCACCTTCCTCACTGGTTCCACTTCCGGCCACTTTGTGAACTTGTCGATTGCGACGTACAAGTACTCAAAGCCCCCGACAGCTCGGGGGAAGGGGCCGAGGATGTCGAGCCCCCAGACCGAAAATGGCCAGGATAAAGGGATCGTCTGGAGAGCTTGAGCTGGCTGGTGTATCTGCTTGGAATGGAACTGGCACACTTCACACTTGGTTACTTGTGAAGTTGCATCCTGGAGGGCTGTCGGCCAGAAGAAACCTTGCCGGAACGCTTTGCCGGCAAGTGCTCTCGCGCCAATGTGGTGACCACATATGCCTCCATGTATCTCTGCCAACAGCTGTTGTCCGTCTTCCCGGGTAATACACTTCAATTTCACACCGTTGCGCCCTCTTCTGTACAGTGTGTTGTCGACGAACTGGTACATACTCAAGCGCTGGGCTACTCTTTCCGCTTCTTCTTGCTCTTCGGGAAGTTCTCCGTGCTGGAGGAAATGGACAGTCTGCTGCGCCCATGCTGGAGCCTGCGGCTCGACAACCAGGACTGAAGGCACTTCTGCTGCTGCGGGAACGTCCGCTTCTACGGCGAGGATCTGGGGCTCGGCCGGAGCTTGACGTTCCCCGGCAAGCTTGCCGGAGCAAAACTTGTCGGGAGCGCCTACTTCTACGGAACAAACCCTGGGGTTTTCCAGAGCAGACGGTTCCTCAGCACCCTTGGCGTCGATCTTGGGGACCTTCTTGGCGGCGGCTCCGGGGAGCTCTGCCGGAAGATAGTCGCTGGAGACCAACTTCCTCTTCTTGCTCTGTCTGGTTGATGGCGTTACGGATGGCTAAGTCAGCTTGAGCACAAAGGTCCCTGGTTCCACAGGTAACTTAAATGCCGCGCACTTTGACAGGCCGTCAGCGATGTCATTCTCAGCTCTTGGAATGTGTTCCATTTGCAGGCTGTCAAAGTGCTCTTCTAGCTTCCTCACTTCATCAACATACGCTTCCATCAAAGGACTCTGGTAATCCTTGTTCACTTGGCGGACGACAAGCTGCGAGTCACCCCTGACAATGAGCTTCTTGATCCCAAGTTCTGCCGCGATCCTGAGACCGGCAAGCAAACCTTCATACTCTGCAGTATTGTTGGTTGCTTGTTCCTTGGGGAAGTGCATCTGGACTACGTACTTGAGGTGCTCTCCGGTGGACGCGATAAGTAACGCGCCAGCACCGGCGTCTTGCAGCGAGAAGGCACCATCAAAGTACATCAGCCACTCTTTGCTTGCTTCTTTGGCGGGGATGCTCGTCTCTGGGATATCTTCGTCCGGTGTCGGTGTCCACTCCGCTATGAACTCCGCCAATGCTCTGCTTTGGATAGTCGAGGTGCTCTCGAACTGGAGACCGAAGCTTGACAGTTCTAGTGCCCACTCGACAATCCTGCCTGTTGCTTCTGGATTCTGCAGTATCCTCTTCAGCGGAAAGCGGGTGACAACCGTAATCTCGTGTGCTTGGAAGTAATGGCGCAGCTTTCTCGAGGCCATGAGGAGGCCGAAAAGCAATTTCTGCACACCAGAGTACCTTGACCTAGCCCCCTGCAAAAGGGAGCTGGCAAAGTAAACTGGGCGCTGCACCATTTTCTTCTTCCGCACCTCCACTTGCTCCTGCGCAGATTCATCCTTGTCGGGGCCAGAGCTTGTCGGGGAAGCCCCCTGCTTGTCGCTGGACGTGCTTGCCGCGGTCGCTGGCTCATCATCTGCCTCCCTCTCCGCTACTAACGCAGCACTAACCACTTGATTGGTTGCCGCCAGGTATAGCAGCAACTTCTCTTGTGGTTTAGGCGCGACAAGTATTGGAGCGGAGGACAGGTACTTCTTCAGGTCCTGCAGCGCAGCCTCCGCTTCCGGAGTCCATTTTACTGGACCCGCCTTTTTCAAAATTTTGAAAAATGGCAGGGCGTGTTCTGCAGACTTGGAAATAAACCTGCTGAGAGCCGCGACGCAGCCGGCAAGCCTTCGTACGTCCTTGACACGGGTTGGCGCTTCAATCTGCTCGATGGCCTTGATCTTGTCTGGGTTGGCTTCTATTCCTCGCTGAGACACGAAGAACCCGAGAAGCTTGCCGGAAGGGACTCCGAACACGCACTTCTCGGGGTTGAGCTTGAGGCTGATCCTGCGCAGGTTCGCAAAGGTCTCTTCTAAGTCTTGAATCAGGGTTGCCCTGTCTCTGCTCTTGACCACTATGTCATCCATGTAGGCCTCCACATTCTTGTGGATTTGTGGCTCAAAAGCAGTGTGGACAACCCTCGCAAATGTCGAACCGGCGTTCTTCAGTCCGAAAGGCATCCGTACGAAACAGTACGTGCCACATGGAGTGATGAACGCGGTCTTCTCTTCATCTTCTTCAGCCATGAAGATCTGATGATATCCAGAGTAGGCGTCAAGAAATGAAAGCAGGTCACATCCGGCCGTGGAGTCAACAATCTGGTCAATGCGCGGCAAGGGAAAGGGATCTTTGGGACAAGCTTTGTTAACATCAGTGAAGTCGATGCAAAGCCTCCATTTCCCATTTGCTTTGCGCACGACAACAGGATTGGCCAACCACGTCGGATGGAGCACACCTCTGACGAGGCCTACCGCTTCCAACTTCTTGATCTCTTCCGCGATAAACTCTTGGTGCTCCACTGCTTGCTTCCTGACCCTCTGCTTGACGGGCCGCGCGTGAGGACAGCCGCCGAGGTGGTGCTCAATCACTTTCCTGGGAACGCCGGGGATGTCAGATGGTTGCCAAGCAAACACATCGACATTCGCCCGCGGGAAAGTAACGAGCGCGCTTTCCTATTTGGGGTCGAGCGTGGCACTGATGGTGAAGGTACCACCAGTGTCGTCCTCCTTGGCGGGCACCTTCTTGGTCGTTGGCGGAGCTGCCATTGTCTTCTTACTCTTGCCGGTGGAGCTCGATGGCGCATCCTCGACGGTAGCGCAGCACTCCGAAGAGGTGCGCTTGCCGGAGTGGGCGCCAGAGCACTTGCCGGGCTTGGTCCTCTTCTTTCCTCCGGGA
Source organism: Aegilops umbellulata (assembly GCA_032464435.1). Taxonomy (NCBI): domain Eukaryota; kingdom Viridiplantae; phylum Streptophyta; class Magnoliopsida; order Poales; family Poaceae; genus Aegilops; species Aegilops umbellulata. Next base: position 162,533,848 of record CP136054.1, on the reverse strand, counting down.
GCTTCAGCGGCAAGCGGCTTGTGATCCGCTGCGGCTGCTGCTTCCCGGTAGATCTTGTCGGCACAGATAAGGGCATCCTTCTTGTCGCCGGGGACAGAGATGACGCTTATCGGGCCTGGCATCTTGAGCATGTTGTAGGCGTAGTGAGAGGCCGCCATGAACTTGGCGAGCGCTGGACGGCCGAGAATTCCATTGTAGGGCAATGGAAAATCGGCAACGTCAAAAGTGATCCTCTCTGTCCTGAAGTTCAGCTCACTGCCAAATGTTACTGGCAACGTTATCTTCCCCTTCGGCTTGCTCCTTCCCGGGTTGATTCCTTGGAACGTGCCGGTCTCTTCGAGCTCGCTGTCGGGGACTTGGAGTTTCTGGAGCACAGCAGAGGAGATCAGGTTCAAGCCGGCCCCGCCGTCAACTAGCATCTTAGTGACCTTGAGGTTGCGGACTGTTGGTGAGACCAACATCGGCAAGCACCCGATCGCAGTTGTGCGATCAGGGTGGTCCTCAATATCAAAGATGATAGGCGTGCCGGACCATTTCAGAGGCTTGCGCGACTCGACGGGTGGTTCCGCTGCATTGACTTCCCGCGCCCACTGCTTGAGCTGGCGGTGAGAAGTATGCAGGGAGGCGCCGCCGTCTACGCACAAGACCTCTGTGGCTTTCTGAAACTCCTGCTCACTGGTCTCGACGTCATCCATGTCTTCGTCTTCGTCGTCATCTTCATTCTTGTCGCGGCCGTGGGGAGGTCGCTCCGCTTGCCGCTGCTTGTCCTTGTTGCGGCGTCCTCCCTGGCCGGGGCGCTTCGTGCCCGATCCTCCGCCACCTCCCCGGGCTCTCTCCTTGTCGCGCCGCTCGTACTCGGCCTTTTACAGCTCGACGATCCGCTCGACCTGCTTGCAGCTCTGGAGGTCATGGCCCTTGGTGCGGTGGATCTTGCAGTACTGTTTGCTGGTGTCGTCCCGCTTGTCGGCGGCCGCCACGGCCTGGCAGTGGACGCATCCGGCAATCTCCTTGCCAGAGCTACCTGCCTGTGCCTTCTTGGCGGCGTCTTCATTGCCGGACTGCTCAACAACCAGTACTTCTTGGCTCTTTTTCTTTCTGTTGCTCCGCCGCCGGCCCTTCCTTGCCGGGGCGGTATCCTCACTGTCAGATTCTCCTGCTCCAGTGTTCTCTCCGGGGAGTTTCCTCCCTTCCTCAGCATGGGCACACTTGTCGGCCAGGGCATATAGCTCGCTGACGTCTTTGATCTTGCACATCGCCATCTCCTCCCGCATCCTGCGGTTACGCACGTTCTGATGGAACGCGCTGATGACCGCGGCGGGGTGGACGTCTGGGATGTTGTAGTGTACACGGCTGAATCTCTGGATGAACTTGTGCAAGGGTTCCCCTTCCTTCTGGACGAGCAGATGGAGGTCGCTCGCTTGGCCATGGGGTTTGTGGCCGCCCGTAAAGGCGCCAACAAACTGATGGCACAAGTCTGTCCAGGAGGTTATGGAGTTATCCGGCAAGTGCATGAGCCAGGATCTGACGTTGGATTTGAGTACCAGCGGGAAGTAGTTGGCAAGGATCTTGTCGTCTCGCCCTCCAGCAGCCTGCACCGCGATGGTGTAGATGCTGAGGAACTCCGACGGATGCGACTTGCCGTCGTACTTCTCTGGTACGTCTGGCTTGAAATTCTTTGTGCTGGGCCACTGGACTTGCCGCAGCTCACGGGTGAACGCAGGGCAGCCCACCGCGTACGGCAGGTCGCCTGGTTCCCCTGGTGCATGCATGTCGACAGAGGGCCCAGCGCCGTGGTCTGATTGACGCCGCACTTATCTCCGACGCTCGATGCGAGTACGAGCGTCCTCTTGCTCTCGCTCGTGAAGAACTTGGCGTTGATCGCGACGAGCTCGCGGATTCGACGACGCGGTGGAGTCGTTGTCGTGATGATTCCGGCGAGTCGGCGATCTTGGCCTCTGGGGAGGGGAGTGCACGGTGGTTGCACCCCCGCCGGTCCTGGCGCCATCGGTCCTCGCCTGGCCGTCCCGCCGCGGCTGCGACGCGCTGTGCTGCCGCGGGGTGTCGCCGTTGGTGAAACCGATGAGGCTCTGTATCATGGCCCTCCAGTCGTCAAGCTTGTCCGCCGTTGGAGGGTAGTCCAGGAGCAGTTGAGCTCGCGCCAGAGCTTCTGCTGGAGTGGCGGGAAGTGGTGGCGAACGGCGCGTGGAGCGGGATGTGCTTGAACTTCTAACTACGTTAGAAGGAGCAACACCCGGACCAGGCAGCCGCGCCACGCTCGCGCCAGCACGTTGGTGTGAGTGCTGGCCTTGAGCGCCCTGGGATCCGCCGGCTCGATTTGGGTCCAGCGAGCGTATGGTACCGTGGGCGCCAGGACGCTGCTGGTCTCGTGCCTCCTGAGAGGGGCGCGGTGCATGTTCGGACGCCGTGGCGCCATGAGCTGGCTCAACGACGCCCATCCCGCCGCCGGTGCCGTCCCCACCACCCGTTCGCTCCAAGGGCGGCGGGTTCGACGCGGACGGACCAGCCACCTCCGGAGCCTTCTTCGGTGGCATGTCGATGAAGGTGAAGGAGATCTAGCTGGTGCAGGTGCCGGATCAGGTTCGCACAACTTCGACGCCCCCTACCTGGCGCGCCAAAGATGTCGGGGGGAATCGGCTTCCTTGAACACCTATGGGGACCGAGCCCCTTACTGGTTTGGCGGGGGGCGGAGGTTGCACAAAGAGCGGATCAAGGCGGTGCACACAAGGGATTTTACCCAGCTTCGGGCCGCAAGGATGCGTAAAACCCTACTTCTGCTTTGTGGATTGTATTGTGTTCTTGCTCGGGAGCGCGTGGTGCTACAGTACACATGAGCCGCTGGCGAGACCGAGCGTGGCGATGGGTGTCCTCCTCCTCCTACGTGTGCATGGGGCCTCCTTTTATATGCTCAAGGGGTTACCCACAGGTGGCAGCGCAGGTGGGGGCAAAAATGGGAGAATGTTGTAGTGGGTACAGCTGCCTGTACAGTGGCTGTACAGTACTATCATACCTAACTCTGACGGCGGGGGACAAGGGCATTAAATGCCCGTCCGCGTCGCCCAGACGGTGCAGGGAAGTGGACCGTCAGGAGCGCCACCGTTTGCCACGATGGCTACTCTGTCAGCTCCGCTTCGCCACCGCATGCCCCTGGCTACACAACCTCCTGCCACGTGCGCCTGGAATACCCCCAGAGCGACACGTTGGTGGGTGAGCTGGAGCGCAGGCACGGGGTGGTAACTTGCCGCGGCAAACGCCTTGCCGCGATGGATGTCTTGTCGCGCCCGGGAGCTTGTCGCTCACCGGGCCTTGCCGGAGCGCGGGACGCGCCATGGCAAGGTCCTTGTCGTGCCGTGGTTGGCCTTCCCGGCAAGCTCCTCTTGCCGGGGTCTTGTGCTTCGAGCGGTCGTCCCGGCAAGCTCCTCTTGCCGGGGCCTTGCTCTCTTTGGGTGGCCTTCCCGGCAGGCTCCTCCTTCCGGGAGCTTGGCTCAAATACTTTGTTCTTGAATGGCCCAAGAGGGGACCGTGGAGGGTCTTGGCGATCACCTGGCAGGCCTTGCCGCGGGGTGCTACGACTGCCCGTGCACAAGTTCGGGGTACTAAGGTACCCCTATTTTAGTACACCGACATGTTATGTTGAAGCATTGACATCATACATTTTGTTTTACTAAAAATACATGTTTTGAACAAGAATAATGAAAAAAAACTAGACATGTTTTGTCCGATATATCTACATATCGTCCGATATATCATCCGATATCCGACATCCGATATGTCAAAGCCAAACCGATACGAACCCGATATCTGTTATTTTGAAGCTTGGCGGGATATGCTCTCGTTGATAGAACTCTTCCATAGCTCCTTTAGAAAGGTTAGTGCCGTTATCAGTTATGATGCTGTGTGGAAAACCAAAGCGGAAAATCACCTTTTTCATGAACTGGACCACCGTGGCTGCATCACACTTACTGACTGGCTCCGCCTCAACCCACTTTGTAAACTTGTCAACCACTACCAAGAGGTGCGTCTTTTTATCCTTAGACCTTTTGAAAGGCCCGACCATGTCAAGCCCCGAGACTGCGAATGGCCAAGTAATTGGAATCATCCTTAATTCTTGAGCCGACACATGGGCTCGTCATGAGAACTTCTGACATCTGTCACATTTACTGACCAGATCTTCTGCATCAGCATGAGCCGTCAGCCAATAAAACCCATGACGGAAAGCTTTGGCCACAAGAGATTTTGAGCCGGCATGATGACCACAATCGCCTTCATGAATCTCACGAAGGATCTCCTGACCCTCCGCAGGTGAAACGCAACGTTGAAACGCTCCAGTGACGCTACAGTGATGTAACTCGCCATTAACAATTGTCATGGACTTGGACCGCCAGACGATTTGCCTTGCCAATGTCTCATCTTCAGGCAACTCTCCCCGGGTCATGTAAGCCAAATAAGGCACTGTCCAATCCGGGATAACGTGGAGAGCCGCCACCAGTTGTGCCTCCGGGTCTGGTATTGCCAGATCTTCCTCTGTAGGTAACTTAACAGAAGGATTATGCAAAACATCAAGAAAGGTGTTAGGCGGCACCGGCTTACGCTGAGACCCCAGCCGGCTTAAGGCATCAGCCGCCTCATTCTTCCTTCGATCAATGTGTTCCACCACATAACCCTTGAAATGTCCAGCCACAGCATCAACTTCACGACGGTAAGCCGCCATAAGGGGATCTTTAGAGTCCCACTTGCCTGACACCTGTTGAGCCACCAGGTCTGAGTCTCCTAGACATCTTACCCGGCTCAAGTTCATCTCTTTGGCCATCCGGAGACCATGGAGTAAGGCCTCGTACTCAGTTGCATTGTTAGTACAAGGAAACATAAGCCGGAGCACATAACAAAATTTGTCACCTCGAGGGAAAGTTAACACGACTCCAGCCCCCGAGCCTTCCAACTGCCTGGACCCATCAAACTGAATAGTCCAATATGTTTTATCGGGCTTCTCCTCAGGTGCCTGTAGCTCTGTCCAGTCATTTATGAAATCCACCAAAGCTTGAGACTTAATGGCAGTGCGTGGTACGTACTTCAAACCATGAGGCCCGAGCTCGATGGCCCACTTGGCGACTTGTCCTGTAGCCTCTTTGTTCTGAATAATGTCTCCCAAGGGGGCAGAACTTACCACAATGATAGGGTGACCTTGGAAGTGTTGCTTCAGCTTCCGGCTTGCCATGAACACCCCGTAAACAAGTTTCTGCCAATGAGGGTATCTTTGTTTTGACTCGATGAGTACCTCGCTGACATAATAAACCGACTATTGAACCGGATGTTCCTTACCAGCCTCCTTGCGCTCTACCACAATTGCCACACTGACGGCTCATGAATTAGCAGCCACATATAACAGCAAAGGCTCTTTGTCAATGGGAGCTGCAAGAACCGATGGCTCAGATAACTGCCTCTTCAAATCCTCAAAAGCAGCATTAGCAGCATTACTCCAGACAAAGGTGTCTGCCTTCTTCATCAGTTGGTACAACGGTAGGGCCTTCTCACCTAACCGGCTTATGAACCGGCTTAAAGCAGCAACACGACCCGCCAGTCGCTGAACATCATTGATACATGCCGGTTTAGCCAAAGAAGTGATTGCCTTAATCTTCTCCGGATTAGCCTCGATGCCCCTGTTTGAGACCAAGAATCCCAAAAGCTTGCCTGCAGGCACACCAAATACACACTTCTCCGGTTTAAGCATCATTTTGTAAACCCAGAGATTGTCAAAGGTTTCTCTGAGACCAGGTATCAAGGTTTCCGTCTCTCTGGATTTCACCACTATGTCATCCACATAAGCATGAACATTGCGCCCGATCTGATTGTGGAGACAATTCTGTACACACCGTTGATAAGTCGCCTGGGCACTCTTGAGCCGAAAAGGCATAGACACATAGCAGAAGGCTCCAAACGGAGTGATCAAAGCCGTCTTCTCCTGGTCCTTAACTGCCATCTTGATCTGATGATAACCAGGGTAAGCATCCAAAAAACTAAAACGCGCACAACCTGTCGTAGCATCAATGATTTGATCAATACGGGGGAGAGCGAAAGGATCAGCCGGACAAGCCTTATTTAAGTTTGTGTAATCCACACACATCCGCCAGGTGCCGTTTTTCTTGAGCACGAGCACCGGGTTAGCCAACCACTCCAGGTGAAAAACTTTGACAATGAACCCAGCCGCCAAGAGCCGGGCGACCTCCTCTCCTATAGCTTTTTGTCGTTCCTCATTGAATCGCCGCAGAAACTGCCTGACCGGCTTATACTTCGGATCAATATTAAGAGTGTGCTCAGCGAGTCCTCTCGGTACACCCGGCATGTCAGAAGGCTTCCATGCAAAGATGTCCCGGTTCTCACGGATGAACTTGATGAGCGCGCTTTCCTATTTAGGATCCAAGTTGGCACTGATGCTGAATTGCTTGGATGAATCGCCTGGAGTAAAATCAACAAGCTTAGTCTCTGCAGCCGACTTAAACTTCATGGCCGGGTCATGTTCAGTAGTCGGTTTCTTGAGGGAGGTCATGTCCGCCGGGTCAACGTTATCTTGATAAAATTTGAGCTCCTCTGTTGCATAGACAGACTCGGCATAAGCCGCATCGCCTTCTTCACATTCCAAGGCCACCTTACGACTTCCATGCACAGTGATGGTGCCCTTGTAACCCGGCATCTTGAGCTGCAAGTAAACGTAACACGGTCGCGCCACAAACTTGGCGTAAGCCGGCCGTCCAAACAAAGCGTGATACGGGCTCTTGATTTTGACCACCTCAAAGGTTAACTTTTCAGCCCTAGAATCATGCTCGTCTCCAAAGGCCACCTCCAGCTCAATCTTACCGACGGGGTAAGCCGACTTACCAGGCACCACTCCATGGAATACGGTATTGGATGTCTTTAAATCTTGTCAGTTAAGCCCATGCGCCGAAAGGTCTCGTAATAGAGGATGTTGATGCTGCTACCTCCATCCATCAGCACCTTAGTGAATTTGTAACCACCGACCTGCGGTGCCACCACCAGTGCCAATTGACCCGAATTATCAACACGGGGAGGGTGATCCTCCCTACTCCAGATAATGGGCTGTTCCGACCACCTTAAGTAATGAGGGACTGCCGGCTCAACAGAGTTCACAGCCCTCCTGTGAATTTTCTGATCACGCTTACACAAACTGGTGGTGAACACGTGATACTGCCCACTATTTAGCTGCTTTGGATGGCTCTAATAACCCGACTGCTGCTGTTGTTGACCTCCTTGACCGGATTGCTGCGGGTTATAACCACCCTGGTTTCCCTGAAAACCGGACCCTGAACCGCTGCCCGGGCCATGAAAGCCGCCACCTCCTGAGCCGCCGCCTGGGCCTTGATTGCCATCAAACATATTAGAATTCTTGAACGCCTTCATGATTGCGCAATCCTTCCATAAGTGAGTTGCCGGCTGTTCCCGGGTGCCGTGTTTTGGACAAGGCTCATTGAGTAACTGTTCAAGAGATGGACCTGACCCGCCAAACCGAGGTGGTTTTCCCTTGCGCTTCTGATTGTTACCCTGTGCATTGGCCACAAATTCCGAGTTGCCGTCTGCCTTACACTTATTGCCTCCTTGATTCACCGGGTTATGCTGCTGACCCTTTCCATTACCGTTCTTCTTTCCCTTCCCTGTCTTTTCCTCATTAGACGCGGGATCCTTGGTACTATCATAATCAACATACTTGACTAAAGCCGCCATCAGCGTCCCCATATCGTTGCAATCACGCTTAAGGCGCCCCAGTTTCTGTCTCAGAGGCTCAAAGCGGCAATTCTTCTCCAGCATGAGAACTCCTGAGCCGGCATCCATCTTGTCAGATGAATGTATTATATCTTTGACCCGGCGCACCCAATGAGTTGTAGATTCACCTTCCTCCTGCTTACAATTTGTCAAGTCCACAATCGACATAGACTGCTTGCAAATGTCCTTGAAGTTCTGGATGAAACGGGCCTTTAGCACTGCCCATGAACTAATGGAATTGGGTGGCAAACCCTTTAACCAAGAACGGGCCGTTCCGTCCAACATCATGGTGAAGTATTTAGCCATCGCTTCATCACTAACCTCCAACAGCTCCATGCCATCTCGTAACTTTCAATCCACGCCCCAGGCTGTAAATCGGCCGTATAATTCGGCACCTTTCGAGGTCCCTTGAAATCCTTGGGCAGACGTACATTACGTAGAGCCGGTACCAGACAAGGAACACCTCCGGTTCTAGTAGCAACACCCGCCACAACGAAAGTCGTCGGGTAAGCCGGTGAGTCCTGTTGGGCTGCTAGCTGAGCAGCTAGCTGAGCCGCCCGCTCATCCTCCTAACGTATCCGATCCTGAACCGGGTTATACCCGCCGGGCTGGTTTCGGCGCTGAGCGCTACTTGACAAGGCCTCTGATTCCATGTGTCTACTGTAACTCGGGCTCCGGTTTTGACGAGGCAGAGCTAACCAGGGCGGAGGAGTTGAGTGAATCATGTCCTGGCTGTAGGAGTAGGTCTCTTGCTGAGCCAGAGCTATTTGGACAAGTTCCCTGATCCTCCGGGTTTCCACCGCTGTCGGATCGTCACCATATACCGGGAGAGCCGCCAAACATGCTGATGTTGCGATTAAGTTCTCCATGGGGTTGGAGAGGTGACCCGGCGGTATTGGTATGTAACGGGGCGGTGCCATATTGCCATGAAGAGGCGCCGTCACCTGAGGCTGGACCGGGCCTCCTGCCCCGGATGTCATAAACTGATTTGCACCTGGCGGGTTACTTGGGCCGGCTCCGGGTGTAGCAAAGAGATTCCGAGGATCATAAATCTGAGGTAAACGGGACTGAGTTTTCTGATGTCTCCTCCTCATTACCTCATTAGATGCGTTCAGGCTCATCGTGAGCTGAAAAGCCTCTTCCTGAAGTTGTTGCGCCCGTACGTCCAAAGCCGACCGCTCTGTGGCTAATCTAGTATCTTCAGCTGCTAAGGTTTCTTTGGCCTGGGCGATCTCCTCACGAACCTGTGCCACCTCTGCCTCATGCTCAAATTGGTTCGCAGGGATGACTGTAGTAGTTAACAGGGCCGTAAGTTTATCCATGAGATCCATTAGCACCTGAGCCGGTGAGCGCACAGGGCCTCCCACCCCGGTTGCTCCTAACCCGGACGCTATCGCCGCTGAGGCCGTAGAATTTTGGCCGGGTTGAGTGCCAGCCATGAAGACTCCTACCCAGTTTGGCGACTCTGAGGGGTCCGGAATAGTGCTGCCATCGGAACAGCCCCCAAGCACACCATCTTGAACTTGATACAGCGAATCTGTTGAGCCGGCGGATGAATCACCGTCAGTGAGGATGGCCGGCTCACCATCATCTTCAGATCCTTCAGAAAGTTCACCTCCGTGGATGCAACCCACAAAGGCATGCTTCACGACGGGTTGAGCTCGGGTCGGTCTCGCACGCTGAGCCATCTCGACGAGGTCGGTGCAGTTGTCCGGCTCAAGGCCCGGCTCACCAATCCGGCCGATGAAGACGTGAATTCCGCCAAAGGTTACCCGGTACCCGTACTCAATTGAGCCGGCGTCGGGGCCCCAGCCTTCGTCGTCGATGTAGATCTTGCCGCGACGACTCTTGGTCATCCGGCCAACTGCGTATCCCTTGAGCCCTTCGAAGCTGCCCTTCAAGAACTCAAATCCACCGTGCGCTGGCCCCACGGTGGGCGCCAACTGTCGTGGAATTGTCACGGAATATGTCCTCTTGGAAGGACTTAGTCGTGGAGCCATCGCAACTAGGAAGCTTAAAGGGGTTAATCAGGACAAAGGACACGAGAGGTTTATACTAGTTCGGCCCCTTACGGTGAATGTAAGGCCTACGTCTAGTTGGGTTGGTATTGCTTGATGTTTCGATGACCAGGGAGCGAGATACGCTATGCCTGGCTCTCGATGGGTTGTTTCTTGCCCTAAGCCGCCGGCGGGTCGTCCCTTTATATACACGGGTTGACGCCCTGCGTCCTACAGAGTCCCAGCCGGCTCATAGACAGTGTCCGGCTCGGTGACTAGTTAATCCTGCCTTACAATACAAGTTATGCCATTACAGCGGTTTATCACTACGGGCCTTAAGCCGCCTGTGGGCCTTTAGGCCTTTTAGTGAACCGCCATCTTCATGCCTTAGTCTTGTGCTTCCGATGAGCCTCTCTTTGCGTAACCCGGCCCCTCCTGGACGGCTTACACAAATAGTCATATCCCCAACAAGATCCGTGCTTTCAGATTTTCTTTTTTCTCTCTTAAATCTCAGTCGAGTGAGACATAGCCACGCCATTAAACAGAGGCTCGGGCACCATTAATGGAGACCTTGGGAGAGAGGTGGACGGCAGATGGAGGTCAAAGGGCTCTCCTCCCGATAAGCATGTGCAGGGGTCTGATCGCACGCCTCTTGTACTACTCAAATAGCTACCCTGCACGGCGCGGCGCCTCCTAGCTAATAAAAAATGGGGACGCGTGGCGGCACGTAAATGGTACTAGTAAGTAGAACGCCCACGGTTTCAACAATACTTGTGTTTCTGATTGTAACGTGACGGCACTTGTTCCAAAATGACTTTGTTGATTGTTAATGTTTGCGCCTTCGCAAATCGGACTGCAAATTTACCACAGCATGTTGGTGCCATGTCATGGCACCAAGCCAAGTTTCATTATTTTCATGCGTGTTTTGGATTTACAGGAATTAAAAAACTAAGTTTCTCAATGTTTCCAACCCAGCCACGACGCCCAAAATTTTGAATTTCATTCCCATTTCTTGCATGTAACCTAGAAATTTACCCGAGGACACACATGTGATTTTTCAACCAACTTTGGTGCACTGGAACATGTGCTTGTATTTCAAATTTGAATTATGCACACAAAGGTGACACGTTCCCTCCCAGAACCACGAGCCTTCTTGAGAGAAGCTCCGATTTGCAAGAAGCTTATACCAAAATTTGTTCCTATTCGGCCAATCTTTTTACCACGGCATGGTACTACCATCACATGACACCATGCCAAGTTTCATGATTTTAAAACCAAGTTTCTCAATGTTCTCGACCGAGCCACGATGCCCAGATGTTTGAATTTGATTCTCATTTTTTGCATGGGACCTAGAAATTCACCCGAGGACACAAATGTGATTTTTCAACCAACTTTGGTGCACAGGAGCATGTGCTTGTAGTTCAAATTTGAATTATGCACATTAAATGACCAAAAACTCAATTAATGTGTAAATAAGGCCAAACGAAGCCGGAATAATTCCAAAATTTAACAGGGCACTCATGTAGTGCTATGTTGCCTTTGTAAATAAACTCAAGGGGGACAACGTATATCGTTTCGCACTCAAAGGTGGCACGTTCCCTCTCAGAACCACGAGCCTTCTTGAGAGAAGCTTGGGTTTGCAAGAAGCTGATGCCAAAATCTGTTCCTATTCGGCCAATTTTTTACCACAACATGGTAGTACCATGACATGAAATCCATGCCAAGTTTCATGATTTTCAGACGTGTTTTGGATTTAGAAGAATTTTAAAACCAAGTTTCTCAATGTTCTCGGTCGAGCCACGATGCCCAAATGTTTGAATTTGATTCTCATTTCTTGCATGGGACCTAGAAATTCACCCGAGGACACAAATGTGATTTTTCAACCAACTTTGGTGCACGAGAGCATGTGCTTGTAGTTCAAATTTGACTTATGCACATTAAATGACCAGAAACTCAATTAATGTATAAAAAACGACAAACGAACCCGAAATAATTCCAAAGTTTAACAGGGCACTAATGTAGTTCTATGTTGCCTTTGCCAAGAAACTCTAAGGGGGGCAGCGTATATCGTTTCACACTCAAAGGTGGCACGTTCCCTCTTAGAACCACGAGCTTCCAAATCGGCCCAATTTTTTACCACAACATGTTAGTGCCATGACATGACACCATGCCGAGTTTCATGATTTCCAGGCAAGATTTGGATTTACATGAATTTAAAATCAAAGTTTCTCGATGTTCTCAGCTGAGTCATGACGCCCAGATGTTTGAAATTCATTCTCATTTCTTCCATGGGACCTAGAAATTCAACCAAGGACACACATGTGATTTTTCAACCCACTTTGGTGCACCGGAGCATGTGCATGCAATTCATATTTAGATTATGCACATTAAAAGTCCAGAAACTCAATTAATGTATAAAAAGGCCAAATGAACCCGAAATAATTCCAAAATTTAACAGGGCACTCATATAGTTCTATGTTACCTCTGTAAATAAAATCAGGGGGGAGGCAGCGTATATCGTTTCACACACAAAGGTGACACGTTCCCTCTCGGAACCACGAGGCTTGTTGAGAGAATCTCCGGTTTTGCAAGAGGCTTATACGAAAACTTGTCCCAATTCAGCCAAAAATTATACGTATGAAAACAGGGTTTAGATTATCCCAAACATCTCGCTACCTAGACCAATAATGTACTATGATTTGAATTCAACATAAAATGGATACAAATATTTGAATTGGAGAGCATATGGTACATGTAGTTCATAGCGAAATATGATTACTGCTATATGTATGTTTTTTTATCAAGATAATATTTAAATTATTGTATAACTTGACAACAATCGTATTCAAATAAGGAAAATTGATTAAAATTTAGTCCATATGGTAGACGACAATATATATGTTCACATGGTGGAGTAAAATGTTCATATATGATGGAAGATCAAAATGTACGACTACATCAATTATAAACCGCAAGGTCACCTAACGATATATTCGAATTCAACATACCATGGATTCAAAAATTGAAATTCGAGATCATGGCATCTGTAATCATATAAAAAGGGACATTACTCTTTCTTTGGTGGGAATTGATTTGTTTTTTGTTCTTGTTGAGGGAAGTGCGAATCGATTTGGTACTGTGCAGGGTAATCTTGTTCTCCCAATTTTTTTACATTTTTCTTGTAGTTTTTTCAATGGCATCTATAGAAATATAGTAAAAGGGGACATGACTCTCTTGTGTCTTGTATGAATTGTTTTTTTACATGTTAAGTTTGTTCTGCCGAACAAGGAATCCGCACCTTGTTATCTCGAAATTTTCAAGCTCGAGTATCTTTTGTCTCACCTGCTTTGAAACTCCCGCTTCTTCAACCCGCGCGGCGCCTTGTTATCCCGAAATTTGGACGCGCGCGAGAGCTCCCTCCTCATCTAAAATCGCTCCCACAGCCCAGACACGCGAAATCCCCCTTCTACCCCTCAGCCGGAAATGAAGCTCCACGTCGCGGTGTCAAAACCGGTGGGGGTACGCTGGTAACTTACCCTACATTTTGGACAAGCGCGTCCCTAAGCCTGGCTCCCCCCTCCCTCTTCGCCCCCCCCCCCCATTCGTACACCGAGGCCGCCAAAACCTGCGAAACCCCACGCTCCTCCGTCGGCCTCCCGACCGCCGCCCAGCCGGAGACTCTTCCCCGACTATGTCGTCCACCGCAGCAGATTGCCGTCCCTCATCCATCGCACCGGACAAGGATCCGTTGTCGATCTCGTCGTCCCGCTGGATCAACCGCCCCGTCCTCCACCTCCAAGGAGCTGCCCCGATGTTCGCCTCGTCTATTGCGCCACCTCAATCCCCACAGCGCCGTCTTGACCTGCCCCACCAAAACCGCAGCACCCTCACCAATTCCTCAGATGAAGCCGAGGCCAACTCGGCGCAACCAAGGAGGTTCTGCACTCACCGCTGCATTGTATCTTTTATTCGATCTCACGGGGCTGCCAGTGCTCGATATCGAGCAGACATGGCGTGTCTCCATCGACGGCGCCGTCGCCAGCCACATCATCCACAGCGTCTCTCCCCCATGTTGTTGCTTCCTCGGCGGCGAATTCCACAACGACACTAGCTGCAGCTGCTCCGGCTCTCGCTCGCGCTGCGGCTCTGTTCTTGCTTGTCGGTCGCGCTGCTGCACTGCTCCTGCTTTCGTTCGTGCCGCTACTCTGCTCTTGCTCTCGCTTGCGCTGCTGCTGCTGCACAACCTCCGGCAACTACAGGAGTTGCTGCTTTAGCACTCGCTCGCGGTGCTACTGCATGACTTGCTCTCTGCTAGTGCGTTCCCTGCTCGAGCGTGTGCTGATTTAGATCACTGCTTCTCTGCTACTAGTGCTCGAACGCCCTAAACATCTATTGCAATGCTTTGTTACTAGTTCAACCAGTTTCGACAGTAAAATTCAGTTTCGACTATGAAGTTCATTTTCTTCAGTTAAGTTCAGAGTGAACAGTACTTACAGCATCTGTCGGAGCGGCCGTGGCGCGGCTGATGCGTTTTACATCTAACACTTTTTGATGATGTATTTTACATCATCTATTGCAGATGATATTAGGGTCCCACTTCAGATTAACGTTGTGTATCTTGTCATGCTTCAGCCTCGTCACCGTACACCTTAGCGGAGCTGCTCCAACGACGGAACCGTCCATCACAGCGGAGCAGTACCCTCGGCGCCGTTTCCAGAGGCCTCGGATCTTCTTCCCCGCCTCCGATAGTCACACCAGCATCATCACCATCCTCCACGTCCAACCCAATGATGCTGAGGTCCACAAGGCTATGCCAAAGAGGTTGTACACTCGTTGCATCACTTTGTTTCTCCATTCCTCTGTTCTTCCAATTCATGTAGCCAAACACACAGGTTGACTGAAATCCTATATTTCCAAATGCTCTGTTTTGCATGTGCATTCCTATCCTATTCATGTGTTTTCCCTGTCCCTGCGTTTATAGAATCCTCCAATTCTAAGGAGCCCTTACAACTTCATTTTCAGATAGGCGTCAAAGAAAACTCTGTGTGTTATGTCCTGCTCCTGCCGTGCCGTCATCCACCCCACCTGAGGTGCACCATTGACAGAAGCGTTCACTGCAGCAGAGATCCCCCCTGCAGACTTCCTTTCGCCGCCTCAGATCATCTTCCCCGTTGCCGGTAGCCACGCCAACCGCATTACCATCACCGACTGAGCAGATGAACCTGAGGACTACACAGTTCCGGAAGAGAGGTCGTAGTCTTTCGTGTTTGCTTACGTTATACATCGGTTATTATTACCTGCTACTTTATTGTTCAATCTTGAGTTTTGAATTGCCCATGGGTCTCATATCGAGCCAGCAACGAATAGTATCGGTCTACTATCTAGTTCATCTGGGGTCTTCTATGTGGTTCATGTTGGGTGGGCAACAAACAATAGATGATCCATTGTCTATCTTTTTAAACTGAAGCTATAATCTACCTGGTATCATTAGTTTTGGATCCATCCACTCGTTTGCTACCATCAGTCTTGATTTTTGCATGCACCCCTTAGGCCTTACAAAATCTAACTATTTTATTATTATGCATGTCAGATATTGTACAC
Source organism: Aegilops umbellulata (assembly GCA_032464435.1). Classification (NCBI taxonomy): domain Eukaryota; kingdom Viridiplantae; phylum Streptophyta; class Magnoliopsida; order Poales; family Poaceae; genus Aegilops; species Aegilops umbellulata. The sequence continues at coordinate 162,518,459 of CP136054.1, read as the reverse complement.
AATCATACTGAACATGTAGAGAAAAAGAGAAGACCGTTGCGTGCGAATATAATGTCATGCAGACGCCGCACCATAGTGGGCGAAGTGCCCCCCCCCCTCCTGCATTTCCAGATTGTATTCTAGAGGAAGATAACTGTTCAGATGGATATTCAGAAGGAGCCGACCACGCCTGTTTAGCACCTGAGGTGTTTGCTCTAACCTGGCATGCTGATGTTGGTCATATCATGCATATGGTGCCTTGCATTGCTTACATTATACATCTTATATGTCATCAGCTTAGTTTAGATTTGCTTTGTGTGAATGCCACCTGTTTGGTTTCTATATCATACTCCCACCATTCCTAAATATTTGTCTTTTTAGAGATTTCAACAAATGACTACATACGGAATAAAATGAGTGAATCTACACTCTAAAATATGTCTTTATACATCTGTATGTGGTAGTCCATTTGAAATCTCTAAAAAGGCAATTATTTAGGAACGGAGGGAGTATATGGGAATTATGCAATGCCATCTTCTTTAGCCAGGCATCATATACGTGAATCATGCAATGCCATCATGTTTAGCCAGTCATCGTATATGTGAATTGTATCGTGCCATATTTTTTCCATAATGTATTCCATTTGTCAACAATGTTTATACATTCATCTACTCTTCCTGTGCATCAGCCATTTGAGTCAGTCATGGGAAAATCTGGAGTGAAAACAAGGTCTTCTGAGCAGTCAGTGCTACCTGTCGATGCAGATTTCTTGCTGGTTACAGATAGCTCCTCAGAGGAGGATTCAGAGAGAGATGACCAGTCGTATTCCCCCCCCCCCCCCCGAGGTGCATGCTCTAACTTGGCTGGGTTATATTGCTCATATCTTGCATTGCCATGCCATCTGCTTAAATTAGACATGCTTTGTGTGAATGCCTCCTGTTTGCTTTCTATATCAGATATGTGAATTATGCAATGCCATGTTTTTCAGCCAGTTATCATATATGTGAATTATGCACCGCCATGGAACCAGGCATCATATATGTGAATTATCTCATGCCATCTTTTTTTTCATTACATATTCCATTTGTCGACAATCTATGTATATTGAACTACTCTTCATGTGTATCAGCCATTTGAGCCGGTTATGGAAAAATCTGGAGTGAAAAGAAGGTCTCCAGAGCAGGCAGTGGTACCTGTTGAAGCATATATCTCGATGGTTATAGGGAGCTCCTCGGAGGAGGATTCAGAGACAGATGACCAGTCCTATATCCCACCTGAGGTGTATGCTCTAAGTTGCAATGTTTATATTTCTCATATGATGCATATGGTGTCTTGCATTGCTTAGTTTAGACACCAGAGCAGGCAGTGGTACCTGTTGAAGCATATATCTCGATGGTTATAGGGAGCTCCTCGGAGGAGGATTCAGAGACAGATGACCAGTCCTATATCCCACCTGAGGTGTATGCTCTAAGTTGCAATGTTTATATTTCTCATATGATGCATATGGTGTCTTGCATTGCTTAGTTTAGACACCATATGCACACTATTGAATTATATCTGCTTAGTTTAGAGATCATACATGCGAGTGCCAATTGCTTAGTATATGAATCAATTATGTCAATTATATCATGCCGTCCTGTATACTTAGACAACATGTATGTGAATTATTTCATCCCAACCTATTTTAGAAAGACATCATATAGTTTTGTCATGTCATCCTGTTTAGGTACTCATCATATGTTGAATTATGCCATTACATCCTGTTAAGTTATCCATCCTATATCTGAAACTGTGTCATGCTATCTTGTTTAGTTAGGCATCATATATGTGAAATTGTGTCATGTTGTCCTGTTTGGTTAGACAACATACATGTGAATTACCACATCTGTCTATCATACAATATCTGTACGTTCAATTTCTTTTCTTGTTTATCAGCCATTTGAATTGGAGGGGTGATGGCAGTATCTAAGGGAGAAAAAACCCGTTCTTCACAAAAGATAGTGCTACCCGTTGATGCGGATAGAACCATGGTTGTACTGGCCCACAAACTAGCCCCACCACACATAATCGAGACTCTTCCAGATTGTACACTTACACCATTGGGCAGAGAACCAGCTACAACCCATCTAACCGCAACCCCAGTGGATAGTAACCCACTTATAGTTGACAAAGCACCATGTCCACCACAGAGTACCCCCACATGAGCAGTTTGTAAAGCTACTGCAGTGCCCAAAGCACGAAGACCACCACAGCTAACCCAAACTCCACGTTTAAAGCAGAAGAGCAATTGTTCTCAGGTCAGATTCCGTAGCTATGGTCCATACTCCTTTGTTGTTGCATCACTGTATTTACTCATACCAACTACTTTCAAATTTGAAGGATCCAATTGAAACTCCAATGGTGCAACAGGTATGTTTTAAACCTATTTCTTTAACTGGATTGTTGTTCTAACTTCTTGCTCTATGTTGATTTCAGTTTAAGTTGCATAAACAGTTATGTTCTCATGTGATGCACATTACAAGTGCTGCCAATGTTGTGTAGTTTCTCACACTTATATTCTGTCTATGTTGTTGTGTCTTAAAAATATATGAGTTGAACTGTGTCTCTATCTTGATTAGGGAACATAAACTAGAATGATATGGACAATACAGTGACCATAGTACATAGATATATGTTTGTTTCATGTTGTTATTGTAGACAGTGAGAAAACCCCACAGTCCTGTGTTGATGTAGTGCTCGAGTTACTGGCTAGTACCGCTGGCACAAGCTCTTCGAACTCGCTTCCTAAATCACTTCGGCTTCTTCAGTCTCAGCTACAAGTTGAAAGGCATCAGTCAGCTGTGCTGCGGCAAGAAGCTGAAGGACTGAGGAAGTCCCTGCAGAATTCAGATGCGTACTTTCTTGTGCAATAGCAAGCGCTGGAGGATTTAAGCGCCAAACAAGAGAAAGTTAATAAGCTTGCTAAGCATCTTGCCAGCATTATGGGTACCCAGGATATTGTTTCTTGAGATCTTCTGAAGTGGTTTCAGTTCTGGACTTGTTTTGCTGCGGTGTTTATATGCTGTTGTGTTCCCTATATTTGCACTGGTGGCGAACTTTGATGCCCAGTGGATGTAATATGTGTAATAGCCGTGATAGCCTAGCATAAGTTGCTTGCTTATTTATTTCCTTGTTGTCTTGTTTATTTGTTTGCTTGTAGTCAGTGCAGTTCTTTTTCTGTGGTTTGCTAGTGGCTGCAATAACCTATTTTTTAAAACTAGGCCACAATAACCATGGGCTAATATTTACTGTAGTGACACTGGGCCTCCTACGGACCGTAGAAACAGTGGGCCTTCTACGGGCTATAGAAACAGTAGGCCTTCTACGGGTCGTAGAAACAATGGGCCTTCTATGGGCCGTGGAAACAATGGGCCTTCTACGGGCCGTATCATCAATGGGCCTTATACGGGCCGTATGATCGATTGGCCAAACATAGGCCAATAACAGGCCTCATTATGGTCGTAAACGGGCTAGAGTTGGAATCGTCCGTTCATGGGCCGACCATAACGGGCCATCGTTAATAGGCCGTATTTGATGACGCTATGCAAACGGCCCAATGAATTAACGGACCACAAACTGGACGACTGTAACCACGGGCTGAATTTGGCCCGCAAGCAGAAAATGATAGTAACGGGCCGTAAGTAAACGAATGCTGGAAATGAGCCCAAGAATAAATGGGCTCTGAGAAGGCCGAAAGATAACAAGGGCTGGAAACGTCCCAACGGAATAACGGGTCGTTAATGGGTATAAAGTGATACACTATTCATTACGGGCCGGTTTTACCACGGGTCGTTAATGGGTGTAAAGTGATACACTATTCATTACGGGCCAGTTTCACCACGGGCCGTTAATAGGCCAAGAGTTACATAGGGCCTCATATGGGCCGAAAGACGTCATGGGCCATACATGGGCCATAAGTGAAAACGGGCTGGAACCATATTGAATGGCCCAGATGACGCTACTGGGCCTAATTCGGATAGGGCGTAATGGGCCTTGGGTTAGCGGGTTGTAAATGGGCTATATGCGAACAGGTCGTTAGCAGGCTTTCCATGGGCCGGCCCGCCACCTTTTGACCAAGTCAAACGGGCCGGCCTTTTCACAGGAATGGGCCTCTGTTGGGTCGTGCCACGTGTTGACGTATCATAGGCGCCTATCTGACCCACTAACGAGCTGACACGTGTTTCGTCCGGCCAATAAGAATTTTACACGTGGAAATTTCCCATTGGTCGGGGCTGTTAACGGGTTATCGGATCCAAAACCCGACCCGATAGCTTAACGGCGTTCCGTTACGGTGGATGCCACGTGTCGGTCACCCTTGACGAAAGCACTTCTGTGACGCACGATTTATCGTCATGGAAGTGGACACTTCCGTGATGATAATTTTGGTAATGTCATGGAACACTTCTACGACAGCACAGGTATGACTATCTTGATTCTATCATAAATTTGTCATGGATGTACATGCATGACAAAAAACGCGACCTACTATGACAAACATGTATCATCACGGAAGTGTATTTATTTTGTAGTGCTTCTCTAAGAAGCAAACCTTCAAGGCTGATGACTTCTTCAACGAGCATGTGTTCTTCACTGATTACAATCCATATGACTCTGCTCGTCTTAGAAGGAAGCGTTTCTGGACTACCAGCCAAACAAACTTCTATTCTTCACTACTTTTTGATAAGGACAAAGTCTTTGACCATGAGCATATTCCTCATGTGGACATGGAATCACTACCTTGCTTCACGCCAGTCCTCAGTGTTCTTCATGATGCTGGACTGCTCAACTTCTGCACAGATATATGTGATTGGAATGAAGAACTCATTCTTCAATTCTACGCAATGTTGCACATCACAGGAAATGCTGAAGATGTGAACTCTTGGGTGTTGGATTGGATGACAGAGAACACTCATTTCAAAGCATCGGCCTATGAATTTCTTCATGCCCTGCCTGTCAGTCCTCCCCTTGAAGGTGCACGTTGTATATATCATGAACCTGAACTTACTGACCACTATATGCAAGTGTTGATGAAGCCGCTGAAGCCCGGTCAAGCCCCAAGGACCAAATTCCTCATGAAGGAATTGTTGTATGTGCCACGACTGTCTATCGCATCTTGACCAAAACTTTGAGTCCAATCAAGGGCCGCGACTCTAATGAAGAAGAGGTCGTTGGTATCATGAAGAATCTGCTATTCAACATCATTCATGGCGTTCCTGTCAACTATCATGATTTCTTCATGAGGACTCTAGCCAATGTTGCATTGTCTCCATTTGAATTGAAGCCTTACGCTCCCTGGACCATGAGATTCCTTAGGTTAAGGTCTTCAATCAATTACAAGGCTGACACTCTCAACCACGGCAGCTACTTGCCCCCCATTGAAGTCCTCAAACGGACATTTTCCTCGGCTGATGAAAAGGGCAAGGCCACTGCTGTTATTGATGAAGGCATTCGTCCATTGGATGGTCAGTTTCGCAAAGCTGCATCTTATTCCACCAATGATGAATCTGCCACTCATGACTCTGCCGCCAATGCCTCAACGCAAAATCCTCAAGGCACCGCTCCAAGAGTGATGACTGATCGTGAGCTTCTCCTCAGTCTTCACCAGAAGGTCGATCGTAACCACAAATGGGTTAAGCGTCAGTTTGGTTCTATTCTTCACAACATGACTGCTACACACAACGCAGTGAAGAAAAGCCATTACTACCTCCATGAAGTCTTCGGTCGCACCTAAGCTGTTCTGTATCATCTTTATGGTGAAGAAGATCTGAAGCAGATGGGTCTCAAGCAGGACTTTGACTGGTCTCAACCACCAGCGATGAAATTCAAGAAAGTCAAAGTTCCTTCCTTGGTGGGCAGCTCATATTCTTCATCACGCGACACTGATGAGCATGAAGATTTGGACGACACTGCGGCAGGCCCTACTTCAACAACTGACCCCAACAACGTTGGCGCTCCTCCATCGACTTCATGATGATATTCTTCAAGGGCATTAATCCTCACTTTTTGTCCCTTTTGGTCATTCGATGACAAAGGGGGAGAAATTTGAGTTAGTCTTCAAAGGGGTCTCTATATATGGGCGTTTTTTTGCTAAGTTACAACTCTCGTTCTTTTGAAGTCTTTGTTGGATCGAGTTGTAAACTTAAACCCGATGGTGGTCTGATACTTTCGCTATGTTCTTCTGCATGCTATTTCCTCATATATGTTAATGCACGCATGCTGAATTACATCAGTCACCATATTTCATCATGCATTTCAAATTCTTCATATCATATGTTAAATGCGTGTATGAATTACAAGATATAGGGGAGATCTCCATGATTCTACTCTTTAATGTGCATTGCTTCAAAAGCAAATTCCTCACTATGCACATCTTCAGGGGGAGTTGTTCTATATCTTGCAATCAAATTCCTCAATATCAGTATTTACACTTCATATGTTTATCCCCGTTGAAAACTTAACCTATACTGTCATCAATCACCAAAAAGGTGGAGATTGTAAGTGCATCTAGTGTCGCTTAGTGATTTTGGTGTATTGAAGACTTATAGGTTAAGGGACTAATGCGTTTGTGAGTGTACACATGTCCATAAGTCTATGAGGAGTTTGATATCTACAGAGAAAGTCGACCCCTAAAAACGAATGTCTTCGACTGAAGACTTTGGATTTCTGAAGACTTTGAAACTGAAGAAATTGTTGTGACCACAAAGACTTGGATTTCATGCGAGGAACATGAAGCGTGAAGACTTTTGTTTTCCTAGTTTCATTTTCTCTTTCCTAAGTCTTAGGAAAAAACGTACTATTAAAGGGGGTCGAGGACAAACTAAGGAAAAGTTTCCAAGTGATGCTCATCTCAAAACCCTACACCTACCAATTCCTTCGAGTGAAGCCATTGTAAATCTCATACAGTTCAGTCAATTTCTTCAGTGACAGAGACGAAGATCTTCTGGTCTCTGAGGAATTTGTTCTGACTGAGTTAGGAATTCGCCAGTGCGGATTGCCTACAAGTGAGGAACATGATAGCCATGAGGAATTTGAGCCTCAGATTTTTGACCGTTGTTGTGCTACGTGCCAGCTATCCCAAAATATATACCCACCTAACAGTCATATCATTGAAGGGCATTTATGCCTTATCATGTCGGGCTCCTCCCTAGGCTATAAATAGCTGCCCCCTATAACCACTAGCCGGTTGGCTGCTCTGAGAGAAACTGACACTTGTCATTGAGAGCATCCCATCCTCCGAGGACTTTGAGCAAAAATCATCAAGTGAGGAAAACCCATACCCAAACACCTACAAACCCAAAGTGATTGAGCATCACTAAAGAAATTGTTTCTGTGTGGATCCGATGCTTGTTACCTTTGAAGATTGTGCATCTTCCAGACGGTTAGGTGTCATGGTCTAGAGCATCCAAGAGGAAACTGTGGATCGCCGACTGACCAAGTTTGTGAAGGTTTGGATGTCACCTGAAGACTTACCACAAGCGATTGGACAAGGTCTGTGTGACCTTAGCTCAAGGAGAATATGGTGAGGATTGTGTGTCCGGGACTGTGTGTCCTCAGGTATAAATACCTAGCCGCTCCAACCAGACGTACAACTATCACAGCAGTTGGAACTAGTCTACCAAATCATTGTCTTCACCGAGCTAACTGGTTCTATTTCCTCAACCTTCCATTTCCTCATTATTGTGTTGTGTGCTTGTTCATATCTGTTTGAAGACTTTGACTGAAGACTTTCTCAATTTCCTCAGTTCAATTTCTTTAGTCTGTTTGTCTTCATCCTGTTTTATCCTGTGCTTACGCTTTCTGTACTCTGTGTCTATTTTCATTTCATCATGATGTCCATGTTTATGTTATGTCATGCATGCATCTGAGTACTTATTCCGCTGCAAGTAGTTCTTCGCTTAGGATTTTTCTCACCCTGAAATTCCTTAGTGAAGAATTCATAAAAATCGCCTATTCACCCCCCCTCTAGTCGACTTAACGCACTTTCATGTTCTTATTTGAACAAACCTCCTACTTATGATTAACCCCCTCGCAAGCATCCGCAACTATGAGAAAAATATTAAGATAGAATCTAACCATAGCATTAAACTTTTGGATCCAAATCGGTCCCTTACGAAGTAGGGCATAAACTAGGGTTTAAGCTTCTATCACTCTAGCAACCCATCATCTAATAACTACTCCACAATGCATTCCCTTAGGACCAAATATGGTGGAGTGTCATGTAGTCGACATTTACATGACACCACTAAGGGAATCACAACATATATATTATCAAAATATCGAACACATATCAAGTTCACATGATTACTTGCAACATGATTTCTCCCGTGACCTCAAGAACAAAAGTAACTACTCACAAGTGATAAACATGTTCATGATCAGAGGGGTATTAAATAGCATAATGGATCTGAACATATAATCTTCCACCAAATAAACCATATAGTGATCAACTAGAAGATGTAATCAACACTACTAGTCACCCACAGGTACCAATCTGAGGTTCCGGTACAAAGATTGAACACAAGAGATGAACTAGGGTTTGAGAGGAGATGGTGCTAGTGAAGATGTTGATGAAGATTGGCCTCTCCAAGATGAGAGGGTTGTTGGTGATGATGATGATTTACCCCTTCGAGAGGGAAGTTCCCCCGGCGGAATCACTCCCCCGGAGGGCAAAAGTGCTCCTGCCCAAGTTCCGCTTTGAGACGGCGATGCTCCGTCCCGAAATTCCTCTCCAAGATGAGAGGGTTGTTGGTGATGATGATGATGATGATGATGATTTCCCCCTCCGGGAGGGAAGTTCCCCCGGCGTCACTCTGCCGGAGGGCAAAAGTGCTCATGCCCAAGTTCTGCCATGAGACGGCGGCGCTCCATCCCAAAAGTCCTCTCCTTATTTTTTCTAGGTAAAAATGACTTATATACCAGAAGATGGGCACCAGAGGAGGGCACAACCCACCAGGGACGCGCCTGGGCTCCCTGGAGTGCCTACGCGGGTTGTGCCCACCTAGTGGGTCCCCTCTGGTACTTATTTGCTCCAATAATTCTTATTTATTTGATAAAAAATCCTCCTGAAGTTTCAGCTCATTTGGAGTTGTGCAGAATAGGTAGCCTGACATAGCTTTTTCAGGTCCAGATTTCGAGCTGCCGGAATTCTCCCTCTTTGTGTGAACCTTGCATATTATGAGAGAAAAGGCATTAGAATTACTCCAAAAGCATTATTATGCATACAAATATTATAAATAACAGTAGGTAAACATGATGCAAAATGGACGTATCAAGATATCAAATCATTCATAAAAGAATTCAGAGAAGATTCAAATAATATTCAAAGATAAGTTGATCATAAATCCACAATTCATCGAATCTCGACAAACACACCGCAAAAGAAGATTACATCAGATAGATCTCCAATAACATCGAGGAGAACATGGTATTGAGAATCAAAGAGAGAGAAGAAGCAATCTAGCTACTAGCAATGGACCCGTAGGTCTGTGATAAACTACTCACGCTTCATCGGAAGGGCAATAGAGTTGATATAGAAGCCATCCATGATCGAATCCCCCTCCAGCAGGATGCCGGAAAAGGACCCTAGATGGGATCTCACGAGTACAGAAGGTTGCGGCGGTGGGAAAGTGTTTTCGTGGACACTTCTGGTGGTTTGGGAATATATGTGAATATATAGGCAAAGGAATTAGGTCAGGGGAGTCATGGGGGCCCCACAAGATAGGGGACGTGCCCTACCCCCTGGGCGCGCCCTCGACCCTTGTTGCCGCCTCGTGGCTCCTCCGACTTGGTCTGCAAGTCTCCTGGGTGTCTTCTGGTCCAAGAAAAATTAACGCGAAGGTTTTATTCCTTTTGGACTTCGTTTGGTATTCCTTTTCTGCGAAACTCAAAAACAACGAAAAAACAGAAACTGGCACTAGGCTCTAGGTTAACAAGTTAGTCCCAAAAATAATATTAAATAGCATATTAATGCATATAAAACATCCAAAATAGATAATATAATAGCATGGAACAATAAAAATGTATAGATATGTTGGAGACGTATCACGTATTATTGATTGGAAATGATATAGAATTTCCAGATAGCATAAAAGGATACTTGAATAAGAGTTTTTCAATGAAAGACCTCGGTGAAGCAGCTTATATATTGGGCATCAAGATCTATAGAGATAGATCAAGACGCTTAATAGGACTTTCACAAAGCACATACCTTGACATAGTTTTGAAGAAGTTCAAAATGGAACAGTCAAAGAAAGGATTCTTGCCTGTGTAACAAGGTGTGAAGTTGAGTCAGACTCAAAGCCGACCACTGTAGAATATAGAGAGAAAATGAAAGTCATTCCCTATGCCTCAGTCATAGGTTCTATCATGTATGCAGTATGCTATGTTGTGTACCAGACCTGATGTGTGCCTTGCCATAAGTCTGGCAGGGAGGAACCAAAGTAATCCAGGAGTGGATCACTAGACAGCGGTCAAGAACATCCTGAAGTACCTGAAAAGGACCAAGGATATGTTTCTTGTTTATGGAGGTGACAAAGAGCTCGTCGTAAATGGTTACGTCGATGCTAGCTTTGACACTGATCCGGATGACTCTAAGTCACAAACCGGATACGTATTTATATTGAATGGTGGAGCTGTCAGTTGGTGCAGTTCCAAGCAGAGCGTCGTGGCGGGATCTACGTGTGAAGCCAAGTACACAGCTGCTTCTGAAGCAACAAGTGAAGGAGTCTGGATGAAGGAGTTCATATCCGATCTGGGTGTAATACCTAGTGCATCGGATCCAATGAAAATCTTTTGTGACAACACTGGAACAATTGCCTTGGTGAAGGAATCCACGTTTCATAAGATAGCCAAACACATCAAGAGATGCTTCAACTCCATTCGTAAACAAGTCAAGGATGGAGACATAGAAATTTGCAAGATACATACGGATCTGAATGTGGCAGACCCGTTGACTAAGCCTCTTCCACGAGCAAAACATGATCAAGACTAAGACTCCATGGGTGTTAGATTCATTACAATGTAATCTAGATTGTTGACTCTAGTGAAAATGGGAGAGTAAAGGAAATATGCCCTAGAGGCAATAATAAAGTTGTTATTCTATATTCATGATAAAGGTTTATTATTCATGCTATAATTGTATTGATCAAAAACTTAAATACATATGCGAGTACATAAACAAACACCGTGTCCCTAGTGAGCCTCTACTTGACTAGCTCGTTGATCAAAGATGGTTAAGGTTTCCTAACCATTGACATGAGTTTTTTTCGACTGGGAACTGTGGGGCAACACCCCCACAACATATCAAAACCATTGACATGAGTTGTCATTTGATAACTCTATCACATCATTAGGAGAATGATGCCATGGACAAGACCCATCCGTTAGCTTAGCATAATGATCGTTTAGTTTTATTGCTATTGCTTTCTTCATATCAAACACATATTCCTTCGACTATGAGATTATGCAACTCCTGGATACCGGAGGAATGCCTTGTGTGCTATCAAACGTCACAACGTAACTGGTGATTATAAAGATGCTCTACAAGTATCTATGAAGGTGTTTGTTGAGTTGGCATAGATTGAGAATAGGATTTGTCACTCCGAGTATCATAGAGGTGTCTCTTGGCCCTCTCGGTAATCCACATCATAAGCTTGAAAGCAAACAACTAAGGAGTTAGTCACTAGGTGATGTATTATGGAACGAGTAAAGAGACTTGCTAGTAACGAGATTGAACTAGCTATAAAGATACCAGCGATAGAATCTCAGGCAAGTAACATACCGATGGACAAAGGGAATTATGTATGTTGTCATAACGGTTCGACCGATAAAGATCTTTGTAAAATATGTAGGAGCCAATATGGGCATCTAGGTTCCGCTATTGGTTATTGACCAGAGAGGTGCCTCGGTCATGTCTACATAGTTCTTGAACCCGTAGGGTCCGCACGCTTAACGTTCGATGATGATATAGTAATATATGAGTTATGTGATTTAGTGACCGAATGTTGTTCGGAGTCCCGGATGAGATCACAGACATGACGAGGACTCTCAAAATGGTCGAGAGGTAAAGATTGATATATAGGACGATAGTATTCGGACACGGAAGTGTTTCGGGGGTACCGGGTACTTATCGGGTCACCGTAAGGGGTTCCGGGTACCCCCGACAAAATATATGGGCCTTATGGGCCTTGTGTGGGAGGTGCTACCTCTTGAGCTTGCGTTGGTTTTCCCCGAAGAGGAGAGGATGATGCAGCAAAGTAGCGTAAGTATTTCCCTCAGTTTTTGAGAACCAAGGTATCAATCCAGTAGGAGGCCACGCTCAAGTCCCTCGTACCTGCACAAAATGATAGCTCAACGCAACCAACGCGATTAGGGGTTGTCAATCCCTTCACGGTCACCTACGAGAGTGAGATCTGATAGAGATGATAGATAATATTTTTGGTATTTTTGATATAGAGATGCAAAGTAAAAAGTAAAGGCAAAGTAAAAAAGCAAGGCAAAATTAAAGTGATGGAGATTGATATGATGAGAATAGACCCCGGGGCCATAGGTTTCACTAGTGGATTCTTTCAAGAGCATAAGTATTCTACGGTGGGTGAATAAATTACTGTTGAGCAATTGACAGAATTGAGCATAATTATGAGAATATCTAGGTATGATCATGTATATAGGCATCACATCCGAGACAAGTAGACCGACTCCTGCCTGCATCTACTACTATTACTCCACTCATCGACCGCTATCCAGCATGCATCTAGAGTATTAAGTTAAAAACAGAGTAACGCCTTAAGCAAGATGACATGATGTAGAGAGATAAATTCATGCAATATGAAATAAACCCCATCTTGTTATCCTCGATGGCAACGATTCAATACGTGCCTTGCTTCCCCTTCTGTCACTGGGAAAGGACACTGCAAGATCGAACCCAAAGCTAAGCACTTCTCCCATGGCAAGAAAAACCAATCTAGTAGGCCAAACCAAACTAATAATTCGAAGAGACTTGCAAAGATAACCAATCATACATAAAAGAATTCAGAGAAGATTCAAATATTATTCATAGATAGACTTGATCATAAACCCACAATTCATCGTTCTCAACAAACACACCGCAAAAAGAAGATTACATCGAATAGATCTCCACAAGAGAGGGGAGAACTTTGTATTGAGATCCAAAAAGAGAGAAGAAGCCATCTAGCTACTAACTATGGACCCGAAGGTCTGAGGTAAACTACTCACACTTCATCGGAGGGGCTATGATGATGTAGAAGCCCTCCGTGATGACGGCCCTCTCTGGCGGAGCTCTGGAACAGGCCCCAAGATGGGATCTCGTGGATACAGAAAGTTGCGGCGGTGGAATTAGGTTTTTGGCTCCTGTTCTGATCGTTTGGGGGTACGTAGGTATATATAGGAAGAAGGAGTACGTCGGTGGAGCTTCGAGGGGCCCACGAGGCAAGGGGGCACGCCCTAAGGGGGGCGCCCCCACCCTCGTGACCGCCTCTCCGATGCCTTGGCGTAGGGTCCAAGTCTCCTGGATCACATTCGGTGAGAAAATCACGTTCCCGAAGGTTTCATTCCGTTTGGACTCCGTTTGATATTATGTTTCTTCGAAACACTGAAATAGGCAAAAAAAATAGCAATTCTGGGCTGGGCCTCCGGTTAATAGGTTAGTCCCAAAAATAATATAAAAGTGGAAAATAAAGCCCAATATAGTCCAAAACAGTAGATAATATAGCATGGAGCAATCAAAAATTATAGATACGTTGGAGACGTATCAGGAGGGGGCGCCTAACACACATGAAATCAATTGTTAGCAGTGTGCAATGCCCCCCTCCACCGTTTACACCCCCGGTCATATTTTCTAGTGCTTAGGCAAAGCCCTGTGGAGATCACTTCACCATCACCGTCACCACGCCGTCGCGCTGACGGAACTCATCTACTACCTCGACGTCTTGCTGGATCAAGAAGGCGAGGAACGTCACCGAGTTGAACGTGTGCAGAATGCGAAGGTGCCGTGCATTTGGTACTTGATCGATTGAAGCACAAAGAAGTTCGACTACATCAACCGCATTGTGAAACGCTTCTGCTTACGGTCTACGAGCGAATGTAGACACACTCTTCCTCTCGTTGCTATGCATCTTCATAGATAGATCATTGCGTGTGCGTAGAGTTTTTTTGTTTTCCATGCAACATTTTCCAACAGCTGCTTCCCCATCCTTTCTTCCATAGTTCAAGGTCCCACGTCGATCGCGCGATGGTCCGCCACAAGGTGACCTACTACAAGCTCATGATGCCAGAGCATCAGGCGGAGGAGGAGGCCCGCGTCGCACACATTGCGGTCATGTAGGATCGGAAGTATGTCTAGAGGGGGGTGGTGATTAGACTACTTGACCAAATAAAATCTATTATTTTCCCAATTTTAGTTGTGGGCAGATTTTAGCAATTATGACAAGTCAAGCAATCAACCTACACATGCATTTCTAAGAGTATAACAGCGGAATGTAAAACATTGCATATGAAGGTAAAGGGAAGGGTTTGGAGATGGTAAACGCAATGAGGACACGGAGATTTTTGGCATGGCTCCGATAGGTGGTGCTATCGTACGTCCACATTGATGGAGACTTCAGCCCATGAAGGGTAACGGCTGCGCGAGTCCACGGAGGGCTCCACCCACAAATGGTCCACGAAGAAGCAACCTTGTTTATCCCACCATGGCCATCGCCCACAAAGAACTTGCCTCACTCGGGTAGATCTTCACGAAGTAGGCGATCTCCTTGCCCTTACAAACTTCCTGGTTCAACTCCACATCTTGTCGGAGGCTCCCAAGTGATACCTAACCAATCTAGGAGACACCACTCCCTAAAAGGTAATAGACAGTGTGTTGATGATGAACTCCTTGCTCTTGTGCTTCAAATGATAGTCTCCCCAACACTCAACTCTTTCTCACACATTTGGCTATGGTGGAAGAAGGATTTGAGTTGAAAGCAACTTGGGAAAGGCTAGAAATCAAGGTTCAAATGGTAGGAATGGAATCTCTTGATCTCAACACATGAGTAGGTGGTTCTCTCTCAAAAAATGAATGGTGGAAGTGTAGGCAATGATACGTCCATTTTGCATCATGTTTTTATGTTGATATTTATTGCATTATGGGTTGTTATTTCACTTTATGATACAATTCTTATGCCTTTTCTATCTATTTTGCAAGAATTATATGAAGAGGGAGAATGCCGGCAACTAGAATTCTAGACCGGAAAGGAACAAATCTGAGATACCTATTCTGCACAACTCCAAATGTTCTGCAATTTTACGGAGAATTGTTTTGTAATATATAGAAAAGAACAGAAGGGGACCCACCAGGTGGCCACAATCCTGGGGGGCGTGCCCTACCCCCTACGGCGCGCCTCCCGAGCTTGTGGGCCCCCTGGCCAGCCCCCGACGTCCATCTTCTGCTATATGAAGGGTTTTGACCTAGAAGGTTTTCGGGACAAAGCGCCGCCGTCTCGAGGCGGAACCCGGGTTGATACTTATTGCATTATGGATTGTTATTTTACTTTATGATACACTTAATATGCCTTTTCTATCTATTTTGCAATAATTATATGAAGAGGGTGAATTCCGGCAGCTGGAATTCCAAACCGGAAAGGAACAAATCTGAGATACCTATTCTGCACAACTCCAAATGTCCTGAAATTTTACGGAGAATTATTTTGGAATATATAAAAAAGAACAGAAGGGGACCCACCAGGTGGCCACAATCCTAGGGCCGCGCCCTACCCCCAGGGTACGCCTCCCGAGCTTGTGAGCCCCCTGGCCAGCCCTCGACGTCCATCTTCTGCTATATGAAGGGTTTTGACCTAGAAGGCTTTCGGGACAAAGCGCCGCCATCTCGAGGCGAAACCTGGGCAAAAGCAATCTAGGGCTCCGGCGGAGCGATTCCGCCGGGGAAACTTCCCTCCCGTAGGGGGAAACCAAAGCCATCGTCATCACCAAGGATCCTCTCATCGATGGAGCCAGGGAGGGTCAATCTTCATCAACATCTTCACCAGCACCATCTCCTCTCAAACCCTAGTTCATCTCATGTATCCAATCTTTGTCCAAAAACCTCAGATTGGTACCTGTGGGTTGCTAGTAGTGTTGATTACTCCTTGTAGTTGATGCTAGTTGGTTTATTTGGTGGAAGATCATATGTTCGGATCCTTAATGATATTCAATACCCCTCTGATCTTGAACATGAACATGCTTTGTGAGTAGTTACTTTTGTTCCTGAGGACATGGGAGAAGTCTTGTTATAAGTAATCATGTGAATTTGGTATTCGTTCGATATTTTGATGAGATGTATGTTGTCTTTCCTCTAGTGGTGTTATGTGAATGTCAACTACATGACACTTCACCATGATTTGGGCCTAGGGGAAGGCATTGGGAAGTAGCAGGTAGATGATGGGTTGCTAGAGTGACAGAAGCTTAAACCCTAATTTATGTGTTGCTTCGTAAGGGGATGATTTGGATCAACATGTTTCATGATATGATTAGATTTATCTTAATTCTTCTTTCATAGTTGCGGATGCTTGCAAGAGGGGCTAATCATAAGTGAGAGGCTTGTCCAAGTAAGGACAACACCCAAGCACCAGTCCACCCACATATCAAATTATCAAAGTACCGAACGCGAATCATATGAGCATGATGAAAACTAACTTGATGGTAATTCTCATGTGTCCTCGGGAGCGCTTTATATAAGAGTTCATCCAGGCTTATCCTTTGCTATAAAAATGATTTGGCCACCTTGATGCACTTTTGTTACACTTGTTACTTTTTGCCCATTACGAAATATCTTGTTACCAAACTATTTGTTACCGATAATTTCAGTGCTTACAGAAAATACTTTGCTGAAAACCGCTTGTCATTTCCTTCTGCTCCTCGTTGGGTTCGACACTTACTTATCGAAAGGACTATGATGGATCCCCTATACCTGTGGGTCATCAGGCACGTTCTGATGGCTCACCTCGATGAGGAAGAGGGGGTGGAGGGGTATATGTAGCCTCAACACAAAATCCAACCGTTACACACTTTTGACCCATCTTGGTGGCATCGATCTGTGCAAAAATATGAACGTTAGGAATCTCGGTGGGACCGACGGGAACAACTCGATTGGACCAATGTGGTAGGGCTTAGGGCAAACCTCATCTTAGTGGCACCGATTGCATCAACTCGGTGAGACCGAAGTGAAGCAACAAGGCAACAGAGAATGAGTCAAGCCAACTTGGCGAGACTAATTGCAACTTCTCAGTGAGACCAAAGTGATTGCAACAAGTCACAGAGCGCTAGCAAGGCCATCTCGGTGGGACCGAGATCCATATCGGCGCGACCGCATTGTTAGGGTTTTTGGTTGTGGCTAAGTCCAGATGAACTCAGTGGCTCCGGATGAGAAGTATCGGTGAGGCCGAGCTTTGGACATATTTGGATGGAGAAAGTGGCTGGGGATTTTGGAGCAATGTCACTAAGCACCTGAGCAACAAGATCATTAAGCAACACCACCTCATCCTCTTTTAATAGTATATGCTTTCCTATGAACTCAATGTGAACTTGGATCACTTAAACAAAATAGTAGAGTCTTGGGCTTTTGCCAATCCTTATCCTTATCATTTTGAGGGATCCACATCTGTAGTCCATGCCATGCCAATCATTGAACATCCTCAAATATTTATCTTGAATGGTCATTAGTTCAATGAGATATATGTTGTTATGAATTACCAAAACCACCCGGTGATTAGTTGCACTTTCAGGTCGGACTGTTGATAACCCACAAGCATAGGGGATCAGTTGTAGCCTTTTCGGTAAATAAGAGTGTCAAACCTAATAAGGAGTTAAAGGTAGAATTAATATTCTCTCAAGTTCTATCACCACTAATACAACTGTACGCACACTTAATGGTTTCTTTACCTAGAACATGAAGTAAAACTAGTTTGCGGGAATAAAAAGATAGCTTTGCGAGATAATAAAGAGTTAGCTGTTGTTTAAATTTAAATAAATGTACAATAAAGAAGAAAATTTTGGAGAACAATGAAAAAAGGATTGTCCCTAGGCAATTAGATATGACATGATAGTGATACTCATCATACTTATGAGGGAGAGACCTAAGCTAACATACTTTTCATACTTGGATCATATGTTCTTATGATTAGAACTCTAGCAAGCATCCACAAGTACCTTTCCTTCCGTAAAAAAACTACCTAAGATTCATTAAGGTAAAACCTAACCATGGCATTAAGTCAAAAGTCCACTTTAACCTCATATGCAACAACTCACGAACTTGGGTTTAGCCTTCAGTCACTCCCGCATCCCATTATAAGCAAATCATTAACATATTGCAGCCCCCTATAGCGGGAATCCCACACGCTTGCATGACACGGCGGGCACCATAGGACAACACCATAATAACATAAAACTCATATCAACCATACCATGCCGCAATTAACCCATAGGACAAAAAGAAACTACTCAAACATAATATAGGTGCAACACATCATTAGATAATACTCAAACCCTGTTCAAGTAGAGATTACAATGGGGTGAGAGAGGATACACCGCCGCACGGAGAGGCAGAAAGTTGTTGATAACGGCCGCAAAGTTGTTGGAGTAGATCGCCGCCACGATGGTTCCCCTAGCGGCCCTCCAACGCCACCGGGACAGAGGGGAGAGAGGCCCACTCCTCCTTCTTGCTTGGACTCCCCCTAGATGAGAGAAGGGTTCCTGCTCTGGTCCTTGGCGTCCATGCCCCCCCGGAGGGCGGGAGCCGCTCCGAGATTGGATCTCTCCTCTTTTCTCTAGGGTTTCTTCTGTGTTCAGTTCCGTTTTTCTGGTCGAACACTGTTTCTTAAATAGCCGGAGTTTCGTAACTCCGATCAGGCTGAAATTTTCACACTATTTTTTTAATCATAGTTAGTTTCCTTGCGACCGAATGAGAGCTCCAACCGACTTACGGTTGAGCCACAAGCCAGCTCCCCGCGCCCTGGGGGTAGGCACGCCCTAGTGTCTTGTGAGGCCCATATTGCTTTGATTCTTGCGCCATACATTTAGATATATTCAATAAAAATCCATGTAAATTTTCAGATCATTACGGCTCCGTGAAGTTTTACCTAAAAACCCCAAAACAACAGAAAATAGAAACTGGCCTTTAGTATTGGGTTAAATAGGTTAGTCCAAATAGAAATAAAATAAATTGTTGCCAAGAAATATGTAAAAGTGGTATGATGCAAGCATGAAACAATAAAAAATTATAGATTGACACATATAATCACATGTTTTCACTTTGTTTCATTTTTTTTCTTCAAAAAAGTCCCTGTTTTCCCTCGAAGAATAAATATAGCGCAAAGGTAAGGAGAGCTCTCTCTCACTGGCTATATGGCCCCACCATTTCCCACTGTCTCAAACCTCGGTTTCCGCGCATAAAGAAAAGGAGAGCTTTCCGCCGCCACGCAGCTCCACTCCACAGTCTCCATTCCGCTCCGCCACTCCCAAACCCCCCAAAACCCTCGTCGACCTCCCCAAATCACCACTCCCCTTCTCCCCAACTCCTCAGACCTAGGGTTCCTTCCGGCGAGCCCCCGCGCCAATGTCGAGCGGCGGCGACGATTACAAGCGCGAGGAGTCGGTGGCGCTCATTGTCATCGTCTCCCTCGCTGCGCTCTCGCTCCTCTCTCTCATCGCCGCCTTTGCCTACTACTGCTACATCACCCGCAAGGTCTCCCGCCGCCTCAACTCGCACCCACTCCCCAAGCGCTCCTCCTCCCCTCCCCCGCTGTCCCTGCCGGCTCCCGTGGTCCCGACGCAGGGGAAGGAGAGCCCGTCCAGCAACTCCGCCAGCGGCGGGGCCGCGGCTGGGGCGCTGGTGGTCGGCGCCGAGAGGGGCGTGCAGGTGTTCGGCTACAGGCAACTGCACGCGGCGACGGGCGGCTTCGGGCGGGCGAATATGGTGGGGCAGGGGAGCTTCGGGGCCGTCTACCGCGGGCTGCTCCCCGACGGGAGGAAGGTCGCGGTCAAGCTCATGGACCGACCCGGGAAGCAGGGCGAGGAGGAGTTTGAGATGGAGGTGAGCTGGTCTTGGCCATAACGTTGTAGTAGTACGAATTGTGCATTTCGAGTACCTAGTGCCAATGGTAAAGGCTGGTTCTTCAAGTGGCCATTCCACCACGGCCAAGTTTGTGCGGTCTGAATGGAGAAATCACGGTGTTTGCTGAGGGGAAATGGGGTCGCTGTGGGGTTTATTTTGGCTTGCCCTTTGTGAAAGACATTTATGAATCATATGGTGGTGAAGGACAGATGTTTTTGAGTTCAGCTAGATTGTTGGAGATTTTGAGTGTCATTTTTCAGGCTTTCAGCTATTTGTTGGTTTCTTAGTTGTATTGGCTTCAAATCAGATTTTGTTTACGGAATCAAACCAGATATATGAAGAGCTTAGTCAGAAGGCTTGACTGCTTGTAGTCTTGACTATATGTCAGGTTGTAATATTTTGAATTTTAGCTAGAGGTTGGTGCTATTTGACTTACTAAATCCTTATCAATTAATTAGTTGTGTGGCTGGTAAATTTGGAAATTTGGTGATGTTTATTCTGATGTGATCTTTATGTAGGTTGAGCTGTTGAGTCGGCTTCGATCATCTTATTTGTTGGGCTTGATTGGCCATTGCTCAGAGGGTGGACACCGGCTACTGGTGTATGAGTTCATGGCCAATGGGTGTCTCCAGGAGCATCTTTACCCAAATGGAGGTATGGCCATCTTTATTACATCAAATATGCATGTGCTTTGATGTGCACAGATCATGAAAGGTGTTTGACATTGTTACTCAAGTCCCACGACGCTGAAACACCAGAGTATGGGTCTTATTTGGGCGGGATCTATATCCCTAGTGTTAGTTTGCATTGGCTTTGGTTGGCATAATCTTCGAATTCCAGAGCTAGTACATGTAGGGACCTAACTGAGTTCATTGGTTCAAGGATTAATACTGGCAGTATTAGGTTGGGAATGTTTTGTTGTGATGCATGTCCAGAACCCCGTGTACTAGTTGGAGGAGGAAAGAAATAGACAATTAGACATAACAATTTCGCCTTCCTGTAGAAGCAAAGATTATATGTGACTACAAGGAGGGGAAGTAGCATTAAACAACAAAAGGTGAATTGTCTAAGTTTGATTTATATGACTTTTCAGCATTTGACAAATGTTATGGGAAGTTGAATATTTTTATGTAAATAGTCCGCTTTACAATCTTCAACTCTTGCTGAAATTCACATTGTTACCTTCAACTCTTAAATGGATTATTTTTAACCTCCAACTACCAAAGCTATTCCTTTACAACCTTGGTCCAGTGTCAGGTGGTTTCGCCTTAATATGATGCCATGTAACAGACAACCTGGACAACTCATCCACATCATCAGACTGCCATGTCAGCTAACTGCATAAAGAACTTATTCGCCTTGCTATTCAGGCTGCTATTTAGAGAAAAATAGGTATTTAATGCAATTTTCTGATGCCGCAGTCCACTGGTGTGGATAAGCAGTCCAGGCTGTCCTCCACATGGCATCTGAGTCAGCACGAAACCATCTGAGTCGGGACCGAGGTTGTGGAGTTTGCAGATTTCATCGTTAGGGGTTAAAAAAACGATTTAGGAGTTTAAGGTTGTAAAGTGAACTTCAGTAAGAGTTGAAGGTTGTAAAGTAGATTTTTTTTTCTATTTATATTATGACCAGAGGTTATGGCAATACTCCTTTAGTATCATTGTAATCGTTTGATGCTTGAATGTGTGGCAATACTCCACTGAGCCTTTGTGAGGAATAGAGTTGGTACATTATCGGGGCTATTTGGTTTTCAGGAACACCAATCCATCATGGTTTGGTTGGTCTATCATGGTTGATCCCTTGAAATTGGTGGCATGACCTAATCACACATTTATAACTAAAGCTATGTAGTTAGATGTGGTAATGGATGGACCAACCATTCTCAAACCAAACAAGGGGCTAGGAATTTTTTTTAGAAGACGATGGAAGCGTTTATTACCCCCGACTTCTGCATCATAGACGCATGCAGCCAAACTTATTAAAATGTTTATTACATCAAGAAAAATGATCTCAACCAAAAAGTTTGAGACCAAAAGATCCAGATAATAACTCAGCAAGCAAGACTACTCTATAAACTAAGAAATCTGTCACTGACACGTCATCCAAATCGGGACATAAGTTCTGTGGTAATCCATTCGAGCCACTTGGCGCCAACCTCTACCGAATCCTTGCACTGCTCCTTTTGTAATAATGCCCATGATCTCAACCAATTGGTGCATGAGAGTAGCACCTGCATACAAGAGAACTTTTTTGTTTGTCTAAAAGAACATCATTCCTGCATAGCCAAACAGACCAAAATAACGCCGCGCCCCCCACAAAAAAGAGTGTTTTCATGACTTATCACCCCCCCCCCCCACGCGCGCGCGGCAACCATGACCCAGAAATACGAGAAAACCACAAGGTGGTGTGATGTTAAAAAGGCGAACTACACAGCACAACATGGTACATTTAGCCAATGCACAATCAAAGAAAAGGTGTTGGATAATTTCCTGCAAAAGCTACAACGTGTGTCCGCCTGTAAATTATCCTTAGAGCATGGTTAATAGTATAGCCAGCTGATGGCTATAAGCCAGTGCCATGTCATCTACAGCTCATCTTATAGCCAACATGTACAATAGTAGATCAAAAGAGTGTACTATTTTTTTATTATGTGGCCCATCTTTCATTCTCACAAAGTGCCTAGGAGCACGTGCTAGAGCTGGCTCTTCACGAAGAGCCCGCTTACCTTCTCTCTCCTCTTCTCTTTCCTCCAACTAAGCAGAAATATACTAGTTTATTCCTTATAGCCCGCTGACTCAGCTCTATTATACTTGCTCTTAGTAAGGACTACGCTCGTGCATAAATACCACAGGAACAGTTTAATTTTAAGAGGCAGTTTGAGACGCCATAACCATTTTGATCTACATCTGACTCGCTTATCCATTAAAGCCGAGTACATGGAGTGCACATAAAACACTTGTGTGGTCTGAAGATCCCACCTAAACAAGTCTTGTCCCTGAGTTATTGAAGCTCCACTACTTTGAGGACGATCTCATTCCAATCAATTAAATGCTGTCCAACGAGTGAATGTCGAAAATCAACCAAAGTATTCTAAACCCGAAAACAGCGTCTACCGTGGCATTCTTATGACGGACAATATTAAATAATCTTGGGTACATAGCTGATAAGGGCATGTCCCCGATCCATTTATGTTCCCATAAACACACTGGTTCCCCATTCTCTACCTTAAACGATGCAAATTGTGAAAAAACTTTCTTCACCTTCATTAGTCTCTTCCATAAGTGTGAGTCCGTTGGCTTGGCTTCAACCGAAGTAAGTGGTTTGTGTCCCAAATATTTGTTTCGCAATAGCGATTGCCAAACACCATCCTCGGTTAACAACTTGAATATCCATTTACTCAAAAGACACCTAGGATTGCATGACAATTCACCATCCGGTTCCTCAAACCAAACAGTTCATAATACCTAACTGTTAAACCTAGATAATCATCTACTTCAAAGTTTCAGTCTGAAATAAAATCAATCGTATTTTCAAATTATGAAGAATAAGCACAAAGATATATCTAGTTCCCAACATACATGCTGTCATTTGATGCCCCAACCAATTAATCGTTGTTTCTGTCTCTAGGTTGTTGATTAATTGGTAAATGTAATGGATCTCAGCAAGGTTAGTAGGTACCTCACGAATTTGAGTATAGGTACAATGTTGGTAGTGTCACGCCTTCTGTAGTGCACACATAGCATTTATTCATGAGGTCCTATACCCCCCAGAAATTATTCATGCAGCTTCTTAACTAAATTGGAGCCATTTACATGTTACAAGATGAGATTAAGTGTACTATCTAATATCAATGCTATTGGCTTGGTATTGTTGTGAAAGAAAACATGCTTACCGTCTGCTGGTGTCAGTTTATTTATTAGTAGAAGAGAGTAGGAACTACTAGTGAAACAAATAGGTTTCACGGCCAACTTCTTTCTTCAAGATAAGAACTTGGTTGTCCTATCGTGTAGCTTGCATCTTTAATCAGGAAAGAATGGACCGTGCCCTGAATAAAAAACCATTTCTTAGAAAATTGTGAAGTTGTTTATCTTGTGTTTGGTTTGGGACTGATGCCATTCTGTCAAATGAGCTTTCCAGTTTAGTCAAATCATTTAGCATTTTGTATATGGACTTTGTTGAGGTGCCTTTTGAAGGTAAATTAGCATTTTCAGAAGACATTTGTAAGTTTCTACATATGGCGTGTTATCAACTTAGGATAATTCTTGATATTATAATTTAGAAATATGCAAGGCAAAATGTACTACCAGGTACACACACAGATGCACCAGTCCCTGATTTGCCACTGAATACTTTCCTGTTCCTTCCTTGCCACCAGATTTATATTTTCTTCCCTCCATGCCAGCAATGGTCACCATGTTGCCCCCGTGCGAGGGTACTTATTTATACACCCTATAACTCAAGGTCATAATGGTCAGATAGATGTCATAGAATAGAAGGGAGGAGTGAAATGAAAACTGGTGGCTTGGAAGGAACAAAGGACTTGTCCATTGGTAATCAGGAGCTTGAGAGTTATTCGTGGCATATGAGGAATTTTCTCTATATCATACGCTCTTGCTTTGTTAGTATGCGTTGGCACTCTTTTATGCATGCGTCTAATTGGCAGTTTCTGAAATGTCATTTTTTAAGATTGATATGGAAATGTTAATGTAGTGGATAAAGTATTAATCGACACTATTCCTTAAGCCTGTTTTTATCATCGACTGACTATGTTAAAGCTACCAATGTAGGTTCCTGTGGCGGCATCTCAAAATTGGACTGGCCGACACGGATGAGAATAGCTCTTGAAGCAGCAAAAGGTCTGGAGTATCTCCACGAGCGTGTTACTCCACCTGTTATACACAGGGACTTCAAGAGCAGCAACATTCTCTTGGACAAGGACTTCCATGCAAGAGTCTCAGACTTCGGTTTGGCCAAGCTTGGGTCTGATAGAGCTGGTGGTCATGTGTCAACTCGAGTTTTAGGCACGCAGGGCTATGTGGCACCAGAGTAAGACTAGATACCTTTGATTTGCTTCCGAAAAGAAATTACTTTGATTTGCAGTCCTTATGTTAACTTTTTTCTCTCTCGAGCATGCAAAGTCCATCGTGCAAGAACTTAAATTTGATACTGACATGTGCAATACCTTTTTCGTGTTTTACTTGACCGACTATTATGTCTAATATTGTGCACCTGCTGGAAATCTGTAGATATGCATTAACTGGGCATTTGACAACCAAATCAGATGTGTACAGTTATGGGGTTGTGCTTCTGGAATTGCTTACTGGCAGGGTACCAGTTGATATGAAGAGGCCTCCTGGGGAAGGTGTTCTAGTTAACTGGGTAAGCAACCAAGCATAACATTAGCTGAAAAATTGAGTTTCTAATTGTTGTGGCCTTAATTTCAATTTTGTTTCTGCAATTTTGAAGCATAATGTTAATTGAATAATGTATAGAACTATAGATACTATAGTCTACATAAATAAAAGTGTATTTCTCTGGAAATATGTACATGCACTCTGATTATGTAATTTCAGCTGCGCTATGATTTTGATGTGCTTGTTAGTCACGACATCACTTTTCTTAATTTGGATCCATCTTCCTCTTATTGTTCTTGGTAGTAAAAGGTCATGGTTTCATGAATTTTTTCTCCATGTCTGAACTTTGCATACACCTAACCCTTCACTTGTTGCATTGATGCAGGCATTACCTATGCTCACTGATCGAGAAAAGGTTGTCCAGATCCTGGATCCATCACTGGAAGGTCAATATTCATTGAAAGATGCTGTTCAAGTGGCTGCTATCGCTGCCATGTGCGTTCAACCGGAGGCTGACTATAGGCCACTGATGGCCGACGTCGTCCAATCGTTGGTTCCACTTGTCAAGAATCGTTCCAGTTCCAAACCGTGCAACCCAAATGCCCAAGCATCAAGGCCACTCGACTAGGAAACCGAGTGTGACGGCTATTTTTCTGGGATTTCTATCCAGAAACTAACAGTGGGCAGTGGTTGCTGAGATGATGCGATCTGTATGCTTCTTTATTACTGTACATGATATCTTCCACTTCTGGTGGCGTTCTCGTTCTGGAAGGTGCCTGGTAAGCAGGTAGGTTTATATAATTTAAGCATGGATTCAGTCTGATGGTCCCGAAAACTAGTTTTGAGTTTGAAGGGAAGTTCTCAAGTCATGTGCCGGTAATGATGATGTTAGGTGGCGGGAAGTTCATCAGTGTTGTTATGGGCTGGCGAAATTTCCATGTGATGTTTATTTTTATTTTATTTTGGCTTGACAAGTGTGTTAGGTGTCTCGGAAGCATGTTACTCAATGTCTAAACTCCTAGGCTAAGAACACTGATCTCGGTGATGACGCATAGTAGTGCTTCCGCTGTGTTCTGTATGTGTAATGTATAGTAGGTTTCTGGAACTCATACCGTTGAGCTGTTATATACTGGGACATCCCTCTGCGCCGGTCAAGTGCTAGATCGGTGGGCGAGCTGTCAGATCAAAAGCACATCAACGCCTAGGATCGCTCGTTCCTCCTCATCCACCTCTCTACAACACATGGCCCACGAGCGAGGAAAGAAAAATACTCGCATGCCTCCTGCCGTGTAGTAGATGCTTGTTGACGGTGCTGCTCGCCCCTCTCTGTGAAGCACTATGCTATGGTCGTGGCCTTGTGTGGCTCGTCCTTGGAGGTGAGCCCATGGGACTCCAGCATCGCTTTGTGGCGGCCGGTTTGCAGCATCGTGGTGGCCGGTTTGCAGCACCGGCGTCGAGTTTGCGCCATCGTCGGTTTGTGTGTTTCAGATTCGTTGATATCGCTTCCAACATCAGTGGCCCGGGTTTCCAGCATCGCTGGGCTATGTTCCAACATCGATGACCTAGGGTTTTCGGGGCATTGCTGACCTAGGTTTTTTTTTGCGGGGGACCTAGGGTTCTAGCTTCCAGTACGCGGTATAGTCAGCCGGTTCCAGCACATTTTTGTCGCGGTCGCAACACGCCCCACTGCTGGTACCAGCATCCCGTGCTGCCAATCGCAGTACTCCTTGTTGCAAGTTCCAGCATCGTAGAGGCACGGTCCTAGCATCCACATCTGCCGGTCGTAACATGTTTGTCGCGGTCGCAACACGCCCCACTGCTGGTACCAGCATCCCGTGCTGCCAATCGCAGTACTCCTTGTTGCAAGTTCCAGCATCGAGAGGCACGGTCCTAGCATCCACATCTGCCGGTCGTAACATGTTTGTCGCGGTCGCAACACGCCCCGCTGTTGGTTCCAGCATCCCGTACTGCTGGTCGCAGTACTCCATGCTGCAAGTTCCAGCATCGCAGAGACACTGTCCTAGCATCCACATCTGCCGGTCGTAATGTTGTTGGGTGCCGGTCCCAGCTTCGCCGTCAGCTAGTCACAACGGTGGTGAGGAAAGGGTGGGGCTGCGGCGTGGTCGTGAAGTCGACAGCGATCAGGCGCACGTGTAGCATCGTCGGGGCCAGGGCCGGCCCTGGGCCAGGGCAGCAGGGGCGACGGCCAGGGGCCCAGCCAAATTAGGGGCCCCGACCCAGCACATATATAGTACAGCCAGCCATAAACTACTACAGGCCTAATATTGATGCAAATAAAAACGACCAGAGAGGCCCATATAAGAGCACGCGTGGCTGCATTTGCCGCGGATTCCCCGTCACTGATCGTACATGCATGCCAGCATGTATTTCCGCGGCGCCGTGAAGGTTTTTTGATCGTGTCTCCAATTTCTTCGATCCAACCTAGCAACTCATACACACACATGATCAAGGCCCCAGCGTGATTTATTTGACTTCTTTTTTGCCGGAGGACGGAGCACATCAGTGCGGAGTGAATCTGCCATATCGCCGCAGTGGTTGCCCTCAATGTCAGTGTTTTAACCTCAATCTCAACCTGGTGAATTGCAATTAGTTTTTATTATTGTAAAAACAACACTTACAGTCTTGCAGGAGATCTTGCAGTCTGGATTTGGATATATAGCTGGAGATTGTTGCTACTAATTTACTCCAATGGTGGTCACTCCTTTTTTTTGGTGCAAACATGTTGCCTAAAAAACACTTGCCTAGTTCTGAAAAAGAGAGTAAATGAGCAGATCAATTAACTGTCATTAATCTTGACACTACAGTATTATTGATGTTTTTTTGCATAAAAAAATGCACGGAATCGTTGCTCATAATTGCTGAAGGCATATCTCTTTTGTTGTGCTCTGTAACTTCTATGATATATTTGATCTAAAACATAGAGGAAAACATTTTTGTCATTTTTTTAGGGGATCAAAGTTACTACGAAATTTTATTGTTGTTTATGATGGCTTTACAATCCAAGAAAAAAAGACAAGCACCATTGGGCCCATTAATGGAGGTCGCCCTAGGGCCTCCGAAACTTCAGGGCCGGCCCTGGTCGGGGCAAGCTAGTAGCCATGGCCTTGCATGCTCGGTGCTGCCCTACTCGTGCGTGGCCGGGGCAGATTGTGGTCGTGCATGGCCGGGCAGATTGCGGCGACGCAGCTGCTCGCAACCCTATGACGCACCCAAAAAACTCGTTGAGCTACTCAAACGAGCGGGATGGAGGGGAAGCGAGCTTCGTCGTCAGAGAGAGATGGAGAAGGGGGAGAGGCTCTGAAGAGAAACCCGTGAAGGAGGTCACTTCGCAGTTGAATAAGGCTGAAATGCTGCCGCTTCAAAGACGGGGGAGTAAAGTTTGTTTTAAACCTTAAACTCGTAGACCTCGTCGAAATGGAACCTCAACATTTGAATCCCTGAAATTGATACCCTGACTTCTGTGATCCCGGTGAATACCAACCCTACACTAATCCTAGACATGTTTGTTGCACTGGAAAAAGGCAATCCTTGCCGGGATTACAGGTTCTCCTACTGTACACGCCATATACATCTTTTTCTCCTCTGCTGCCGCGCCGAGCTCGCCGAGCGACAGTACTGCGGTGCGTGGTAGACTCCACGGCATGCCCCGACACCCGCCGAGACGCCGAAGCCGAGTCAGAGGCCGTGCTATATTTGCGCGTCCATTGAACGGCGGCTAGCTAGCTGCCAGCGTGTAAGTCACTACGTGAATAAGCTGGAATACCAAAATCATTGGCTGAGTCAGCTTTGCACAATAGTGTTCACCACAGAGTACTCAGCGACGACTCGTCTTGGGGCTGTGCGTAATCGACCATGGTGGGATGCGCCGACACGGTCATCGTCTCGTACGGCAGAACCAGCTCTGAGCTTTGTTCCTCACAATCAAAGTGCAGTTCGCGTACCGAGGACTCGAACACGAAGTCGAGCTGGCCCGTGCAGCCGATGTACACGCGCGCCGCGTAGTGCACTTCATGGCGGCCAACGTCGTGACAAAGATCGCCGGCACGCAGGTCCGGCACATCAACCAAGCTGCTCGCGCCGTGCCACTCTCCCACATCCTCGACGTGCATGCATTGTTCCACCATGTAGACGCACATGCCATCGCGGTCCGTCCTCCTACAGCTCCTGTCCCTCCTCTGTCGCCTTGCCGCCAGTGCTGGCGTCGGCGACGTCATGCTAGAGCCAGCGTAGTTGAGGAGGAAGTGGACGAGGCAAAGGCTGGACCGGCGCTAATTTTCAGGAGAAAGAGTGGACGGGATTGAGGACAGAGGATGTATATATGACATGTGGGGCATGGACGTCGGCGACAGTAAACTGTGATACTGGGTGGGATGGATCTTTTCCCGGTGCACCAAACAGGTTCGGGGTTGATATTGAACGGGATCAAAAAGATGAGGGTATCGATTTCAGGGATTCAGACGTCGGGGTTCGGTTCCGACGAGCTCTATGAGTTCAAGGTTTAAAATAGACGTTACCCTGTTTGAGGAGGTGATCACAGCGGAAATGAATGCAAAATTGTGCGCACCATTTTTTGACAAGGAGATCAGCGACGCTTTGTTTCAGATTGGCCCCGTCAAGGCGCCTGGGCCGGACGGTTTTCCAGCGAGATTTTTTCAGCGCCATTGGGACACTCTCAAGGAGGATATCATAGCAGCAGTGAGGGAATTTTTTGTCAGTGTAACCATGCCAGAGGGGGTGAACTCTACCACCATAGTGCTCATTCCTAAGGTGGACAACCCAAGAAACATAACGGAGTTCCGACCGATTAGTTTGTGCAACGTGGTCTACAAGATCATCGCGAAGTGCTTGGTTAATCGCCTGAGGCCGATCCTGGGAGATATTGTCTCTGAAGAGCAAAGCGTGTTTGTTCCGGGGAGACTCATCACAGATAATGCTTTGATCGTGTTTGAGTGCACTCATTATATCAGGCAAGAGAAAGACCCGACAAAGAGTTTTTGTGCCTACAAACTAGATTTATCCAAGGCATACGCACAACGTAGATTGGAGATTCCTTGAGCAAGTGATGCAAAAGATGGGTTTCACGGACCAGTGGGTGAGATGGATTATGACGTGTGTCACCTCAGTTCGGTATTGTGTAAATCTGAACGGAACCCTCTCAGATTCATTTGCACCGTCGCGCGGGCTTCGGCAGGGAGACCCTCTATCCCCGTTTCTATTCCTTTTTGTTGCTGACGGTTTGGCGGCCATCTTAAAGCAGAGAGTGCAGACTCAAGGTATTACGCCAGTACGAGTATGCCGACGGGCTCCGGGTATTTCACATCTCCTCTTCACTGATGATACTTTGCTCTTCTTCCGTGCAACGGCACAAGAGGCAAATAATATCAAGGAGGCTCGAGCTACCTATGCTCTGGCGACTGGCCAACTTATTAATCCCCGGAAGTGTTCAATACTGTTCGGGGAGCACTGTCAAGTTCAGAATCGTGAAGAGGTGATGCATGTGCTGGAAGTACAGAACCATAGTTTTGAGGAGCGCTACCTGGGTGTAACGCCCTCGATGCGGCTATATCTCCCACGTGTCGAGGCACGACTTAGAGGCATAACCGCATTGAAAGCAATGTCGCAAGTGAGGTAATCTTCACACAATCCATGTAATAAATAAAGGGGAAAGATACATAGTTGGCTTACAATCGCCACTTCACACAAGTACATAAATAACATCCATCATACAGATTACACTCAAGGTCCGACTACGGTACCAAAATGAAAGAAGACTACCCCAAATGCTAAACAGATCCCCCGGATCACCCCAACTGGGCTCCACTACTGATCATCTGGAAAAGAAACATAGTAACGACCACGTTCCTCGTCGAACTCCCAAGTGAGCTCGGACGCGTCATCTGCGCTGGCATCGTTGGAACCTGCAACTATTGTGATAATATCTGTGAGTCACGGGGACTCAGCAATCTCACACCCGCGAGATCAAGACTATTTAAGCTTATAGGTAGGAAAAGGATAGTGAGGTGGAGCTGCAGCAAGCGACTAGCATATGGTGACTACAACGCAAAGGAGAGCGAGAAGAGAAGGCAAAGCACGGTCGAGAAACTAGAAGTGATCAAGAAGTGATCCTGAAACAACCTACGTCAGGCATAACTCCAACAACCGTGTTCACTTCCCGGACCCCGCCGAGAAGAGACCATCACGGTTACACACGCGGTTGATGTGTTTTAGTTAAAGTCAACTTTGGGTTTTCTACAACCGGACATCAACAAATTCCCATCTGCCTCATAACCGCGGGCACGGCTTTCGAAAGATAATACCCTGCAGGAGTGTCCCAACTTAGCCCATGATAAGCTCTGACGGTCAACAATCTCGGAATCCCGGACTACAAGACATTTCGACAGCAACAAAACAAGTCCAGCAAAGCCGCCCGATTGTGCCGACAAATCCTGATAGGAGCTGCACATATCTCGGTCTCAGGGCACATCCGGATGAGCAGTCCGTACAACTAAAACCAGCCCTCGAGTTGCCCCGAGGTGGCGCTGCAAAGGGCTCTAGTTTGGACCAGCAATCGAAGGAGAACTGGCCCGGGGGTTTAAAATAAAGATGACCCTTGAGTCTGCAGAACCCAAGGGAAAAAGGCTAGGTGGCGAATGGTAAAACCAATGTTGGGCCTTGCTGGAAGAGTCTTATTCAAAGCGAACTGTCAAGGGGGTCCCATAAATCACCCAACCGTGTAAGGAACGCAAACTCCGGGAACATAACACCGGTATGACGGAAACTAGGGTGGCAAGAGTGGAACAAAACACCAGGCATAAGGCCGAGCCTTCCACCCTTTACCAAGTATATAGATGCATTAATTAAATAAGAGGTATTGTGATATCCCAACAGGTAAACATGTTCCAACAAGGAACAACAAGTCCATGTTCCAACAAGGAACAAACTTCATCTTCACCTGCAACTAGCAACGCTATAAGAGGGGCTGAGCAAAGCGGTAACATAGCCAATCAACGGTTTGCTAGGACATGGATGGTTAGGGGCTGGCATGGCAATATAGGAGGCATGATATAGCAAGTGGTAGGTATCGCAGCATAGGCATAGCAAAAGAGCGAGCATCTAGCAAGCAAAGATAGAAGTGATTTCGAGGGTATGGTCATCTTGCCTGCAAGAGTCTCAGAGTTGTCGAAAGCTTGGTCCTCGTAAGCGTTCTCAACGGAATCCTCGTTCACGTACTCGTCTCCCGGCTCTACCCAAGACAAGAGAACAAGCAAAGGAACCAATATCAACCACGATGCAATGCGCAAGCAACATGATGCAAAACATGGCATGATATGCGAGAGGTGATATGCAATGCGTATGCATGCTACGGAAGGACATAGATGAACAAGGCATAGTCTTGGCAAACCAAGCATGCCACTGGATAGATGAGGTGATTTCGGTTGAAATCGATATAAAATACACCGTAATCGGATGCACGGTTTGCAAATGGCAAGCAATACAAGAATGGCACGAATCTGCCATAAACAGCATGATGCTGCTTAGCAAGCAACGAATAATTAAGCTACTGCACACAAACATGGCAACAAAGCATATGACAGTAATCTACACAAGATGCACGACAAAAGATGAACACTGAGCTACGGCTAATTCACATCATAACAGGTCCAAACAATCATGGCAAAGGTGCAAATGATAACAAGTTCTCAGACAGTGAAATAATCAACATAGCAGAAACTAACATCAGGATGACATGTTCGGAGCAATGAAACAATATGCTACAGGTTCAGAATATAGCAAAATAAGGCACGTCATGAATCTACACATAGCACTTGACAAAAGTCTCTTACTGACCATAAGCCAAAAAGGGTCAGAAAATATGATTACACCCATGTCAATTAAGCAAGTTTTGCTACAGGTTTCAGACTTAGTAGAAAACTGGACATCGCAGAAACTAATAACGACTAGGCATGTTCGTGAGCTCGATGCACTCAGTACAGAGCATTGCATGATAAACTAAGCATACATAATTAAGAAGACATGACATAGTAACAATACATGGCAAGAATAACATCATATCATGCAAGGACCAACTACACCAAGCTTGGCAAAATCGAATAACACGTAAACAATCTGCCAGCAACATTTTGTAGCAAAAGTAGAGCTCGATTGACTCAAGATATGGCACTCCATAATTGCAAACAAAGGCATGGATGAATAGAGCAAATACTCAAGTTCAAAACACCCTTACTGATCATGCTCAAATTATGCATGGATCTCTCAGAAACAACATGAATACATGGCATGAAAATAACAGCAGTCAGGGACTTAGTGAAATCACTAAGTCTCTGAAATCAGCAACATCAAGATACCTAGTTTGCATGCTTGTGCTAGTCACCACATAGATCACAAAAATACATGGCAAAATACTCTGGATAGGTAACATGGCATATTACAAAACTCATGTAGGACTCAACTTCATAGGCGGTACACATCAATCATGGCAAAAAATGACAAAAGTGCATGTTCAGATAAGATCCAGCCACTAACATCAACTAGCCCTCTTCTAACAGCATTTCGGGCGTCAAGATGACTTCAAATAAAATTATGCAATGGAACAAAATTATGTACTCTTCGAGACGAACAATTTGAGATATTATACGCGTGGAACGGAGCTATGGATGCAAAGTTATGGCATGTCGAACATGGCAAGATGATACAAAATACTGAGGACTTAGAGAAAACGAGGGGAAAACGAGGTCAACCCTGCCGGCGCGGAAACCGAGGCACGCCGGCGCGGCTTGCCGGAGTGCGACGGGCAGGCGGCGGCAGAGGCGGACTCGGCCGGATCCGGGCGGCGCCGGCCTGGATCTGGCCGCGGGTGGCGCGGGACGGCGAGGGGAGGCGCGGAGGCGGCGGCGGCTCGCCGGGCGGCCGCGGGCGACGGCGTGGAGGACGGCGCGGCGGAGGGGTTCGGCGACGGCGGCGGAGCGCGGCGGCGGGAAGGCGCGGGCTGCCGCGGGAGGCGCGGGGCGGCGACGGCGCGCCTGCGGGCCGCGGGGGGCCCGGCTCGGGCCGAGCGGGCCGGGCGCGGGAGGCGGCGCGGGAACGGCGACGGGCCACGTGGCAGCACGCCACTGGCCGCGGGCGGCGGCGGCGAAGCGTCCGGCGGCGGCGGACACGTCCGCCCGCGCGGAGAGACGAAAATAGGGTTTCGGGGTGGATTTGCCCGTGATGGAGGAGGGGGAGACGTTTTTATAGCTAGGAGGGGCTAGGAGGCTCCAAATGGAGAGCGGTTTTCAGCCACGCGATCGTGATCGAACGGCGGAGGACATGAGAGTGACTTAGATGGGTTGTTGGGCTGTTTTGAAGGGGTGTTGGGCTGCAACACACACGAGGCCTTCACGGTTACCCGGTTAACCGTTGGAGTACCAAACGAACTCCGATTGACCCGAAACTTGACAGGCGGTCTACCGGTGCTATACCGAGGCCACATGTCAAGCCTCGGTCCATTCCGAGAATGTTTAATACCCGCTCACGAAGAAATGTAAAAGGGGACGCCGGGAGACATAGGAGCGCCGGATTGCAAAACGGACAACGGGAAAGATGCTCGGATTTATGAGACGAACACGTATGCGAATGCGATGCACATGATGACATGATATGAAATGCATGACATAACCAAAATGCAAAACGAGGGGAAACCCAACACGGATGAAATATCATAACACATAGCCGGAAATGGCAAGAGTTGGATTACAAATATGGCAAGTTACATCTGGGGCGTTACACTGGGGCTACCTACCCCTTCTGGCCGAGTGTCAAAAAAAACAAGTTTCAGAACCTGCAGCAAAAATACACCAAGAGGATGGTGGATTGGGACGCAGAACAATTGCTAGCTTAGAGCGGCCGGGAAGTACTGATTAAATCGGTAGCCATGGCGATTCCTACCTACATCATGAGTGTTTTCCGTTTGCCGGCTTCAACCTGTGAGGATCTCATGCGGATGATTCGCAACTTTTATTGGGGAGTAGAGAAAGGGCGCCGAAAAATGCACTGGCGGGCATGGACTCATCTCATCAAGCCAAAGGCGCAAGGAGGACTCGGTTTTCGTGATCTCCGCCTGTTCAATCAGGCCCTCCTAGCGCGCCAAGCCTGGAGACTGCTGTCCAACCCGGACAGCTTATGCGCCCGACTACTGAAGGCTCGATACTACCCTAACGGACGACTTGAAGACACGGTTTTTCCCTCGGGTGCTTCTGCGACTTGGCAAGGAGTGCATCATGGCTTAGAATTGTTGAAAAAAGGCCTGATCTAGCGTGTTGGGAACGGCAACTCCATCCGCATATGGCGGGACAATTGGATCCCGAGGAATGGCGAGGGCAAACCGGTCACACCGCATGGAAGATGTAGAAGGAGAAGGGTAGTAGAATTACTGGACAACCATGGTTCATGGCGGCATGACCTTCTACAAGAGACTTTCCTTCCGGTAGATGCAGAAGTGATTGCAAAAATCAAAACTTCACCACGTATGGGTGGTGATCTTATTGCATGGGCACCAGAAAAGAACGGATGCTTCTCCGTACGGAGTGCTTATCGAATTGCTCTGGAGGATCGTCTAAGGCCCTCATCAGTCACGGCGAGCAGGGCACCGGACGGGCGACGAGCCGTCTGTGCTTTTATATGGAGGTGCCCTGCTCCTCCTAAGGTGCGCACCGTTGTTTCGAGACTGGTCACTGATTGCTTGCCCACTTGGGTGAACAAAAAATGACGCGGCTTGGAAGTTTCTGACATATGCCCCCTCTGTGCAACTGAGTCGGAGGACACTTTTCATGCATTTTGCAGGTGCCCAAGAGCAGTCGGGCTGTGGCAAGCCATGGCTGAACACTGGCGCATCCCGACGGCGGCGAGCTTTAGGCGGACGGGCACGGAGTGGCTTGCCCAAGCCCTCTGTGACCTCCCTGACACGGAGCGGATGGAGTTGATGATGACACTTTGGCGTTGCCGGCACGTTCGGAACGAGCTAACCCATGACAAGAGCGCCCCTCCAGTCGACGCTTCCCGACGCTTCTTACTTGGCTATGTGGACTCCCTCATTGGTCTGCAAAATGCTCCTATTGCAGACCCGGTGAAGGGCAAGCAAGTGATCGATGTGGTGCAGGCCAAAGCACCCTCAGTGCATGTTACTGCTCGAGATAGTTCATTGGCGAAATGGGTGCTGCCGCCTGCCGGGTGGACAAAGCTGAATGTGGATGGTTCTTACTGCCCTTGCACGGGTTCAGCAGGCGCGGGTATGGTTCTTCGAGACAGCTCGGGAACGATCATTTTCTCATCATGCCGGCAGCTACGGACATGCTAGGATGCACTGGAGGCGGAACTGTCCGCGTGTATGGAGGGTGTCAATCTTGCACTTCAGTGGACACAACTCCCCATAGTGATAGAGACCGTCTGCCTAGTCGGATACAATATGCTGGCTGGTTCTGAAACAGATCGGTCACGCTATGCTATGCTGGTGGATCAAACCAAGAGACTTTTGAGAGAGGGGAGAGAAATTAAGCTGGCTCATATTGCTCGTGAGCAAAATGGCGTTAGCCATTATTTAGCTAGCTTTGGTAGGATAGAAGAGCGCCACTGCTGTGTGGCTCGGTTCAGGACCAGGCGATGTGCCTGATCTTTGTAAGAATGACCTACCCGTTGAGTGATCAATAAACTCTCCTTTCACCCACAAAAAAGAGGCACCATGATGTTTCGGTTCAGGTGTATTCCAAGTTCACGACACCAATATATTTCCTTGTGTTGCTGCAACGACCTGTAAGTTGGAGACTTATTTATGCAACCTTTCGCCTTTTTGACGGGAGGTTCACATGATTAATCATCTAACTGGTTGACGAACGGATATTTGCAGTTCAGCTTACAACTAGTATATCAGGAACAACAACGAAAGGTTGGTCAGTGTTCTGACCGGTGAAGAACAACAACGAACGGCTGGTCAGTGTTCTGACCGGTGAAACCTGAATAATTATTCCGGAGGATATGCAGCACCGACGTAGACTTAAGTTGCCAACACGGCTCGTACATCAGTTGCGTGCAACAGTGTCACAAACAGAGGTTGATGCCAGAGCTTAGCCGGCCGGATAGAGTTGAATGCGGAATCCTTTGCCCATTTTCAAGATTGTTAGGAACCCTTTTATATTCTTCAGAGAAAACACGTGTTAAAAACAACCACCTCAGTTTTATCCTCCATATAGCGGGGTTAATGAAACAGAGTATTGATCACACCTTAACATACTTTAGTCCAGGAAACAAAAAAACAGAGGCTATTGTTGTGGATCATAGTTTGTAATGTTATCATGTTTTCATTTCCGCCTAACGTTTACAATGTCAGGCGTTTATCCTTCTTGTTCTCAAAACAGCCTCTCGCCCTGCTTTATATTATAAAGCCACTCGGTCCAAAAGTGTACATGGTGTCGAGGAAATCCTCAAAAGCTGACCAGAAAAAAGACGACACAACATTTCTAAGACGCAAGAGTGCGTTACCAAATGCCGTTAGAGTGCCGTCGAGGAGAAGCGCATGTGATTCATCGCCACAACCGATAACCACTCACACTCATTGACGACACCCTCAACAAAATAACGACTCCATATGTCTCGATGCCGCATTTGCCAAAGTGGACGAAGGTTTTCACCCAGAGTGACAACAGTGAGGGAAAGGGACCAAGACGGTGCCCCAGAGGAAAGTGACACCCGCATGCATCACCACTGCCAGCTTCGAGACGCAAGGTCTTCGTCCGGCCCCTCCACTGCTCCACCCATCGTGCCGGAGGGTAGCAGTGCTAGGAGGCTAGGCCAACCGTTATCCCGAAGCGTTATTTTTTCCTTCCCGACCAATCAAAGAGAGCCAGCCATTATCCCTTTAGTTACATCTTTACTTGCAGTTGGTCAGGTGCCTGTTAGCTAATAACCAAAGCACCCCCAGACGATATAAGTGTTATGATGGCCAGCAATTTCGTTGAGCCGGTGTGAAGTATGGAATCCTAGTGTTCCATTTCAAAAAAATAAAATAACAATGGACGTTTGATGATAAATCAATCTCATTTTTTTTTTGAAAAAGGAGGAAAAACCCTCGGCCTCTGCATCGATCGATGCATACAACCATTTTATTAAAAGTAATTTAACAAAGTCTTAGAATCACAAAAGACCCATAATCTTAGTGCAAAACGAAAGAAAACACAAAAAAGATGCCACATCCAGTGAGACAGAACAGGTTACGGTGCCTATACACCTAGCCTATTATTAGCTCGCCATCCAAATCGGCTGAAAATAGCCCGTGCTACCGTCTCCCACCTGTCGCACCCAATAACCAAAAACTTCCTGAAGTCCGCATAAGTGAGTAATGACCACATACGGATCCAAGTTATGGCTCTGTAGATAACCTGCGAAAAGTTAGTGAAGTTTGTCCCATTAAAATCAAATCATTTCTAGTATTCCATATTGCCCAAAAAAGTGCACATAATAAATCAATCTCATACTATCAAATTACTATTTGGCCAATCGTTTCCTCCCAGAGAGAGCTCAAACCTTAGAAAGATATAAGCTCAAAAGGTATCTGAATGTTCCTTCATTCTCTGGTAGCCGTGTAGGAAGCAAAAGCAAGCACACACCAAGCTGAAGTGGGCCAGCTACGAGGGAACATGGGGTCTGGCCCGTACTCTTAGTTGCATCTTTTAACAATTTTGTACATGTACCCCAAAAAAACAATTTTGTACATGTGTCTCGGTTAATATATTTTTGGATATTGGCTAAATCCAGATCTCGTCCCTGACCACTGCACATGCATGACAACCTCGGGCGCGGGCCAGATTGCTCTCAGTGATGGCCATCGACGGTACGATTTGGTCTCTGTACCTGAAAATGAGCTAATATCTTGGGTAGTCGGAATGTTCCTGAAATGATTGCGAATACAACCTGGTATTTATGGTGGGAGAAACGAAAATTAGTCCATAAAGAGAAAACCCAAGATTCAACCAGATTTCTAAGGAGATTCATGCTATTACGTTAAACTATGTTATGGCCAGATCACCGAAAGCTATTATGAAAAGAGGTGGATGGATACTACCTCCAAGAGGGTTTGTAAAACTTAATGTTGATGCCTCTTTTGATCATGACCTACTTAAGGGCATGGCCGGCACTGTTTTGAGGGACGATAAAGGAAAATTCATTGCAGGGGGAATTAAAGAATTGATTGGTGCACGGATGTTCTGACGGCGGAGAACCCGGCGGGAGTCCCGGCGGGGATAGAGAGAGTGGAGTAATGGCGGCGGAGAACCCGGCGGGGAAAGGCGCCAATAGGGGGGTCAACTCCATCGGGGGTGGCGTCCACGCGCTCGACTGGGAATTCCTCAAGACCGAGTCAAGGCGGATTCTACGGCGAGCTCCAGATCGGATGAGCTGCTGGGAGCGCATGAAGCGTCGAGCGGAGGAGACGACGGGCGGGATTCCGGGCGAGATCCCCACGGATCGGATGGAAGGCGCGACGATCTGCAGGAGTATCAGCGAGAAATCGCAGTGCAGCAAGGAGGGCGAGATTTCAGGGGAGTCGCTGCCTGGTGAGTGGGATCTGGCTAATTCGCATGAGAAAGAGGGATTTCAGGGGCATGTTCTTGCCCTTTTAGAAAGGGGATCGGGCGAGTTTTCAGGCCTGCAAGAGGGGAAACTGCTTGATCCGGGTTTTATTTCTATTGATGGAGAATTGATTCCTCGGTTGGAAGTCGAGTTATTGGTGGAGGAATCAATGGGGAAGGCTGGCTATTTCTTCTCCCAGATGATTTCTTCCTCCCCCATTCCTTTTCACACGAACCAGAGAGCTCCCTGTTCCCCTTATGGTTTCTTCATGGCGAGCCCATCCAAGTCCGAAAAGCTTGCTCTGGGGAAGAGTGCGCAAGGGGAGAAGGAGAACGGAACTGTGGAGGGAGGAAGCCACTCGCCGCCGGCGGGTCTGCGGGCACCGGCGCCTACGCTGGGGGCAGGCGCTGCTATGATCCTCGCTCCGCCACCCATGCTGGGGAAAGGGCGGGTCTCTGCTCGGCGTCACCGGGGGGATCTTCAGCCTCTCGTCATCGACATGGAAGCCGCGCACAAAATTGTGAGCGGCTGCCTGGTGGTGGGGCGGCTTCTGTCGCCGTTTCAAGTGAGGCCGAAAACTCTGGTGGATGAACTCCTCCGGACAGCGGCTTGGCGTCTCCAAGGCACGGTGACCATCCAGGAGGTGGACAACGTCGACGGGAGATTCATCCTCAACTTCAGCGCTGACAGCGTCAAGCGGTTCGTGCTCAGGGCACAACCGTGGCACTACAAGAGGGATGGCATCATCTTTGCCTCCTTCAACGGAAAGGGGAACCCGACAGACATCGATCTCGGGATCATGCCCATTTGGGCACAGGTGCGTGGGCTACCGTTTGAGCTTAAAACGGAGGCTATGGGGAGGACTTTTGGGGAGCAGCTAGGGGAGGTCATTGCCGTATCTCACCGTGATAAGATTATTGTTGACAAATATTTACGAGTGCGGGTGGAGATTATGCTTCATGAACCTCTTAAAAGTGGTGTAGTTTTCACTCCCTTAGGCACTTCCAAGGAATTAGCTTTTGAGGTTAGATATGAGAAACTTCCCCTGTACTGTGAGTGTTGTGGGTTAGTAGGTCACAATGTGGAGAGATTCTGTCGTATGCCAAAAGAAAGTAGAAAGAGTATGTACCCCTATGATTACACGTTAATGCTTATTGGAAAGAGCAACGTGCAGTCCAACCGATCCCTTCTGTTTGGAGGGTCAAGCAGGAAGGATCCTCCTAAGGCTATGGAGGGGGTGGTCGGCGAGGTGGCATCAGCGGTTCGCGAGCTGGTGGTCTCAGAGAAGGGAGCAGTGGAGAAGAAGGCAGTTGGCAGAGGTACATCCGCTCATGATTCTGCTACTGCCACTGTGGTGGTACCGGTGGCCACTCAAGGGGCCCTATCGCTTGGCCAGGAGGGCGGGGCCATGGGGCGAGGCGATCCCGCCCTCAACATCTCGAGCTTTGGCCAGGAGGGCCAGGATTTGCTGGCTTCTGCATCCGCACTACAGTAGGGATTACTCGGCCAGGCGGGCCGGGTGATCTCTCCTTTCAACTTTGGCCAGGAGGGCCAACGAGCACTGCTACGGGCTGCGGCGGGTGGGACTCCAGGGCGCTATCCACCTACGGGGCCGGGGGGGCAGTATCTTCTTCAACATTGCTGCCCCGAAGCCCCTCTTGCTCCCTGTTGAAGCTCGACAGGCCTTGGTCCCCAGCCAGGAGGGCGGGAGAGGCTGGCTAGACAATGAGGCGACCTTGGCGAACATGGCCGGGGCTGTTTTGTCACCAAGGTATGATGGTCTGCAAAGGAGGATGGGTGAGGTGTTGGGAGAGAAAGAGGAGAATACGTCTATGATGCTGACTAGCAACCAACCTGCTGAAATTTTCTCTTCGTCATCTGCTTTTGCATCTCACTTTAAATTTACTATCGGAGTTGGTGAGGGGAAGAGTATGCATGGAAAGCAAGTGAAACATGATAAGAAAAAGTGCATGCATGTGAACAGGGAGAGAGTACAGGGCACAGATAAACTAGTGCAAGGGGATAGCAGTGCAAAGGGGGCAAGTAAAAGAAAAGGGTTCTATGAGATGCAGGCCACAGGCAGCGACCTAGTTTTTTATTTTGAGACTATGAGCAATGATAGTGTAGAATTTATGTTGTACAATGATCTAAACATCTCATGTAAGCGTGCGTGTGTGGGTCGCGTAGACACTATTAGGGGGTCTGATGGGTCTGTTAAGCATGTGGCCAAGGAGCTGGAAGGCAGAGAGGAGGACTACGTGGTCAAGAGGAGAGAATCTGTTGGAGATGGGAAGGAAGAAAACTTTACATCGGCGGCCTCCGAGGCGGACGACCGCCGGGAACCATGAAAACCATTGCGTGGAACTGCCGTGGGATGATTTCACCCACGGCAGTTCGTGAGCTCTTGGAGTTACAAGGGCGTGGGATGATTTCACCCACGGCAGTTCGTGAGCTCTTGGAGTTACAAGGGCGAGTTAGAGCTGAGCTTATTTTCCTTTCGGAGTCGCATCTCAATAAAATAAAAGCTGACGAGCTACATTGTAAACTAGGTTTTGATTCTATGTTTCTTGTTGGGAGTGATGGCAAGGCCGGTGGGCTTGTTTTATTTCATCAAAAAGAGAATAAAATTGAGTTGAATTATTTGTCCCCGTACTTTATTGATGTTATGTTTATGAAAGAGGATAATGTGGATTGGCGCCTTACGGGGTTTTATGGCTATCCTGGGTGGAATGAAAAACACTTATCTTGGGCTGATCTGCGCGATTTACACAAGCGTGCATCTTACCCATAGGTTGTCATGGGCGATTTTAATGAAATTCTGTATGCCCACGAAAAAGAAGGAGGAAATGCAAGACCAAATTCAATGATGAGAGAATTTCACAATTGTTTGGGAGAGTGCAGTCTGGATGATATGGGATATATTGGAGATCAATTCACTTGGAGGAGATGGGACATAAGGGAGAGACTTGATCGTGCGGTTTGCAATTTAGAATGGGCAAATAAATTTCCTCGGGCTGCTGTCGTGAATGAGGAACATGTTCACTCTGACCATCGTCCTCTCATCCTGGGTACAGTTTACTTTGAGGATAATATGTTTAATCGCCCAGGGGGTCGAACAAAACAGTTTGAAGCTAGATGGCTACAAGAAGAGATGGTCGGGGAGATTGTACGTACAACATGGAACAAAGCGAAGCTGAGGGGTATTGGCCCATCTCTCGCTGATCGTACACGGGCGGTTCATGTAGAATTGCATATTTGGGACCGGGATATCCTGAAGGGACCAAAAAAAAAACGAAAAAAGAACTAGAAAAAATTCGAAGGGGACCTATGAGTGTGGAGTCCCAAATGCGACAAAAGGAGATTCTTGTCCTTATTGAAAATCTTCTCGAACAAGAGGAAATGCATTGGTTACAACGTGGCCGAGCAAACTGGCTGCTACACGGGGACCATAATTGTAAGTGCATCTAGTGCCACCCCTAGTAGTTTTGGAGTATTGACGACAAACCTGGTTGAGGGACCAATGTGTTCGTGAGAATTGCAGGATAACACAGGTAGTAGTCCCTCATTGATTCGGTTTACCTATCGGAGATGACCCCTAAAAATGTATGAAGACATTGACGCCAATGGTGGTATGAGAAGATATTCATATTGAAGACATTGAGTGAAGACTATGGAGCGCGAAGACTTAGTCGTTTCGTTGTTTCCTTTTCTTCTTTGTTGAGTCATAGGAACCACCGTACTGTTAAGTGGGGTCCAAGTGAACAAAGTCAGAGTGACTGAAGTGATGCTCAGCCAAAATCCTATGTCTTCGAGCAAAGACAATGAGAGCAAATCTTATCCAGAGTTGGATGAGTCAGCTTTGCTTGTAGCCCAAGTAAAGTTGCCGCGTGTGTTTGAAATCTGACCGTTGGAACACGTGTCAGTTCCTTAGTGACCCAGGGTCATTTCAGACATATCAGGTCGGGTTGCCTAGTGGCTATAAATAGCCCACCCCCTACACCATAAATTGGTGGCTGCTCAGAGTTAGTGCACGACTTTTGTCGTACTGAGAGCAACCCACCTTGAAGCCTTTGAGAGAGAGAAATCCTTGCGAGGACAAAGCCCAAACACCCAGAGCCAAAGAGTGTTAGGCATCACTGAAGTCTTTCTGTCTGCGTGACCTGAAGACTTATTACACTTGAGGACTGTGAATCCTCCAGCCGGTTAGGCATCGCATTCTGAGCATCCAAGAGTCACTGTGGATGGCCGGTGAACGAAGTCTGTGAAGGTTTGG
The DNA here is from genome assembly GCA_032464435.1 of Aegilops umbellulata. Taxonomy (NCBI): domain Eukaryota; kingdom Viridiplantae; phylum Streptophyta; class Magnoliopsida; order Poales; family Poaceae; genus Aegilops; species Aegilops umbellulata. Next base: position 162,474,076 of record CP136054.1, on the reverse strand, counting down.
AAGTCTACCTTGAAGACTTACCAGAGTAATTGGGCGAGGACTGTGTGTACTTAGATCAAGGGGAATAAGGTGAAGACGCGGTCTTCTGAGTTGAATCTCAGCCTCCCTAACCAGATGTACAGTTGTCACAGCAACTGGAACTGGTCCAACAAATCCTGTGTCCTCAACAAGTGACTGGTTCTATCCTCTCCCTCTCTTTACTTAGAGTTTGTCTTTGTGAAGTCATTGCCTGTTTGCTTTACCTATTTGTCTTCACTGTCTGACTAGTATCTTAGTTTGGCTTCATACCATCTTCCATCCTGATCATCACTACCTAGCTGCTATTTGTCTTCATACTCTCACGCTATTGCATACTTGACTATGGCTTGCCTAGTGTAGTTTATCTTCCACTACATATCAATAGGGTCATTTCTATTGTTTGTCTTTGAAACTTCCATGTATTGAAGACTTCCATAAAAATCGCCTATTCCCCCCCTCTAGTCGATAACTAGCACTTTCAATTGGTATCAGAGCAAGGTACTCCTTTGTTCTGCGTGATTCGATTTAACCACCTGGAGTTTTAGCTATGTCGACTGCAGGGATAATCAAAGTCTCCGCTGCTTGCCCCGTGTTCGATGGAACTGAATATCCCTACTGGAGGAATAAGATGCGCATGCATCTTGAAGCCATTGATGTCGACCTCTGGTATGTCGTCAAGAATGGCGTTCCCAAGACTGGTGAAGGTGTCACCCCTGTTGATGTCAAGAAGTTCATTCAACTGGACTCCACTACCAAGAACATCATCTGTGGTCATCTGACCAAAGGACAGTATGTCCGCGTGAGTGCTCTGGAAACGTCGAAGCTAGTCTGGGACTGGCTATCCAAGGTCAATGAAGGCATCTCAACCCAGAGAGATCAAAGGATCAGTGCTCTTCACAACCTCTTCAACCGCTTCAAGAGAAACGACAATGAAAATGTCTAGCTCATGTTTGATCGCCTCACTGACATCACAAATGAGCTTCGTGCTCTCGGCGCTACAGAGATTACCAAGCATGAAATCGTCAAGACATTACTGAGATCGCTTGACAGCTCCTTTGACACCCTTGCCCTCATGATACAAGAACGTCCTGACTTCAAGACACTCGATCCGTCTGATATACTTGAGAGGCTCAACACACATGAGTTCCAGCTGTCTGAGAAAAGAGATATCTATGGTCCCAACTATGGCCGAACTCGCGCTTTGAAGTCAAAAGCTGTTTCCTCATCTGAAGAAGAATCTGACTGCAGTTCTGATGATCCTGAAGACATTGGAAAGGAACTTGCGATGCTTGTGAAGAAGTTCCAGAAGTTCACTAAGAAGAAGGGCTTCAGAAAGTCTTCACGATCCAGCTCAATAAATGATGAAGCTTCCACTCATGACTACAAGAAGAGAACAGGTCACAAGTGCAAGAAACCTGGACACTATATCTGTCGTGGAATTGTCACGGCAGATGTCCTTAGTGTCAGGACTTAGTCGCGAGGCCAACGCATCTACGTGGTAGCTTGAGAGGGGTTGAGTGGGATGAGAGACGCAGGGCGGATCAACACGCAAGACAAGGATTTAGACAGCTTCGGGGCCCCGGGAAACATCATCCGGTAAAAACCCTACATGCTGTTTGAGGCTAGGTCTCATTATCATCACGAGGGAGACGCCGTAAACCGGCTCTTTGTGTCTAGCCCTAGAGATTATTGATTGTTCTCCTCCCCCTTTGGGGAGCCCTGCCCCTCCTTATATATGTTGAAGGGGCGGTTTACATGTGGAGTCCTATTAAAATTAGGACTAGTCTATCTCTAATACAAACCGGATACAAGTCCTGGCCTTAACTCCTTGTAAGGCAAATATTCCTTTCCTCTTAAACCGACCCACCATAGTTGAACCGGCCTTCTGGGCCTTGGGTCTTGTCATCCGTCTGATCCGCCCGCCGGGTTACCAGTGAGTTACAACGTCCCGACGGGTTGCTGGTAAACCGCCAGGTCTGGGCGGGTCACTAGATGAATATCGCCAAGAACCAGCGGGACCTCAATAAACCGTCAAGTCCGGCCGGGTTAACTTCCGGCCGGTTTACACCGCGGGGTATATCCCCGACATTAGCCCCCAAGTTTAGCTTGGATTTATCCATGGTAAACTTATGCTCCAAAATAAACACCAGAACAAATTTGACAGGTTGTGCTTCGGGTTAAGAATTCTTGTAGACCGGCACCTGATCGTCCTTAAGTCCTTGTCATTTCCTTCTTCTAGAAAATCCGGGTCAATAAACAGCTTCATACTCAAATTGCTGACATTGGTTTCTCATAGAAAAATATTGTGAAGAACAATCCACTTGAGTCGGCTTCCAAAGCGCCGGTTTAAGAAATATTGGTCTTGAAATACTCATCTGATATTCAGCCGGTTTGAAAATGTAGACTTGCCGGTTTATCATTGTCAAAATTGCCGGATTGTAAATATGGATGGCACCGAGTCACAATTGTCACCAACGCCGGGTCATAATTATTGCTCAGAACTGAGAATTTGAAGATTTTTCTCCCTTATATCCATATTACCTGTAGCCCCCAAGTCTTGAACAGAACAAAGTGATGATTTGAGACTTGTTTCCATATAATTACTGCCACTTTGAAGAAATCCATGTTGTTCATCTCAGTTACTAATAAAAACTGAATACTCCATATATGTAGCCCCCAAGTGCCGGGTTGTCATGCTTAAATTGTTGATAGAGGCAATTGGTAGCCCCCAAGGGCCGGGTCATTACATTGTGATGAGTCGGGTCTTCAATAAGATTTGCTAAAATGACTTTGCATTAGCCCCCAAGTGTCATGATGCATGCTTGCAGCGACCTGAGACTTGCATATTTGATGTAATCTCAACTTAAATAATGTAGCCCCCAAGTGCCGGGTCGTAAGCCTGCAGCGACTCGGGACTATTCCTTCCATTGCAAAATAAATCATATTCTTTGATAAAATAATAGCCATTGCGCTAAAGCGACTTTTGAAAACCTCAATAACAATACTGGTTATTGATAACCATAATAAAAATCCAGCCATGTTGGCTATTCAAGATAATACAATCTGGTATGAAAACCTTATTCATCCAACATCATAATGAAAATTCAGCCAAGTTTGGCTATTTGAATAATATAATCCAATAATTTATAAGCGCATGATTCCAATGGCGCAATCCAAATATATACTGGCGACTTATAGTCCAAAGCCAGACCGGCTTAATAAAACACCGGATAATTTCTCATCATATACTGGCGACTTATTGTCTTAAAGCCAGACCGGTTTAATAAACGCCGGTGATTTATAATCATGCTTTTTTCAACCTGTTTCTGCATACAACAAGTTTAAAGTGTCCGGGCGGTTTACCGTCGGACGGGTCATAATGCCCAACATATAACCCAGGTTTATAACCAAGGCTGCACTTAGAATAATCAAATATGAAATATATCATACCTGTGACATTGAATCACATAGTTGGTTTACCAACTTTTTGTAATTAGGGTGATAATCCCAATCTTGAGTACTGATAACTCCTTCCATATTGTGCCGGTTTATTATAAAACCGTACCGGGTTATGATAGACACCGGATTATCCATATATAATACTGGTGACTTGTAGTCAAACCAGACCGGGCTGATAGTCTCCGGATTATAACTGATTATGTACTGACAACCTGTAGTTGAAAATCAAGTCGGGCTAATGAACACCGGTCTACTCCATAATAAGATGGTAACATAAAATCAAACCGGGCAAATAGTCTCCGGATTAAGATTTGACCGTGTTCCGCCAATTTGGTTGTTTGAACCGGTGTAAAATGTGGTCGGTTTAAGAACGCAACCAAAACAAAAAAGCAATTTTATCAAGAAAAGATATTGAAGCAAAGGTAATGATAAAAACCGTTTGCAAAAAGAGGGCTTTACTGAGCCGATCAGATGGTGTTACCATGGTCAGACACGACCAAGCTCCCAATAGGTGTAGCTATGGTTCAAGTCAGCCAGGTCCCCAAATGAAACCGTGGCATTACGCCGGTCAAGTGGCATGGCAATGGTTCGGGTTCGACCAAGCCCCCAAGTGACTCTAAGGCCTTTAGGCCGATCAAGAGGCGTGACCGGTTCAGACTTGACCGTGTCCCCAAGTGATCTGGTGGCTTTCGCCGATCAAAAGGTGTTGCATCGGTTCGGACACGACCGAGCCCCCAAGTGACCTGGTGGCTTTCGCCTATCAAAAGGTATTGCATCGGTTCAGACATGACCGAGCCCCCAAGTGACATTCATAATTTTTTGCAAGGGGTAAACCGGAGGCCACTTTAAAACAGACAACTCCATGTAACCACACATGATATAAAAAGAACAGAGACCCTGCTTTATGAAGCAGAAGCCCCCATGTGATCAATAATATGTCAGGCCAATAAGGCAGGATACCCATGTTTGAAGCGTGCATCATGGCAGCAGGTCTTCTTCGGTAAATTTTAACTTTTTGCGAGAGATAAATTCTTCTTGAACTGGGATTTTAAAACGGATATTGAGAGCTTCAAAGCTTTGTGGGAGACATCCTTCCCTTGGACCGGATCTTAAACCGGAATCTTCATTTTCAGCCGGAAATTCTCTGATGGCCTTTAAACTTGAATTTGCAAGAAGTTCATTCCTTTTTGAACCGGACATTGTTTAAACCGGATCTGAGCACTTCAGAGCTTTGTGGGAGAACAGATTTCCCTTGAACCAGATTGTAAACCGGATATTTGAGAACTTCAGTGAGACTGACTTCCCTTCAGCCAGATTTCAAACCAGAATCCTTTCTGATGATCCGAAACTTCTTCATTGAGCCGGGATTTTGTAACTGTCATATACTTTCTAAGCCGGAAATTTTCTGACGGCCTTTAAATTTTCATCAATATAACAGTAGCCTCCGAGATCGGGTTATCTTTCCCTCCATCGTCCTAGGGTTCTTAAACCGGCTGAAATTGGCAAGAATTGCTGAGTCATGTCATCGTAGCCCCCGAGTCTCAAAGGTGACTCGAGGAGTTGGCTTGAGACTCTTCATATTTGACCGTGATATAAACCAGCATAACTTGTATATCATTGGTGTTGATAGCACAATGTGAATCCATAGAAGGTTGAGGTGACTGCGGCGGGTTATAAATGATCCCATATGAGCCGTGTCAGCAACTCGGCCAATGGTTCCTTCCAACTGGCGATTTGAAGTTAATCAAAACTGTAGTGGCGGCGACTTGTGCGCCTGCCCATTGAACCATCCCTTGCAAATGGCGGTTGATGATAATTTGTCTCCAATTTGAAAGAAAACCGGGCTACCCAAGCTGTGACTTGCTCATACCCAATAAACAGCTCATGCAGACAGGTGCAGCCTAGTGTGTTGATGTAGACCAGGCCGCGAGAGACAGACAGCAGAGACGACCGCAGCATCAGTGGCGGCTCCGACAGTTGAGTCGGCCGCGGCGTTGTAAACCGGCATGGACGGGCGAATTAGCCACGTTATATTGATGTAAACCGGTCTGCAGAATGGCAGTTCGCATATGTATTCGTCGAGCTTGATGGCATGGTAAGATACTAGCGCATTCATAATGGTGGCGCGAGTTTATACATCCATGACACAGCCATAGCTTTTGCAGTGAATAATTGTCCTGCATAAACAATATTGCCGACCAAGGCAAAGGTAAACTGTTCTTTGACAAAAACAACATGTGCTAATAAAACAAACTTGGATGGATATCACCTGATTTGTTTGAATAACATTTATCGAGACCGAGGTGGCTCAGGAAGACCGGCGGCTCAATATAGTTCCGGCGGCTCAGGTAGACCCGCGACTTAATATAACCCCGGCAGCTCCAAGCGGCAAGGGCAGCTCAACGCAGCTCCGGCGGGTTGATGTAGATTAAGCTGCACGGGCGGCGACTTGCGCCCACCTGATGTTTATCTAGACCGTAAATGATCCGTTCAATGTGCTTGCAGCACCATCGCTTTGCAGTATGCCTTTGGGTTTATCTTCCGCGGGACGCATCCAAAAAGAACCAGGCGCGGCGATTTAACGCGAAGACGGGTGGAGGCAGAAACGAGCCGGGGCCGCGGGCGAACCGACATTGGAGTACATCAACCAGTGCGCATCGGCGGGTCGACGGTGCGAACGAACCGGACGGGTCGAGGTGCAACCGCAGCTGCAGCAAAGGCAGAGATCGCATCAGCATCATAGTCCGAGTTCCTATGGCCCGATCCTTCTCCAGGTCATACGGGCAGAGGCGGAGCCATGGACGTGAAGAACGGCAGTGCGCCGGTAAGCCGACAACATCGGTTCAAGGCGGAAACACCCGGCGATTCGCAGCAGAGGCCCTGGTTACATAGGCAGCAAAATCCGGCGGACGACAGCTTGCTGATGGCGATGAAGCGGAGGCGAACTCGTTTCGCCGCAGGGCCGACGGCTCAGGAGAACAGGCGGAGGCGATCCGATGGCGGCCGCGGTTGAGGAGGCCCCCGGCGATTCGGCGAGGAGAGGCGGCTCGGAAACGGGGACGCGTCGGTGGCTCAGAGGCCTGCGCAGGCGGCGATTGGTGGAGGCGGCTCAGCCACCGAGGCGCGCTGGTAGGTCTGTGCGGGGTGGCTCGGAACGAAGCCACGACCGCGGAGTCCGAATCCAATCTCGTCCCTGTACTCGTCCGGGTCGCTGTTAGTTTGACTTTTCCTCTCCTGATGGATCACTTTTTGCCTTCACACGTGGCCACAACCAGCTGTCTTGATCACCGTTTGCACTGGCAGATGATGCCTGTGACACCTGTTGGCTGTCTCTGGACACCTTGGATTTGGAAGATTGCACGTGGAACAATGATGGTGACTCGCAGATTGCATTGGCTTAAATTGGCTTGGACGAGGATTGATTTGATACATCTACTTCCGTCAACGGAACCTGCCAGTATTAACAAACCGTATCCAGCGGCGGTTTATCCTAGCGAAACCGATTTCTTTCCTGCCTCGGCGGTTGGGGGCGTGGCGCTACACGGACGCAACCCCAAAACTTTCATGCTCAATCTTGCATATGCTGCCGTTGAAAAACTTCTTCCATCTTGACTGACGAACTTCGTAGTTGACGTGAATTTCATGCCGCTTCTTGCTGATCCGGCGGGTCATAGCTTCTCGGTCCCTGAAAGAGATCCCTTCAAGAACTCAACACCACCGTGCGCGGGCCCGACGATGGGCGCCAACTGTCGTGGAATTGTCACGGCAGATGTCCTTAGTGTCAGGACTTAGTCGCGAGGCCAACGCATCTACGTGGTAGCTTGAGAGGGGTTGAGTGGGATGAGAGACGCAGGGCGGATCAACACGCAAGACAAGGATTTAGACAGCTTCGGGGCCCCGGGAAACATCATCCGGTAAAAACCCTACATGCTGTTTGAGGCTAGGTCTCATTATCATCACGAGGGAGATGCCGTAAACCGGCTCTTTGTGTCTAGCCCTAGAGATTATTGATTGTTCTCCTCCCCCTTTGAGGAGCCCTGCCCCTCCTTATATATGTTGAAGGGGCGGTTTACATGTGGAGTCCTATTAAAATTAGGACTAGTCTATCTCTAATACAAACCGGATACAAGTCCTGGCCTTAACTCCTTGTAAGGCAAATATTCCTTTCCTCTTAAACCGGCCCACCATAGTTGAACCGGCCTTCTGGGCCTTGGGCCTTGTCATCCGTCTGATCCGCCCGCCGGGTTACCAGTGAGTTACAACGTCCCGACGGGTTGCTGGTAAACCGCCAGGTCTGGGCGGTTCACTAGATGAATATCGCCAAGAACCAGCGGGACCTCAATAAACCGTCAAGTCCGGTCGGGTTAACTTCCGGCCGGTTTACACCGGGGGTATATCCTCGACAATATCTCTAAGTGTCCACTATGGGACAACGAGAAGAAGAAGAAGAAGAGCAAGGAATATGATTCTGATGACAAGAAGAAGAAGAAATCTTCAAAGTCTTCTTCCAAGTCCTCATCCAAGTCTTCATCTCATAAGAAGAGCTCATCTGGCAAGGCTCGTGCTTTTGTTGGCAAGGAGATGGATTCAGAGGAGGAGTCTGCTTCTGAGGAGGCGGAGGTGGAGTCTGAGGAGGAGTCCGACCCTGGCGTCGCAAGTCTGGCTCTAGCCACACCTACGTTGCCAAGTCCATCTTCAACACTGAAGACAATGACTTCCACACCAACGCTGAAGCTGATGACAAGGACGACCATGCTCCCACCTACTGCTTCATGGCACGTGGTGCCAAGGTAAAATCACGCGATGCTTACTTTCAAACATCTAGTGAAGATGACTCTGATTGTGAATCCAAACCCAGCTACAAAACACTTGCTAAAATTGCAACTGAACAACAAAAGGCTATGGAACATACTCAAAAACTGTTAGACAAAAGCGATGACCTGTTGGACGCGGAAATGACTCGTTCACAGTCCTTAGTTGAAGACATAAAAAATCTTCATGCTAAGTACCAAGAACTTGAAAGTTGTCATGAAATGCTCTCGACCACTCATGAAAAGCTCTTCTATGATTATCTTCAAAGGAAGCAAGAGCTTGAGAAATTGAGAGCGGCTCATGAAGATCTTCGAAAAGAGAATGAGTCACTTCATGCTCAACAGATCAGTCCCGCTCAGGATGGATTTGAACCACCATGCCTAAAATGTCTTGAGCGTGATAACGCTACCTCTGTTGCTGAATGTTCCACTGCTGCTACTGTTGCATTGTCTTCAACTACTGATGTGGTAACTAACCCCTCTGCTGAGGATACCACTACTATTGCTGATGAAAATGCTAGGTTGAAGACATTGCTTGAAACAAGGATGTACAAAAGTCTGAAAGGGCATCAGACACTGTGCGATGTCCTTAAAAAGCAGATTCTGAACCGAAACCCTAGGAAAGAGGGTGTTGGGTTCGAGAGGAAAATGAATGTTGATGGTTCCTTTTGGAAGCCTGAGCAGTATCCCAAAACCACATGGGTTGCTGCAAAGGGACCTTCAGTGGACCCATCCACCTTATCTGGCTTTACCTGTGCTAACCCTGTTGTCATTGATAAATCCTTTGATGCAAATAGTAAACTTTTCAAGAATCAGAATGGTGAAGTGTTTGCCAGATATGTTGGTACTAACTGCAGGAATGGGCCACCTATGAAGAAGATCTGGGTTCCCAAAAGCTGTGTTGAGAATCTTCCAGTGAATGTCATCATGACACCACCTGGGAAGAAGACAAACCCCAGACCTAAGGCTTCATATGGTCCAAAGGCTTCATACAGACAGAGGACTCACCTGAGTCACCCTAACGCCAATGTTTTGCAGGGAAACCATACTCAGACTTATGAATATGAGCGCGTGTCTTCATACCTCTATGTTCATAGAACTAAGAACTTTTCTGCTTATTCATATGAGTATCATTCATCTCCTGCAAGGCTATTTTCTAGGGCTCCAAAGCCAAAGTTCTCAGATGCTGCACTTAGACTCATTGCTTCTAAGCCACCCCTGAAGATGTGGGTGGTTAAGAAGAATTAACTTTCTCGTGCAGGGAAAGGTCTCCGGCCAGAAATCAAAGGCGTCTAATGCTATTGCTGGGGACCTAAAACATCTTGTGGGGCGCAAGATCAAATGCCCAAATGGTCTTACTATGTATTTTGTTCCTGAATCGTTTGCCATTCATCCTATCAGTTCTAATCTTGATCTGAGCTTCAATAATCCTCTTGCCCGTCAAATGTTTATGCTTCACAATGCTCTTGGTGAAGCCTATCCCCCTAACTGTACTATAGGGTATGACACCTCGTGCTTCAGAATGGATTATGGATAGCGGATGCACTAATCACATGACTGGTGATCGAAGTCTTCTCATGGACTCAACTTTACGTCATCTGATAAGAGTCACATCACATTTGCTGACACTGGTAAAAGCAAGGTATTGGGTCTAGGTAGAGTTGCAATCTCAAGGGATCAGCACATGGATAAAGTGATGCTTGTTGAATCCCTTGGTTTGAACTTAATGTCTGTCTCGATGCTTTGCGACTTGAACATGATTGTGATATTTGGAAATATTGTTGCCTTGTACTTATGGAATCTGATAAATCTCTAGTGTTTGAAGGGTACTGGAAAGATGATCTGTACATGGTAGATTTCTCAGCAGGACCATAGCTTGCCGTATGTCTTCTTACAAAATCTTAAGAGTGCTGGCTATGGCATCGGAGGCTGGGGCATGCTGGCATGAGGAACTTACACACTCTCGCCAAGAAGAAGCATGTCATAGGCATCGAGGGCGTCAATTTCAAGAAGGATCATTTGTGCGGTGCCTGCGAAGCTGGAAAGATGACTAGGGCCAAGCATCCCTCGAAGACAATCATGACGACATCTCAACCCTTTGTGCTGCTACACATGGACTTATTTGGCCCTACTCACTACTCTACCCTCACAACAACTGCCTGTCTCTATGGCTTCGTCATTGTTGATGATTACTCAAGATATACATGGGTGCACATAATTCTCTACAAGACTGAAGTACAAGATGTCTTCAGACGCTTCGCCAACTGAGCCATGAACAATTATGGCGTCAAGATCAAGCATATCAGAAGTGACAACGGCACTGAATTCAAGAACACTAGACTTGATCTTTATCTGGATACAATGGGAATCACTCATGAGTTCTCTGCTCCGTACACACCTCAGCAAAATGGCATCGTGGAGCGCAAGAATAGAACCCTCATTGAGATGGCTCGAATAATGCTCGATGAGTACAAGACACCAAGAAAGTTCTGGCCTGAAGCTATTGATACAACATGTCATGTCATCAACCGTGTTTACATCCATAAGCTTCTGAATAAAACATCCTATGAACTACTCACTGGCAAGAAGCCAAATGTCAGTTACTTCAGAGTATTTGGAGCTAGGTGCTGGATCAAGGATCCACATCACAAATCAAAATTTGCACCTAAAGCTCAGGAAGGCTTCATGGTCGGTTACAGAAAGGACTCCCACTCTTACAGAGTCTTCAACCTCTATCTCTACAAAATCGTCGAAACTGTGGACGTACGGTTCGATGAAACCAATGGTTCACAAAGAGAGCTCCTGCCAAGTACACTAGACGAAGCTTCACCCAGTGAATCTATCAAGCTAATGGGAACTGGTGAAATCATGCCTTCTGAAGCACAGCCTGAAGAGGAACTTATCATCTCTGCACCTAACCAACCTGAAGACAATGCTCAACTTGAAGACAATCCTTCCAATGTTGATAATGATCAGCAAGAGCAAAATCTTCGTCCAGTTCATCCTCGTGTTGCAAACGAAGTACATATTGAGAAGATAATTGATAGCATCAATGCACCTGGTCCACTTACTCGCTCAAGAGCAACGCAGTTAGCAAATTTCTGTGGGCACTTTTCTTTTGTGTCAATATCAAAACCCAAGAAAGTTGCTGAAGCCTTTATGGAACCTGAATGGATTCAAGCTATGCAAGAAGAGCTTCAACAGTTCAAGCTGAACAATGTTTGGGAACTTGTCAAGTGTCCTGACCCTCGCAAGCATAACATAATAGGCACAAAATGGATATATCGAAACAAGCAAGATGAGCATGGTCAAGTCGTCAGAAAGAAAGCACGTCTCGTCGCTCAAGGATATACTCAAGTTGAAGGGATTGACTTCGATGAAACATTTGCTCCTGTGGCTAGGCTTGAAGCTATTCGGATACTGCTAGCCTATGCAAATCATCACAACATCCTGCTATATCAAATGGATGTGAAGAGTGCATTTCTCAACGGCAAGATTGAAGAAGTATACGTCGCACAACCACCTGGCTTTGAAGATCCAAAACATCCTGATATGGTGCACAAGCTAAACAAAGCACTGTATGGCCTCAAACAAGCTCCTCGCGCCTGGTATGATACGATCAAAGACTTCCTGAAGAGCAAAGGCTTCAAACCTGGATCCCTTGATCCCACCCTCTTCACGAAGACAGATGATGGTGAACTGTTTGTGTGCCAAATATATGTGGATGACATTATGTTCGGTTGCACCAACCAGAAGTATAGTGATGAGTTTGGATACATGATGCGAGAGCAATATCAGATGTCCATGATGGATGAGCTGAAGTTCTTCCTTGGTCTTCAAATTCGTCAGCAAAGGAATGGCATCTTCATATCTCAAGAAAAATACCTGAAAGATTGCCTGAAGAAGTTTGGAATGCAAGATTGCAAAGGTTACACTGCGCCAATGCCAGCCAAACACCATCCGGGTCCCGACGACAATGGTAAAGAGTTCGATCAAAAGGTATACCGCTCCATGATTGGTTCTTTACTTTACCTATGTGCATCTAGGCCAGATATTATGCTTAGTGTTTGCATGTGTGCTCGATTCCAAGCGGCACCAAAGGAATCGCATCACTTAGCTGTGAAGTGAATTCTTTGATATTTGGCTTACACCCCAACATTAGGATTATGGTATCCAAAGGGCTCAGAGTTTGATCTGGTTGGATTCTCGGATGCTGATTATGCTGGTGACAAGGTGGATCGCAAATCTACATCAGGCACATGTCACTTTCTGGGACGATCACTTGTCTGTTGGTCTTCAAAGAAGCAGAACGGTGTATCACTCTCCATTGCTGAATCTGAATACATTGCTGCTGGATCTTGCTGCTCTCAGCTTCTATGGATGAAGCAAACTCTCAAGGACTGTGGCATCAATCTGAAACAAGTACCTCTCTTCTAAAACAACGAAAGCGCCATCAAGATTGCCAACAACCCAGTTCAACACTCGAAGACAAAGCACATTGAAATTCGTCATCACTTTCTCAGAGATCATGTCATGAAGGAAGATATTGATATCATTCACGTCAACACTGAAGAGCAACTGGCAGATATCTTCACGAAGCCCTTGGATAAGAAAAGGTTTTGCAAGTTACAGTGTGAGCTAAATATCTTGGAATCCTCAAATGTCCTGTGATCAGACACACATCCTAACATTTATGCATGATAATGACTTAGATGTGCAACACACAAAGTAAAGTATCTTCAATCAATGAAGACTTACATTCTGAGTGTGAATACATTAATGTGGAATTGGACTTCGGAGCGCCACGATAGTTGTGCGCCGTGTCTGGGTCTAATACTTCCTATACGGTGGGTAACGCCACCACCAAAATTTTCTGTTTGAAGTGTTCTTCTCATGGCGTTACATTTGCTATGTATTCACATTTGATTTGTCTTCAAATTTCAACCTGAGTTCATGATTATCTTCACTATGTTGATTTGATTGCCTTCTCATATATATATATATATATATATATATATATATATATATATATATATATATATATATATATATATATACTAGTGTTCTGTCCTCTACAACACTACAACATTCACTTATAGCTATGTCTTCCTTGTTGAATCTTTTGAACTAAGTGAATGTGATCGGACCCTAACCTCTCTATGCTTTCTATCTCAAACTCTATCTGTCCAAATCATATGCATTCTATTGAAACAGTCAAATGTCTTCTCTGCGTCCTTGTCAGCAGAAGATACAAAGACAAACATTAAGTCTGTTTTAAATGCTCTATCCTTATTGCCTGAAATCCGGAGAAGCTGGAACGACCATCCGACAGTTCGGGTGGGCGTGGGAACGTGGGAGAACTCCGAGTAGGTTGCATGCTTGCCACGTGTCCCTCAGATGTGAACCGCCAGGGCACCTGCGTAATTGCGCTGTGCCGCATACTTCCTTATAAATACATGTCCCCTGCGGTAAAGAAAACCTTCTTCCACCTCTCCACCTCGTCAAAACCCTAGCGCCACCGCTAGCTCTCGACGACGCCGGCGACAAAGCGCTTAGCTGGCGCGAATTCACCGACGTTGTCCTCACGCCGGCCGCGGACATCATCCTCTCCGCCGTCACCGTAGGTGTCCTCCATCGCCAAGTTAGGGCATGGTGGATCGAACTGCTCGGTCTCCTACTCTTACCATCTAGCAGTTCATTGTGTGGTAAATAAAACTCTCTTTTTACCATCTTTTTGATCCTAAAAGATTCATCCTGTTTACCGAAAGTTGTTTCTGCCTACTCAATGTTAGATCTATCCTGTCTGCATCTCATATAATGCCTAGTATATTCACTTAAGCTTCACATCTAGTTAGATTCCTCACTTGTACTTATTCGTGGATTCGTACAAATCTGGAACCAACTCTCATCACATAAGTGAATGTCTTCGCATCATGAGGTCAATGTCTTCAAACTGATTTATCTTCAAAATCTTCTGAGAATGCATATGACCTCTTCCCTTCCCTCGCATCTCTAATGCTATTACAGGTACATGTCCGTGGGAGAATCCCTTGGTTCTCATAGTCTGCATTCATTTGCAGAATTCTTATAGCATCACATTAACTCTCCCGAAGCAAGTTCCTGTTTGTCCAGCAAACGGAAGCCTTTGAAGCCTTTGAACGTGTTGAAGCCATTCAGTTTGAAGTTCATGGCTACAGAGAAATCAGCAAGGAAGGGTGGCAGACAGCGCCGTGGGGGTACATCAATGGATCTTCGTGAAGATCTCTATGAACTTTACAAAACAGATCCTGAAGAAAGCTATGGTCAGCGCAAAACTCGAATTCAATGGATTCGAAGATATTGGGCAGAGCAATGGTTCAAGTACAACTTTGTCACCAAGGAGTATGCTGAGAAGAATGCTATCAAGCGACCTTGGGGAGATATTTTGTACAAAAATCTTCAACCCAAGACCAGAGCTGAAGCCATTGAGCAAGGCTTCTATCCTTGCATGGTCAAGGGACCTCAACCTACCAACGCCGACCCCTCTTCTCTCTTGTGGTGTCGAGATGACAATCTTTTCAAACAGAATTATCAGTTTGCAAAAGCCTCAGCAAAGAAGAACAAATACTCCTTGGGGTTGGACTTCAACCCTGGTCCTCCTGCTCCCCGGGCTGACGGCTCACGCGAGGCTGAACCCAATATCGTCGGACCATTCTACAACCTTGATGGTCTCATCACTCACATTTCTGTTCAAGGTGCCAAAGTGGATCATTCTGATGATGATGCCCACACTGATGAAGCCCCAGCTCCTACTCCAAAGCCGCAGAAGCAAAAGAAGGCTAAAACTTCTAGATCAGCTGCTCCTCCAAAAGCTTCACGTGTGAAGCCACTAGCTACTGCACCTCCCGAAGATAGTGTGCAGTCTGAAGATCCCTCTCGTATCTCCAAGAAGACAGAGATGAAAAAGAAGAATGTCAAGAATACTGATCAGGCGTTGACTGCTACTGCCATTCTGCGAGAAGAGCACATTGATCTGTCCAGGGATGAAGATCTTGCAGATGACACTCTTGAGAAACTGATTAAGAGCAAGGAAGAAGCAGAAATCTTCAATGACTTGCCTCTCTTTGATGTGGCAATCATCCACAACTTCATTGATGAGTGGTTTGACACCCCGAATCTTAGCTTTGAAGATCTGCAACTTCCCATTGGCCTCAGCGTCTGTTTCAATGGCGCCATTGCTTCTGAGCTTGCCCAGCTCAGCGCATAGTTGAACTGAAGCACAAAATTGACTATGAGAAAGCTCAGTTCAAGAAGCATATGGAAAAGCTCAGCGTGCAAGATGTCAAAAACTTCAAAGTTATGATGCACGAGCTCAAGGAAGCCTTTCTTAAGAAACGTGAAGAAGCTAAAGGTTCTCGTGAGCGCATGAAGAATCTGGCTGACAAGTGCGTGCAAGCCTACAATGAGGCTGAGAAGCGCAAGGCTCTTGGTCGTCCTGGCATCGACTCCAGAATGGCTGCAAAGAAGAGGAAGCCATCGACTGACCAATCTGCACCATCTAGGCGGGAAGAGCCACACATTGTCTTCCCAAGCAACATGACCGGCTCGAAGCCAAAGGTCAAGTCAACTGCTTCAGAACTGAAGAAAACAAGGGCTGCCGAGGCTGAAGCCAGAAAGAGCAAAAATCCTAATGCTTCTGATGTCGCTCCCTCCAAGAAGAAGCGCAGAACCAAGAAAGACGGGCTGCTCCCACAGAGCCCCTTGTTGTAGAACCCATCTCTGTTGCTCGTCCTGATTCCTCGCATCAAGAACGACGGATGGTAGTTCATGAGCCTCCCACGCCATGGAGGCCAAGGACCAGAGGGGAAACTCTTCTCCCATCTAGGGAGGAAGTCAAGGAAGAAGAAGACGAAGGGCCCCCCTCTCCCCTTCTCTTCCGGTGGCGCCAGAACGCTGCCGTGGCCATCATCATCACCGCAATCTTCACCGACAACTTCACGTCCATCATCACCAACTCTTCCCCCTCTATGCAGTGGTGTAACCTCTCTTACCCGCTATAATATCTACTTAAACATGGTGCTCAATGCTATATATTATTTCCCAATGATGTATGGCTATCCTATGATGTTTGAGTAGATCCGTTTTGTCCTATGGGTTATTTGATGATCAAGATTGGTTTGAGTTGCATGTTTTATTATTGGTGCTGTCCTATGGTGCTCTCCGTGTCGCGCAAGCGTGAGGGATTCCCGCTGTAGGGTTTGCAATATGTTCATGATTTGCTTATGGTGGGTGGCGTGAGTGAATAGAAGCACAGACCCGAGTAAGTAGGTTGTTTGCGTATGGGATAAAGAGGACTTGATGCTTTAATGCTATGGTTGGATTTTACCTTAATGATCTTTAGTAGTTGTGGATGCTTGCTAGAGTTCCAATCATAAGTGCATATGATCCAAGTAGAGAAAGTATGTTAGCTTATGCCTCTCCCTCAAATAAAATTGCAATAGTGATTACCGGTCTAGTTATCGATTGCCTAGGGACAAATAACTTTCTCGTAATAAAAAGCTCTCTACTAAAACTAATTTAGTTGTGTCTTTACCTAAACAGCCCCTACTTTTTATTTGCGTGCTCTTTTTTTTCTTGCAAACCTATCCAAAAACACCTACAAAGTACTTCTAGTTTCATACTTGCTCTAGGTAAAGCGAACGTCAAGCGTGTGTAGAGTTGTATCGGTGGTCGATAGAACTTGAGGGAATATTTGTTCTGCCTTTAGCTACTCGGTGGGTTTGACACTCTTACTTACCAAAAACTGTTGCGATCCCCTATACTTGTGGGTTATCAAGACCTTTTTCTGGCGCTGTTGCCGGGGAGCAATAGCATGGGGTGAATATTCTCGTGTGTGCTTGTTTGGTTTATCACTACGTAATTTTTATTTGCTGTTCTTAGTTGTTGTTTATCTTTAGTTATGGATATGGAACACGAAATACCAAAAAAATTAGGTGTACTTGCTACTCATGGAGATGAGGAACCTCCTAAAACCCTCGATGCTGGTTATGTGGAAGATATTATGTACTACTTTGATCATCCTGAGAAAACCCCATTCAATTATGTAATGGGAGACACATTGGACCAACGTAAATACTTTAGGAATTATCGCTTGACTCAAAAAGGGAAACTATTATGGGATTAAATTCATATGTTGCATCGGTATGCTTGACAACTTTGCTTGAGATATGAATATACTTGTTGCTCTAGGATGAAGGCTCCATACCTTCCCTTTTCATGCAAATTTAATGATGATAAAACCTTGGCTTCTTATGCTAATGGTATATATGATTACTATGATGTGGAACAAATAGAAGAATTTGTTGCTTTTAAGGGTGCTTATGAAATTGAATCTTTGTTTGAAAAGTATGAAGCTTTTGATGATGATGTTTATAGGCCTGAAAATTTTGCTATATTGAAATATTGCTATGATAATTATGAATATAATTCCTATATTGATGCGCTTATTGAGAAAGTCTCTGCTGTCCAAGAAGAGACTAATATTTTGCAGGAATCTATGGAAGAAGAAATTGATGAAACTGTGAGCTCATTGGATGTAAAAGATGATGAGGAGAGCGAAGAACAAAAGGAGGAAGAGCGGATTAGCTACCCGTGCCCACCTTCTAATGAGAGTAACTCTCCAACTCATACATTGTTTAATTTACCTTCGTGCTTACCGAAGGATGATTGCTATGATGATTGTTATGATCCCGTTGATTCTTTTGAAATATCCCTTTTTGATGATGCTTGCTATGCTTGTGGCCAAGATGCCAATATTAATTATGCTTATGGAGATGAACTTGCTATAGTTCCTTATGTTAAACATGAAATTGTTGCTATTGCACCCACGCATGATAGTCCTATTATGTTTTTGAATTCTCCCGACTACACTATATCGGAGAAGTTTACCCTTATTAAGGATTATATTGATGGGTTGACTTATACCGTTGCACATGATGATTTTGATGAATATAATATGCATGTGCTTGCTGTTCCTACTTTCAATTATCATGAGAGAGGAATTATATCTCCACCTCTCTATGTTTCCAATACGATAAAATTGCAAGAAACTGTTTATACTATGCATTGGCCTTTACTTTGTGTGCATGAATTGTTCTCTTATGACATGCCGATGCATAGGAAGAGAGTTAGACTTCATCATTACATGATATATGTTACTTCGTGCTAACTACAAAATTAGCAATCATTGGTAATTAAAATTGCCTTTGATATACCTTGGGATCCGGGTGGATTCATTACTTGAGCACAATATGCCTAGCTTAATGGCTTTAAAGAAAGCGCTGCCAGGTGTTGACACCTGATTTTGGCAAGATATAGAGTGAAAGGGTTTTCAGCATGAGAAAGTTTCATATCGTCGAGTGGAACAACTTTGATGTTTAGGCTATCGCCATTCGACCTCATCTCAGTGGCCGAAGCTGTACTCCGAGTGACAAAATTTAATGTTCTGAGTGCTTTTCGGCAGATTACACCCTCAATATGACCTCAGATGAAGGAGCACACTTAAGGAATTGTCTTCGTCTCGTCGAGGCAATCGATTTTTATATATAAATCATCTCAATCCGAGTTCATATGCAAAAGTTAGAGGCAATACACTGCAGACCGAACCTCAACGGAAATATGACGCGAGGTGCCAGACACTTGTCTGATAGGTTGCGCGAGTAATTCGGCCATCAAGACGGCCTTGAATGGAAAAACCTTCAACACAGAAAAGTTTCGTCTCGTCGAGCCGATTGATTTTCGTATATAATTCGTCTCAATCCAAGGTCGTATGAGGCCTAGAGAGACAAATCAAAATCAAGCTATGTTTTCAGTCGGAAAATCCGAGTGAAAAGTTTACCATTCGAGTGAAAGTTTACGGTCGAGTGAAAATTTACTGGTCGAGTGAAAGTTTGTTGACTGGATGAACTTATTGTTATCCAAGTAGAAATATAGTCATCTGAGTGGAAATATTGTCATCCGAGTGAAATTGTCCTCCAGGTGAAAATATTCCGAGTGAAAAGATTACCATCGGGACGGAAACTTGCCGATCGAATAAGATAATGCCTTCCGGGTGGAAATATAGTCATCCAAGTGGAAATATTGCCTTCCGAGTGAAAATATGGTTATCCGAGTGAAAGATTCTAAACATCCGAGTGAATAAGTCCAGTCGGACGATCCAAGTGAATGACTCTAATCCGAGTGGATGAGCTCGAATCCGAGTGAAATTGAACATATGCCTGAAAGTTTATTAAGATGACCTCGGATGAAGAAGTGTTCAATACAGAAGTTGTGCGTATCATCAAGATGGTAAACTTTAATTTTGGAGTCATCATCATCAGAGATAGTATATAGCCTACAAATACACTACAAGACTCGAATAATCTAGTCTACTGCAAAGACCGAGTCCGACTGGAAGATAAAGATGACCTCGAAAAGTATTCAGGATGGCCTTATTTGGAAAAGTGATCAACATGAGAGTTGTTCATATCGTCGAGGCGCACAAGTTTGATATTTGGGCCATCTTGATCGGAGATCATATTCAAGCCCGGCACCCGCGCAAGAAGGAAGACAGAGTTTGGGCCAGATTCAGACTGAATCCGAGTTGGAATAGAATTAGGACTCTAGGACGTGAATTGATGTAATTTTTCTTGTAAGGAAAGCCTAGACGAATCCTTTACTTGTACGGGAAGTCTAGCCGCCTCCTATATATGTTGGGGGTGACGGCCGATTGAACAACACATAATCAAACAAATCAATATACTACTTTTTCATCTACGTTTTATCTCTCCATGGTTTTTCTTTCTCGTTCTTCGTTGTTCTTCGTGTTTGAGAGCTATGAATCTCGAGGCTCTAGGGGCGAGAGAATCGACCTAGGGCAGCCCATTGCCGCCGCACTCCCTAACGGGGTCCCTCCCGGGGGTGTGGGGTTTTCGGGTCTACAAAAGCGCCCGTCGACTGTCTTCCGTATCGCGCTGTCGGTCGGGTCTCCTTCGACGTGAGCTGCGGTGCATCACCCCCGGCGTCGAGGGTACACGTGACGTGTTCGTGTGTCAACACACTTTTTGGCGAATCCGCTGGGGATCTGAAGATCAATCGTCATCATCCACCATGTCAGATCTTCCCAAGCCATCTGAGGTAGACGCCGATAACATCATTAAGCCTAGTCTTGATGAGATATCGGCTGATCATCGCCAAGTCTATGAGGAGTACAAGAAGTTGCGCGAGGAGAAGGACCTGCAGGAGTTCCTTGCAAAGTTCAAGAAGGATCGCCAAGGCAACATCACTCCGATTGAAGAAATAAAGTTCCCTCCTCTTCAAACCGAGCAGGTTAAACCCTCTGTAAGTACTGCCTTTTCTCCTGAGCAGTGGGCTGAGATTGAAAGTCGTATTGCTGATGGTAACAATCTAGTCTATCAAACTTTCATAGAAAATACTAATGCTCAGAAGAATATATCTCAATCGTCTAGTGGTAATGATGGTGTAGCTGCTAGTGTGCAAAACCCTAATCTGGTTTTACTTATTGCATCAGCGCCTCCCGTGCTGATGGCTTATTATCCTACCAAAACAAATCAGATTGTGGCTGCACCCATTAGTCCTATCATGAGCATGCCAGGTTCGGTGGCAACGCCGAACCAAACCCTACCTACAGCTACAACCACTCGACCACTACCAAATTATGGGTCGACATACATGCCACAATTCTTACCTACGGCTAGTAACCCTACTCCTCCTATGCCACTGCCACAAGCTTCATCGTCCACTATGGATGATGGTCTAGCTAATTTTAGAGAGGAGATGGCTAAGATGCTTCGAGATAATTTTGGAGTTGAGTTACCTCGGAATCGGATTTACCAAAAGCCGTACCCCGAGTACTTTGATGCCATCCAGTGCCCTCCGGGATATAAGATTCCAGATTTTGTTAAGTTCAATGGAGAGGGCACGAAAACCACATGGGAGCATGTTAGTCAATACTTGGCACAATTAGGTGAAGCAGGCTCACTAAATGAGTTGAAAGTGTGTTTATTTCCTTTATCATTAACTGGTACCGCATTTTCATGGTTTTCTTCTTTACCACATGGTTCCATTCGAGTTTGGTCGCAGCTAAAGCAGAAGTTTCATGATCACTTTTATAGCGGCGACAATGAACTCAAGTTGTCACATCTGACATCGGTTAAACAGAAGCATGATGAATCGGTCTCCGATTACGTCAAGAGATTCAGAGAAACAAAAAACCGGTGTTTTAGTTTGGTGATAACCGAGAGAGACTTGGCAGACCTAGTGCTGAGTGGTTTGAGCACTCCCATCAGAGAAAAGCTAGAAGGCTATGAGTTTTTAAATATCAACCAAGTCTTACAAAGGGCTTTGGCTCAGGAAAGCCGAAGCAAAGACCTCAAAGAAGTTCATAGATACAAAGCCGATCGTCCAAAGATGAATATGGTGGAATATGACAGTGAGCACTCGGATGATGAGGGTGATGTTTTTGCTACTGAATTTGTTTGGCCGTCTAAGGCCAAACCCTTTACTTGCAATGATCTGAAACCGATTCATAAAAATCGTGATGAAGAGATGAAGTTTACTTTTAACATTGCTAAGTGTGATAGAATATTTGATGCTTTACTGCAGGCTAAGATTATTAGAATATCTCATACTTTACCACCGTTTGAAGAGCTAAAATGGCGTGCTTATTGCAAGTATCATAATTCTTTTTCTCATGCTACTAACGATTGCAATGTTTTTCGACGACAGATACAATCGGCCATTAATGATGGACGATTGAACTTTTCTGAGATGCAAGTTGATAAACAACCTTTTCCAATGAATACCATGGATTTGGAGGGGAAGAAGCTACTCATTCGGCCGGAGGTAGCCGAATCTGGTAATAAAGCTAATGTCATTGTTGGTGAGCCCAGGAAAGACAAGGAGGACAACAAGGTCTTAGGGAGA
Source organism: Aegilops umbellulata (assembly GCA_032464435.1). Taxonomy (NCBI): domain Eukaryota; kingdom Viridiplantae; phylum Streptophyta; class Magnoliopsida; order Poales; family Poaceae; genus Aegilops; species Aegilops umbellulata. Next base: position 162,451,826 of record CP136054.1, on the reverse strand, counting down.
CAGGTTGTGCTTGATAAGCAACCCGATGGCAAGGAAGTAATCAAAATCACCATCAAGAATCCTACACTCGGGGGGCAACCGCAAGTGCAAGAAAATACTCATGTTAAATTTGTCAAGCCCAAGAGTCCAGAAGTTGGCAAGTGGAAGAAGAATGAAGCTAAAGTGCAGTGCAAGCGGATCAAGCCAACTTTTGATATGTTGCTGTCCAAGTATGCTAACCACTCGGCCGGTTCTAGTTTCAATCGACCGACTCATCTGAAACGACCAAGGTCACCATCAGCTGATATGTTCAGTCGGTATACAAAACCGAGTGGACCAAGGGCGCCGTTTTCAGAAGAGCAGAGGCAATCTGTGTGGGATCGACTTGATTACCCATATAATGGCCAACTCAACATCGGTGACTATCAGTCGGCTGGTCAAAATATGCGACCAAGTGGAAATTATCCGAGTGTAAGAATGCACCCAGGTGGAAGTTATCCGAGTGGGAAAATGTGGCCAAGTAGATTCCATCCGAGTGAATTCCATCCGAGTGGATTCCATCCGAGTGAATTTCATCCGAGTGGATTCCATCCGAGTGTCATCCATCCGAGTGAATTCCATCAGAGTAAAAAGGTGCCCCCGAGTGGAAATTTCATGCATCTAGAAAGTCGAAAAGAAAGGTGTGTTAAATCACCAAGTGTTGTAGCAGTTGAGTCGGGAAAAGGCAAGGAGAAAATGGATGCCGACTCACTTATCTTGGGCACCGAAACATTCGCCATACGACAGCCGATTGTGCATAGCAATCTGACTGAGCCGATACTTGCTATCGCGCCAAAGCACTCGGCCAATGACCGTGAAGCAAGCACCAGCCAGGTAAAAACAAGAGATCCTAAATACACTCAGCCAAAGTGGTGTCCTCCAGGGTTAACAAAGACACAAAATAGGAAACTACAGAGGTTAAGGAGTCAAGAGATGGCAGAATAGGAGGCCGAGAAGCAAAGGGATAAGTTGTTCAATGACACTCGACCCATGGTTCTAGCAAAACAAGTGTGGAGGCCTAAACAAGTACAAGATACAACAACTTCTACATATATCACAGCAATACCTACATCACCGAAGGAGGACGATGCAACAGATATGACATCGTCTACGACACTTCTTACTTCTCCATCACTCGGACAAATTTCAGAATCGGTGGATGCACTCGAGGAGGAGGCTGATATATTGGACTATGAGTCTATGCCGGTTCATGAAGGTATGGATATCAATATGGTGTATTACTTACCTGCTGAGTTTCGTGCTATAGATGAGGAAGGGGAAGTGGCTCAGCTGGATTTTGGCCCTAAAAACGCAATATTCGAGAAGCCAAAAGAACCAGTAACACATTTGAAACCGTTGTATCTCAGAGGTCATATCAATGGATCTCCACTCAGTCGAATGCTTGTTGATGGTGGTGCTGTGGTAAATCTTATGCCCTATTCGGTCTTCAAGAAATTGGGTTTGCCCGATGAAGAGCTGATAAAGACGAATATGGTGCTCAATGGATTTGAAGGCAAAGAGAAAACTGAAGCCAAAGGTGTAATGTATGTGGAGCTTACAGTCGGAAGCAAAACTTTGGCTACTGCATTCTTTGTCGCTGAGGTGCAAGGTAACTACAACGTCATACTAGGCCGTGATTGGGTTCATGCAAACCAGTGCGTGCCATCCACTATGCACCAGTTTTTGATTCAGTGGGTTGATGATGAAGTGGAAGTCATTCATGCGGATAACTTGGCCTGTGTTGCTTTGGCCGATGCATCGGTGGATTGGCAACATCCCAATGCTACTTGCTTGATGGGACGTGACTTATCAGAGTTTGATTCTCTCAGCGCAACCAAGAATGGTTTTGTGCCTGTCTCTTTAAAGCCGATTGAATGCAATCGGCTCCAAGGTATGATATGTTTAAATGGATTCTAGCTCCGAGTGGTTACAAAAACGTCTTGTGAAATATCGGTCCAGCGAGAACGATATGTATGAGTCTATAGAGGAGTTGGATGACATGGATAAACTTGGACAAGGTTTTACATCGGCCGATCCATTAGAAGAGGTAGATATTGGAGATGGTTCAGTCACTCGACCGACGTTTGTAAACAAAAATTTGAAAGCCGATTGTAAGGCCAAGTTAATCGAGCTATTGAAAGAATATGTTTGTTGCTTTGCGTGGGAATATCATGAGATGCCAGGTTTAAGCCGAGAGCTAGTGAAGCATCGGTTACCTATAAAGGCCGGTTTTAGACCGTATAAACAGTCGGCCAGAAAGTTTAATCCGAAAACGTATGACCGGATCAAGGAAGAGATCGGTCGACTGCTTGAAGCTAATTTCATTCGACCTTGCAGGTATGCCAAGTGGATTTCTAACATTGTCCCAATGGAGAAGAAAGGATCCGGCAAGTTGAGGGTGTGCATTGATTTCAGAGATTTGAATAGGGCTACACCCAAAGATGAGTATCCTATGCCAATAGCCGATATGCTTATTAATGATGCTTCTGGACATAAGGTTATTAGCTTTCTAGATGGTAATGCCGGATACAACCAAATTTTTATGGCCGAAGAGGACATGTACAAGACTGCTTTTCGATGCCCTGGTTTCCTTGGTTTATTCGAGTGGACAGTGATGACATTCGGATTAAAAAATGCTGGCGCCACATATCAAAGGGCTATGAATTTGATTTTTCATGATTTACTCGGTGTCATACTTGAAGTTTATATTGATGATATTGTTGTCAAATCGGATGCTTTTGAATCTCACTTGGCCGATTTGCGTTTAGCTTTTGAAAGAATGAAAAAGTATGGACTGAAGATGAATCCTTTGAAGTGTTCTTTCGGCGTGTCAGCTGGCAAGTTCTTGGGTTTCATTATTCATGAAGATGGTATAGAGATTGATCCCAAAAAGATAGAGGCTATACAGAAAGTGGAGGCTCCAACATGCAAGAGAGATATGCAAAAGTTCCTTGGCAAGGTCAATTATTTGAGAAGGTTCATAGCTAATCTATCAGGGAAAGTTGATGCATTTACTCCTATCCTTCGGTTAAAGAATGATGCTGATCTCACTTGGGGGGCAAAACAGCAAGAAGCATTTGATATGATCAAAAACTATTTGTGCACTCCTCCGGTGATGAAAGCACCCAAGCATAGAGAACCCTTCAGGCTTTACATTGCAGCAGAGGAAGGAGTTATTGGTGCTGTTTTGACTCAAGAAACCGAGGGAAAAGAGCATGCTATTACATATTTGAGCAGGCGCTTATTGGACGCCGAGACAAGGTATACATTTATTGAAAAATTATGTCTATGCTTATATTATGCTTGCACAAAACTGAGACATTATTTAGTGCCGAGTGCTTGTGTAGTAGCTTGTCAAACCGATGTCATTAATTAATGTTGCATAGGCCAATTCTTAGTGGTAGAATTGGCAAGTGGGCTTATGCTTTGATTGAATATGATTTGGCTTATGAATCTCTAAAATCCATGAAAGGCCAAATTGTTGCTAATTTCATTGTTGAACATCGGATCAATGACAAGAATGATGTTGATATGAACCTTGTTTCATTAGTACCATGGAGATTATACTTTGATGGTTCAGTTTGTGGCAATGGCCAAGGTGTTGGTATTGTTTATATATCTCCTCATGGTGCTGTTTTTGAAGCCTCATGCCACTTAGAATATTTTTGCACAAACAATCAAGCCGAATATGAAGCATTGTTATTCGGCCTAGAGATGTTACTTGCTATAGGTGTTACACATATTGAGGCTTACGGTGATTCGTTACTAGTAGTGTAACAAATATCTAAAGTCTTTCAGTGTTTGGACGAATCACTTAATGTTTATCTTGATAGATATCTAGATATAATTTCCACTTTGGATTGTTTTAGCATTGCACATATATCTAGACATGACAATTGGAAAGCAAATGAGTTGGCACAGCAAGCATCTGGATATCATGTTGATCATGGCATGTTTCATATTTCTCAAAGTCCGATGTCTTGTATTACCAGTATAGAAGAGGCCGAACCAGAACGCATTGATTCGGTCATTAACAAAAAATCTAGTGCAGATGACAATTCCGACTGGAGGAAGCCCATTGTTGCTTACTTGCGTGATCCGAGTGAAAGGGTGGACAGGGCTGTTCGGCGTATGGCTTTTAAATATACTATGAGGGATGATGATCTTTATCGCCGAACAGTTGATGATGTTCTTTTAAAGTGCTTGGATGAGGACCAAGCAAGAGTTGCTATGGGAGAGGTACATGAAGGCATTTGTGGTACTCACCAGTCGGCTCCCAAGATGAAATGGTTATTATGACGTGCTGGGTTTTATTGGCCGACCATGATTAATGATTGCTTCAGATATTATAAAGGGTGCGAAGCTTGTCAAAAATTTGGTGATATTCAATTGGCTCCTGCTGCTATGTTGCATCCTATTATCAAGCCGTGGCCTTTCAGAGGATGGGGTTTAGACTTTATTGGGCAAATCCATCCGTCTTCTTCAAAAGGGCATCGGTTCGTATTGGTGGCAACTGATTATTTCACTAAGTGGTCTGAAGCAGTACCTCTCAAGAACATGACGCATACGGAGGTAATTCAATTCATAACCGAGCATATTATTCATAGATTCGGTATTCCTCAAACGTTAACTACAGATCAAGGTTCATCTTTTATGTCACACCAAGTCAGAGAGTTTGCCGAATCTTATAACATAAAGTTGCTCAATTCCTCCCCATATTATGCCCAAGCTAATGGACAAGTTGAGTCTAGCAATAAAATTTTAATCAAGCTCATCAAGAAGAAGATTGAGGATAATCCAAGGAGATAGCATGACTTGTTGTCTGAGGCATTATGGGCACATAGAATCTCAAGGCATGGTGCTACGAAAGTGACTCCATATGAGCTAGTATATGGTCAGGAGGCTGTTTTACCGGTGGAAGTAAATTTGAATGCTTTGAGAATAGCCAAACAAAATGATTTATCGGTAATAGACTTCTATAACTTGATGATGGACAATATTGATGAGGTTGCTGATAAACGTTTGGCTGCTTTGAATGCCATAGAGAGAGATAAGCTTAGGGTGGCAAGGGCTTACAATAAGAAAGTTAAGTTGAAGAATTTTCAAGTTGGTGATCTTGTCTAGAAAGTGATCCTGCCGATTGGTTCAAGAGATAGAAAATTCGGAAAGTGGTCTCCAAGTTGGGAAGGTCCTTTTAGGATTACAAGAGTCGTTCCGGGAAATTCATATTTGGTGGAATCAATACAAGGGGCATTGTTACCTCGAGCTCTCAATGGCAAATATTTGAAGAAGTACCACCCGAGTGTGTGGCAGGAAGCCTAAGTAGGCAACAGCCGATATACGATTATCGCCCTTAGCACAAACATGCTCGATAAATAATTATCGCCCTGAGAAGAATAAAATGGCCGATGAAGTGTTGACATCGTCCTTAGAACGAACACCATGCATATTATTTTTCGGCGTGCAAGCTTTGCCGAAAAACAGGGGGGCATGTGTTGTCACCTGATTTTGGGAAGATACAGAGTGAAAGGGTTTTCAGCATGAGAAAGTTTCATATCGTCGAGTGGAACAACTTTGATGTTTAGGCTATCGCCATTTGACCTCATCTCAGTGGCCGAAGCTGTACTCCGAGTGACAAAATTTAATGTTCTGAGTGCTTTTCGGCAGATTACACCCTCAATATGACCTCAGATGAAGGAGCACACTTAAGGAATTGTCTTCGTCTCGTCGAGGCAATCGATTTTGATATATAAATCATCTCAATCCGAGTTCATATGCAAAAGTTAGAGGCAATACACTGCAGACCGAACCTGAACGGAAATATGACGCGAGGTGCCAGACACTTGTCTGATAGGTTGCGCGAGTAATTCGGCCATCAAGACGGCCTTGAATGGAAAAACCTTCGACACAGAAAAGTTTCGTATCGTCGAGCCGATCGATTTTCGTATATAATTCGTCTCAATCCAAGGTCGTATGAGGCCTAGAGAGACAAATCAAGATCAAGCTATGTTTTCAGTCGGAAAATCCGAGTGAAAAGTTTACCATCCGAGTGAAAGTTTACGGTCGAGTGAAAATTTACTGGTCGAGTGAAAGTTTGTTGACTGGATGAACTTATTGTTATGCAAGTAGAAATATAGTCATCCGAGTGGAAATATGGTCATCCGAGTGAAATTGTCCTCCAGGTGAAAATATTCCGAGTGAAAAGATTACCATCGGGACGGAAACTTGCCGATCGAATAAGATAATGCCTTCCGGGTGGAAATATAGTCATCCAAGTGGAAATATTGCCTTCCGAGTGAAAATATGGTTATCCGAGTGAAAATTGTATTCTGAGTGAAAGATTCTAAACATCCGAGTGAAAAAGTCCAGTCGGACGATCCAAGTGAATGACTCTAATCCGAGTGGATGAGCTCGAATCCGAGTGAAATTGAACATATGACTGAAAGTTTATTAAGATGACCTCGGATGAAGAAGTGTTCAATACAGAAGTTGTGCGTATCATCAAGACGGTAAACTTTTATTTTGGAGTCATCATCATCAGAGATAGTATATAGCCTACAAACTCACTACGAGACTCGGATAATCTAGTCTACTGCAAAGACCGAGTCCGAGTGGAAGATAAATATGACCTCGAAAAGTATTCAGGATGGCCTTATTTGAAAAAGTGATCAACATGAGAGTTGTTCTTATCGTCGAGGCGCACAAGTTTGATATTTGGGCCGTCTTGATCGGAGATCATATGCAAGCCCTGCGGCCCGCGCATGAAGGAGGACAGAGTTTGGGCCAGATTCAGACTGAATCCGAGTTGGAATAGAATTAGGACTCTAGGACGTGAATTGATGTAATTTTTCTTGTAAGGAAAGCCTAGACGAATCCTTTACTTGTACGGGAAGTCCAGCCGCCTCTTAGATATGTTGGGGGTGACGGCCGATTGAACAACACACAATCAAACAAATCAATATACTACTTTTTCATCTACGTTTTATCTCTCCATCGTTTTTCTCTCTCGGTCTTCGCTGTTCTTCGTGTTTGAGAGCTGCGAATCCCGAGGCTCTAGGGGCGAGCGAATTGACCTAGGGCAGCCCATTGCCGCCGTACTCCCTGACGGGGTCCCTCCCGGGGGTGTGGGGTTTTCGGGTCTACAAAAGCGCCCGTCGACTGTCTTGCGTATCGCGCTGTCGGTCGGGTCTCATTCGACGTGAGCTGCGGTGCATCACCCCCGGCATCGAGGGTACACGTGACGTGTTCGTGTGTCAACACCAGGGAGACAACCCGGAAGTTTTAGAGAGTCATTTATTTCTGTTGTGTGCCTTTATAAAGTTTATAAATAAAAATAATGTGCCAAGGTTTGCCTTTAGGATGTTTACAATGCTTGTTGGTATGTGCGGTGCAGGACAAAAACTTTGGCTGTAGTGCGTGATTTTACCTTTTTTACTGGAACGTCAAATGGTTCTGATTCTTTTTGCACTGTCTTTCTATACAATTGTTTATTTTTCCTAATTTTGGCATAATTTTTCAAGTATCAGAAGTATGGTGAATTTTCAGATTATTACAGACTGTTCTGTTTTAGACAAATTCTGTTTTTGATGCATAGTTTGCTTGTTTTGAAGAAACTATCGATTTATATCAGTGGATTAAGCCATAAAAAAGTTATATTACAGTAGACACAACGCAAAAACAAAATATGAATTGGTTTGCAATAGTACTTAGAGTGGTGATTTTCTTTATTATACTAACGGGTCTTACTGAGTTTTCTGTTGAAGTTTTGTGTGGATGAAGTGTTCGATGATCGAGAAGGTCTCGATGTGAGGAGAAGAAGGAGAGGCAAGAGCTCAAGCTTGGGGTGCCCAAGGCACCCCAAGTAAATATTCAAGGATACTCAAGCGTCTAAGCTTGGGTATGCCCCGGAAGGCACCCCCTCTTTCTTCAACAAGTATCGGTATGTTTTTGGATTCGTTTCATTCATGCGATATGTGCAATCTTGGAGCGTCTTTTGCATTTAGTTTTCATTTTTTTATGCACCATGCTGGTATGAGATGGTACTTGGTTAATTTATAGAATGCTCATTGCACTTCACTTATATCTTTTGAGTATGGCTTTATAGAATGCTTCATGTGCTTCACTTATATCATTTGAAGTTTGGATTGCCTGTTTCTCTTCACTTAGACAACCGCCATTTGTAGAATGCTCTTTTGCTTCACTTATATTTTTTAGAGCGTGGGCATATCTTTTGTAGAAAGAATTAAACTCTCTTGCTTCACTTATATCTATTTAGAGAGATGACATGAACTGGTCATTCACATGGTTAGTCATAAAATCCTACATAAAACTTGTAGATCACAGAATATGATATGTTTGATTCCTTGCAATAGTTTTGCGATATAAAGATGGTGATATTAGAACGATGCTAGTGGGTAGTTGTGGATTGTAGAAATACTTATGTTGAGGTTTGTGATTCCCGTAGCATGCACGTATGGTGAACCATTATGTAACGAAGTCGGAGCATGAGGTATTTATTGATTGTCTTCCTTATGAGCGGCGGTCGGGGACGAGCGATGGTCTTTTCCTACCAATCTATCCCCCTAGGGGCATGTGTAGTAGTACTTTGCTTCGAGGGCTAATAAACTTTTGCAATAAGTATGTGAGTTCTTTATGACTAATGTGAGTCCATGGATTATACGCACTCTCACCCTTCCATCATTGCTAGCCTCTTCGGTACCGTGCATTGCCCTTTCTCACCTCAAGAGTTGGTGCAAACTTGGCCGGTGCATCCAAACCCCGTGATACGATACGCTCTATCACACATAAGCCTCATTATATTTTCCTCAAAACAGCCACCATACCTACCTATCATGGCATTTCCATAGCCATTCCGAGATATATTGCCATGCAACTTCCATCATCATCATTTACATGACTTGAGCATTTATTGTCATATTGCTTTGCATGATCGTAAGATAGCTTGCATGATGTTTCCATGGCTTGTCCGTTTTTTTGATGTCATTGCTACGCTAGATCATTGCACATCCCGGTACACCGCCGGAGGCATTCATATAGAGTCATATCTTTGTTCTAGTATCGAGTTGTAATATTGAGTTGTAAGTAAATAAAAGTGTGATGATCATAATTATTAGAGCATTGCCCCAGTAAGGAAAGGATGATGGAGACTATGATTCCCCCACAAGTCGGGATGAGACTCCGGACGAAAAAAAATAAAAAAAGAGAAAGGACAAAAAAAGGGAGAAGGCCCAAAAAAATGAGAGAAAAAGAGAGAAGGGGCAATGTTACTATCCTTTTACCACACTTGTGCTTCAGAGTAGAACCATGTTCTTCATATAGAGAGTCTCTTGAGTTATCACTTTCCTATACTAGTGGGAATTTTCATTATATAACTTGGCTTGTATATTCCGATGATGGGCTTCCTCAAATGCCCGAGGTCTTCATGAGCAAGCAAGTTGGATGCACACCCACTTAGTTTCAGTTTGAGCTTTCATACACTTATAGCTCTACTGCATCCGTTGCATGGCAATCCCTACTCCTCACATTGACATCAATTGATGGGCATCTCCATAGCCCGTTGATTAGCCGCGTCGATGTGAGACTTTCTCCCTTTTTTGTCTTATCCACATAACCCCCATCATCATATTCTATTCCACCCGTAGTGCTATATCCATGGCTTGCGCTCATATATTGCGTGAGGGTTGAAAATGCTGAAGCACATTAAAAAGTATGAACCAATTGCTCGGCTTGTCATCGGGGTTGTGCATGATTTGAATATTTTGTGTGGTGAAGATGGAGCATAGCCAGACTATATGATTTTGTAGGGATAACTTTCTTTGGCCATGTTATTTTGAAAAGACATGATTGCTTTATTAGTAGGCTTGAAGTATTATTGTTTTTTATGTCAAATGATAGACTATTGCTTTGAATCACTCATGTCTTAATATTCATGTCATGATTAGATACATGATCAAGATTATGCTAGGTAGCATTCCACATCACAAATTATCTTTCTTATCATTTACCTACTCGAGGACGAGCATGAATTAAGCTTGGGGATGCTGATACGTCTCCGTCGTATCTATAATTTTTGATTGTTCCATGCCAATATTATACAACTTTCTTATACTTTTGGCAACTTTTTATACTATTTTTGGGACTAACATATTGATCCAGTGCCCAGTGCCAGTTCCTGTTTGTTGCATGTTTTTGGTTTCGCAGAATATCCATATCAAACGGAATCCAAACGGGATAAAAACGGACGGAGAATATTTTTGGAATGTTTGGAGAATTCTGGAAGAAGAATCAACGCGAAACGGTGTCCGAGGTGGGCACGAGGCAGGGGGGCGCGCCCCACCCCCCTGGGCGTGCCCCTGACCCTCGTGGTCCACCCGTAAGGAGGTTGATGCCCTTCTTCGGCCGCAAGAAAGCTATTTTTTTGGTAAAAAATCACGGCCAAGGTTTCAGTCCAATTGGAGTTACGGATCTCCATATATATACGAAACGGTGAAAGGGCGGCAGACGAGAACGCAGAAACAGAGAGAGACAGAGAGACAGATCCAATCTCGGAGGGGCTCTCGCCCCTCCCACACCATGGAGGCCAAGGACCAGAGGGGAAACCCTTCTCCCATCTAGGGAGGAGGTCAAGAAAGAAGAAGACGAAGGGGACCCCTCTCCCCTTCTCTTCCGGTGGCGCCGGAACGCTGCCGTGGCCATCATCATCACCGCAATCTTCACCAACAACTTCACGGCCATCGTCACCAACTCTTCCCCCCTCTATGCAGCGGTGTAACCTCTCTCTTACCCGCTGTAATCTCTACTTAAACATGGTGCTCAACGCTATATATAATTTCCCAATGATGTATGGCTATCCTATGATGTTTGAGTAGATCCGTTTTGTCCTATGGGTTATTTGATGATCAAGATTGGTTTGAGTTGCATGTTTTATTATTGGTGGTGTCCTATGGTGCTCTCCGTGTCGCGCAAGCGTGAGGGATTCCCGCTGTAGGGTTTGCAATATGTTCATGATTTGCTTATGGTGGGGGGCGTGAGTGAACAGAAGCACAGACCCGAGTAAGTAGGTTGTTTGCGTATGGGATAAAGAGGACTTGATGCTTTAATGCTATGGTTGGGTTTTACCTTAATGATATTTAGTAGTTGCGGATGCTTGATAGAGTTCCAATCATAAGTGCATATGATCCAAGTAGAGAAAGTATGTTAGCTTATGCCTCTCCCTCAAATAAAATTGCAATAGTGATTACCGGTCTAGTTATCGATTGCCTAGGGACAAATAACTTTCTCGTAACAAAAAGCTCTCTACTAAAACTAATTTAGTTGTGTCTTTACCTAAACAGCCCCTACTTTTTATTTGCGTGCTCTTTATATTCTTGCAAACCTATCCAAAAACACCTACAAAGTACTTCTAGTTTCATACTTGCTCTAGGTAAAGCGAACGTCAAGCGTGCGTAGAGTTATATCGGTGGTCGATGGAACTTGAGGGAATATTTGTTCTGTCTTTAGCTCCTCGTTGGGTTCGACACTCTTACTTATCAAAAACTGTTGCGATCCCCTATACTTGTGGGTTATCGGGCTGCTACCCTTGAGCCTAAGAGTTCCGACGCCCTCAACCACATTGGAACCAAGGCTCGGGAAGCGCCTCCATGGTGGCATGCAAATCTTTGTGAAGACCAAGAACATACAAGACTAGATGAGAATCAGAAGACGGAGATCCTCAGCGAGATCCTTGCCGAAGATACCCACGAGACCCCCCGCAAGACCCTTGCCAGGGACGCCCACGACGCCGCGGCAAGACCCTTGCCGGAGACATCCGCGGGGCCACAACCAGGGCCACACCTGCCAAGACTCCAACGCCTTTCCCACACAGCCGCCAGCCAACCAACTAGGCGAGCACCTGCGTGGCGACGTGCGGCCTCTAGGCCAACTCAGCAAGCACCTGCGTGGTGGCATGCAAATATTCGTGAAGACTCTGCCACCGCACCAACTCAGCAGCCAGCCAGCCAGCATGGCACTACACGCCTCGTCAGCTCGGACACGCGTCGAAGCCAGGCGAGGCGGCGACAGCTGGGACGAGCTTCCTTGCCGTCCCTGATAAAGCAAGAAGGGCACGTCGGCAGCGCATTAAATGCGTTTCTCCTACTATGCCAGGAGATAGACTCGAGTACTGTACAACTTTCCACCTCCAGTGTGCCACTGTGGCATCCCCTTTGGACTATAAAAGGAGGCCCGCGGCATATTGAGATAGGTTCGGACTTTTTAGACCCTGCATGCTTTGTAGCTTGTCCAAGAACACCAGATAAACATAAACCAGCAGGAGTAGGGTATTACGCATCACTTGCGGCCCAAACTTAGATAATCCCCCTGCGTTGATCTTTCAAACCCGCTATCGGTGTCAAAACCGGCGGATCTCGGGTAGGGGGTCCCAAACTGTGCGTCTAGGCGGATGGTAACAGGAGACAAGGGACACAATGTTTTACCCAGGTTCGGGCCCTCTCGATGGAGGTAAAACCCTACGTCCTGCTTGATTAATATTGATGATATGGGTAGTACAAGAGTAGATCTACCACGAGATCAAGGAGGTTAAACCCTAGAAGCTAGCCTATGGTATGATTGTTGTATGTTGGGGTTCTGTCCTATTGACTAAAACCCTCCGGTTTATATAGACACCGGAGAGGGTTAGGGTTACACAAAGTCGGTTACAATGGTAGGAGATCTGAATATCCGCATCGCCAAGCTTGCCTTCCATGCCAAGGAAAGTCCCATCCGGACACGGGACGAAGTCTTCAATCTTGTATCTTCATAGTCCAGGAGTCCGGTTGAAGGTATAGTCCGGCTACCCGGACACCCCCTAATCCAGGACTCCCTCAGTAGCCCCTGAACCAGGCTTCAATGACGACGAGTCCAACGCGCAGATTGTCTTCGGCATTGCAAGGCGGGTTCCTCCTCCAAATTCTTCATAGAAGTTTGTAAACAACAAGGGTATTGTCCGGCTCTGCAAAATAAGTTTCCACATATTGCCATAGAGAGAATAATATTAACACAAATCTAATCTGCTGACGTATTCCGTAGCGTGACATCACAGTACGGCTAAGCCTTTATCCGAATCGTTTTTACTTCCCCACCTCAGCGCATTTCGCGAGGCGGTTTCCTTGGCACGTCTTGTCAAAGCAGAGATCGTGTCCCCCATTTACGGGATTCTCATCAATACGGACGTGGGTAACTCAACCGCGCCATTTATCACGGCGCTTGGGAGATAAGCGAGTTTTACCAGGCTGGTGGGGACGCATAGCCGCATCCGCCCATATAAGGGGATAAGGATCCACCTTTTTACCTACACCTTCTTCCTCCTCTGCCTATCCATCTTCCGTGCACCCGAGCTCCAGCGCCCAAGTCCGCACTTCCCACCTCAACCTTCTCCAGCAATGCCCGGAGCGGGAGGCAAGTGGATGGTCTCCTCCGTAACGGAGGGCCATGTCAAAAAGCTAAGGAAGGCCGGATACTTGTCCAACGACATCGCGCATCGGCTTTCCGAAAAGGGGCAGCTTCTCCCCACCCCAAGGCCCCATGAGAGGGTTGTATTCCTTCCCCATTTCCTCCGCAGACTGAGTTTTCCTCTCCACCCAATTGTCCGGGGGCTCATGTTCTACTATGGCCTAGATTTCCACGATCTGGCCCCGAACTTCGTCCTCAACATCTCGGTGTTTATCATCGTGTGTGAGGCTTTCCTCCGTATCTGCCCCCATTTCGGCCTTTGGCTCAAGACCTTCAACGTCAAGCCGAAGGTGGTGCGCGGCAACCAGGCGGAGTGCGGAGGCACCATGGCGGGCAAGATAGCAACCGTCCTATGGCTTGAGGGCTCCTTTGTGGAGACCCTGAATGGGTGGCAATCGGGGTGGTTTTACATCACCGAGCCGCGCGACCCTGATTGGGTCGCAGCCCCCGAGTTCCAATCCGGACCCCCTACGCGGCTCACGTCCTGGAAAGAGACGGGCCTGTCATGGGGCAACGAGGAAGAGGTGACCGGACTACAAACATGCATCCAATCCCTGGTGAACAAGCGGCTTAAGCTTGTCAATATAGTCCAGGTTATGCTCATCCGCCGGATCCTCCCGTGTCAACAACGGGCCTTCAATCTGTGGGAGTTCGACCCGGCGCAGCACCCAACCCTGAGTAGGCTCTTCGACACAACGTACGAAGACGCCTGGAAGGTGCTATTCAAAGGCGCCGAGGCTCCCGCATCTGCATCCGAGGATCGCGGATTCAGCACACAACGTCCAGCTAGTGCGGTGAGTTATCTTTACCTTTTACAGGGCGTTTGTTTCTCATAGTTTGACTCTATGCGGGATCTAAACTCCCTTACCTTTGACAGGACTGGCAGGCGAAGTCCGGACAGGTCAACTGTCCGTCTCCTTTGCCCGAAGACCCAGCAGATGCTCGTTTATCGAAGCTGCTGGCTCCGGCACCTTATGTGGTGTCGGAGAAGAAGGCCAAGAAGAAGGCCACGGGGACTCGAAAGGGTTCCTGGCGTATGGTGGTGTCGGACTCATCGTCCAACGACTCCGAGACGCACTCCTCCCGTGAAGACGACTGTCGGTGTCAAAACCGGCGGATCTCGGGTAGGGGGTCCCGAACTGTGCATCAAGGTCAGATGGTAACAGGAGACAAGGGACACTTTATTTTACCCAGGTTCGGGCCCTCTCGGCGGAGGTAAAACCCTACTCCTGCTGGATTAATATTGATGATATGGGTAGTACAAGAGTGGATCTACCACGAGATCAAGGAGGCTAAACCCTAGAAGCTAGCCTATGGTATGATTGTGTATGATGATGGTTGTCCTACGGACTACAACCCTCCGGTTTATATAGACACCGGATAGGGTTAGGGTTACACAGAGTCGGTTACAATGGTAGGAGATCTCGAATATCCGCACGCCTAGCTTGCCTTCCACGCCAAGAAAAGATCCTTCCGGACACGGGACGAAGTCTTCAATCTTGTATCTTCATAGTCCTAGAGTCTGGCTGAAGGTATAGTCTGACTATCCGAACACCCCCTAATCCAGGACTCCCTCAGTAGCCCCTGAACCAGGCTTCAATGACGACGAGTCCGGCGCGCAGATTGTCTTCGGCATTGCAAGGCGGGTTCCTCCTCCAAGTTCTTCAAGAAGATTATAAACACCAAAAAAATAGTGTCCGGCTCTGCAAAATAAGTTTCCACATATTGCCATATAGAGAATAATATTAACACAAATCAAATCTGCTGACGTATCCCGCAGTGCGTCATAACACTGCGACCAAGCCTTCTATATAAGTTGCTTTCATTGTTCCACCTCAGCTCGTTTAGCGAGGCGGTTTCCTTGGCACGTCTTGTCAAAGCAGAGATCATGTGCCCCTTTTAACGGGATTCTCATTAATACAGACGTGGGTAACCCAACCATGCCATTTACCACGGCGTTTGGGAGGCAAGTGAGTTTTATTAGGTAGGTGGGGACGCCTAACCGTCCCTGCTTATATAAAGGGATAATGATTCACCTTTTTAACCTACGCCTTCTTCCTCCTTTGCCAATCCATCTCTTGCGAACTCAAGCTCCAGCGCCCAAGTCCGCTCTTCCTTCCTCAACCTTCTCCAACAATGTCCGGAGCGGGAGGCAAGTGGATGGTCTCCTCCGTTACGGAGGCTCAAGTAAAAAGGTTAAGGAAAGCCGGATACTTGTCCAAGGACATCCCACATCGGCTTCCTGAGAAGGGGCAGCTTCTTCCTACCCCAAGGCCCCATGAGAGGGTAGTTTTTCTTCCCCACTTCCTCCGCGGACTGGGCTTTCCACTTCACCCATTTGTCCGGGGGCTCATGTTCTACTATGGCCTGGATTTCCACGATCTGGCCCCGAACTTTGTTCTCAACATCTCGGCGTTTATCGTCGTGTGTGAGGCCTTTCTCCGCGTCCGCCCCCACTTCGGCCTCTGGCTCAAGACCTTCAACGTCAAGCCCAAGGTGGTGTCCAGCACCCAGGCGGAGTGCGGAGGCGCTATGGTTGGCAAGATAGCCAACGTCCTCTGGTTCGATGGCTCCCTCGTGGAGTCCCTAAAGGGGTGGCAGGCCGGGTGGTTTTACATCACCGAGCCCCGCAATCCGAAATGGGTCGCGGCCCCCGAGTTCAGATCCGGACCCCCCACGCGGCTCATGTCCTGGAAAGAGACAGGCCTGTCGTGGGGCAACGAGGAAGAAGTGACTAGGTTGCAAACGTGCATCCAGTCCCTGGTGAGCAAGCCAATCCGGCTTGTCAATATAGTCCAGGTCATGCTCGTTCGCCTGATCCTCCCGTGCCAAGAACGGGATTTTACTTTGTGGGAATTCGACCCGACGCAGCACCAAACCCTCAGTAGGCTCTTCGACACGACGTATGAAGACGTCTGGAAGGTGCTGATCAAAGGCGTCGAGTCCCCCACATCCGCCTCCGAGGATCGCGGATACAGCTCGCAGCGTAATGCTAGCGAGGTAAGTTATCTATACCTTTGACAAATTCGTTTAGCTCTTCTTCATAGATTAACTCTATGCGGGATCTAAACTCCCTTTACCTTTGACAGGCTTGGAAGGAGGTATCCGGACCAATTAACTGTCCGGCTCCTCTGCCCGAAGACCCGGCCCCAGCTCTCTTGGTGAAGCTGATGGCTCCGACACCTTACGTGGTGCCGGAGAGGAAGGCCAAGAAGAAGAAAACCACCGGGACTCGAAAAAGTTCCCGGAACATGGTGGTGTCCGACTCGTCATCTGACGAGTCCGCAACTCTCTCCTCTCGTGAAAACGAGGAGGAGGAACAAGGAAGCTCTCCCCCCCAGTGAGGGGAGCAAAGAGGAAGAAGGCCGCCCCAACAGGGGAGGCCGAGGGGTCGAGGAAAAGGAAAACCCCTCCGCCGGACTACTCCCACGACGCCGAAGAGGGCGGAGAGGAGTGGCTGGACCGAACCAAGCGTCCGGCGACATCATAAGTGTTTACATACCAGAGCGACTCATGATATTCTTTTAATGCGCGGCTTTCCCTAATATCGAACGTAATTTATGCAGCCCGCCCCAGGCCGGACTCGACGATTCGTCGAGCGGCTCCCTGGATTCATCGGACGTGAACTCTGTTCCGCCCGCGGTCTCCCCCTGCGGGGCGGACGCCGCCGAAGTGGCGCCACGCCAAGCGTCGCGGCAGGAGGAGATGGTCCTGGAGGAGCCACAAGGCAATCCTCCGGACCCCAGGAGTAAAGGGGATGAAACCCCCCAGGGCTCCAAGTCCGGCTTTGTGCCGGACACCGTGCCGGACTCGACAGTCCCGGTCCGCGGTGGGCGAACTCCTTCTAAGAGGAGTAAGCTGTCTGAGCCGGCGGCCTCCGTCCAACCGGAGGCGCCGGACAATCTGCTGGAGGTGCTTAAGGGCGCCGCCATCGATGAGGAGCACCGTACTGTTATGAGTACGGTGATCCAAAGGATTCAGTCCGCCAAGAGCGGACTGAATGAAGCTGGCGCTAGCCTTCTAACAGGCTTCGAGGTAAGTAAAAATATGTCAAATTATTTACCGCATAGACAGTAGCCCCTGATGCTCTGTTCAGTGTTCGGAAAGAAAAGCCGGATAGAGGATCTAGTAATTTTCGCAGGAGTCTAACAAAAAAGGTCAAATATGCGTATGCAGGCTTCACTGCTTGTAACGCCCTCGATGCGGCTATATCTCCCACGTGTCGAAGCACGACTTAGAGGCATAACCGCATTGAAAGCAATGTCGCAAGTGAGGTAATCTTCACACAACCCATGTAATACATAAGGGAAAGAGATACATAGTTGGCTTACAATCGCCACTTCACACAATACATGAGTAAAACAATACATCATTCAGATACAAACAAGGTACGACTATGGAACCAAAATAAAAGAAGAACCCCAAAAGCGACAAAGGTCCCCGATCGACCCCAACTGGGCTCCACTACTGATCGACTAGACGAAACAACATAAAGGATAAGATCTTCATCGAGCTCCTCCTTGAGCCTGGGTGCGTCACCTGCACGGTTTCATCGGCACCTGCAAACTGGTTTTGGAAGTATCTGTGAGTCACGTGGACTCAGCAATCTCACACCCGCGAGATCAAGACTATTTAAGCTTAAAGGTAGGACAGGGTAGTGAGGTGGAGCTGCAGCAAGCGACTAGCATATCTGATGTCTAACATACGCAAATGAGAGCGAGAAGAGAAGGCAAAAGCACGGTCAAACAACTATGATCAAGAAGTGATCCTGAAACTACTTACGTCAAGCATAACTCCAACACCGTGTTCACTTCCCGGACGCCGCCGAAAAGAGACCATCACGGTTACACACGCGGTTGGTGTATTTTAGGCAAGATCAACTTCGGGTTTTCTACAACCGGACATTAACAAATTCCCATCTGCCACATAACCGCGGGCACGGCTTTCGAAAGTTCAAACCCTGCAGGGGTGTCCCAACTTAGCCCATGATAAGCTCTCGCGATCAACGAAGGATATTCCTTCTCCCCGGGAAGACCCGATCAGTCTAGGAATCCCGGCTACAAGACATTTCGACAGTAATAAAACAAGTCCAGCAAAGCCGGCCGATTGTGCCGACAAATCCTGATAGGAGCTGCACATATCTCGGTCTCAGGGCACATCCGGATGAACACTCCGTACAGCTAAAACCAAGTCTCGAGTTGCCCCGAGGTGGCGCTGCAAAGGGCTGTAGTTCGGACCAACACTTAGACAAGCATTGGCCCGGGGGGCTGAAATAAAGATGACCCTCGGGCTGGCCGACCCAAGGGAAAGGGATAGGTGGTAGGCAGATGGTAAAACCAATGTTGGGCCTTGCTGGAAAAGTCTTTTTCAAAGCGAGCTGTGAAGGGGGTCCCATAAATCACCCGACCGCGTTAGGGACGCAAAATCCGGGAACATAACACCGATATGACGGAAACTAGGGCGGCAAGAGTGGAACAAAACACCAGGCATAAGGCCGAGCCTTCCACCCTTTACCAAGTATATAGATGCATTAATTAAATAAGATATATTGTGATATCCCAACAAGTAAACATGTTCCAACAAGGGACAACATCTCCATGTTCCAACAAGGAACAAACTTCATCTTCACCTGCAACTAACAACGCTATAAGAGGGGCTGAGCAAAGCGGTAACATAGCCAAACAACGGTTTGCTAGGACAAGGTGGGTTAGAGGCTTGGTTTGATAATACGGGAGGCATGATAAGCAAGTGGTAGGTATCCAGCATAGGCATAGCAAAAGAGCGAGCAACTAGCAAGCAAAGATAGAAGTGATTTCAAGGGTATGGTCATCTTGCCTGAAATCCCGCTAGGAAGAAGAACGAGTCCATGAAGAAGACAAATGGACGTAGTCGAACGAATCCTCACAAACATGACGTTATCGGAACCAACCCGAAGAAGCAACACCAGAAAAGAGCAAACAACATGGTAAACAACCACCACATAAGCATGGCATGATGCACAACCAAGTATGATGCATGTCCGGTTTAATGAAGCATGTCATGGCAAAAGTGCAACAAGCAACGCTACAAATTAAGTGGAGCTCAATATGCAACGAGTTGCATATTGACGAAACACCACAACAATCATTTAGTTCGATCTTGTTTATGTACCCAACAATATTAAATGTTGATTAACATGGCAAGGGGTGAAGCACAACGAAACTACCTATCTAGGCAATTTAAATGAGGCCGGAACAACAAACAACAAGTCCGGAAAAACCTCATGAGCATATATTAGATTTGGTACTGTTCTGCCCTAAACACAATTTTAATATTGTTAAACAGCAAAATGAAGTGCAACATGTTAATCTACGCATTTTTCTACCCCATTTACATATGAAGTTTATTAAAATCGGAGCTATGGTTATTTAGTTATGAAATAAATCATTTTAGCATGGCATTTAAGCAAAATTAAACAAACAGCATTTTAAACATTTTAACATGGGATGAAAGTGGCATATAATTAATCTACACAAAATTCTAAGCAATTTACATGTTTAAATCATTTTAATCCGATGCACGGTTAATGAGTTATTGTATGCATGATGCTTAGGGGTTTTTCTACAAAACAGTAAAACACTGGATAATTAGGAAATTCGCAGAAGGAAAAAAAACAGGAGCTGGGCCGAATCTGAGATCTGGCCAAGGGAGTGGGGAAGCTGCTCACATCGGGCCTTGAGGCCGGGAGGCTGGGACGCTGGCTGGTTGGATCGAACGAGAGGAGGGGGCGCGGTCAACGCAGGGCGGCTGGATCGAGCACACGCTCGTTGCAGCGCGGTGCAGCGGCAGGAAACAGGGGCAACGACGGTGGCTTGGCGCTGGCATGAGGAGGCTCGGGAGGAGGCGCCTGGTCATCAGCTGGGGCGAAGGCCTCGAGGACGGGCTCTGGGATCGATCTCCTGGAACAAGAAACGGCGGGTCAGGAGCATCAGGTGCAGAGCGAGAGAGAGGGAAGGGAAGGAGGCACGATCAACGGCGCTGCTGGCTCGGGCGTGCGCTCGTCGGAGGGAGCTCGGCGAGGAACGGGCAGCGGACGGCGGGAACGGGGCCGCGGCCAACCGGGATGGAGGCTCTGGGACGGCATGGGGCGACCCGGTGGTGGACATCCATGGCCGGCGGCGACATGGATGGAGGTGACAGCACTGCTGGATGGCTCGGGCTCCTGGCGCCTTGGTCGTCAGGGTCCTGCAAGAGAGAGATGTGAGGTCGGGAGAAGGAAGGAAGAGAAGGAGGGACCGAGGGAGAGGGCGTGGGGTCGGCCTGGGGCTGCTGCTGCGGCCGGCTCGAGGAGAGCTGCTGGTCTCAGGCGCGTGAGGAGGGGTGGATCGGGAAGGAGGCTGGCGATTGGCTCGGTGGGGAATGGGAGGATCCCGAGGTGGATGCGGGAGAGAGTGGCGGCGGCGGCTAGGAGGATCCCTAGAAATTAGGGATTGGGTCTAGGTTTAGACTAGTATATATAGTGGGTAGGTTAGGCTAGGGGCTATCCGGTCCGTCCGATTATAATCGGGCGATCGTAAAAGAGTAGCTTAGAAAGTCCACTTAATAAAATGGAGATATTTTGTAGATGTTAGGGGATGATCCGGACACAACGGTAGCGACAGTCCGGTTCGGGTCCGGGACAACTTTCGGACGCACGCGCAAGGAGGTCCGCGGGCTGACGAGAGAGGTTAGGTTGGACCTGGCGGTTGTGAGCGGACTGTGCAGGAGCTTAGGGCTGAGAGAAGACAAGAGAGAGACCCGGCGACAGTTTCCGGAGACCGAAACGTCCGACGATTTGACCGACTATATTGTCGCTATAGTTAACGGTTGGGGCGTCAAACGAACTCCGAACGCGATGAAACTTGGCAGGCGGTCTACTAACAACAAAACAACACCGCACGCCAACTTTCATCCCATTCCGAGAACATTTTCCGGCCACTTATAAAATATTATTTCGGACATGCCGCGGGCGCGTGCAAGTGTGGTTGGTCTCAGAACGGACAAGGGAGAGAACTCGGAGAACCCGGACGGATGCAAGTTTCGAAAACATGAAGATGCAATGCGGATGATGACATGGCAAGATGCGACACGCAAGCAAATTACAAAGCAACAACAGCGAATAACGGGAGGACAACTGGCACATCGGTCTCGGGGCGTTACAACACTCCACCACTACGAGAGGATCTCGTCCCGAGACCTAGAATGGCATCGGAGGGGAAAACAGAAGAGAAAGAGGTAAAACAAAGTTGCTTCTTTGACAAACGACTGAAACCAATGAACCTTGAGAGGTTAAACAAAATGAAATAACGAAAACAACGAAGACGAACAAAATTGAAAACACTCCGTTCGACAAGGAACAAGGAACACGGCGAAAAAGATGAGCTTAAATGACATGAGTGACATTGAAGCCACTCCGGCCAAAACGAAATAGAGAAGGAATCAGAATGATATAATTTGACAGCACTTTGGTAGAAAAGAGAAGAAAACTTGATAAGATGAGACGATATTGAAGAGATGATACAACACTCCGGTTGAGAAGCGATGCAAGACTAGATAAGATGAGAGAGCTCGAATGAAAACACGACACTCCGGTTAAATGGATAAGCACGAAAAGAACACGATCTTCACAATTCGAGATGATGAGCGAAGAGAGCAACATCACATTGCCTCCGGAAGAGAGAATAGAAGATAGATCGTTGGGATAAAAGGACAAAGAAGAAAATGACAACTTCTACCACAATTGAATTTGGAAAGCATCATTACAAGAAGGTTAGAACGGATTTGTTGGGAAAACCAACAACGAAAAGAATAAGCTTGATATGGTCTTAAGGAATGCATCTCAAATTATGAGGTGACAACCTGCCACTCACGGGGAAAGAATTGGATTGATAAGAACAAGGAGACGAGAAAGCTATATCACCGGGAGGATAAAAGAAGAACTTGGGTCATTAATAAGCACCATAATAGCCCCAATCCTTAGGGAAAGCTTTAAGTGAAGTATAAACCCAAGATAACTCCAAAGAAGAGCTTGATGGATTTAAACTATCTCATTCTTAACAACATGTGAATCATGAGACATGAACTCAAATTATCAAAAATGACATAATACCACCTCGAATGATGGTTGGAAGAATTGCGCTTTAAAATGCCAGATAAAGAATATTTAGCTCCTCTGAGAAGAATCTCGATGAACACTTCGAGAAGGAATTAAATCCTTTGTGAATCATCATGTAGCCTCCATGAAGAACTCCGGTAATAAAAGGATGATAAAAGAAAGATAAGTTGAAAACATAAGGTGAAGCCTTGCAATGATTTAGATGGAGCTTCACGACGATATGACCGCGAGAACCTGGAACCCCGGAAAAGAAAAGATGAAGCATCTCGGACCGAGAATGATATCATGAACAACTCTGGAATAAGGAATTAAATCACCTTGAGGAAAACAAGAATAAGATTTATTGTATGTTTATCCTTCACCAATTTAGATTGATGACAAGCAACGGATTTGGCATACTACTTATTCTCGTAGGAAGGATTAAGATAGATATGGCGCAAAATTTGAGAAGATCTTCAACGGACCACCAGTAGGATTTAGAAAGAATGAATGAATTTATATGATAATTAATGAAGAGTTCTTTTGAACGAACCACCGTAAGAATTGAAAAAGAACGGAGAAAAGATAAAGAAACACCGGGAAGAATTAGAAAAATGAACGAAGATACTTGAGAGAATTAAGATACATGAGAACAAAGAGATCATGAACTGATTAGAGGATATTTGAACGATGCACCGGTAAGATTTGGAGAACAAGAGCTGAAAGCTGAAAATGAATAATTCTGAGATGATGGGCTCCGGAGAATCAAACTGAAAAGACTTCTGAAATGCTCCGGATGGGTGAAAAGAATTCTCACAATCGAAAACAATTATGAAAGGAAGGCATCAAGCTAGAACCAAGAATCTTGAAGAGAATGGAGCAAGAATTAAGAGAAACTCTTCTTCAGTCTTCAACTATTGAGAATGATGATGAGAAACACCACCATGAATTGTTGAGATACTCCGGTATGAAAATTAGAAATGTTGAAGCAACGATGAAAATAATTTGAAAGATCTTGGAGAAAGACATATGACTGATGGAATACATTCTTACGTCAAACTTTTAAATGAATTTGAGAATAGCTCCGGGAAAATTAGAAGAGTCAGGTAAGATCCTGGGAAAAGACCTGTGGGTTATGGCCCACTTAAAAGAAACACCGTTGAAAAGATTGCTTGAAAGGGATATTGCACCGGTTGAATTAAATGGCTTGAATGAGATAGCATCCTCAAAAGAACTTGAGTGAATTGAGAATGGAAACTTGAATCTTCTGAGATATCTTCATCACTCCGGAACAATTGAATAGCGAGAAGTGGATGATTAAGAGATGCACCGGTACGAGAAAACATTTGAAACGAGGAAAAGGTATGATCGACACCGAAAGCTTGAATTGAATCCACCGGAGAAGAAAATTAGAATGGAACAATGATAAAGTTGAAGCTTCCTTAGCGTCTTCATGAGAAATCACCGGATAAAAACATTGAAATAAAAGAATGGAGAGACTTCCCATCAATAAAAGGATACTTGATTAAGAAATCTGAGTCCTTGTAGAAAAGGGGTGGGAGGGTGGGAAAACAAAGGCAACTTGGGACGGATGGAACACACACCGTTGAGAAAAAGCTTAGAATTGATCTTGCGAATGTTGGAATGATCGGATTTACTTGAAGAGAGACACACTGATTGAAAAGGATTGCAAAGATAACCTCAGTGATCAAGAAGGATTAGTATTCACATAGAAATATGAGAACACCGTTTAGGAAAGGTATGGATTCAACATTTGACTTCGAAGCAACTCGACTATCACAAAACAAAACAAAAACAAAGGATTTGGCTTGTAGAATAAGCCGGAAACAAACATATGATAG
Organism: Aegilops umbellulata; assembly: GCA_032464435.1. Taxonomy (NCBI): domain Eukaryota; kingdom Viridiplantae; phylum Streptophyta; class Magnoliopsida; order Poales; family Poaceae; genus Aegilops; species Aegilops umbellulata. The sequence goes on along the minus strand of CP136054.1, from coordinate 162,427,325 downwards.
ATCCCATATCGTATCATGTGTCTGTTGGAAAGATATCCTACGAGATACTTGAATTCCCACTTATAAACTCCCGAAACTTTCTGGTTATGCAATCATGTGTTGGGGATACAGGGGACACAAAAATATATCACCCAAACTAACAATACCTAGATCCAGCTATATCCATCCTTCAACACATAACCAAGAAACCTTCGGAAATCGTCTACCTCAACCTTAGAAAAGCATCCGCTATACGAGTTATGGCAATACTCCCGCACTCGCCTCAGTACTGGGCTATCAGGGTTATCTCACCAACAACTGTACAAAAGAGATTTTCGATGTCGGCGTACTAAACTCAGGTATTCCAGAACTGCAACGATAAAATTATGACGACAACACCTCGGAGCTCAACTCCCCGGGACACCTCCACTAAACCCCTGCTGACAGGAGGCACCAAGACAATGTTGTCATCACAAAACCATCGGAACGATTCTAAGATACCCGCGTGATCCTAATTTTTTTAGTGAAATTTGAGAAGAGAAGAGTCAAAACTCTACGTCAGGATGCCTTACCAGAGCGATGAGGAGACTGGGGAGTAAAAATAATTCCTAAACTCTCCGATATATAATTCCTAAATGACTCAAAACATTTTTCTAGACACAACTCGGCCGCTAAACACGATCAAGCAGAGGGGGCTCCTAAGTCGGGGAAGGCTCTGATACCAACTTGTAACGCCCTCGATGCGACTATATCTCCCACGTGTCGAAGCACGACTTAGAGGCATAACCACATTGAAAGCAATGTCGCAAGTGAGGTAATCTTCACACAACCCATGTAATACATAAGGGAAAGAGATACATAGTTGGCTTACAATCGCCACTTCACAATACATGAGTAAAACAATACATCATTCAGATACAAACAAGGTCCGACTACGGAACCAAAATAAAAGAAGAACCCCAAAAGCGACAAAGGTCCCCGATCAACCCCAACTAGGCTCCACTACTGATCGACTAGATGAAACAACATAAAGGATAAGATCTTCATCGAGCTCCTCCTTGAGCCTGGGTGCGTCAGCTGCACGGTTTCATCAGCACCTGCAAACTGGTTTTGGAAGTATCTCTGAGTCACGGGGACTCAGCAATCTCACACCCGTGAGATCAAGACTATTTAAGCTTAAAGGTAGGACAGGGTAGTGAGGTGGAGCTGCAGCAAGCGACTAGCATATCTGATGTCTAACATACGCAAATGAGAGCGAGAAGAGAAGGCAAAAGCACGGTCAAACAACTATGATCAAGAAGTGATCCTGAAACTACTTACGTCAAGCATAACTCCAACACCGTGTTCACTTCCCGGACGCCGCCGAAAAGAGACCATCACGGTTACACACGCGGTTGGTGTATTTTAGGTAAGATCAACTTCGGGTTTTCTACAACCGGACATTAACAAATTCCCATCTGCCACATAACCGCGGGCACGGCTTTCGAAAGTTCAAACCCTGCAGGGGTGTCCCAACTTAGCCCATGATAAGCTCTCGCGATCAACGAAGGATATTCCTTCTCCCCGGGAAGACCCGATCAGTCTAGGAATCCCGGCTACAAGACATTTCGACAGTAATAAAACAAGTCCAGCAAAGCCGGCCGATTGTGCCGACAAATCCTGATAGGAGCTGCACATATCTCGGTCTCAGGGCACATCCGGATGAACACTCCGTACAGCTAAAACCAAGTCTCGAGTTGCCCCGAGGTGGCGCTGCAAAGGGCTGTAGTTCGGACCAACACTTAGACAAGCATTGGCCCGGGGGGCTGAAATAAAGATGACCCTCGGGCTGGCCGACCCAAGGGAAAGGGATAGGTGGTAGGCAGATGGTAAAACCAATGTTGGGCCTTGCTGGAAAAGTCTTATTCAAAGCGAGTTGTCAAGGGGGTCCCATAAATCACCCGACCGCGTTAGGGACGCAAAATCCGGGAACATAACACCGATATGACGGAAACTAGGGCGGCAAGAGTGGAACAAAACACCAGGCATAAGGCCGAGCCTTCCACCCTTTACCAAGTATATAGATGCATTAATTAAATAAGATATATTGTGATATCCCAACAAGTAAACATGTTCCAACAAGGAACAACATCTCCATGTTCCAACAAGGAACAAACTTCATCTTCACCTGCAACTAACAACGCTATAAGAGGGGCTGAGCAAAGCGGTAACATAGCCAAACAACGGTTTGCTAGGACAAGGTGGGTTAGAGGCTTGGTTTGATAATACGGGAGGCATGATAAGCAAGTGGTAGGTATCCAGCATAGGCATAGCAAAAGAGCGAGCAACTAGCAAGCAAAGATAGAAGTGATTTCGAGGGTATGGTCATCTTGCCTGAAATCCCGCTAGGAAGAAGAACGAGTCCATGAAGAAGACAAACAGACGTAGTCGAACGAATCCTCACAAACATGACGTTATCGGAACCAACCCAAAGAAGCAACACCGGAAAAGAGCAAACAACATGGTAAACAACCACCACATAAGCATGGCATGATGCACAACCAAGTATGATGCATGTCCGGATTAATGAAGCATGTCATGGCAAAAGTGCAACAAGCAACGCTACAAATTAAGTGGAGCTCAATATGTAACGAGTTGCATATTGACGAAACACCACAACAATTATTTAGTTCGATCTTGTTTATGTACCCAACAATATTAAATGTTGATTAACATGGCAAGGGGTGAAGCACAACGAAACTACCTATCTAGGCAATTTAAACGAGGCCGGAACAACAAACAACAAGTCCGGAAAAACCTCATGAGCATATATTATATTTGGTACTGTTCTGCCCTAAACACAATTTTAAGATTGTTAAACAGCAAAATGAAGTGCAACATGTTAACCTACGCATTTTTCTACCCCATTTACTTATGAAGTTTATTAAAATCGGAGCTACGGTTATTTAGTTATGAAATAAATCATTTTAGCATGGCATTTAAGCAAAATTAAACAAACAACATTTTAAACATTTTAACATGGGATGAAAGTGGCATATAATTAATCTACACAAAATTCTAAGCAATTTACATGTTTAAATCATTTTAATCCGATGCACGGTTAATGAGTTATTGTATGCATGATGCTTAGGGGTTTTTCTGCAAAATAGTAAAACACTGGATAATTAGGAAATTCGCAGAAGGAAAAAAAACAGGAGCTGGGCCGAATGTGAGATCTGGCCAAGGGAGTGGGGAAGCTGCTCACATCGGGCCTTGAGGCCGGGAGGCTGGGACGCTGGCTGGTTGGATCGAACGAGAGGAGGGGGCGCGGTCAACGCAGGGCGGCTGGATCGAGCACACGCTCGTTGCAGCGCGGTGCAGCGGCAGGAAACAGGGGCAACGGCGGCGGCTTGGCGCTGGCGTGAGGAGGCCTGGGAGGAGGCGCCTGGTCATCAGCTGGGGCGACGGCCTCAAGGACGGGCTCTGGGATCAATCTCCTGGAACAAGAGACGGCGAGTCAGGAGCATCAGGTGCAGAGCGAGAGAGAGGGAAGGGAAGGAGGCGCGGTCAACGGCGCTGCTGGCTCGGGCGTGTGCTCGTAGGAGGGAGCTCGGCGAGGAACGGGCAGCGGACGGCGGGAACGGGGCCGCGGCCAACCGGGATGGAGGCTCTGGGACGGCACGGGGCGACCCGGTGGTGGACATCCATGGCCGGCGGCGCCATGGATGGAGGTGACGGCGCTGCTGGATGGCTCGGGCTCCTGGCGCCTTGGTCGTCAGGGTCCTGCGAGAGAGAGAGATGTGAGGTCGGGAGAAGGAAGGAAGAGAAGGAGGGACCGAGGGAGAGGGCGCGGGGTCGGCCTGGGGCTGCTGCTGCGGCCGGCTCGAGGAGAGCTGCTGGTCTCAGGCGCGTGAGGAGGGGTGGATCGGGAAGGAGGCTGGCGATTGGTTCGGTGGGGAATGGGAGGATCCCGAGGTGGATGCGGGAGAGAGTGGCGGCGGCGGCTAGGAGGATCCCAAGAAATTAGGGATTTGGTCTAGGTTTAGACTAGTATATATAGTGGGTAGGTTAGGCTAGGGGCTATCCGGTCCGTCCGATTATAATCGGGCGATCGTAAAAGAGTAGCTTAGAAAGTCCACTTAATAAAATGGAGATATTTTGTAGACGTTAGGGGATGATCCGGACACAACGGTAGCGACAGTCCGGTTCGGGTCCGGGACAACTTGCGGATGCGCGCGCAAGGAGGTCCGCGGGCTGACGAGAGAGGTTAGGTTGGACCTGGCGGTTGTCAGCAGACTGTGCAGGAGCTTAGGGCTGAGAGAAGAGAAGAGAGAGACCCGGCGACAGTTTCCGGAGACCGAAAACGTCCGACGATTTGACCGACTATATTGTCGCTATAGTTAATGGTTGGGGCGTCAAACGGACTCCGAACGCGATGAAACTTGGCAGGCGGTCTACTAACAACAAAAAAACACCGCACACCAACTTTCATCCCATTCCGAGAACATTTTCCGGCCACTTATAAAATACTATTTCGGACATGCCGCGGGCGCGTGCAAGTGTGGTTAGTCTCAGAACGGACAAGGGAGAGAACTCGGAGAACCCGGACAGATGCAAGTTTCGAAAACATGAAGATGCAATGCGGATGATGACATGGCAAGATGCGACACGCAAGCAAATGACAAAGCAACAACAGCGAATAACGGGAGGACAACTGGCACATCGGTCTCGGGGCGTTACACTGCTGTCCACCGCCGCACTGACTACGCAGGTGGATGTCCTTAAAAAGGACCTCGGGCGGACCGAGCAAGAGCTCGGCCTTGCCAAACGGCAGCTCGAGGAGAAGGAAGGTAAGAAATAACTAAAAAAATAAAAATAAAAAAAAGGTGCCTATAGAGAGGCTTGATTGCAGAAAGAAATAACAGGATTGTACTGCTTATTGTAGGGGCCGCAACCGAGGTGGCAACCCTGAAGCAGGCGCTGGCAGAGGCCGAAAAGAAAACGTCCAAGGAGTGCGCCGAGCGAGAAAGGCTTGGGGTTCAGGTCGACGAGGTGTAGCAAGAGCTGCAAGCTCTCATGACAAAACATGAGGGTTTGGAGCTTGAGTCAAAAACGCAAGCATCCGAGCTCGCGTCGGCCGTCGAGACCGCCAAGAGTGCCAAGGCTGAAGCCCAAAAGGCCCTACAAGAGTTGGAGGAGGTGAAAAAGATAGCAACAGGTAAGGCATTCTCAATGCAAAGTAGGAATATAAAAGTAAACTACCTATTACTTACCCGAATCCGGAGTTCTCTAGGGGCGTTCGCCGATCTTCCCCGTAGCGTATCCGACGCCGCCGCGTTCTACCGAGCTGAAGAGGGCAGCTAGACGGAGAGTGTGTTCTGGTCTCAGTATTCTGAGGCCGGACACCCTGTGCCCTTAAGCGATCAGCTGAAACAGCTGGTCGAGCTCCACAAGGCGGCCGAACATGCCATGAAGGGCTTACTAGTTCGGCTGTGGCCTGGAGAGGCCCTGCCTGGGAGCTATTTCGGGCTGGTGCGGCGGCTGGTGGAGGCCTGTCCACGGCTTGAGGTCATCAAGCGCTCCGTCTGCATTGAAGGTGCCCGGAGGGCCCTTGCCCGTGTAAGGGTACACTAGGGTAAGCTGGACGGAGAGAAGCTGGTGAAGGACGGGCCGCCGCAGGGGAAGGAGCATCGCAAGCCCGAGAACTACTACAAGGAAGTTCTTGCCGGAGCCTGCCTTGTCGCGAATGAATGTACTAAATGTAATGCCCCGAGACCAATGCTCCAGATGCCTGCCTTGTTTTGCGTGTCAGCCGTGTTATTTAGTTGTTTGTTGCATTCTTCATCGCATCATCCGCATTGCATCCGCATGTTTTCATAAAACTCGTAGTCGTCATAGTTGGCGCGTTCCCCTTGCCTTCATTGACCGTGCCAGACCAATCGGGTTTTCACTTCCCTCTTGACGGTGACCACCTAACCTCTCTTGTCAGCTCGCGGCCCCCTCGCGCACGTCCGAAAACTTGCCCAAACCCGACCCGCTTAGTCATCACCGTTGGGTCCGGATCATCCCCTAACATCTATAAAACATCTCTGTTTTCTTATTTATGCTACCTGATCTATTTTTATCAGCTGTTCGATTACGATCGTAGGGATGGGGTATCCCCTAACATAAATTCATCTGATATAAATATCAGTCTAACCCTAGATCCTAGGGGCTTGTCCCATCATTCCCTCCCAGCCGCCGCCACTGCACTCCATCCCATCATCCAGATCCGTCGCCACCCACCTCCTCTGTTTCTGTGCCTGACCAACCCCTGTGTCTCCTCCTGATTCCCATGGATGTTGCTTCTCCGCCCGGCTCCTCTCGACCTCCAGCCCGTGCTCGACGCCCAACCATCGAGCCCCTCGCCGTGCGCCGCCGCCGGTGACCAGCAGATGAGCCCATGCGACCACCTCCTCCTTCGTTTCCCTCCTCTCCGTCTCTCATCTCTCTCTCGTTTTCTCTATGTCCAGGAGCAGACCAAGCCACCGCTGCATGGATCTCCGCCACCGGCTGCCTCCACGCGCCGGGTCTGCCCCATCCCGTGTCCGCCGGACCTCGCCAGCCTCGGTTCCGGTCGACCCCAAGCTCCTCCTGACCTCCTCGACTCCGGTAACCAGGTCATGCCGCCGCTCCCCGTGCCTCCTCCCTTTTCCCTGCTGCTCCTCTCTGAACTTACCCCGCCGTGGCCGCCTGTCTGCAGGTCGCCGATGCACCCGATGGGATGAAGCTGCTGGTGCCCCTGATCCAGCCCTGCGTCGCCTTCCCCCGCACCGATCCCAACCCCACCTACCCGGACGGCCACCCCGCGGCACGCCTGTGCGCCGGTGCCTTCTGCATCGAAGCCCTGCTTCGGTTGCAGAGAAGAACGAGCGCCTCGACCCCCTTGCAATGTCGCTTCGCCAGCCCATATCGACCGCCCGGATCCGTGCCTCCGCCGCCCTTGCCCGTTCCGGTCGGATCCCGCCGGCTGTGCCCCGTCTCCCGCCACCGGTGCCCTCGCCGGAGACCACCTGCGTCGCCTGCCAAGTCCCCTGCTTCGCCCCTGCACTGAACTTTCCGTTCTCTGTCTCTATCGAATGAGATGGGCAGCGCTCGAACCTGCTCCCTGTCGTGCGCCAGGTGGGCCACGCACACGCCTAGTGCGCCCAAGCCGGCCTGCCCGCTAGGCCGCCGCCAGCTTCCCTCAGCCGCATCCGCTGACTGGGCTTGGCCCATGGTGAGCGCCCAGTGCGCCCAGTTTCAGCCCGATGTGTTTTTTTTTCAGATCTGTGAATTTAGCTATTATCCCAGGAACGTCTGTTTTACAGAAAAACCCTCATGTTCATGCATATAATAACTCACAAACCGTAAGTCGGATTAAAATGTTTTATATATGTAAAATGCTTAGAATTTCATCTAGTTTCATAATATGCCACTTTCATCCATGTTTAAAATGTTTAACTTGCTGTTTGTTTAATTTTGCATAAATGCCATGCTAAAATGATTTATTTCATAACTAATTAACCGTAGGTCCGATTTTAATAAACTTTATATGTAAATGGGGTAGGAAAATGCATAGATTAACATGTTGCACTTTGTTTTCCTGTTTAAAAACAATAAAATATGGTTTTAGGAAGAACAGTACCAACTCTAAAATATGGACATGAGGATTTTCTGGATTTGTTGTTTGTTGTTCCGGCCTCATTTAAACTTGCCTAGATGTGTAGTTTTATTATGCTTCACCCCTTTCCATGTTTAATAACATTTAATATTGTTGGGTACATAACCGAGAGTAACTAAATAATTAAATGTGGTGTTCCGTCAATATGCAACCCGTTGCATATTGAGCTCCACTTAACTTGTAGTGTTGTTTGTTGCATTTTGCCATGCCATGCTTCATTAAACCGGACATGCATCATACTTGGTTGTGCATCATGCCATGTTATGTGGTGGTTGTTTACTATGTTGCTTGTTTCTTTTCGGGTTGCTTCTCTCGTTAGCTTCGGTTTCGTTCCGGAGTTGTGAGGTTTCGTTCGACTACGTCCGTTTGTCGTCTTCATGGACTCGTTCTTCTTCCTTGTGGTATCTCAGGCAAGATGACCATACCCTCGAAATCACTTCTATCTTTGCTTGCTAGTTGCTAGCTCTTTTGCTATGCCTATGCTGCGATACCTACCACTTGCTTATCATGCCTCCCATATTGTCAAACCAAGCCTCTAACCCACCTTGTCCTAGCAAACCGTTGTTTGGCTATGTTACCGCTTTGCTCAGCCCCTCTTATAGCGTTGTTAGTTGCAGGTGAAGATGAAGTTTGTTCCTTGTTGGAACATGGAGATGTTGTTCCTTGATTGGGACATGTTTACTTGTTGGGATATCACAATACCTTTTATATTATTAATGCATCTATATACTTGGTAAAGGGTGGAAGACTCGACCTTATGCCTGGTGTTTTGTTCCACTCTTGCCACCCTAGTTTCCATCATATCGGTATTATGTTCCCGGATTTTGCGTCCCTAACGCGGTTGGGTGATTTATGGGACCCCCTTGACAGTTCGCTTTGAATAAGACTCCTCCAGCAAGGCCCAACCTTGGTTTTACCATTTGCCTCACCACCACCTATTTTTCCCTTGGGAGTCGCTCTCTTGAGGGTCATCTTTATTTTAGCCCCCCCGGGCCAATGCTTGTCTAAGTGTTGGCCCGAACTAGAGTCCTTTGCAGTGCCACCTCGGGGAAACTTGAGGTCTGGTTTTAGTTGTACGGTGTGCTCATACGGTGTTGCCCTGAGAACGAGATATGTGCAGCTCCTATCGGGATGTCGGCGCATCGGGAGGTCTTGCTGGTCTTGTTTTATTATTGTCGAAATGTCTTGTAGCCGGGATTCCGAGACTGATCGGGTCTTCTCGGGGAGAAGGAATATCCTTCGTTGATCGCGAGAGCTTATAATGGGCTAAGTTGGGACACCCCTGCAGGGTTTGAACTTTCGAAAGCCGTGCCCGCGGTTATGTGGCAGATGGGAATTTGTTAACGTCTGGTTGTAGAAAACCCGAAGTTGATCTTAATTAAAATACATCAACCGCGTGTGTAACCGTGATGGTCTCTTCTCGGCGGAGTCCGGGAAGTGAACACGGTGTTGGAGTTATGCTTGACGTAGGTTGTTCTAGGATCACTTCTTGATCACTTCTAGCTTCACGACCGTGCCTTGCTTCTCTTCTCGCTCTCTTTTGCGTTGTTAGCCACCATATATGCTAGTCGCTTGCTGCAGCTCCACCTCACAACCCCATCCTACCTTTAAGCTTAAATAGTCTTGATCTCGCGGGTGTGAGATTGCTGAGTCCCCGTGACTCATAGATACTTCCAAAACCAGTTTGCCGGTGCCGATGAAACTGTGCAGGTGACGCACCCGAGCTCAAGGAGGAGCTCGATGAAGATCTTGTTCATTGTGTTATTTCTTTTCAGTTGATCAGTAGTGGAGCCCAGTTGGGACGATCGGGGATCTGTGTAGCATTTGGGGTAGTCTTCTTTTATTTTGGTTCCGTAGTCGGACCTTGATTGTATCTGTTTGATGTAATGCTTTACTCATGTATTGCGTGAAGTGGCGATTCTAAGCCAACTATGTATCTCTTTCCCTTATGTATTACATGGGTTGTGTGAAGATTACCTCAGTTGCGACATTGCTTTCAATGCGGTTATGCCTCTAAGTCGTGCTTCGACACGTGGGAGATATAGCCGCATTGAGGGCATTACACTAAAGATGTAATATTTGAGTGAACTCGATCGTTTGTATCCTGTGCGTTGAAAACTTGTTCATATGCGCAAAGCAATGCTTATTTAATTTAAAATACTATTTTCCATGCGGCCGTTTATCAAAAATTTGAGAGATGGCCAGTCGTCGGCTTCTGCCCCCATGCCACTAGTGCTGGGGTGTTCGGGATAAACCTGAGGGCTCTTGTTCCCATAGTTGGGTCCTTCGAGGGAGGCGCTCAGCACAACGAACCAGGCAATCGGACTATAATGCTTGAACACTCTCACTTAGCCATATAACGTTATAATTTTAAATTTCGGCGAAGCCCCTAGTTCGGAAGGCCGAATTCGGGGCGCTATCCACGCCTTTGGCCGGACATAGCCAGCTCCTCGCTCAAAGCGGCATAAGCCTTTAAGGACTCGAAAAACCTCTCGAACAGCGACCGGTCTCACGCCTTATCATGACAGTCTGTTTTAGCTTTCTCCACTGAGGTGCTCAGCCCACCTGATCTGGGGCACAATCGCAGTGGTTCTCCTAGTGCTACCTTAGCCGATAAAGCGGAACGTAAGGCACCAAAACATAGGAGCCGGGCAAACCCAACATATGACCAAAATCATGACTCGGAGCCGATGCATATAGTGCTATAAGTTCGGGGTGCCGCACTTGTGAAAGTGTACGGACTTCTCACACCAGATAAAAGGGTAATGAAGCCCCTGGCGTGGTTTGCCGTACCATGGTGTACGGGTGCTATCATGTTATGTAATAAATATATATATATATTCAAAAGAGGATAATGCAAAAAGTAGACAAAAAGCTATGCATTGTTTTATAAAGAGGCTATCTATCAAAGCCGAACGATACAAGTATTGTGATGAGCAAAAAAGATATTAGACTATTTAACATGTCCTGACCAGGCACAGGCCGCGGGATTTAGAAACAGATATATCGCTCGAAATAGAGACCACCTGAGAGTTCCGGAATGCGGCGTAGCTTTGTCTGCTTTCCTGGATCTTGCATCGTCTGTGCGGCAACAATGCCGAACAGGTTATCCAGAGTATGGAGTCCTGAAAGTAAAAAAAAAGTAAAAAGGAAAATCCGGCAGCCCCTAGTACGTTTGACGCCGTGTTGTAGGCATGCCGTTAATGTGCCCCTCCCCCTGTGCCCATGGAATTTTAAGGGCGTAATTGTGTACTCGAGGTACTTGCTCCGCTATGTTGCGATGGCTGGGGTCGGGGCCGTATTGCTACGCTTGCTCTGATCGTGCCAGGTGGTCTTGTTGCAGGTTACTCCGGGCGCGTTTTGCATTGTCCGGTTTTTTAACGGCCGGACTGGAGAGTTGCCTTGAAAGGCTGCTTTGTACTTCCGCTGCGAGGGCCGCCGTGTGCTCCTCCATACGGATGGAGCGTTATATGTTTCCACTGACCGTAATTACTCCTCGAGGGCCTGGCATCTTGAGCTTGAGATATGCGTAGTGCGGCACCGCATTGAATTTAGCGAATGCGGTTCGTCCGAGCAGGGCGTGATAGCCACTGCGGAACGACACTATATCGAAGATTAACTCTTCGCTTCGGAAGTTATCCGGAGATCCGAAGACCACATCAAGTGTTATCGAGCCTGTGCAATTGGCCTCTACACCTGGTATGACGCCTTTAAAGGTCGTCCTTGTGGGCTTGATCCTTGATGGATCTATGCCCATTTTCCGCACTGTATCCTGATAAAGCAGGTTCAGGCTACTGTCGCCGTCCATGAGGACTCTTGTGAGATGAAATCCGTCCATGATTGGGTCGAGGACCAGTGCGGCAAAACCGCCGTGACCGATGCTAGTGGGGTGGTCCCTTCGATCAAAAGTGATCGAGCAGGAGGACCATGGGTTGAACTTTGGGGCGACTGGCTCCAGCGCATATACGTCCCGTAATGCACGCTTCCGCTCCCTCTTGGGGATGTGGGTTGCGTATATCATGTTCACCGTCCGCACTTGTGGGGGGAAAACCCTTCTGTCCACTGTTGTTCGGCGGCCTGGGCTCCTCCTCGTCGTTGCTACGCAACCCCTTGTCTCTATTATCGGCATTTAACTTGCCTGCCTGCTTGAACACCCAACAATCCCTGTTGGTGTGATTGGCTGGCTTTTCGGGGGTGCCATGTATCTGGCACAAGCGATCGAGTATTCGGTCCAAACTGGACGGGCCCTGAGTATTTATTTTGTATGGCTTTTTCCGCTGACCGGATTTGTAGCCTTGGAATCCGGCATTGACTGCCGTATCCTTGTTGCTGTCGCTGTTAACGCGACATTTTTGCTTGTTCCGGCGCGACCTGCCACTTTTGTCCTTGGTATCCGAATTACCAAGGTTTTTGGTTAAGTTGTTGCTGCGAGCTAGCCAGCTGTCTTCTCCCGCGCAAAAGCGGGTCATGAGTGCCGTGAGGGCTGCCATAGATTTCGGCTTTTCCTGTCCCAGGTGCCGGGCAAGCCACTCGTCGCGGCTGTTATGCTTGAAGGCTGCTAGGGCCTCTGCGTCCAGACAGTCGACTATTTGGTTTTTCTTTGTTAGGAACCGTGTCCAGAATTGCCTGGCCGATTCCTCTGGCTGCTGAATTATGTGGCTTAGGTCATGAGCATCCGGTGGTCACACACAGGTACCCTGGAAATTGTCGAGGAATGCGGCTTCTAGGTCCTCCCAAGAACCGATCGAATCTGCTGGCAAGTTGTTAAGCCAATGCCGGGCTGGTCCCTTAAGTTTGAGTGGGAGGTATTTGATGGCGTGTAGATCATCGCCGTGGGCCATGTGGATATGAAGGAGATAATCCTCGATCCATACCGCAGGATCTGTTGTGCCATCATATTATTCGATGTTCACGGGTTTGAAATCCTCAGGGATTTTATGATCCATTACTTCATCTGTGAAGCATAGTGGGTGTGCGACGCCTCTGTATTGGGCTATATCACGACGCAGCTCGAATGAGCTTTGTCTACTATGTTCGGGCCGACCGGATTTATTATGTCCGGAGTGACGATCCCCGTCACGTGCCGTAGGGCGCCCACGCAATCCGTTGATCGATCTTGTTTGTCTTGCCTTGTCCTCCAGTATCTCTTGCAGGTCTGGCACATTTTCCCATGCCTTAGCATGTTTTGGGCGGCGCCGGGGCACGACTTGAGTGGAGGGCCGAGAGGCCTCTCTGTCACGGCCACGAGGTGGCCGGTCGGCCATGCCATGCGCTGGTGATGTAGGTGCTTCCTCCTCTAATCGGGGTAGCAGCCTGCGCTTTGGGTAACTCTTGGAGGGGCGTTCGAGTTCATACTCTTCGGCCGCAAGCACTTCAGTCCATCTGTCAGCTAGCTAATCTTGATAAGCTCTAAGCTATTGCTGCTTTTTCTTGAGGCTGCTTGCCGTGGCTATAAGCCTACGTTTAAAACGCTCTTGTTCGGCGGGATCATCTGGCATGACGAATTCGTCGTCGTCGAGGCTTGCCTCGTCTTCGGAGGGAGGCATGTAATTATCATCCTCAACCTCTCTGTCTGCCGCTCTCTCGTGAGGGCTGGCTTCTCCATCCTCCTGTGCTGAATCTTGCTGGAGGGGGTATTCTTTGACGCTATCCGGAGTGTTATTATCTCCCGTGCCGGAATCACCGTTTTTGCTTTGGCAGGATTTAGAGCGGCGCCGCTGACGCCGGTGCTTGGGCTGTTTCTTGGAGGTGTCATCCCCCGCTGTTCCATCGCCATCTCCATCTTTTGGAGTGTCCACCATATATATGTCGTATGACGAGGTGGCCTTCCAGCGCCCTACAGGTGCTGGTTCTTGGTCATCTCCTGCATCGTCGTCCATACCGTCGATGTCTTCGGAGTCGAAGTCGAGCATGTCGGTTAAGTCGTCGACAGTGGCTACGAAGTGGGTGGTGGGTGGGCTTTGAATTTCTTCATCGTCCGTATCCCAACCTTGCTGACCGTAGTCCGGACAGGGCTCTCCTGATAAAGAGAGAGACTTCAGCGATTTCAGAATGTCGCCGAAGGGCGAGTGCTGAAAGATGTCCGCGGCGGTGAACTCCATGATCGGCGCCCAATCGGATTCGATCGGCAGGCGCGCGGAGGGCTCGGAGTCCGGAGAGGAATCCGGCCCCTCGGAGTCACAGGCCTTGCGGAGTGCAGGGCTGGCATTCGGCTCGATCGCCTTTGAGATCACAGCCCCCGAGGCGGCGTCCAACCACTCATCCTTGATTGGCGCGGTAGGCTCCGAATTAAGGGTCGGAACCAATGCGCGTGCGGCCTCGAGGACACCGTTCGGCGGCAGAGCTAGATCATGCCCATCGAGACAGTGCGGCGCGCTTGGCTGTGGCTCGAATCCATCGAAGATCAAGTCCCCGCGGATGTCCGCCGTGTAGTTTAAACTTCCAAATCTGACCTGATGGCTAGGGGGGTAGCTTTCGTCTGCTCCAGGTGGCCAAGCGAATTGGCCCGTAGTGCGAAGCCGCCGAAGACGAAGATCTGTCCGGGGAGAAAAGTCTCACCCTGGACCGCATCGTTGTTGATGATCAAAGGAGCCATCGGGCCTAAAAGCGACATCACAGATGAACTCTCAATGAAAGCACCAATGTCGGTGTCAAAACCGGCGAATCTCGGGTAGGGGGTCCCGAACTGTGCGTCTAGGCGGATGGTAACAGGAGACAAGGGACAAATTGTGTTACCTAGGTTCGGGCCCTCTCGATGGAGGTAAAACCCTACGTCCTGCTTGATTAATATTGATGATATGGGTAGTACAAGAGTAGATCTACCACGAGATCAAGGAGGCTAAACCCTAGAAGCTAGCCTATGGTATGATTGTTGTATGTTGGGGTTCTGTCCTACGGACTAAAACCCTCCGGTTTATATAGACACATGAGAGGGTTAGGGTTACACAAAGTCGGTTACAATGGTAGGAGATCTGAATATCCGCATTGTCAAGCTTGCCTTCCACGCCAAGGAAAGTCCCATTCGGACACGGGACGGAGTCTTCAATCTTGTATCTTCATAGTCCAGGAGTCCGGATGAAGGTATAGTCCGGCTACCTGGACACCCCCTAATCCAGGACTCCCTCACCCGCTCTTTCCACAACCCCGCGCCTGCCAACCGTAGCAAAAAGGGATTCCCCGGGATCCCGCAGGTGTCGTTTCCCCCGACATCCTTAGCACGCCAGGTAGGGGGCGCAAGCTGTGAAAATCCAGTTTGAAGGTTAGCACACTGTCGGATTTCGGGTTCCGGCAGACCCTTGAGGTTCAAACTCTGGGGTGCGCGCGGAGACTTCGCCCTCTACCTCCCCGTCTCGCAAAGATCTAAACTACCGAAAGAACAGCACAAGAAACACGAGGTTTATACTAGTTCGGGCCACCATTGTGGTGTAATACCCTACTCTAGTTTGTGGTGGGTGGATTGCCTCTTGGGCTGATGAGGATGAAAAGTACAAGGGAGAACAGCCTCGCGAGGGTCTGCTCTTAGCAAGGATGACGAACTGCTAGGAGGAGTTCGGCCGCCCTTCTCTTTCTCTTTCTCTCTCTCTTTGTTGCTTGATGATCCGATGATCTCCTTCCTTACCCTAGGGGTGGCTAGTCCTATTTATAGGAAAGGCCCTGGGCCTCTTCCCAAATATTGAGCGGGAAGGGCGCCAACAATTGGCCATTTTGAAGGGGAACATCTGGTACACTTATCCTGACTAAAGTTGGTCCTCGCCTGCCAAAGGCTCTATGGTGACGCCGTTCTGGGCTCCATGATGACCTCCTTCCCACTGTTGGACTGGTCTTGGTCTCGTTGCACTGAAATGGATGCCTTTGCTTGATCCTCTCGCCTGCGCTTGCCCCCTTTGCACCAAAGAGGAAAGGGCGACACTGCGCGGGCTGGCGCCCGCCTGGCACCTTCGGTCGTCATGGCTTGCATCATGGGCACCTCATGAGGTACCCCGCCTTGATCTCTTCGCCTCCTCGTGAGCCAGCCTAGTGAGGCCGCGCCTAAGGAAGCTCCGTGTCGTCGGCCCCGCGAGGCTTGGCCCCTCGCGAGGGTCTTGAGTCTCGTGTTGATGAAGATGGGCCGTGCTGGGCCCCCTTTAAGCCACGCCGCAGGCCGCAGGCAGGCAAGTCTGGGGACCCCCGTTCCCAGAACGCCGACAGTAGCCCCGGGGCCCTAGGCGCGCCCGGACTTGGCCGTGCTGAGAGGCGAAAGGGCAAGGGCGAAGCGCCGCGGGCCCTAACAGCCTGCGGCCTCGGGCCCTGCATGGCGGTTGATTGGACGTGAGTGCTTCAGCAACCGCGCAGGTTATTAAAGGAGCGGCATCTGCCCAGGCCTTGCTCTTCTCTTTCTCCGGTTGCTGCTCAGATCCCCTTTCTTGCGCCTCTCCTCTCTTCCTCCAAGTTTCCACATCTGCCTCACCTGCTTGACCAAGACAGCCATGGCGCCTCGTCAGTCTCCGGCCGGGGCTTGGTACTCGCCTGCTCTATACTCGCCGAGCGTGTCAGAGGCGGGCTTTGCCCGGCTGCGCCGGATGGCAGCGGCGCAGGGCATCGACGGGGCGCAGGTGTTCAAGGCCGGCTCCGCCACCCCTGAGGGCCGAGGGAGCACCTTTTACCCTTTCTTCGTAAGCTCCATTGCTGCTGGCCTGGTGCCTCCCTTCTCTGAGTTCTTCCTCTCCGTCCTCCGCCATTACAACTTACAGGCTTTGCATCTCCACCCCAACTCCGTCCTTCTCCTTGCGATCTTTGCCTACTACTGCGAGGCTCACGTGGGGGTGTAGCCCTCAGTGGCCTTGCTGCGTCACTACTTCTCTCTCCAGGTCACTCGCGGTTCTCCTTCCGCGTGTTCGAGCTTCGTCGCGTATGGCGGCACCATTGCCATTTCGAAGCCCAGGAAGAGGATCGAGGGCTTCAGGAGCAAGTGGGTCTTGGTAGATGCTGGGCGCATCCACCCTCGGCTGATCTTGCCCGCGGAGCAGCCCACGAGCTCCAACGACTGGTGCCGAGCGGAGCTCATAGACCCCCGCGCGAAACCAGTGTTGGAGAAGATGGACGCGGACCTGAGGCCGGTCAGCTTGGCGGCGGCGAAGCTGACTGGCGCGTCGCTGCTAAGGGAGTTCCTGGAGCACCAGCTGGCTCCACTTCGGCAGTACTCACCTCCGATGTGGAGGCCTCACCCAAGCCCCGTGGCCCTGGGCGACGAAGATTTGGCCGCGGTCCTCCAATCTCTGGTCGGGGGCGAGGTGGCGAGGTTGGGGGGCGCGCCTGCGCCCTTGTTCCTTCGCGACGACTGGGAGCGGGTGGTGGAGTCCATGCCCGTCTTCAACGAGGACGGGCCCGTGCCCGTAGCGGCTCCCGAGGGGCTGGTGGACGTGTCCTGCGATGAGTCCGACGAAGAGGAGGACGAAGAGGAGCGGGAGAAGGGGCCTGACTCCGAGGCGACCGACGGAGAGTCGAGGGCTCCCCTCCCCCGGCGCAGGTCCCACACTCTCCGCCTTTATTCGAGTGATGATGACGAGGATGGAGACGAGCAGGTCGGCAGGAGCTTGCCCCTGATCCCGAAGAAGGATAGGACTGGGCTGATCTCCCGCGGGTCCGCTCCTGCCTCGAGGCTGCCTGCAGACGCGCCTTCTACTTCCGAGGTTGACCCTTCCAGCCGGCTATCGGGCTTCAAGTTCGGCCGGAGGCTGTCCGAGCTCACCGGTGACGACCCGTAAGTGCTTGATCCTTGTCTTTATTTCCTGTTCCGCTACCAAGGCTTGACGTTCACATCTCCTGAATAGGCTGGCCCCCGCGGCGAAGAAGCCGAAGGGGGCTCCTGAGGCTCCATCCGCGGCAGCGCCTCCGCCTGCGGGGGACGGTGACCGCGATGCACGGGCCTCTCCTGCTCGGTCGCCTTCGCAAGGCCTGGCCGAGCTGGCTGGGGCGAGCTCAGCCCCCATGGCCCAAGTGACTCCTAAGGTTCCTTTGCCTGCTGCCGCCACCACGACCGTCGGGGCGCAGCGGACCCCGCCTCGGGATGTTGTGGTTTCGCCGCCGCTACCTTCTCCTCCAGTTCCACCGACTGTTGTTTCTCCAACCCCTCCTGCCGTCCTGGAGCGTGCTGCTGCTGGACTGGACCGGCTACGGCAGGATCTTCTTGGCGCTGACCCTCACCTGGTGGCCGGACGCCTGGAGCTGGCTTCGGGATGGATTCGCTCCGACGCCTCGATTCGGGCGGCGCTGGTTCAGGCCTCGACGGCCTGCGATGAAGAGAGGGAGGCCGTCCTCGAGGCGAAGGCTGCTTGAGACGTGGCCCTGGGGGAGGTGGTTGAAGTCCGCGATCGTTGCAAGGCCCTGGAGGACGAGCTGCAAGGTCCGCGCGACCAGCTCATGGAAGGGGCCCGTGTTCGCCAGGAGCAAGAAGAAGGCGTGAAGGCTCGCGAGGCGGCCATCGAGGGCCGGGAGACCAGGCTCAAGAAGCGCCGCGACCGTCTAGGCGCATTGAAGAAGGAGCTGGAGGCGACGAAAGCTGAGCTGGACGGCAAAGCCCGGGTTCTTGCCGAGGATCGTGTGGCCTTCACGGACATGGAGGAGAAGGCTCGTTCCTCGCTGAAGACGCTTTACGAGAGCAGCCTGGAGAGCCCGCTGGCCGGCGCCAAGGACGGCCCCGCCCAGCTGCTTCCCTTCCTGGTTCGTGCCCTTGAGGATGTCGTCCTTGGCCTTGGCCCCACGGCTGAGGCTGAGGCACGTGTCCTGTCTTCTGCAGCGCTGACGCGGGTCTTCTCCCACATCTACCTTCACGACCCCAACGCCGACCTTGACAGACTGTTGGAGCCGGTAAGCGGCGAGGGTGCTGCTGCCGCTGCCGAGGCTGTGAAGGGTCGCGCGGAGGCTCTGCTGGGGAAGTTCCGGGCCTTCAGTACCAAGCCAAAGCAAGGCGCTGCCGGCCCCGCTGCTCCACGAGGCGAAGCCATTCCGCACTGCTCCGCCGCCGACAAGTGACTCCGCTCCTGCTCCTGTCCTGCCTTTGCTTCCTGGACATGTATCATGCCTCGGGGAGGCGTTTAAATTTGCGTTTGGTATTGAGACGACAGTATGGACTGTAATATTTGCTTTTGAATTCCTTGAATTTTCTGCTTTTCCTCCCTACTTGCTTGTGCTCTACGCTGGCGGAGCCCGGCCTCGCGCGTACCTCACCCAGCATTAGCCCCGACCGGAAACCAGGACGGGACCAAAGGAGTGAGGGGCTACGTGACAAGTTAGGCTCCTGAGTCGCGATGCTCAGGAGTCCCCCTTGGCGCACGAACAACAAGTAGGGAGGTGTGATGTGGGTGGAGCTTCCGTTCTACGTCTGCAGAGCCTGGCCCCGTGCATACCTCACCCAGCGCTAGCCTTTCGGAACTAGGGAGTGAGGGGCTACAGAATCAGTTAGGCTCCTGAGTCGCGATGCTCAGGAGTCCCCCTTGACGCGCGAACAACAAATTGTAGGTGGTTGTGCCTTTCTACGTCTGCAGAGCCCGGCCCCGCGCGTACCTCACCCAGTGCTAGCCTTTCAGAACTAGGGAGTGAGGGGCTACGGGACCAGTTTGGCTCCTGAGTCGTGATGCTCAGGAGTCCCCCTTGACGCTCAAACAACCTTCATACCTTGGCTCCGCTCGGGGAGAGACGCGTGACGAACCAGGCCCGATGGGCCTGGCTGGGTGGCGTACGTCTGGGCATGACCGAGGTGCAGCCCCCGTGCCTAGCCCCCTCGCGCGGCGCTCCCGAGGGGAGGCGTTGCAATGAGGCCAGACACTGAGCTCTGGGCTCCCTGAGGTTGATGCGGCCCGGGGGCCACCCTCAGTTGTTTATCACCAGCGCGGAGCATGGCGCTTCCGTATGTGTACGGGCATAGCCGCTCCTCGACAGTGTCGTCAGCCAGCGCGGAGCATGGTGCTTCCACTGGTACGTGGGAGGGGGCTCCCCTCCGGGAGGAGCCCCCGGGGCGTGTACAACCCCGCCCTGACACGTGGCCGGCACGGTAGGGCTAGGTGAGGTGTATCTGGGCACCCGTGAGCCAGCGCGGGACTCACGGGGCCCTACCTCTAGGCGGGTTGCGCCTGGCACTGGGCCTTATCTTGTGATGTGTTCCTGCAAATTTTGGTTAGATGCCGGCACTCTACGTCCTCGGGTCCCGGCCCTCGAGCTTGTCTCAGCCGTCGCTGGTATGCCAGGTCGCGATGCCGTGGACAAGGCCAGAGGGTGAGGGCTGGAGAGCCAGTAAGAGCCCTGAGTCGCGATGCTCAGGCACCCCCCCTTTAACATGCAAGTGGTCGACATGGAGAAGAAGAGGTGCCGTGGACAGGCATCAAGTAATCAAGCACGATGGGCGAATGCATAACCGGAAATAACGCAAAGGAGATACATGCCGCTGGGCCTGGCCCGAGCGACTTGGGAATGATGCAGCTCGTGGGGCGCCCCCAACAAAGCAAGCTAACAACATGAAATAAAAGGGATACACGCCACACAGACGGACCCACGCGGCCTGGGAATAATGCAGCTCTGGGTGAGCGCTCCCAGCTGGAAACGAAACTCAAAAGACGTCACCTGAAGATGTCGAGGATGAAGTGGTGTTGGTGCAGCAGACTCGGTGGGCTGCGGAAGCCGATCCTCACGAGCCTCCAGGCCCAGGGGCCTCGGGAGGCTCCGGGGGCACTGGTGGCTCCTCGCGAATCATCTCCATCTCCGCCAAGGCTGCGGAACGCCTGTCTTCCTGGGCCTCCATGGTGCCCCTCATGAAGCGCTGGTACGTAGCAGCCGCGCCCGGCAAGCCGTAAGGCATGCGAACGCAGCTATGGGGCGGACCTTCACAACGCCCTACTTGCGAGGGCCAGAGGCGCTCCATCGTGGCGACCTGATTGAGCCCTGGTACGTCGATGCAGACGCGCAGCCCACCATCCTCGCCTGGATGGGGAGCCATAGCCGGTAGACGGCAGCAACCTCTCATGATTCTTGACTCCTGTAGTTCTTGAACGGCCTTGTTGACGAACTCCTGCTGGTCTGACCTTCCTTGCCTTGCTCCTTCTTGAGAGAAGCGTGCTTTGAAACACGCCTCCGCGTGGTGCCCAAGCGCCTCCCTCGTGACCTCGGCCAGGTCGGTGGCCCTCCAGGGGAGAGCCCCCATGCCCTGCCTGAGGAGGGCGCCGGGCGCGCTTTCCTATGCGATGAAAGGAGGTTCCCCTTGGGCAGATGCGGGCCCTGAGGGGCCCGCCTCCTGAGGGGTCAGTCCAGACGATGCCTTCTTCTTCTTGGGGGCGGTCTCGGGAAGCCTCCTGCCTCCACGATTCGAGTCTACCAGTGACGCGGCCTGAAAGGCTCGCTCCAGGGAACACACTGCATCCTTCTCTTCACATGGCACCGTGATGACTCCGCCACTTCCTGGCATCTTGAGGACGTTGTAGCCATGGTGAGTTACGGCCATGAACTTGGCCTGCGCCGGGTACCCGAGGATGGCGTTGTACGGCAGGCGGATGTGGGCGACATCGAAGTCGATGAGCTCGGTGTGGTAGTTGTTGCGTGCCCCGAAGGTGACAGGGAGGCGGACCTGCCCAATCGGGATCGTGGAGCCGTCGGTGACTCCGGAGAAAGGCTTGGTTGGCTGAAGCTGGTCATAGGGCACTTGGAGATTGTTGAATGTTTCCATGGACAGGACGTTGAGCCCTGCCCCACCATCGATGAGGGTCCTGGTGACCAGTACGTTGCTGATGACTGGGGAGCAAAGCATCGAGAGGACTCCGGCTGTGTCCGTGCACTTGAGCTGATCCGCTGAGCTGAACGTGATGGCGCACGCTGACCACCTGAGAGGGCGCGTTGCTTCGAGCTTGGGGAGGACTGCATTCACTTCGCGGGCAAACTACTTGAAGATGCGTTGGGAGGCTGGGGCTTGAGCTCCGCCCAGGATGCAGGCGATCGCGCGTGGCTCCTGGAAGCCCCCAGCCCCCTCGTCTTGATGGCGGTTCTCGTTCCTCCTTGGCTGAGGCGGCAGTGGAGGGAGGCCTGCGTTGCCTTGTGGGCGATCCTCACGAGGCTGATCCCGCCAGTCCCCCTCGCAAGGCAGGTCTCGCCAGCGGTCCTCGCGAGGTTGATCACGCCACCCTTGGCGCGGGCCGCGGTCTTCCCAGCGCCCTGCGTTTCTTCCTCCTCCTCGGCCGTAGCCCCGGTCAGCATGGTCAGGACGACGACCGATCCTTCCTTCTCGCACGGCGCGGAGTTCCTGGCATTCGTTGGTGTTGTGGGTGTGGAGGTCGTGGTACACACAGTACCAGCTGCCCCTGGAGGATTCAGGCAGATCCTTGCCCCGCTTGGTGTCCGGTTCTGCCGCGAGCACGACAGCCCCCTTGCGCTTCACGTCCTTGGCCTTGGGCTTCTTCTCTTATGGGTCCACGGCAGGCAGCTCGAGGAGGGAGAGACATCCTTCCTCAGCCCAGGCGCACTTGGTCGCCAAGTTGAACAGCTCCAGGGAGGTGCACAGATCTTCATGCATCGCTAGCTCCTCCTTCATCTTGACGTTGCGCACACCGTTGGAGAAGGCTGAGATGATGGCCTCCTCGGACACCTTGGGGATCTTGAGGCGCACACTGTTGAAGCGCTGGATTTACTTTTGCAGGGTCTCCCCGGGTTGTTGCTTGATGTGGCGCATGTCGCTCACGGCCGGTGGCCGGTCGCGAGTACTTTGGAAGTCGGTGATGAAGCGGGTGCGCATCTGGTCCCAGGAAGAGATTGTTCCTGGAGCCAGATTTAGGAGCCAGGTGCGAGCTCCTTCCTTGAGCGCCATGGGGAACCAGTTCGCCATGACCTTTTCATCCCCGCTGGCAACTTCGATGCCCAGCTCATAGAGCTAGAGGAACTCCGCAGGGTCGGTCGTGCCGTCGTAGCGAGGAGGCAGGTCTCGCTTGAACTTGCCGGGCCACGCGACGCTACGCAACTCGGGGGTGTAGGCACGGCAGCCTGCGATGGCCACATCGGAGTTCCTCAACATCTACACCATCGCGATGCAAGATGCTGGAGCTCGCGACGACAAGGTGCTTGCCAATTACTTCCCGTTAGCACTCAAACCCAACTTCATGTCATGGTTGATGCTCTTGCCAGTAGATTCCATTTCTTCTTGGTCGGATTTGTGTCATGAGTTTGTTGGCGCCTTCACCGGAGGCCACCTCATGGCCAGGAAAGCGATTTGCATATCATCCCCCCCAGAAAGAAGGCGAAAACCTGCGCAAGTACATACAAAGGTTCAGCCGGATGCAGTACAACATCCCAGATGTCCATCCCGCCGCTGTCATTAGCGTGTTCCATCAGAATGTGCGCAACCGCAAGACGCGTGAAGAGTTGGCGATGAACAAGGTCAAGGATGTGGCCGAACTCTATGTTCTGGCTGATAGATGTGCCTGAGCTGAAGAGGGGAGGAAGTACCCCGGTGAAGACGCCGGTGTGGAAACCGACTCCACAGACGAATACACCGCCGCCCCGATGAAGAAGGGCGGGCGCCGCAATAGGAAGCGTAAGGGCAAGACAGTGCTTCCGTCGAGGGATCCGGCGAGCCCGGCACCGCCAAAAAGGCCAAGGCTGACAACCCGGGCAAGGAGGTTGCCGGGTGTGCTGCCTGCCTGGCCTTGGCGGCTGCCGGCAAGCCAGGAGGCTCCGACAAGCAGTACTGCAAGATCCATCGCAGCAAGGGCCATGACCTCCAGAACTGCCGACATGCTGAGCTGCTTGCAGAAAAGCAGAAGGCTGAATATGAAAGTCGGGACAAGGAGAAGGGTCAGGATGGTGCCGAGGGGTCCGTCAAGAAGCATGGCGGCCAACAGGGTCGCCGCGGCAAAGATAACCAACAAGAGAGGCCCGCTCGGGGCCCCGACAAGAAAGAGGAAGATGATATCCCAATGAGCAACTCCTGGAACATCGAACATCTTCGAAAGTTTTACCCATGAGGCGCGGTTGCCGGGCCTCTCGGCAAACCACGTTTTGTACAAGCCTTGCAGACGAGGCGTGTAACCCTTTGTACAGAGCCAGGCGTAGACCCTGAGCATAAATAAATGAAGCGCTGGTGCCCTAAGTTTTAGCATGCATGCTAGGTTGAGTCTCTCTCTTTGGTAGGGTTGATAGTGCTCAGCGGCAACTAACCCCTAGCATAGAGGTCGGTGTGTGTCTTTCGGTCCTTTCCAGTCCTTTGTTTGGTTTGCAGGCTGCACAGGCGTTTCTGCCAAGCCATTTAAAGGCAGGGAGACAGATCGACATCGTCGACCTTGGCAAGCCATTGCCGGGGGCTGCGGATTCAAGCATCCAACCACGACAAGCCAAGGTTGTCGGGGGCTGCAGATTCAGATAAGTCTTTTATCCCCTGTTATGCATTTCCGTATGGAACTGGGACGTATGAAGCCTCGTTTATTCCTGGGCCACCGTGCTCCCCCTTTCCCGTGCCCAAGAACTATTCTCTGGGCCAGAACTTGGTTGTAGTTGCGGTGACAAGGGAGCAAACGAAGGGCCTAATCCTACTTCGCCCCTGCCTCCACCAAGAGCGTGAGTACAATCATGCTATGAAGTGAGGGGACGACAAGGCCTATTGCCAGGCGACAATGTTTATCTTAGGAATAACAAGGATTCATTCCTTGGCATGGGCCTCGCTCACGCACAGAGAACCCGACAAGCACCCTTTTTCATTAATACGTTCCAAACAAGTACAGTTCATACGGAATGTAAACATGGGCAAGGGGATTACAAGGTTTAAATCTGACGAATGCCCGCAGGCTTAAAAAACTAAAAAAGATAAGTGCCCCACGATCCCAGTTCTTGCCCCTTTCCTCCCAGGTGCGGCAGGTGAAGGCAAAAAGGAGGCGACGGGGAACGTGCTGATGGAGAGCTTGACGAGGAAGACCCTCAGCAAGGCTCGTGGCCGAGGGAGGAGGGTGGCGCGGTCAGTCGGAGTCGGCGTCCTCCCGCTTGACGCCCTCGTCGTCGCTGTCGCTGTCCTCCTCGTCACTCCCGCTTGAGGAGGAGTCTTCATCATCGGAGGAGCTCTCCACGTAACACCTTAGGCGAGTTCCCAAGTGCCCAAAGACCTTGACGGAGAGCAGGCCGTTCTCCATTAATTTGAAGTGGAGAACGAGCCCCTTCGACAGGCTGTGGGCACGAGCGAAGGTCGTCCATCCACGACGAAGATACATGACGTGAGGGGCGGGAAAGTCGACATCGACCCACATGCTGCCATTCCCGCAGCCCCTCATATGCAGCCTCAAAGCCTGTGGCGGGTCGAGCTCCATCTCCCGAGTGAACGGAGTAGGAAGATGAAGACAACGGCTCACTGGCCTGTGCAGCCTAATGACGAATTCACAGAGCTGGTCTCCGACGTGGCCCTCCATTTGGGGAGGGGCCGCTGGCAGAGGCGAGGCTGGTGCGCCGCCCCGTCCTCCCCTTCCCCGAGCGCCACGGCGGCCTCGGCCTCGCCCCCTCCCCCTTCCTCTCACGGCCGGCTTCGCCCCCATGAGCTCTTGGGAAAGAGGAGCACACTGTCGATCAGAGACCCTTGTCGCCGCCATCGGAGTGCCGGCGCGCTCTCTCGCCATAACAAAAGGAAGGAAGGAGCCAAGGTGGAAGGAGATGAATAATGAAGGATTGAGGGGTGCCATCCCCCTCCCCTTCTTATAAAGGGACGGGGCCGAGGCTCGGCCGTCCCACTTAACCAATCCGACTGCTAGGGGCCCAGGGAATCGAGACTGACCCGCTGCCCCAATCAGTGATGACCCGGTTTCCCGCCTCGCCATTTAAGGCCCGTGCCCCCCACCCCGCATCGACCGCCTACCATCTTCGAGGCATGGGGGACACGTGGCGAGCAAGCCAAAATCGAGATGACAAGTGAAGCGACTGTTTTCCACCCCGTGATTGTGGGGCACGGGCGCCTTCAAGGCCACGACTCGAGTCCACTTAGTAAATGAGCCACGCTCCTGTGATTTCCTCTTTTTATGGGGAAGGCGTGAGCCGCCTCTTTACCGCAATGTGACACATGCGTGCCGCAACCGCCCCATGCATGACCCCCACGTCACGCATTCAACACAGGTCGTGGGGAAGCGCAACGAGCGAGGGAGTTACAGCAGTAAAAACTCTGCCGCGCGCGCCCGCGCACCATTCTAGGCCTGGCCCAATAACGCCCCGCGCTTATATGTGGCCCAGGCCCGGCGGCTCCTGTCGGTGTACAAAAGTAGGGGTCCCTTTTTGTACCCCTTTACTTGTGCGCGGGCAGTCGCAGCCCCACGCCCGTGGCCACGCTTGGCAGGGCAGAAGAAGCAAAGATTACTAGAGCCGTGCTCAAGACCAGAAGCATGAAGAGCTGAGGGGCGAGGTGAAACTCCCCTGGCAAGGTCCTTGCCGGGGCGGCCTTCGCGGCCCTGGCAAGAACCTTGCAGGGGAAAGTTGCCCAACGCCAGCGGGGCTGCCACCCTTGAGCCTAAGAGTTCCGACGCCCTCAACCACATTGGAACCAAGGCTCGGGAAGCACCTCCATGGTGGCATGCAGATCTTTGTGAAGACCAAGAACATAAAAGACTAGATGAGAATCAGAAGGCGTAGATCCTCGGTGAGATCCTTGCCGAGGATACCCACGAGACCCCCTGCAAGACCCTTGCCGGGGACGCCCACGACACCGCAGCAAGACCCTTGCCGGAGACATCCGCAGGGCCACAACCAGACCCACACCTGCCAAGACTCCATCGCCTCTCCCACACAGTCGCCAGCACACCAACTAGGCGAGCAGCTGCGTGGCGACGTGCGGCCTCTAGGCCAACTCAGCAAGCACCTGCGTGGTGGCATGCAGATCTTCGTGAAGACTCTGCCACCGCACCGACTCAGCAGCCAGCTAGCCAGCATGGCACTACACGCCTCGTTAGCTTGGACGCGCGTCGAAGCCAGGCGAGGCGGCGATAGCTGGGACGAGCTTCCTTGTCGTCCCCGATAAAGCAAGAAGGGCATGTTGGCAACGCATTAAATGCATTTGTCCTACGATGCCAGGAGATAGACTCGACTATTGTACAACTTTCCAACTCCCGTGTGCCACTGTGGCAGCCCCTTTGGACTATAAAAGGAGGGCCGCGGTGTATTGAGAGAGGATTCTGACTTTTTTGACCTTCCACGCTTTGTATCTAGTCCAAGAACACCAGATAAACACAAACCATTAGGAGTAGGGTATTACGCGTCACTTGCGGCCCGAACCTGGATAATCCCCCTGCATTGATCTTTTAAACCCGCTCTTTCCACAGCTTCGCGCCCGCCAACCATAGCAAAGAGTGATTCCCCATGATCTCGTAGGTGTCGTTTCCCCTGGCAAAGTCTCATCGCAGTCAACCCGTTGAACTTGTCGAAAACCTTTTGCGACAAGTCGAGCTTTGTAGACAGTAATATTACCATCAATGTCTGTCTTCCTCTTGAAGATCCATTTATTCTCTCTGGCTTGTCGATCATCGGGCAAGTCCACCAAAGTCCACATTTTGTTCTCATACATGAATCCTATCTCAGATTTCATTGCCTCAAGCCATCTGTCGGAATCTGGGCTCATCATAGCTTCTTCATAGTTTGTAGGTTCGCCATGGTCTAATAACACGACTTCCAGGACAGGATTACCATACCACTCTGGTGCAGAACATGCTCTGTTCGACCTACGAAGTCTAGTAGTAACTTGATCCAAAGTTTTATGATCATCATCATTAGCTTCCTCTCTAGTTGGTGTAGGCATCATGGGAAGGATTTCTCTGATGTGTTACTCTCCAATTCGATAGAAGGTACAACTACCTCATCAAGTTCTAATTTACTCCCACTCACTTCTTTCGAGAGAAACTCCTTCTCTAAAAAGGTTCCGTTCTTGGCAACAAATATCTTGCCTTGGGATCTGTGGTAGAAGGTGTACCCAATTGTTTCCTTAGGCTATCGTATGAAGACACACTTCTCCGATTTGGGTTCGAGCTTATTAGGCTGAAGCCTTTTGACATAAGCGTCATGATATGTCCATTTTTCATCATGCTTTTATATTGATATATATTGCATTATGGGATGTTATTACACATTATATCACAATACTTATGCCTTTTCTCTCTTATTTTATAAGGTTTACATGAAGAGGGAGAATGCCGGCAACCGGAATTGTGGACTGGAAAAGGAGCAAAAATTAGAGACATATTCTGCACAACTCCAAAAGTCATAAAAATTCACGGAGAATTATTTTGGAATATATAAAAAATATTGGGCGAAGAAAGCACCAGACGGGGGCCACCAGCCATCCACAAAGGTGGGGGGCGCCCTACCCCCCTAGGCGCGCCCCCTGCCTTGTGGGCCACCTGGCAGGCCCCCGATGCCCGTCTTCTGCTATAAGGTTTGTTTTGACCAGGAAAAAAAAATCAAGAGAACGCTTTCGGGAGGAAGCGCCGCCGTCTCTAGGCGGAACTTGGGCAGAACCAATCTAGGGCTCCGGCGGAGCTGTTCTGCCGGGGAAACTTCCCTCCGGGAGGGGGAAATTGAAGCCATCATCATAACCAACGATCCTCTCATCGAGAGGGGGTCAATCTCCATCAACATATTCACCAGCACCATCTCCTCTCAAACCCTAGTTCATCTCTTGTATCCGATCTTTGTCTAAAAACCTTAGATTAGTACCTGTGGGTTGCTAGTAGTGTTGATTACTCCTTGTAGTTGATGCTAGTTGGTTTATTCGGTGGAAGATCATATGTTCAGATCCTTAATGCTAATTATTAATCCTCTAATTATGAACAAGAATATGCTTTGTGAGTAGTTATGTTTGTTCCTAAGGACATGGGAGAAGTCTTGTTATAAGTAATCATGTGAATTTGGTATTCGTTCAATATTTTGATGAGATGTATGTTGTCTCTCCTCTAGTGGTGTTATGTGAACGTCGACTACATGACACTTCACCATGATTTGGACCTAGGGGAAGGCATTGATAAGTAATAAGTAGATGATGGGTTGCTAGAGTGACAGAAGCTTAAACCCTAGTTTATGCGTTGCTTCGTAAGGGGCTGATTTGGATCCATATGTTTCATGCCATGGTTAGATTTATCTTAATTCTTATTTTGTAGTTGTGGATGCTTGCGAGAGAGGTTAATCATAAGTGGGATGCTTGTCCAAGGAAGGTCAGCACCCAAGCACCGGTCCACCCACATATCAAATTATCAAAGTAGCAAACACGAATCATATGAGCATGATGAAAACTAGCTTGAGAGTAATTCCCATGTGTCCTCGGGAGCGCTTTGCATTATATAAGAGTTCGTCCAGTCCTGTCCTTTGCTACAAAAGGGATTGGGCCACCTTGCTGCACCTTATTTACTTTTGTTACTTGTTACCCATTACAAATTATCTTATCACATGACTATCTGTTACCGACAATTTCAGTGCTTGCAGAGAATACCTTGCTAAAAACCGCTTGTCATTTCCTTCTGCTCCTCGTTGGGTTCGACACTCTTACTTATCGAAAGGACTACGATAGATCCCCTATACTTGTGGGCCATCAAGACTCCTTTCTGGCACCGTTGCCGAGGAGTGAATCGCCTTTGGTAAGTGGAATTTGGTAAGGAAACATTTATGTAGTGTGCTAAAATTTACTGTCACTTGTTACTATGGAAAATAATACTTTGAGGGGCTTGTTCGGGGTATCTTCACCTCGACCGGTAGAGCAAAGAGTTGCTCCTCAACCTAATGGACCTACTGAAAATATTTATTATGAAATTCCTTCGGGTATGATAGAGAAACTGTTAGCTAATCCTTATGCAGAAGATCGAACATTACATCCTAATATGCACCTAATCTATGTGGATGAAGTTTGTGGATTATTTAAGCTTGTAGGTTTACCCGAGGATGTTGTCAGGAAGAAGGTATTCCCTTTATCTTTGAAGGGAAAGGCATTGACATGGTATATGCTATGTGATGATATTGGATCATGGAACTACAACCGATTGAAATTGGAATTTCATCAAAAGTTTTATCCTATGCACCTGGTTCATCGTGATCGGAATTATATATATAATTTTTGGCCTCGTGAAGGAGAAAGTATCGCTCAAGCTTGGGGGAGGCTTAAGTCAATGTTGTATTCATGCCCCAATCATGAGCTCTCAAGAGAAATTATTATTCAAAATTTTTATGCTCGGCTTTCTCGTAATGATCAATCCATGCTCGATACTTCTTGTACTGGTTCTTTTATGAAGAAAGATATTGAACTCAAATGGGATTTATTGGAGAGAGTTAAACGCAACTCTGAAGATTG
This sequence comes from Aegilops umbellulata, assembly GCA_032464435.1. Taxonomy (NCBI): domain Eukaryota; kingdom Viridiplantae; phylum Streptophyta; class Magnoliopsida; order Poales; family Poaceae; genus Aegilops; species Aegilops umbellulata. The sequence goes on along the minus strand of CP136054.1, from coordinate 162,397,365 downwards.
GGAGCTCGACGAAGGTAATGAGTTAGGTATAAACCTTAAGATTGATTGTGTTAATCTTTTATGGATACCGATGCTTTTCGTGAATTTAACACTAAATATGGACTTGACTCTGAGATAGTAGCTTCTTTTTGTGAATCATTTGCTACTCATGTTGATCTCCCTAAGGAGAAGTGGTTTAAATATCATCCTCCCATTGAAGTGAAAGTACTATAACCTATTAAAGTTGAAGAAGAAACCATTATTATAATATTGATCCTATTGTTCCTACTGCTTATATTGAGAAACCACCTTTCCTTGTTAGAATTAAGGAACATGCTAAAGCTTCAACTGTGGTCCGTAAGAGTTATACTAGAACACCTACACCGCCTGAACAAATTAAAATTGAACCTAGTATTTCTATGGTTAAAGATTTATTGGTCGATAATATTGATGGGCATGTTATTTATTTCTGTGATGAAGCCGCTAGAATTGCTAAACCTAATATTAAAGATAAACATAGACCCATTGTTGGCATGCCTGCTGTTTCTGTTAAAATTGGAGATCATTTCTATCATGAATTATGTGATGTGGGTGCTAATGTGAGTGCAATTCCTTGTACCTTATACCAAAAAATTATGAATGATATTGCACCTGCTGAGATAGAAGATATTGATGTTACTATTAAGCTTGCCAATCGAGATACTATATCACAAATTGGGATTCCTAGAGATGTTGAAGTCTTGTGTGGGAAAATAAAATACCCTACTGATTTTCTTGTTCTTGGTTCCCCACAAGATGATTTTTCTCCCATTATATTTGGTAGACCTTTTTTGAACACTGTTAATGCTAAGATAGATTGAGAAAAGGATATTGTTACTATCAGTTTTGGGGATGTCTCTCATGACTTTAATTTCTTTAAGTTTCGTAGACAACCCCATGATAAAGAGTTGCCTAGTAAGGATGAAATTATTGGTCTTGCTTCTATAGCCGTGCCTCCTACTGATCCTTTGGAACAATATTTGCTAGACCATGAAAATGATATGTTAATAAATGAAAGGAAGGAATTAGATGAACTATTCTTTAATCAAGGACCTGTTTTGAAACACAATTTGCCTGTTGAAATCCTTGGGGATCCTCCTCCACCCAAGGGTGATCACGTGTTTGAGCTTAAACAATTACCTGATACTTTGAAATAAGCTTATCTTGATGAAAAGAAGATATATCCTGTTATTATTAGTGCTAACTTTTTAGAGCATGAAGAAAAGAAATTATTGAAAACTCTGAAGAAGCACCATGCCGCTATTGGATATACTCTTGATGATCTTAAGGGCATTAGTCCCACTCTATGTCAACACAAAATTAATTTGGAGCCTGATGCTAAACCAGTTGTTGATTACCAATGATGGTAAATCCTAAGATGAAAGAAGTGGTAAGAAATGAAATACTAAAGCTTCTGGAGGCAGGTTTAATTTATCCTATTGCTGATAGTAGATGGGTAAGTCCCATTCATTGTGTCCCTAAGAAGGGAGGTATTACTTTTGTTCCTAATGATAAGAATGAATTGATTCCACAAAGAATTGTTACAGGTTATAGAATGGTAATTGATTTTCGCAAATTAAACAAAGCTACTAGTAAAGATCATTACCCTCTACCTTTTATTGATCAAATGCTAGAAAGACTATTCAAACATACACATTTTTTCTTTCTAGATGGTTATTCCGGTTTCTCTCAAATACCTGTGTCAAAAGATGATCTGGAAAAGACCACTTTTACTTGCCCTTTCGGTACATTCTCTTATAGACGTATGCCTGTTGGTTTATGTAATGCACCTGCTACCTTTCAAAGATGTATGACTGCTATATTCTTTAATTTTTTTGAAAATATTGTTGAGGTTTTCATGGATGATTTTTTAGTTTACAGAACTTCTTTTGATGATTGCTTAAGCAACCTTGATCGAGTTTTGCAGAGATGTGAAGAAACAAATATTGTCTTGAATTGGGAGAAGTGCCACTTTATGGTTAATGAAGGTATTGTCTTGGGGCATAAAATTTCGGAAAGAGGTATTGAAGTTCATAAAGCTAAAGTAGATGCTATTGAAAAGATGTTGTGTCCTAAAGATATCAAAGGTATAAGAAGTTTCCTTGGTCATGTTGGTTTCTATAGGAGGTTTATTAAAGACTTCTCTAAAATTTCTAGGCCTCTCACTAATCTCTTGCAAAAATACGTTCATTTTGTTTTTGATGATGATTGTGTAGAGGCATTTGAAATACTTAAGAAAGCCTTGATTTCTGCACCTATTGTTCAGCCACCTGATTGGAGTTTACCCTTTGAAATTATGTGTGATGCCAGTGATTATGCTGTTGGTGCTGTTCTAGGACAAAGAGTTGATAAGAAATTGAATGTTATTCATTATGCTAGTAAAACTCTAGGCAGTGCCCAGAGAAATTATGCTACTACTGAAAAATAATTTTTAGCAGTTGTTTTTGCTTGTGATAAGTTCAGATCTTCTTTTTTGATTCCAAAGTAACTGTTCACACTGATCATGCTGCTATTAAATATCTTATGGAAAAGAAAGATGCTAAACCTAGACTTATTATATGGGTTCTCTTGCTGCAAGAATTTGATTTGCATATTATTGATAGAAAGGGAGCTGAGAACCCCATTGTAGACAACTTGTCTAGGTTAGAGAATGTTCTTGATGACCCACTGCCTATTGATGATAGCTTTCCTGATGAACAATTAGCTGTCATAAATGCTTCTTGTCATAGTCCATGGTATGCTGATTATGCTAATTACATTGTTGCTAAATTTATACCACCTAGTTTCACATACCAGCAAAACAAAAAGTTTTTGTATGATTTAAGACATTAATTTTGGGATGACCCACACCTTTATAAAGAAGGAGTAGATGGTGTTATTAGACGTTGTGTACCTCAGCATGAACAGGAACAGATCCGATGCAAGTGCCACTCCGAGTCCTACGGAGGACCCCACGCTGGAGATAGAACCGCACACAAGGTATTGCAATCTAGTTTTTATTGTCCTACTCTCTTCAAGGATGCTCGTAAGTTTGTCTTGTCTAGTGATGAATGCCAGAGAATTGTAAATATTAGTAGATGCCAGGAAATGCCTATGAATTATTCACTTGTTATTGAACCATTTGATGTTTGGGGCTTTGATTATATGGAAGCTTTTCCTTCCTCTAATGGGTATACACATATTTTAGTTGCTATTGATTATGTTACTAAGTTGGTAGAAGCTATTCCAACTAGTAGTGCTGATCATAACACTTCTATTAAGATGCTTAAAGAAGTTATTTTTCTGAGGTTTGGAGTCCCTAGATATTTAATGACTGATCATCGTTCATATTTCATTCATGGTTCTTTCTGTAAAATGCTTGCTAAATATGATGTTAACCATAGAATTGCATCTCCATATCATCCCTAGTCTAGTGGTCAAGTAGAATTGAGCAATAGAGAGATTAAATTGATTTTGCAAAAGACTGTTAATAGATGTAGAAAGAATTGGTCTAAGAAACTTGATGACGCATTATGGGCTTATAGAACTGCTTATAAAAACCTTATGGGTATGTCTCCGTATAAAATGGTTTATGGAAAAGCATGCCACTTACCTCTTGAATTAGAACATAAGGCATATTGGGCTATTAAAGAGCTCAATTATGATTTCAAACTTGCCGATGAAAAGAGGTTATTTGACATTAGCTTGCTTGATGAATGGAGAACCCAAGCCTATGAGAATGCCAAGCTATTTAAAGAAAAAGTTAAAAGATGGCATGACAAGAGGATACAAAAGTGTGAGTTTAATGTAGGTTGCCGGTGTGGAACAACACCTATGGGATCACAAGAACCCCTACTACGGTTGCCGGGGCCCGGGGTTGCGAGAAGAGCAGGATTAGTAACCAGCATGAGGATCGTTTACCCAGGTTCGGGCCACGAGGATGCGTAAAACCCTAGTCCTGCTTTGGTGGGTGTATTTCAGAGAGTTCTTGAGCTCTTGAACTAACTGTGGTGAGTCTGTGGTTCAAAAGAGCCGAATCCTTCTCCAGTATGCCATGGCCTCCTTTTATAGTCGAAAGGGGCTGCCACAGTGGCACACAGGATGTGGAAAGGTGCACAGTGCTATGAGCTTATTGCTCGTATTATAGGACAAGACGCATCTAATGCGTAGCTTAGGTGTCCCCTTACTTTATCGGGGACGGGGCGAGGCCTATCCCGTCCATCGCCGCTCCTCCTCGCTTCGACACTGTCGGCGTTTTGGGAATGGGGGTCCCCAGACTTGCCTGCCTGCGGCCTGCGGCGTGGCTCAAAGGAGGCCCAACACGGCCCATCTTCATCAACACAAGACCCAAGACCCTCGCGAGGGGCCAAGCCTCGCGGGGCGGACGAAACATCGCTTCCTTAGGCACGGCCTCGTCAGGCTGGCTCACGAGGAGGTGGAGAGATCAAGGCGAGGTACCTCGTGAGGTGCCCATGACGCAAGCCATGACGACCAAAGGCGCCAGGCGGGCGCCAGCCCGCGCAGTGTCCTCCCTTTCCTCTTTGGTGCAAATGGGGCAAGCGCAGGCGAGAGGATCAAGCAAAGGCACCCATTTCGGTGCAACAAGACCAAGACCAGTCCAACGGTGGGAAGGAGGTCATCGTGGAGCCCAGAACGACATCACCACTGGGCCTTTGGCAGGCGAGGACCAACTTTAGTCAGGATAAGTGTACCAGATGTTCCCCTTCGAATTGGCCAATTGTTGGCGCCCTTCCCGCTTAATATTTGGGAAGAGGCCCAGGGCCTTTGCCTATAAATAGGACTAGCCACCCCTAGGGTAGAGGCAATCAGAATCGAGGTGGAGGATCTGAGCAAGCATAGAACAAGAGAGAGAGAGAGAGAGAGAGAGAGAGAGAGAGAGAGAGAGAGAGAAGGGCGGCTGAACTCCTCCCAGCAGTTCATCCCCCTAGCCAAGAACAGACCCTCGCGAGGCTGTTCTTCCATGTATTGTTCATCATCACCAGCCCAAGAGGCAATCCAGCACACCACACTGGAGTAGGGTATTACACCACATCGGTGGCCCGAACTAGTATAAACTCTGTGTCTCTTGTGTTGTTCTTTCAGTAGTTAGATCCCTGCGAGACGGAGAGGTAGAGGGCATAATCTCCGCGCGCACCCCAGAGTTCGAACCTTAAGGGTCTGCCGGAACCCGAAATCCGACATTTGGCGCGCCAGGTAGGGGTGCGCCGGAGTCCACCTCTCTACCGCTCCGCGTCCCGTCGCACCGTCGTCACCATGTCCGGCGACCAGGCGGGCAACCAAGATCCATGGGCGGCGTGGCCCGCCCGCGCGGAGCCGCCCGCCTCGGGCGACCCCGTGCCCCAGGCAGCTCGTGGTCCGCAGGGCGCTGCGGGCTGCGGACAGCGCGGACAGGCTTCAACAACCCTCACGCAGCAGCAAGCGCGGTCGGCGGCAAAGGACTCCAATCACGCCGCGACCACGACATCGTACACCCGCCGGGAGCAAGCGAACTCGAGGGCTGCGCTCACGGTGGCCCGAGAGCTTCTGCAGTGTAGGCTGCTGGAAGGCGGCCGCGACATGCTGCTGGAGCGGGTCGCCAAACTCCTGAGCTTTGCCCCTTCGGGGGCTCACCCCTTCTGCATCCAGCTTCCGTCTCAAGCCCAGGGCGGCATGCGCGGGGGCCCGGCGCGCTCCCGCGGGCCTCAGGGCTACCCCAACACCAACGAATCCGTCGGCGCTGGACTGGCGGTGGTGCTACCCCCGCCCCCGGCGCGTGAGGGAGAGGGGCTCGGCGCAGCCCACGGCGCCGGCGGGCAGCCGCGCTACCACCCCGTGGTGGGCACGTCAAGCAGCGCCGCATGGCACATGGAGCACTACAGCACAGCCTTTGGGGTAGCGGCGCCAGAAGAATACGTGGCCCACATGATGGACCAAGGGCACGCTCACGAGGGCGAACAAGGCTCGCTTCTCGGACCAAGCTGGGGAGACGAGACACCAGAAGCTGAGCTCTTCCAAGAGCCCCGGGACGGCTCGCCGACCACGCTGGAGGCAACAATTATCGGGTACCACTAATTCCTCAGGAGCATGCGTACGCTAATCATGGATCACATGAGGTGCAGGCCGCCGCAGCGAGCATCTGCCCCGCTCCCACAGTCTCCTACCCCTCGGGAGGAGGGCGCAGGGGGCTGCAGGAGAGGGGCAGGGACCCCACATCACCACCGCGGCGTTCGGAGCAAGGCGTTCTCAGGAGGTAGGCCCTCCGCTGGGGAGGCGCCTGAGGGCCTTCCCCTGGCGGAGGACCCATGGTCGTCGGGGGAACCGCTGGCGACCGCTCTACCCCACCGGCGGCGTCCTGGTTTCCGGTCGTCGTTGGTGGCACTAGAGTGTGGCGCAAGGCGGGGCCCTCGTCTGGCGATATGAAGCAAGGCCAATACCTGTGAAGAAGGCCCAGTGCCTGTGAAGCTCGCCGCCCCGTGACACTCTCACGTAATAATGAGTGGGGCTGTACACGCCCCGGAGTCTCAGGGGTGCCGGCCTCAGGCCCTGGGGCTCCCTCCCACGCCCAGTGGACAGCACTTAGCTCTGCGCTGGTGAGAAGACGTCCAAGACTAGATTAGGTGCCGGACGCGGCCTTTTGCCTGTTTTTATTGACTCCCTTCTTTGGTTGTAACTTTTCCCCTACTGGATTTAAGTTGGATTCCAATTTGAGATTTGTGTGTGTTCGGGGAAGGGGTGCTGAGTCTCGTTTGAGCCATTTCTCGCGTTTTGTTCACCGCTCCACCACAGCTGCCTCCCCTCGCGAGCCCCTCGCGAGCCGGGCCAGGCCTAGCTCGCGCGCAGCCCGAACTGCCACTGTTGCTCCTTCTCGGGAGGAAGTTTTGGTGCTCGCGGAGGATGCCCTTTTAGGAAAAGGCCCAGAGCCTGTGAAGAAGACGAATGCCTATGAAGCTATCGCATTTAGGAAAAGTCCCAGAGCATGTGAAGAAGGCGAATGCCTGTGAAGCTATCGCGTTTAGGAAAAGGCCCAGAGCCTGTGAAGAAGGCGAATGCCTGTGAAGCTATTGCGTTTAGGAAAAGGCCCAGAGCCTGTGAAGAAGGCGAATGCCTGTGAAGCTATCACGTTTAGGAAAAGGCCCAGAGCATGTGAAGAAGGCGAATGCCTATGAAGCTATCGCGTTTAGGAAAAGGCCCAGAGCCTGTGAAGAAGGCGAATGCCTGTGAAGCTATCGCGTTTAGGAAAAGGCCCAGAGCCTGTGAAGAAGGCGAATGCCTGTGAAGCTATCGCATTTAGGAAAAGGCCCAGAGCCTGTGAAGAAGGCAAATGCCTGTGAAGCCATCACATGCGGGAAAAGGCCCGGAGCCTGTGAAGAAGGCCAGCACCTGTGAAGCCCTCGCCGGTGACACTTGCGCGTCCTACGGATTCAACTAGAGAACACTCGGGACACCACGTCCTCCCGCAAGCAGCCTCGGGGCCTGCGCAAAACAAAGGTAAACCATCCAGCCGCCAAGCGCGGGTGCTCGCACAATATGGTAGCTACTAATACGATCCATACATGTTTTACATGAGGGGCTTCCCCTCCCCAAAATGCTCTCACCGCCATTAGGCTGAACACCTGAGTTCTACTCGTGCAGGGTAAAAAGACACGGGCGATACATACTCACTCGGACAAGTCCCCAATGCGTTCTTAGGAGCACCTCCCAAGCCGCCGCTGGCATCGCTGGACTCGCCATCGCTACCTGCGTCGCCGGCAGCGGCATCAGGGCCGTCCACCACACCGCCCTCGTCGGCAGCCACGATCACGTCGTCGTCATCCGAAGTGAAGGCCCTTACAAGAGCATCCACGTTGTCTTCCACCCAGTGCGCCAGGTCCCCTCGGACGGCCTGGGGGACTGGGGTGATGGCGGCATTGAAGTCAAAGTGGGGATCCATGTTCCGGAGATGGCTAAAGACACGAGAGAAGGGCCGCCCTAGTAGGGAGCGGCTCCTCTCCTCCACCAACCTGTCGGCCCTGACCGACCGCGCCTCCAGCTGCGTCACCACGGAGGTGAAGAACTGCAGGTTGCCGGCATAGTTGATCGTGTGCGGCTCGCCGACAGCCGCCTCACAGACGTTGCCCAAGGCTGCGTTAGCCCTCTCCCTGAGCGTAGGCCGTGCACGTGCTCCAGGACCTGCCGCTGGTGTATCTCATCAGCGTTCTGGCGTTCGACGGCCTTAGCCTCTTCCACCCGCTGACGAAGACGGAGCACCTCGGCCTGGAGGGCAGCCGACTCCTTCTGCGCTGCCTCGAGGGCGGTCCGGGAAGCGTTGGCCCGCCGCGTTGCCTCATCCCGTTGGGCCCTCAGGGCCGCGGTTCTTCCCTCGGCCTCGACCCGGATCAACTCTAGCTTCCCCTCGAACTCACGCTCAAGGCCTTGGCGTGCCATCGCCACCCAACGACCAACCTTCTCCAGGACACCTGCCTCCCGTGCGGTGACTTCATCTTCCGCCTGCGTCACCAGGTACTCCCTCGTCTCCAGCCGCTCGTACTCGCGGGTGCGTTCGGTAGCTTCCAGCGTCAACGCTTCCTCACGCTTCTGGAGCTCAGCTGGATCGCCAGAGGCCACCTTCATCGAGGCAAGGGCCGCCTCGCGCAGTTCCACTTGCTCCTCCAATGAGTGGGATCGGGCCAGGAGCTCCCGAGCACGCTCCTCCGCTGCTTCTCGCCGTCGGTCGGCTCCCAGGGTCTCCTCAGCGGCCTGGGATCGGGCCACCCGGGAGGCCTCCAACTACACCTTCGCTTCTTCGTCTTCAAGGTCGCGCTGGTGACGCGCGAGGGTGATGGCGGCCTCCAGCTCGCGCCTCCCTGCGGCCAAGCGCAGGCCCTTGGCCTCCAGGCGCGCGTCTTCACCAGCGAGCTCCTCCCCGAGCAGGTCTACCGCGTCAGTCGCCCTTCGAAGGAACTCTTGGCGGCGAGCACGGCACTCCCGAGCGCGCCTGAGCACGTCTTCCACACCATCATCTGCCCCAAGCGAGCGCCGTGGGCCACAAATCATCGCTCCTCCTCCAGTCAAGGGGCTGGGGGCTGGCACCCTCACGACGGCCGAGCGTGCCACACCAGAAGCCCGGCCTGGGGCCAGCCCGTCTCCAAAAGAAGGGCACATGGGGAGCCTTAGCCAGTCGCAGCCTGCGACCAGATGAGAAGCCCACAGCAGGCCAGCTATGCCGAGAGAGGGCCCGCGGAGGAAGATCGCCGGAAGAGAAGGGCCGCGGTGCGCTTCGAGACGGTCCACCCCTTCATTCGCCCTCGTCACGAGAGTCGTGCTGCTCGGAGCACTTGGGGACGACGGGGGAGGCGAAGCCAAAGGAGGCGGCGCCTCAGTGACTCCCACAAGCTCGGCTGGAAGAGGCCTGCGGAGTAAAGATCAGTAAACACAGCAAGGGGATCAGGAGCCAAGAAGGGAGAAGGCTTACTCGTCAGTAGCAAAGTATTTCTGGCGCTTCAGCAAGCGACAAGAGAAGTCATCGCCTAGGGCCTCCCTTTTCCTCCGGAGGGCCTCAAAGTCCACACGGAAGCGGCCCAAGAGAAGAGCGCAAGGATCAACCTGCGACGAAGACGGAGCAACAAAGGTATCCACGTCAGGGGCGCCTGCCTGACGCGTGCTGCCAATCACCTCGGTAGAAGACTCGGCCAGGGCCTCAGGAGCCTCGGCCCCAGGCGCTGGGAGCGACTGCTTGCCACCCACAGCCTCTGCAGCACGGGCCTCAGGAGCTGCTTCCTCGAGGGCATCGCCAGGCGCAGTCTCCTCATCGGGAGCCTTATCAGTCTCCGCCATATCACGCCTCCCTGCCCCGCCACTCGAGGAGGATTCGCCTTGACCGACCGGAAGGGCGGTCACCACCACAGGGTTCTCGCGAGGCCCTTGGAAGCCAGTGGGGCGCAACCCCCATTCATCGAAGGAGGGCATCTGCTTCACGAAGTCGTCCCTGTTCTGGCAGAGGTACAACAGGGCCCCTCCTCTCTGGATGCTGCCCGGGTTGGGGTCACCAGTCAGGACCAAGAGCACTGTCCTTAGCGCCCCAGGCGTCAGGTCTTCTTCCTGGAGCCTCATGCGATCATCATGCCCGCTGTAAGCCCACATTCGGCAAGAGTGGCGTTGGAGAGGGGCAATGCGGCGTAACAGGAACTCCTTCACCACCTTGGGTGCCGTCACGCTGAGCGATCTCAAGAACGTGAAGCGGCGCTAGACGAAGGCGAGCCGGGGGCTCGTGAGCGTCTCCTGGCCCCAACCCGAATTGGGTACCGCAGGCGAAGTTGGCTTCGCCAGCAGGGGGCTGGGCACCCCGACATCAACGTACAACCACCGCTCGCGGAACCCAGCTGAAGGTGAAGGAAGCTTGAAGTCAATCCCCGAGGCCGCAGTCTTGGGCGCGGCAATGAAGCTCACACACGCTGAGCATTGAGTGGGTTCAGCTAGGCGCAAAGAGAAGAAGTGGCGCAGCAAGGCAACGGAAGGAGGGATGCCCATTATCGCCTCGCAAACAAAAGCAAAGACCGAAAGGAGGGTGATGGCTTCAGGACCCAGATGCATCATATGGATCTGGTAATGAGAGAGGACGGCCTTGAAGAAATCGGAAAAGGGGGGAACCAGACCCGCCCACAAAGGCGTCGGCAAAATAGTGAACCTTAGTGATTATCCTGTCAGTGAGGAAGTGAGACGTAGACCAGGCCGTCGTCCTCCCACACTCGTTGAAGGTGGTGGCCAGAGCCGGGCTAAGCTTATCTAGGCACTCTCGATTGAGTATGATCGATCGGCCGACGACGGGGGCCACCGACAGCGGCGAGCGAGATGGAGCCATGGGTTTCTTCTCTTTCTCCTTCTTAGTCGGAGCCATGGCGATGGAAAGGAGGGGGAAGATGTAAGATGGGATTGGAGACAAGAGTCGGAGTTCGAAGGGAGGAAGAATAGGGGACGGTCGAGCAACAGGAAGGGGAGCAGCTGTGTACAACTGCGAGTCCACATAGCAGGGCGCAAAATAAGGAAGCGTGGGGGAACAGCACCGCCCACGTCCAATCAACCGCCACGCAGCGCCCGAGGCCGCAGGCTGTTAGGGCCCGCGGCGCTTCGCCCTTGCCCTTTCGCCTCTCACCACGGCCAAGTCCACGCGCGCTTGGGCCCGGGGGCTACTGTCGGTGTTCTGGGAACGGGGATCCCCAGACTTGCCTGCCTGCGGCCTGCGGCGTGGCTCAAAGGAGGCCCAGCACGGCCCATCTTCATCAACACAAGACCCAAGACCCTCGCGAGGGGCCAAGCCTCGCGGGGCGAACGACACAACGCTGCCTCAGGCACGGCCTCGTTAGGCTGGCTCATGAGGAGGCAGAGAGATCAGGGTGGGGTACCTCACGAGGTGCCCATGACGCAAGCCATGACGACCAAAGGCGCCAGGCGGGCGCCAGCCCGCGCAGTGTTCTCCCTTTCCTCTTTGGTGCAAAGGGGGCACGCGCAGGCGAGAGGATCAAGCAAAGGCACCCATTTCGATGCAACGAGACCCAGACCAGTCCAACAGTGGGAAGGAGGTCATCATGGAGCCCAGAACAGCGTCACCACAGGGACTTTGGTAGGCGAGGACCAACTTTAGTCAGGATAAGTGTACCAGATGTTCCCCTTCGAATTGGCCAATTGTTGGCGCCCTTCCCGCTCAATATTTGGGAAGAGGCCCAGGGCCTTTGCCTATAAATAGGACTAGCCACCCCCAGGGTAGAGGCAATCAAAATCGAGGTGGAGGATCTGAGCAAGCATAGAACAAGAGAGAGAGAGAGAGAGAGAGAGAGAGAGAGAGAGAGAGAGAGAGAGAAGGGCGGCTGAACTCCTCCCAGCAGTTCATCCCCCTAGCCAAGAACAGACCCTCGCGAGGCTGTTCTTCCCTGTATTGTTCATCATCACCAACCCAAGAGGCAATCCACCACACCACACTGGAGTAGGGTATTACACCACATCGGTGGCCCGAACCAGTATAAACTCTGTGTCTCTTCTGTTGTTCTTTCAGTAGTTAGATCCCTGCGAGACGGAGAGGTAGAGGGCATAATCTCCGCGCGCACCCCAGAGTTCGAACCTTAAGGGTCTGCCAGAACCCGAAATCCGACAGACACGCGCCCTGGCCAGTGAGGCATGCAGTGCCATGTAGGCAAGCAGGCAGCTGGGGTGGCGTGGTGGTGGAGCCTCCACGAAGATCTGCATGCCGCCACGTAGGCACTTGACGAGTTGGCCCGGGAGTTGCATGTTGCCAAGCAGGTGCCTGCTTAGTTGGTTGAGCTGGCAGCTGCATGCGAACGGCGGTGGAAACTTGGTTGGCGCGGGCCTGGCGGTGGCCCTACTGGCGTCCTTGGTGAGGGCCTTGCCGGGTGGCCCGACAAGGGTCTTGTCGTGGCACGTTGTCGTCCCTGCCAAGGACCTTGCCGGGGATCTAGTGGCCTTCCTCGTCGTCTTCTAATCCTCATCTGATCTTGAGTATTCCTTGTCTTCACAAAGATCTTCATGCCACCACAGAGGTGCCTCCCGAGCCCTGGCCCAACATGGTTGATGGTGTTGGGGATGTGGACTCAAGGGTGGCTTGCTCTGTTGGCGTTTGGGCGGGCAAGGGTCTTGCCAGGGCTGCTGAGGCCGTCCTCGGCAAGGGTCTTGCCGGGGGAAACTGCTCCGCCCCTCTGCTTCTTTGTAGTCTTGGTCTTGGCGTTGCTCTGGCTGTCTTACGCTTCGGTTTTACCTCGGTTCACCTCCCCTGCTCTGCTTGGTGTGGCCGCGGGCGCGGCTCCGATTGTCCGTGCACAGGTAAAGGGGTACAAAAGCGCGCCCCTTCTTTTGTACACCGACAAGAGCCCCCGGGCCTGGGCCATACATAAGCGCGACACGTTGTTGGGCCAGGCCCAAAACGGTGTGCGAGCAGGCGGGGCGGTTTTTACCGCGGTAAAACTTTTCACGCGCCGCGCCTCCCACGACCCGCGCGTGGCGTGGCGCAGTGTGGAGGGGTGCACGTGACGTGGGTGGCATGCGTGGGGCAGTTCCCGCATGCATGCTTCACATCATGGTAAAGAGGCGGCTCGTGCCTTCCCCGTAAAAAGAGGGAGGCGTGGAGGCGTGACTCATTTACTGGATGGACTCGGGTCATAGTCTTTAAGGTGCCCACGCCCCCTGATCACGGGGCGGGGAACGGTCGCCTCACCCGTCCTTTCAACCCTGCACGCTCGCCACGCATCCTTCATGCAGGTGGTGAGCTGTGGAGGTGGGAAACCGGGCTGTCGCTGGTTGGGGCAGCGGGTCGGTCCTGATTCCCTGCACCCTTGATGGCTGGATTGGCTGAGCGGAGCGGCTGGGTCTCGAGCCCGCCCCTTTATAAAGAGGGGGAACAGGGGGGATGGCACCCCGCACTCTTCTGTCATCTATCTCCTCCTGCTTCCGCTTCTTCCTTTCACTCGCCATGGAGAAAGGGAATCCTCGTCATTCGTCGGTGGCGGCGAGGGTCGCCGCTCGACAGCGCGTCCCTCCCCCTCCTGAGCCCGCGGTGGTGGAACCGGCCGCAAGGGCAAGGGGGAGGGGGCGAGGCAGGGGCAGAGGTCGTAGTGCTCGGGGAAGAGGAGGATGGGGCGGCGCGCCGGCTTCGCCCCCGCCAATGATGCCTTTTCCAATGGAAGGCCATGTGGGGGACCAGCCCCGCGAGTTCTTCATCAGGCTGCGCCGGTCTCCGCGTCGCCGTCTTCGTCTTCCCGCCCCGTTTGCTCGGGAGATGGACCGTGACCCGCCCCAATCCCTCAGATTGCACATGAGGGGTTGTGGGAATGGGGGCACGCGGGTCGACGTCCACTTCCCGGCTCCTCGGGTCATGTACCTCCGTCGTGGATGGAAGACGTTCACTCGCATCCACAGCTAGACGGCGGGGCTCGTACTCTATTTCAAATTAATGGAGGACGACCTGCTCTACGTCAAGGTCTTCGGAGACTTCGGGACTCGCTTGAAGTGCTGTGTGGAGAGCTCCTCCGACGGAGATTCCGACAGTGGAAGCTCTTCCTCGAGCGAAAGTGATGAGGAGGATAGCGGAGCAGATGACGGGGACGAGTCCGACTAGGCGTCGGACGCCCCGCGCCTGGGCGGGTGCGGCAGCAACAGCATCTGCACCTGGCCGCTCCTCCGGCAGAGTTTTGCCGGGGGTGGGGCCAGCTCCTTGAACTTCTCGGGGCCGTCTCCTTGGGTGGCTGGCGCTGGGAGGTGGGCGGCAAGGCCGTCAACTCGAAGTACGCGAGCACCGACACCTTCATCGCGTATTGTCGGTCCTGCCGCCTCGTCTTCCAGCTCCTTTTCCGGCACCGTCATCACCATCCCACCCGTGGGCGGCCACCGAGGTGTTCTCTTGGTGCTTTCTGCTGCTCGTAGCTCGCCTAGGCGCCCCTTTTGCCCTTTCGCCTCCTTGACCTGCCTCATGAGTAGAGGGACAAGAAAGGGATCATGGGCATCTTATCTATTTTTTAATCTGTAAGCCTTCGGGCCTTGTTAAATTTAAAGCTTGTAATCCCCCTTGTTCATGTTTTTCATTCCCTACGGACTGTACCTGTGTGGGATGCTTTTAATGAAAAAGGGATGTTTGCCGGGTTTTTCGTTCGTGGGTAGACCCCGCGACAAGGAGCGAATCCTTGTTACAATTTAAGATAAACATTTTCACCCGGCAACAGGCCTTGCCGTCCCCCCACTTCGCTCGACCATTCTCGCGCCCTTGGCGGAGGCAGGGATGAAGCGGGATTAGGCTCCTCGTTCTACTTCCTTGCCACTGCGACTACAACGAAATCCGGGCCCAGGAGATAATCCTTGGGTATTGAAAAGGGGAGCACGGTGGCCTAGAAATAAAACGAGGTTTCACATATCCCAGTCCCATTCCAAAATGCATGATAGAGGATGAAAGACTCATCTGGATCTACAGCCCCCGGCAACCTTGTCTTGCCGCGGTTGGATCCTTGTGCTTGCAGCCCCTGGCAACTCTGGTTTGTCGGGGTCGGGACGCCGGTCCGTTTCCTTTCTTCCAAGTAGCTCAGCAGAAGTGCTCATGTGCCCTGCGAACCAAAGGAGGACAGAAAAGAAACAGATAGACGAGCACTCGACCTCTAGGCTAGGGGTTAGTCGCCGCCAAGCACTATCAACCCTAACCAAGGAGGAGACTCGACCTAGCATGCATGCTATAACTTAGGGCGCCAGTGCTTCATTTATTTATGCTCAGGGTCTGCGCCTGGCTTTGTACAAAGGGTTACATGCCTTGCCGGCAAAGCTTGTACAGAAGGTGGCTTGCCGGGAGGCCCGGCAAGCCGCGCCTTATGGGTAAAACTTGCGAAGATGCTCGATGTTCCAGGAGTTGCTCATTGGGACATCATCTTCAGTCTCTAGGCGGACTGCGCCAGGCCTGGTGACTCGTATTACCCGATAAGGGCCTTCCCACTTTGGCGTCAACTTGTTGGAATTCTTGGCCAACTGAATGCGCCGAAGAACAAGGTCGCCTTCCTCAAAGCTTCGGGCATGAACCTTGCGGCTATGGTAGCGGCGCAGGGCTTGCTCGTAGCGTGTTGCTGTCACAGCCGCCCGAAGACGATCTTCCTCAAGGAGCATTGCGTCATCTTGCCGCAACTGCTCTTGCTCAAGCTCATCATAAGCGAGCACTCGAGGTGACCCATATATGAGTTCCGTGGGGAGAACTGCCTCCGCCCCATATACTAGGGCAAAGGGTGTCTGTCCGATGGCTCGATTTGGCGTCGTCCTGATCGACCAAAGAACCGCCGACAACTCATCAATCCAGCGCCTTCCACTCTTGTGTAGCTTGTCAAAAGTCTTTGTTCTCAGGCCCCGCAACACTTCAGCATTTGCCCTCTCTGCTTGGCCGTTGCTCCGTGGGTGTGCCACGGAAGCAAAACAGACCTTGCTATCGAGGTCTTGAATGTATTGCATGAAGGTGTGGCTTGTGAACCGCGTGCCGTTGTCGGTGATGACTCTGTTTGGCACACCAAAACGGCAGACCAGTCCCTTGAAGAACTTGACGACTGATTGAGCAGTCACCTTTCTCACTGCTTCCACTACCGGCCACTTTGTGAACTTGTCGATTGCAATGTACAAGTACTCAAAGCCCCCGATAGCGCGGGGGAAAGGGCCCAGTATATCGAGCCGCCAGATCGAGAATGGCCAGGAGAGAGGGATTGTTTGAAGGGCTTGAGCTGGTTGATGAAGCTTCTTTGAATGGAACTGACACGCTTCACACTTGGTTACTAGTGCTGTCGCATCCTGGAGGGTGGTGGGCCAGAAGAAACCTTGCCGGAATGCCTTGCCGGCAAGGTCCCTTGACCCTATGTGGGAGCCACATATGCCTCCATGTATCTCCGCCAACAGCTCCAGTCCTTCCTCCCGGGGATGCACTTCAATTTCACACCATTCCGCCTTGTCCTGTACAGGACGTCATCGACGAACTGGTACAGGGCGGACCGACGGGCTACTTTCTCCGCTTCTCCCTGCTCCTCAGGAAGATCCCCTGTTTGGAGGAATTGCACGGTATGCTGCGCCCATGCCGAAGCCTGGGGCTCGATGGCAAGGACCAAATGCATCTCGTCCGCCATGGGAGCGGTTGTCTCTACGGCCAGGGCTTGACACCCTGCCGGAGCCAGTTGCTCTTGGGCAGGCTCAGTGTGCATGACAACATCCTTGCCGGCCATCCCAGGGGGCTCGGCGGGAAGGTACTTGCCGGGACCTGATTTCCTCCGCTTGTTCTGCTCTGTTGATGGTTCGATGGATGGCTGAGTTAAACGGAGCAAAAAGGTAACCGGCTCCACAAGTAGCTTAAATGCAGCATGCTTTGACAGGTAATCGACGATGTCGTTCTCCGCTCGGGGGACGTGCTCCGCTTGGATGCCGTCAAAGCGCTCCTCCAGCTTTCTCACTTCATCTACATAGTCCTCCATCAATGGGATCTGGTAATCCTTGTTGACCTGCCTAACAACAAGCTGCGAGCCACCCCTGACGATGAGCTTCTTAACCCCGAGGTCTGCCGCGATCCTAAGACCAGCGAGCAATCCCTCGTACTCAGCAGAGTTGTTGGTAGACATCTCCCTGGGGAAGTGCATCTGGATCATGTACTTGAGGTGCTCTCCGGTGGGTGCGACGAGCAGCACGCCGACACCGGCGCCTTGCAGCGAGAAAGCCCCATCAAAATACATGATCCAGTCACGGTCTGCTTCCTTGCCGGGGAGAGTGGTCTCCTCGATTTCTTCGTCAGGCGTTGAGGTCCATTATGCAATGAACTTCGCCAAGACTCTGCTCTGGATTGTCGAGGTACTTTCAAACTTCAAACCAAAACTTGATAACTCCAAGGCCCATTCCATAATCCTTTCGGTTGCATCTGGGTTATGCAGTATCCGTTGCAACGGGAGGCGGGTGACGACAGTGATCTCGTGGGCTTGGAAGTAATGACACAGCTTCCTCGAGGCCATGAGGAGGCCGAAGAGCAATTTCTACACACCGGAGTACCTCGATCTAGCTCCCTGCAAGAGGGAGCTGACAAAGTAAACCGAGTGCTGCATCATCTACTTCTTCTGCACCACCTCACGCAACTGCGCGGGCACTGCCTTGGTGGCATCAGACTCTAATGGGGCCTCGCCTTGCCGGCACCAGGCCGTGCTGGGGGAATCTTTGGCTTGCCATCCGCTGGTTCTGCCACCTTCACTGCCTCCTCATCGACCTCCCTCTATGCCACCAGTGCGGTGCTGACCACTTGATTCATCGCCGCCAGATACAGCAGCAACGGCTCTTGTGGTTTAGGTGCAACCAATATTGGTGTGGAGGAAAGGTATTTCTTCAGATCCTGCAATGCTGCCTCGGCTTCTGGGGTCCACTCCATTCGGCCTGCCTTCTTCAAGATTTTGAAGAAATGAAGGGCGCGCTCAGCGGACTTGGAGATGAATCGGCTCATGGCAGCGACGTAGCCGGTGAGCCGACGCACATTCTTGATCCGCTTGGGTGCCTCAATCTGCTCAATAGCCTTGATCTTGTCTGGGTTTGCCTCGATCCCGCGCTGCGACACAAAGAACTCGAGAAGCTTGCCAGAAGGAACACCGAAGACACACTTCTCAGGCTTCAGCTTGAGGTTGATCTTGCGCATGTTGGAAAATGTCTCTTCCAGATCTTGCACAAGAGTTGCCCCGTCTTTGGTCTTGACCACTATGTCATCCATGTATGCTTCCATATTTATATGGAGCTGGGGTTCAAAACCAATTTGGACTGCTCTTGCAAACGTCGTGCCAGCACTCTTCAACGCGAAAGGCATCCGCAAAAAGCAATACATACCACATGGGGTGATGAATGATGTCTTCTCTTCATCTTCTCTTGTAATGAAGATTTGGTGGTAGTCCGAGTAGGCGTCGAGGAATGACAACAGATCACACCCGGCCATGGAGTCGACAATCTGGTCAATGCGTGGCAATGGGAAGGGGTCCTTAGGACAAGCCTTATTGATATCTGTGTAGTCAATACACAACCTCCACTTCCCATTTGCCTTGCGCACCACTACCGGATTGGCCAACCACGTCGGGTGGAGCACTCCTCTCACCAAACCCGCCGCTTCCAACTTCCTGATCTCCTCTGTGATGAACTCCTACCTCTCTAGAGCCTGCTTTCTGACCTTCTGCTTGACGGGCCGCGCATGAGGACAGACAGCTAGGTGGTGCTCAATCACCTCCCTGGGAACGCCGGGGATGTCGGATGCTTGCCACGCAAACACATCGACATTCGCCCGCAGGAAGGTGACGAGTGCACCTTCCTATTTGCTGTCGAGGGTGGAGCCTATGTGATGGCCCCTCCCGTGCCATCCTCCCTGACGGGCACCTTCTTGGTCTGCGGCGGCTCAGCTCTGGATTTCTTGCTCTTGCCGGTAGAGCTCTCTGGCACATCCTCAACGGTAGCACAACACTCTGAGGAGGTGCGCTTGCCGGAGTGCGTGCGAGAGGTCTTGCCGGGCTTCTTCCCTCCCGGGCCTTCAGCAGCAGGAGCAGGTGCCTTGACGGAAGCTGCCGCAATAGCTTCCCAGTAGAGTTGGTCGGCGCAAATCAGCGCGCCCTTCTTATTGAAGGGGACAGAGATGATGGTCAACGGCCTAGGCATCTTTAGCATGTTGTAGGCGTAGTGTGATGCCGCCATGAACTTGGCTAGTGCCGGGCGGCCTAGGATCCCGTTGTAGGGCAAGGGGATCTCGGCCACGTCGAAGATGATCCTCTCCATCCTGTAGTTCAACTCTCCTCCAAACGTCATGGGCAGTGTGACCTTCCCCTTCGGCTGGCTCCTCCCTGGATTGACCCCTTGAAACGTGCCCGTTTCCTCAAGGTCTTCGTCAGGAATTTGCAGCCTTTTGACCACGACGGGCGAGATCAAGTTCAGGCCAGCCCCGCTGATACGTCTCCAACGTATCTATAATTTTTGACTGCTCCATGCTGTATTATCTACTGTTTTGGACTATATTGGGCTTTATTTTCACTTTTATATTATTTTTGGGACTAACCTATTAACCAGAGGCCCAGCCCAGAATTGCTATTTTTTTTGCCTATTTCAGTGTTTCGGAGAAACATAATATCAAACGGAGTCCAAACGGAATGGAACCTTCGAGAACGTGATTTTCTCACCGAGCGTGATCCAGGAGACTTGGACCCTACTCCAAGGAACAAAAGATGCGGTCATGAGGGTGGGGGGCGCGCCCATCCCCCTAGGGCGCGCCCCCCTGCCTCGTGGGCCCCCTGTTGCTCCACCGACGTACTCCTTCCTCCTATATATACCTATGTACCCCCAAACGATCATATACGGAGCCAAAAACCTAATTCCACCGCCGCAACCTTCTGTATCCACGAGATCCCATCCTGGGGCCTGTTCCGGAGCTTTGCAGGAGAGGGCCGTCATCACGGAGGGCTTCTACATCATCATAGCCCCTCCGATGAAGTGTGAGTAGTTTACCTCAGACCTACGGGTCCATAGTTATTAGCTAGATGGCTTCTTCTCTTTTTTTGGATCTCAATACAATGTTCTCCCCCTCTCTCGTGGAGATCTATTTGATGTAATCTTCTTTTTGCGGTGTGTTTGTTGAGACCAATGAATTGTGGGTTTATGATCAAGTCTATCTATGAATAATATTTGAATCTTCTCCGAATTCTTTTATGTATGATTGGTTA
This sequence comes from Aegilops umbellulata, assembly GCA_032464435.1. Taxonomy (NCBI): domain Eukaryota; kingdom Viridiplantae; phylum Streptophyta; class Magnoliopsida; order Poales; family Poaceae; genus Aegilops; species Aegilops umbellulata. The sequence goes on along the minus strand of CP136054.1, from coordinate 162,377,161 downwards.
TCTTTGCAAGTCTCTTCGAATTATCAGTTTGGTTTGGCCTACTAGATTGGTTTTTCTTGCCATGGGAGAAGTGCTTAGCTTTGGGTGCAATCTTGCGGTGTCCTTTCCCAGTGACAGAAGGGGCAGCAAGACACGTATTGTATTGTTGCCATCGAGGATAACAAGATGGTTTTTTTATCATATTGCATGAAACTACCCCTCGACATTATGTCATCTTGCTTAAGGCGCTACTCCGTTTTTAACTTAATACTCTAGATGCATGCTGGATAGCGGTCGATGAGTGGAGTAATAGTAGTAGATGCAGGCAGGAGTCGGTCTACTTGTCTCGGACGTGATGCCTATATACATGATCATACCTAGATATTCTCATAACTATGCTCAATTCTGTCAATTGCTCAACAGTAATTTGTTCACCCACCATAGAATACTTATGCTCTTGAGAGAAGCCACTAGTGAAACCTATGGCCCCCGGGTCTATTCTCATCATATCAATCTCCATCACTTTATTATTGCTTTGCTTTTTTACTTTGCTTTTACTTTTCACTTTGCATCTTTATACCAAAAATACCAAAAATATTATCTCTATCAGATCTCACTCCGTAAGTGACCGTGAAGGGATTGACAACCCCTAATCGGGTTGGTTGCGTTGAGCTATTTTTTTGTGCAGGTACGAGGGACTTGAGCGTAGCCTCCTACTGGATTGATACCTTAGTTCTCAAAAACTAAGGGAAATACTTACGCTACTTTGCTGCATCATCCTCTCCTCTTCAGGGAAATCCAACGCGGTGCTCAAGAGGTAGCAAGAAGAATTTCTGGCACCGTTGCCGGGGAGTCTGCGCAAAAGTCAACATACCAAGTACCCATCACAATCCCTATCTCCCGCATTACATTAGTTGTCATTTGCCTCTCGTTTTCCTCTCCCCCACTTCACCCTTGCCGTTTTATTTGCCCTCTCTTTCCCAATCTCCTTCTCTTTTTCCGTTTGCCTTTTTCTCGCTTGCCTTTTTGTTTGCTCGTGTGTTGGATTGCTTGTTTGTCGCGATGGCTCAAGATACTACCAAATTGTAGGACTTCACCAATACCAACAACAATGATTTCCTTAGCACGCCGATTGCTCCTCTTGCCAATACTGAATCTTGTGAAATCAATACTGCTTTGTTGAATCTTGTTATGAAAGATCAATTCGCCGGCCTTCCTAGTGTAGATGCCGCTACTCATCTAAATAGCTTCGTTGATTTATGTGATATGCAAAAGAAGAAAGATGTCGATAATGATGTTGTTAAATTGAAGCTATTTCCTTTTTTGCTTAGAGATCGTGCTAAAGCTTGGTTTTCCCCTTTTCCTAAAAATAGTATTGATTCTTGGAACAAGTGCAAAGATGCTTTTATCTCTAAGTATTTTCCTCCCGCTAAGATCGTCTCTCTTAGAAACGACATTATGAGTTTTAAACAACTTGATCATGAACATGTTGCACAAGCTTGGGAGAGAATGAAATTAATGATACGTAATTGCCCTACTCATGGTTTGAATTTGTGGATGATTATACAAAAATTTTATGCCGGATTGAATTTTGCTTCTAGAATCTTTTAGATTCGACCGCGGAAGTCACTTTTATGGAAATCACTTTAGGAGATGCTACTAAACTACTAGATAATATTATGGTTAATTATTCTCAATGGCACACTGAAAGATCTACTAATAAAAAAGTGCATGCTATACAAGAAATCAATGTTTTGAGTGGAAAGATGGATGAACTTATGAAATTATTTGCTACTAAGAGTGTTTCTTTTGATCCTAATGATATGCCTTTGTCTACTTTGATTGAGAATAATAATGAATCTATGGATGTGAATTTTGTTGGTAGGAATAATTTTGGTAACAACGCGTATAGAGGGAATTTTAATCCTAGGCCTTATCCTAGTAACCCTTCTAACAATTATGGAAATTTCTACAACAACTCTTATGGAAATTTTAATAAGATGCCCTCTGAATTTGAGAATAGTGTTAAATAGTTTATGAATTCACAAAAGAATTTTAATGCTTTGCTTGAAGAGAAATTGCTTAAAGTTGATGATTTGGCTAGGAACGTTGATAGAATTTCTCTTGAGGTTGATAATTTAAATCTTAGATCTATTCATCCTAAGCATGATATCAATTAGTCTCTCAAAGCCATGAGAATTTCCATTGATGAGTGCAAAGAAAGAACCGCTAGGATGCGTGCTTCCAAAGATGCCTTTATTAAAGCGTGTTCTTCCAACTTTTATGAAAATCAAGATGAAGATCTAAAAGTTATTGACGTGTCCCCTATTAAATCTTTGTTTTGCAATATGAATCTTGATGAAACTGAATATGATCTTCCTTTACCTAGAAGGCATTCTAAAAATTCGGAGTATTTAGATCTTGATGAAGAAATTGATAAACGTGGGATTGAAAGAAATAAAAATCTAGATGTTGCTAAACCCACTATATTGGATTTCAAGGAATTTATTATGGAAGTTGCTCTTTATTTGATTGTATTTCCTTGTTGCAATCCGTGCTAAATTCTCCTCATGCGTATAGTCAAAATAAAGCCTTCATCGAACATATCGTTGATGCCTTGATTCAATCTTATGAAGAAAAACTTGAGTTGAAAGTTTCTATCCCTAGAAAACTTTATGATGAGTGGGAACCTACTATTAAAATTAAAATTAAATATTATGAGTTTTATGCTTTGTGTGATTTGGGTGCTAGTGTCTCTACTATTCCCAAAACATTGTGTGATTTGCTAGATTTATGTGATTTTGATGATTGCTCTCTAAATTTGCATCTTGCGGATTCCACTATTAAAAAACCTATGGGAAGAATTAATGACATTCTTATTGTTGCAAATAGGAATTATGTGCCCATATATTTTATCATTCTTGATATAGATTGCAATCCTTCTTGACCTATTATTCTCGGTAGACCTTTCCTTAGAACGGTTGGTGCAATTATTGATATGAAGGAAGGGAATATTAGATTTCAATTTCCATTAAAGAAGGGCATGGAACACTTCCCTAGAAAGAAAATAAAATGGCCAATCTATCATGAGAGCCACTTATGGATTGCCTTCCAAAGATGGCAATACCTAGATCTATTCTCGTCTTTATGCCTAGCTAGGGGCGTTAAACAATAGCGCTTGTTGGGAGGCAACCCAATTTTATTTTAGTTTTTTTGGTTTTTACTTATGTTTAGGAGTAAATAATCCATCTACCTTCTGTTTAGATTTGGTTTTGTGTTTTAATTATTGTTTGTTCCAAGTTAGACCTATAGGATCTTCTTGGATGATAGTTATTTGATCTTGCTGTAATTTCCAGAATCTTTCTGTTCACGAAAACAATTGTTAAAAATAACCAGAACGTGATAAAATACTGATTCCAATTGCTTCTGATCAATAAACACATTTTCTAGGTCGTCCTATTTTGGTATGTTTTTTGGAGTTCCAGAAGTTTGCATTAGTTACAGATTACTATAGACTGTTCTGTTTTTGACAGATTCTGTTTTTTGTGTTGTTTGCTTATTTTGATGAATCTATGGTTAGTAAAATAGTTTATAATCCATAGAGAAGTTGGAATACAGTAGGCTTAACACCAATATAAATAAAGAATGAGTTCATTACAGTACCTTGAAGTTGTCTTTTGTTTTCTTTCGCTAATAGAGCTCACGAGATTTCTATTGAGTTTTGTGTTGTGAAGTTTTCAAGTTTTGGGTAAATTCTTTTGATGGATTATGGAACAAGGAGCGGCAAGAGCCTAAGCTTGGGGATGCCCATGGTACCCCCAAGATAATCCAAGGACACAAAAAAGTCAAAGCTTGGGGATGCCTCGGAAGGCATCCCCTCTTTCGTCTACTTCCATCGGTAATTTTACTTGGAGCTATATTTTTATTCACCACATGATATGTGTTTTGCTTGGAGCGTCTTGTATTATTTGTGTCTTCGTTTGGTAGTGTGCCACAGTCATCCTTGCTGTACACACCTTTTGAGAGAGCCATATATGAATTGGAATTTGATAGAATACTCATTGTGCTTCACTTATATCTTTTGAGCTTTATAGTTTTGCTCTATGTGCTTCACTTATATCTTTTGAGCCTTATAATTTTGCTCTAGTGCTTCACTTAGATCTTTTAGAGAACGGTGGTGGATTTGTTTTAAAGAAACTATTGATCTCTCATGCTTCACTTAGATCATTTTGAGAGTCGTTAATAGCATGGTAATTTGCTTAATATTAATATGCTTGGTATTCAAGATTTGTGAAACTTTCTTTTGAGTGCGTTGAATACTAAGAAAAGATTGAAGCTTGATAATTGTTTTGAGATATGAAGATGGTGATATTAGAGTCATGCTAGTTGAGTAGTTGTGAATTTAAAGAATACTTGCGTTAAAGTTTGTGATTCCCGTAGCATGCACGTATGGTGAACCGTTATGTGATGAAGTCGGAGCATGATTTATTTATTGATTGACTTCCTTATGAGTGGCGGCCGGGGACGAGCGACGGTCTTCCTACCAATCTATCCTCCTAGGAGCATGCGCGTAATACTTTGCTTTGATAACTTCTAAATTTTTGCAATAAGTATGTAAGTTCTTTATGACTAATGTTGAGTCCATGGATTATACGCACTTTTCCCTTTCTTCCACCACTGCTAGCCTCTCTAATACCGCGCACTTTTCGCCGATATCATACACCCACCATATATCTTCCACAAAACAGCCACCATACCTACCTATCATGGCATTTACATAGCCATTCCGAGATATATTGCCATGCAACTTTCCACCGTTCCGTTTATTATGACACGCTCCATCATTGTCATATTGCTAGCATGATCATGTAGTTGACATCGTATTTGTGGCAAAGCCACCATTCATAATTCTTTCATACATGTCACTCTTGATTCATTGCATATCCCGGTATACCGCCGGAGGCATTTACATAGAGTCATATTTTGTTCTAAGTATCGAGTTGTAATTGTTGAGTTGTAAGAAAAATAAAAGTGTGATGATCATCATTTTTAGAGCATTGTCCCAAGTGAGGAAAGGATGATGGAGACTATGATTCCCCCACAAGTCGGGATGAGACTCCGGAGGAAAAAAAAGAGGCCATAAAAAAGAGAAAATGCCCAAATAAAAAAAATGAGAGAAAAAGAGAGAAGGGACAATGTTACTATCCTTTTACCACACTTGTGCTTCAAAGTAGCACCAAGATCTTCATGATAGAGAGTCTCCTATGATATCACTTTCATTTACTAGTGGGAATTTTTCATTATAGAACTTGGCTTGTATATTCCAATGATGGGCTTCCTCAAAATGCCCTAGGTCTTCGTGAGCAAGCGAGTTGGATGCACACCCACTTAGTTTCTTTTGTTGAGCTTTCATATACTTATAGCTCTAGTGCATCTGTTGCATGGCAATCCGTACTCACTCACATTGATATCTATTGATGGGCATCTCCATAGCCCGTTGATACGCCTAGTTGATGTGAGACTATCTTCCCCTCTTTTTGTCTTCTCCACAACCACCATTCTATTCCACATATAGTGCTATATCCATGGCTCACGCTCATGTATTGCGTGAAGATTGAAAAAGTTTAGAAAATGTTAAAGTATGAAACAATTGCTTGACTTGTCATCGGGGTTGTGCATGATTTAAATACTTTGTGTGGTGAAGATAGAGCATAGCCAGACTATATGATTTTGTAGGGATAACTTTCTTTGGCCATGTTATTTTGAGAAGACATAATTGCTTTGATAGTATGCTTGAAGTATTATTATTTTTATGTCAATATGAAATTTGTCTTGAATCTTTCGAATTTGAATATTCATACCACAATTAAGAAGATTTGCATTGAAATTATGCCAAGTAGCACTCCACATCAAAAATTTTGTTTTTATCATTTACCTACTCGAGGACGAGCAGGAAATAAGCTTGGGGATGCCTGGTACGTCTCCAACGTATCTATAATTTTTGATTGCTCCATGCTATATTATCTACTGTTTTGGACTATATTGGGCTTTATTTTCCACTTTTATATTATTTTTGGGACTAACCTATTAACCGGAGGCCCAACCCAGAATTGTTGTTTTTTGCCTATTTCAGTGTTTCGGAGAAACAAAATATCAAACGGAGTCCAAACGGAATGAAACCTTCGGGAACGTGGTTTTCTCACCAAACGTGATCTAGGAGACTTGGACCCTACTCCAAGGAACAAAAGATGCAGTCAAGAGGGTGGGGGGCACGCCCCCTGCCTCGTGGGCCCCCTGTTGCTCCACCGACGTACTCCTTCCTCCTATATATACCTACTTACCCCCAAACGATCAGATACGGAGCCAAAAACATAATTACACCGTCGCAACCTTATGTATCCACGAGATCCCATCTTGGGGCCTGTTCCGGAGCTCCGCCGGAGAGGGCCGTCATCACGGAGGGCTTCTACATCATCATAGCCCCTCCGATGAAGTGTGAGTAGTTTACCTCAGACCTACGGGTCCATAGTTATTAGCTAGATGGCTTCTTCTCCCTTTTTGGATCTCAATACAATGTTCTCCCCCTCTCTCATGGAGATCTATTCGATGTAATCTTCTTTTTGTGGTGTGTTTGTTGAGACCGATGAATTGTGGGTTTATGATCAAGTCTATCTATGAATAATATTTGAATCTTCTCTGAATTCTTTTATGTATGGTTTGGCCTACTAGATTGGTTTTTCTTGCCATGGGAGAAGTGCTTAGCTTTGGGTTCAAACTTGCGGTGTCCTTTCCCAGTGACAGAAGGGGCAGCAAGGCACGTATTGTATTGCTGCCATCGAGGATAACAAGATGGGGTTTTTATCATACTGCATGAAACTATCCCTCTACATTATGTCATCTTGCTTAAGGCGTTACTCTGTTTTTAACTTAATACTCTAGATGCATGCTGGATAGCGGTCGATGAGTGGAGTAATAGTAGTAGATGCAGGCAGGAGTCGGTCTAGTTGCCTCGGACGTGATGCCTTTATACATGATCATACCTAGATATTCTCATAACTATGCTCAATTCCGTCAATTGCTCAACAGTAATTTGTTCACCCACCGTAGAATACTTATGCTCTTGAGAGAAGCCACTAGTGAAACCTATGGCCCCCAGGTCTATTCCCATCATATCAATCTCCATCACTTTATTATTGCTTTGCTTTTTTACTTTGCTTTTACTTTTCACTTTGCATCTTTATACCAAAAATACCAAAAATATTATCTCTATCAGATCTCACTCCCATAAGTGACCGTGAAGGGATTGACAACCCCTAATCGCGTTGGTTGCATTGAGCTATTTTTTTGTGCAGGTACGAGGGACTTGAGCGTAGCCTCCTACTGGATTGATACCTTGGTTCTCAAAAACTGAGGGAAATACTTACGCTACTTTGCTGCATCATCCTCTCCTCTTCGGAGAAATCCAACGCAGTTCTCAAGAGGTAGCACCCGCCGTCAACCAACATCTTGTTCACCTTGAGGTTGCGTTTCGTTGGTCAGACCAACAATGGCAAACACCCGACCGCGGTCGTGTGGTCAGGGTGGTCCTCGGCATCAAAGATGAGGGGCGTGCTGGACCACTTCAGCGGCTTCTGAGCGCCGAACAACGGCTCCGCTGCTGTAATCTCACGTGCCCACTGCTTGAGCTGGCGGTGAGAAGGATGCAGCGAGGCGCCACCATCGACGCACATGGCCTCCGTAGCCTTCTAGAACTCTTGCTCACCGGACTCGTCGTCCTCGTCGTGATCATTGTCTTCTTGTTTCTTGTCAGGGCCCCGGGCGGGCCTCTCTTGCTAGTTGTCTTTGACGGGGCGCCTTCCTTATCCGCCACGCTTCTTGCCGGAGCCCTCAGCACTGTCCTAACCTTTCTTCTTGTCCCGCCTTTCATACTCGGCCTTTTGCTTTTCAGCAAGCAGCTCGACTTGTCGGCAGTCCTGGAGGTCGTGGCCCTTGGTGCGGTGGATCTTGCAATACTGCTCGCCGGAGCCCCCTAGCTTGTCGGTGGCTGCTAAGGCCCAGCAGGCGGCGCACCCGGCAATCTCCTTGCCGGGGCCGTCTGCCTTGACCTTCTTGGCAGCGCAGGTGTCATCAGACCCCTCGACGGCAAGTACAGCCTTGCCCTTGCGTTTCCTGTTGTGACGCCGGCCCTTCTTCGTCGGGGTGGCAGCGTCTTCATCGGTAGAGTCGGTTTCCGCACCGGCGTCTTCGCTGGGGTACTTCCTTCCTTCTTCAGCCCGGGCGCATTTATCGGCCAGAACGTAGAGCTCGGCCACATCCTTAACCGTTATCATCGCCAGCTCTTCGCGCATCTTGCGATTGCGCATGTTCTGGTGGAACGCGCTGATCACAGCGGCGGGATGAACGTCAGGGATGTTGTACTACACCTGGCTGAACCTCTAGATGTACTTGCGCATGGTTTCCCCTTCCTTCTGGGGGATGATATGCAGATCGCTGGCCTGGCCATGAGCTTGGTGGCCTCCTGTGAAGGCGCCAACGAACTCATGGCACAGATCCGACCAAGAAGAAATGGAATGCGCCGGGAAGTGCATCAACCAAGACATAACATTGGGCTTCAGCGCCAGCGAGAAATAATTGGCAAGCACCTTGTCGTCGCGAGCTCCGGCCACCTGCATCGCGATGGTGTAGATGCAGATGAACTCGGACGGATGGGTCTTGCCAGTGTACTTCTCGCCGACGTCGGGCTTGAACGTGCAGTGGGACGGCCACTGGAACTGCCGCAGCTCACGGGTAAAGGCCGGGAAGCCCACCTCGTAAGGTAGGCCGCCGGATCCCCCCAATGCCGGGTGGTCCATAGCGGGCCCCGCCCGCTTGTCCGACTAGTGGCGTGTATCACGCCGGCGCTCAATAGTGGTCCGAGCATCTTCGTGAGCTCGTTCTCGAAGAACTTGGCGCTGGTCGCGGTGGGTCCGCGGGTCGGACGACGTTATCACAAGCGTCGTCACAACGGGGAGACGCCCGCGGTGGCTGGCGAGCAGGAGGAGAGTTCACCGTGGCCGCAGCTCCCCCGGTCCTCCCAGCGCCAGCATGTGGTGGCTCCGTGGAGCGCCCCCCCGAGGGCTCTGCCGGTCGCGGATCATCTTTGTTGGCGATGGCGACGAGGCTCCGGATGGTGGCCCTTCACTCATCGAGCTTCTTTGCAGCAGGAGGGAAGTCGAGGAGCAGCTGCGCGCGTGCCAAAGCTTCTGCTGGCGTGGGCGGCGGCGACAGCTGCGTGGATCGCGACATGCTTCGACTTCTAACCACGTTAGAAGGAGCTCCGTTACGACCCAACGGTTGCGTGCCATTTTTGCCAGCACTTCGGCGGGCACGCTGAACTCCTTCATCCCGCAGGCGACGCATAGGGCTCTTCCCACGGCGGTGCCCAGGGTCACCGGTGTGGTGACGCTGCTCGTCGCGCACACCATGGGAAGAGCGCGCAGTGGCCGCCGGCGTGGGCGTCTTGGAGGTCGCCGCGCTGCCCGAGGGTGGCATGACGACACTCCTGGAGGGCCCCGCGCCGCCTATCGGGGACCCAGCTCCATCTTTAGATCTGGCGACATGCGACCGGTCGTCTGGCGCGCGAACGACGCCGCTCGCCAGGCTCTGACTCCCAGGGCGATGCTAGTGTTCGCGGACTGTGGCTCGGGTCCTGTCCGCGACCGGCCCACTGCTCGCCCGCACCGGCACGGGTCGTTCGGCTCCCAACGAGCCAATCGCCATGGCCGGGTTCTTCGTGCGAGCCATGGCGACGAAGAACTGCTAGGCTAGCTACTAGACCAGATTCTCACAATTGCGCCCCCTACCTGGCGCGCCAAAGATGTCGGTGTGGAACGACACCTATGGGATCACAAGAACCCCTACTACGGTTGCCGGGGCGCGGGGTTGCTAGAAGAGCAGGATTAGTAACCAGCACGAGGATCGTTTACCCAGGTTCGGGCCGCGAGGATGCGTAAAACCCTAGTCCTGCTTTGGTGGGTGTATTTCAGAGAGTTCTTGAGCTCTCGAAGTAGTTGTGGTGAGTGTGTGGTTCGAAAGAGCCGAATCCTTCTCTAGTATGCCATGGGCCTCCTTTTATAGTCGAAAGGGGCTGCCACACTGGCACACAGGAGGTGGAAAGGCGCACAATGCTATGAGCTTATCGCTCGTATTACAGGACAAGAAGCACTTAATGCGTACCTTAGGTGTCCCCTTACTTTATCGGGGACGGGGGCGAGTCCCGTCCGTCGCCGCTCCTCCTCGCTTCGACACGCGCCCTGGCCAGTGAGGAATGCGGTGCCATGTAGGCAGGCAGGCAGCTGGGGTGGCGTGGTGGTGGAGCCTCCACGAAGATCTGCATGCCGCCACGCAGGCGCTTGACGAGTTGGCCCGGGAGCTGCATGTTGCCACGCAGGTGCCTGCTCAGCTGGTTGAGCTGGCAGTTGCATGGGAACGGCGGTGGAAACTTGGTTGGCGCGGGCCTGGCGGTGGCCCTACTGGCATCCTTGGTGAGGGCCTTGCTGGGTGGCCCGGCAAGGGTCTTGCCGTGGCACGCTGTCGTCCCTGCCAAGGACCTTGCCGGGGATCTAGTGGCCTTCCTCGGCAAGGATCTTGCCGAGGGTCGTCGTCTTCTAATCCTCATCTGATCTTGCGTATTCCTTGTCTTCACAAAGATCTGCATGCCACCACAGAGGTGCCTCCCGAGCCCTGGCCCAACGTGGTTGATGGTGTTGGGGATGTGGACTCAAGGGTGGCTCGCTCTGTTGGCGTTTGGGCGTGCTGCCCTGGCAAGGGTCTTGCCGGGGCTGCTGAGGCCGTCCCCGGCAAGGGTCTTGCCGGGGGAAACTGCTCCGCCCCTCTGCTTCTTTGTAGTCTTGGTCTTCGTTGCTCTGGCTGTCTTTGGCTTCGGTTTTACCTCGGTTCAGCTCCCCTGCTCTGCTTGGTGTGGCCGCGGGCGCGGCTCCGATTGTCCGTGCACAGGTAAAGGGGTACAAAAGCGCGCCCCTTCTTTTGTACACCGACATAGGTGATGATGTTTTGCTATACAACTCTCATTTAAGATTTTTTGCAGGAAAACTTCTCTCTAAATGGGAAGGCCCTTACATTATCGAGGAGGTCTGTCGTTTCGGTGCCATCAAGATCAAGAACGCCGAAGGCACAAATCCGAAGGTGGTAAATGGTCAAAGAATCAAACATTATATCTCAGGTAATCCTATAAATGTTGAGACCAATATAATTGACACCGTAACACCGGAGGAGTACATAAGGGACACTTTCTAGAATGTTTTGGACTCCGAAAGGGAATAGGTATGTGCTATGGTAAGTAAACCGACTCCAAAACTGTTCTAATGGCATTTTGTCTCCGTTTTGGAATATTGAAAAAATTAGGAAAATTAGAATTAGTCTGAAAGATGAACGAGGAGACCACAAGGGTGCCTTCGGGACTCCATTTTCTTGCACAATACTTCTTTTGGTCAGTAAAAATTCACATTATAATCTCCCGAAGGTTGACAATACCTCCTGTTTTTGTTTTGAGCTGTTTCTGTAGCAGATTTAGAGCAAGATGTCTTCGCAAGAGTCGGTCGGGGATAGTCGTGTATCTCACCCGACGCCAAGCCCAAGAGCATACATTGAAGCTAACGACTTCAGGAAATCAACGGAGGAAGAGATGGAGGCTAACTTGAAAAGTGTAGCGACCCGACCTCAAACGGTCAAGCCTCTGTGTATCCTTGCCATCCCTGGATCAGTATGCTAGCACACATAGTACGTCAATGTATATATAAAAGTGCAATCACATGTATAAATAATGTAAAACTGGTATATACCTCATAATACTCAGCGGAAACAATTAAACGGGTGTGGAGGCCCATCAATGCCATCAGCAAGTTGAGTGCAGGCCGTAACCCTGTATCGTAACTCTTACTTGTAGAACAAAATCCTGCAACATGATACATTGCAGCCGTGTAGGTCAGTACATTGAATGTACCGGCAAGATTACAATAAGAGAAAACAGATGATAAACTATTCTATATGCAATATGGCTTTGTGGCTCTGTGTCTGAGTTTTGTTTTGCATAAAAGCTGGTTTTATTTTCCCTACAACAAAGGAATATCAGGAGTCTGTACTACGTAGTTCTCTATCATGACATGGTTCCGCCAACCGATGTCTCATAGCCCAAATCATCATAAGTTGCCCACTATTAAATTATCAATCCGGTGTTGAGAGTTCCGAGATAGATCCAAGTCCAGAGGCTCAAATTGTCCGTAACCAGGGACACGCTAATCGATTAGGTTTTAACCTCTACATACGTTTGTACACTTTACCCGCAAGATTCGATCCCTCTTTGTACGTTCTGGCACTTCAGGGTGTTTGAGAACAAGACGACCGAAACATGGTCTTCCGAAGAGTTCCCCTGACCACTGTCCGGTGCTCATCCAATCCTACCGTAGTTCTACATTTGCTAGCATCGTCCCAGCCAGGGTCACCACAAAGGTCAACCGAGCCAGATCCCATAGTGACTTGCGGTTGCACATGTAAGCTTTCGCGCATGAAGTAGTCTTCCGTCTCCTTGAGCCTGGGTGGAGCTTTCCGCATGATATCACGGCGCTTCTCCAGAATCACTGAGTACTGGACACACCAATGTACCCTTCTTAACCATTCTCCACCCAGAGGTATATTGAATTCTTGTCTTAAGTCTTGAAGTCTTGGCCTTGAAGATGCAGTCCTTGCAGATGCCATCATGGAGTTGTCGTCATTGACGTAGAGTTCTTACCTCATGCATTCTACTCATTTACAAGAAGTCAATAACACTATTGGAGGGATCGTGAATGGTGACACTAAATGCAATAAAAACATAGGTATGAATAACATGGTCAAAGTGAACTTGCCTGGTATTACTTGATGAAGATAATAACGCTCTCAGAATAATGACTTGGTAGAACTATTCGACACTCCGTTGAAAATCTATATTTAACACACATAGCATTTATATAAGCAAACATCCTAGCAAACAATTCTAGCACTCAAAATAATAATCAAAACAACAAAGAAACTCAATAATAAAACTCAAACAAGTTCCAAAGAACCCTCGAATAAAACTACAAAGAAAACTACTAGGGAAATTCTAAGACTTTACTACAAACAACTAATATATTTTTACCCAAAGTAAAACTTAATAGCAATTAAAACACTAAACTAATTAACAGAAAAGAAATATAGTGTTTATTAAAATAACAGAAGGTATTTTTCATAAACTTTTACTAGCAAAAAGAAACACATAAAAAGACTATTTTAAAACTCTAGTTATGAATAAAATAAAACAAGAAAAGGAAATAAACATTATATTTTTCTATAAATAAAAGTTTACCCACTATAACTACGTAAACTAATCAGAAATAAAATAAAATAGAGGTGGAAATGATTTTTAAAGTAATTAAAACAACATAAACAGTAGCTAGTTAAAATAAACTAAAAAAGGATTGTTTTCATGATAAACTAATTTTAATAAAATCTACAAATGCCCAAATTAATCCTATTGCTAGGAAAGGTCAAAACAAAGCAGTAACAAAAAGAATCACTAAAAATAATTAATCCTAGCTCACTTCATAGCAGAAATACTAATCTGACTAAAACTTAAATAACACAAATTTTAAAACTACAAACATGGCCGAAATTATTTTATGCAGAAACTAGAGGAAATGTTCAAACTAGGAAAAAAGAATCAACTAAAAATATTACTTATTCTAGGGGAAATCGAATTTACAATGTCAGAACTTTTCTGTTTATAATACAAACACGAAAATAAATAAATAAATAACAACGACGCTATTGGGCCTGAGGGTGCGATCTGAAACTAAACAACGCTCGGTCGTTAACTATCATCCGTGTACAGTGTATAACCACAAGAAACAGATGAACCGGTTTAGATCTAAACCTAAAAAACCGTACACTAAAACCAATCTAAAAAATGCTTACTAAACCGATCAAATCTACATAACGGTTCGATCTAAAAGATAAAAAATGCAAAGGGAAGCGCTCGCCCATGCTTATAGAGGAGGAACTGCGTGGCAGGGAAGAAGAGGCCGGTGGGTGGCGGGGCTCCGGTCGTCGTCGTCGGCGGCGAGGATTTCCAGGTGATGCAGGAGGCCGAGGACATCCAATTTTCTATGGATGCTAAGGCAAGGTGATGTCGCGGTCGAGCATAGTGTCGAGGTGAACACCGGCGGCGTTGGGAGCTCGAGGCGGTGGCTCTGGTGCTTCCTGGACAACATAGAGATGTCAGCAAGGTGCAGGAATGAGAGGGTGTTCGTATGACGAGGGTTGGAGGCAGGGGGTGGCTCAATGGTGGCTGGGCGTGGCGGTGAACAGCGGCGGCGGCGGCTGTGAGATCGGTTTGGAGATGGCGGCGGACGTGGGAGATTTTTGCGAGGGTTTCTGAATGGGATCGCGGGAGGAGGGGTAGGGGTATATCTAGGACGTTTTCCTTGGGGAGGAGGTAGGCCATGGGCTAGGGTTTGGTGATCGTGTGCGGGGTAGTGGCATCATGCGCGTGCTGAGCTCCTCTGTTTCGTGTAGAGGAAGATGAAGACGAGTGGACCCATCGATCAAAGGAAAAAAACAGAAAAGAGAAAAAATGAGGGGGAGAGGATTACGGAGAGAGAGAATGAGGGAAAGGGGAGGCAGCGGCTCCTGGGAGCTGGGAGCGCTCGCTAGGGCAGCTCTCGTTCGAGCCTGGGCGCTGACGCTGGCTTGGCTCGGCCTGCTGGGCCGGCTGGCCTGGCGGGTTTTTTTTCAACAGCGTGAGAAAAAAAATAGACCAAATAAAAATATCATATAGGCATATTTTATATCAAATTTTTCAGGAAAAGAAATCCTAAATCATTAACATATTTTCATGTACAAATAAACTACACAAAAATTAAAACAAAGCAAACAATGCTACTGTTGCATTTTAAAATCAAATAAAAATATGTTAAAATACCGAAATAATTTCAAATTGATTTCTCTCCATTTTTATATTGTAGGGAATCATTTTACCCTATTTTCCATATAGTTTATTTTTGGAGAAAAATAATTTGACTAAAAACCTAATAACTGAAAATTGAAAGTGGGTTTCAAAATACTTCCAAGTGACTTTCAATTTGATTTCTTTTTTTTAACTTCCAACTCATATTTCACATAATTTGAAGAAGTCATTTTATTTTTTCTCATGAAAATCATTGTGTTGCATAAAGCTTCTGAATTTGAAATATTTCCAAATGGAATTCAAATCTTTTCATAACGCTTTTCATTTATTTAAATGGAAGGAGTCATATCATCTTCAATCTAGGGTTTTGTGATGAAATGAATTTGAATTCATGGAGATCAAAATGCAAAGATGAAAGTTTGGGGAAGTCATTTCGTTCCCTCTCATTCAACTTTCAAAAAGTTCAAATTCCACTCAATTTCACAGAAGCAACCACACCACAATCAAACAAACAGTCAAAACTATTTCTTTAATATAACATTCCAAAATTTAGAATTTTGGGATGTTACAAACCTACCACACTTAAAATGAATCTCGTCCTCGAGATTCGAAAAGGCTAGCAAGAAAAAGGTTAGGTTTTGGGGGTCTTCCAGCAAATCCATTGATTGGAAACATCTAGTGTGCTACCACACTTAAAATTAGGGTTATGGTTCCGACCAAGACTCATATACTCCATTGCTTTGGTTTGACGGTGTCGATCTTCACAGAGCTTCAGGATAAATCCTACTCTGGGGCTGTTCTGGTAGAGGCATAACCTTTTCCTGAATACCGTGTGTCCTTTCATCATGGTAAGGTTCTTCCAAGACTAGGTCTTTTGAGTTGACAGGCCTGTCGCCAATACTAAACAACTATCAAAAATCTCATGCTGGTCGACAACTCATGGTTTCTCCTGTAGGAAAATGGTCTGGGTTAAATCTCACCGTATATCCTACTGTCGGTGTACTAGAGTAGGGGTACCCTAGTACCCCGAACTTGTGCACGGGCAGTCGCAGCACCCCGCGGCAAGGCTTGCCGGGCGACCGCCAAGGCCCTCTGTGGTTCCTTTTGAGCCATTGAAGAACAAAGTATTCAAGCCAAGAAGACAAGGCCCCGGCAAGAGGAGCTTGCCGGGAAGGCCACTCAAGGCACAAGACCCCGACAAGAGGAGCTTGCCGGGAAGGCCAACCAAGGCATCTCAAGGTACTTACCGCGACGCACCACGCGTCCCGGCAAGGCCCGGCAAGCGGCAAGCTCCCGTACGCGACAAGACAACGACCGCGGCAAGGCACTTTGCCGTGGCAGGCTACCACTCCGTACCCACGCTCCAGCACATCCACCAACGTGTCGCTCAGGGACTATCCCAAGCGTACGTGGCGAGAGGCTGTGCAGCCAGGGATACGCGGTGGCAAACGGCGCTGACAAGATCGCCATCATGGCGAACGGAGGCGTCCCTGACGGTCCCTTTCTGCACTGTTTGGACGACGCAGACGGGCATTTAATGCCCTTGTCCCCTGCCGTCAGGGTTAGGTAGGATACACTGTACAGGTAGCTGTACCAACCGCAGCACCTTTCCATTTTTACCCTTGTCTATGTTGCCACCTGTTGGAGACCCCTTGAGCATATAAAAGGAGGCCCACGCACAACGTAGAGGGGAGAGGACAGTAGAACGCTCACGCTCGGTCTCGTTAGCTGCTGGTGCGTACTATAGCACTCAGCGCTCCCGAGCAAGAACTCAATACAAACCACAAAGCAGCAGTAGGAGTATTATCTCTCCGGAGAGCTCCGAAGCTGGGTAAACTGCTCGTGTGCTCCGCCTCGATCTGCTCTTCGTGCGACCTCTGCCCCCCACCGAACCGAAAGGGGCTCGGTCCCCATAGGTGCTCGTGGATCAGTGACAGGTGTACTAGAGTAGGGGTACCCTAGTACCCCGAACTTGTGCACGGGCAGTCGCAGCACCCCGCGGCAAGGCTTGCCGTGCGACCGCCAAGGCCCTCTGTGGTTCCTTTTGAGCCATTCAAGAACAAAGTATTCAAGCCAAGAAGACAAGGCCCCGACAAGAGGAGCTTGCCGGGAAGGCCACTCAAGGCACAAGACCCCGGCAAGAGGAGCTTGCCGGGAAGGCCAACCAAGGCATCTCAAGGTACTTACCGCGATGCACCACGCGTCCCGGCAAGGCCCGGCGAGCGGCAAGCTCCCGGACGCGACAAGACAACGACCGTGGCAAGGCACTTTGCCGCGGCAGGCTACCACTCCGTACCCACGCTCCAGCACATCCACCAACGTGTCGCTTAGGGACTATCCCAAGCGTACGTGGCGAGAGGCTGTGTAGCCAGGGGTACGCGGTGGCAAATGACACTGACAAGATCGCCATCGTGGCGAACGGAGGCGTCCCTGACGGTCCCTTTCTGCACTGTTTGGACGACGCAGACGGGCATTTAATGCCCTTGTCCCCTGTCGTTAGGGTTAGGTAGGATACACTGTACAAGTAGTTGTACCAACCGCAACACCTTTCCATTTTTACCCTTGTCTATGTTGCCACCTGTTGGAGACCCCTTGAGCATATAAAAGGAGGCCCACGCACAACGTAGAGTGGATAGGACAGTAGAACGCTCACGCTTGGTCTCGTTAGCTGCTGGTGCGTACTGTAGCACTCAGCGCTCCCGAGCAAGAACCCAATACAAACCACAAAGCAGCAGTAGGAGTATTATCTCTCCGGAGAGCTCCGAAGCTGGGTAAACTGCTCGTGTGCTCCGCCTCGATCTGCTCTTCGTGCGACCTCCGCCCACCGCCGAACCGAAAGGGGCTCGGTCCCCATAGGTGCTCGTGGATCAGTTTCCCCGACATCTTTGGCGCGCCAGGTAGGGGAGCGTCGAGGTTGTGTGATCCTGATCCGGCGTTCACACGAGCTAGATCTTCATCATCTTCATCAACATGCCGCCGAAGAAGAAGGCTTCGGAGGTGGCTGCTCCGTCCGCGACAAACCCACCACCGCCGGAGCAAACGGCTGGTTGGGAAGACGCCGGCGGAAGAACGGGCGTCGACGAGGGAGCTCACGGTGCCGCCAGGTCCAAGGACAAGGCTGCGCAGACCTCAGCATCCGCACATCCATCGCGCTCATCTCAGGAGGCGCGGAACCGGCAGCGACATGGTACTCACAGTACCATCCGCTCGCTGGACCCGGATCGAGCTGGTGGATCTCGGGATGCTCAAGGCCAGCATGCACGCCAACATGCTGGCACGAGCGAGGCACGGTCGTCTGGACGGGATACTGCTCCTTCTAACATAGTTAGAAGTTCGAGCATATCCCGCTCCACACACCGTTCTCCACCGCTACCCGCCACTCCAGCAGAAGGTTTGGCACAAGCCCAACTGCTCCTAGATTACCCTCCAACGGCGGACAAGATCGACGACTTGAGGGCCACCATTCAGAGTTTCATCGGCTTTGCCAACGGCGACACTCCGCGGGAGGCGAGTACATCGCAGCCGCGGCGAGTCAGCCAAACGCGGGCCGATGGCGACAAAATTGGTGGGGGTGCAACCATCGTGCACTCTCCGCCGCGGAGGCCAAGATCGCCTCCTCACCGGATCCACCTCGATAGTGACTCCACCGCGTCATCGGATCCACGAGCTCGTCGCGATCAACGCCAAGTTCTTCACGAACGACAGCAAAAAGACGCTCGTACTCGCATCGAGCGCCGAAGAGAAGCGCGGCGTCAGTCAGACCAGCGCGCTGGGCCCACTGTCGACATGCGTGCGCCAGGGGAACCAGGCGACCTGCCGTACACGGTGGGCTGCCCTGCGTTCACCCGTGAGCTGCGGCAAGTCCAGTGGCCCAGCATGAAGAATTCCAAGCCAGACGTACCCGGGAAGTACGACGGCAAGTTGCATCCGTCGGAGTTCCTCAGCATCTACACCATCGCGGTGCAAGCTGCTGGGGGGCGGGACGACAAGATCCTTGCCAACTACTTCCCGCTGGTGCTCAAGCCCAACGTCAGGTCCTGGCTCATGCACTTGTCGGACAACTCCATATCTTCCTGGGCAGACCTATGCCATCAGTTTGTCGGCGCCTTTACAGGCGGCCACAAACCTCATGGCCAGGAGAGTGATCTTCATCTGCTTTCCCAGAAGAAAGGAGAGCCCCTGCGCAAGTACATCCAGAGATTCAGCCATGTGCAACGCAACATCCCAGATGTCCACCCTGCCGTAGTCATCAACGCGTTCCATCAGAACGTGCGTAACGGCAGGATGCGGGAGGAGATGGCAATGTGCAAGATCAGAGACGTCAGTGAGCTGTATGCCCTGGCCGACAGGTGTGCACGTGCTGAGGAAGGGAGGAAACTCCCCAGAGAGAATATAGGAACAGGAGGATCTGACAGCGATGATGCTGCCCCGGCAAAGAAAAGCCAGCGGCGGAACAACAGGAAGAGGAAAGGCAAAGATGTGCTAGTTGTTGAGCAGTCCGGCAACGAAGGTGGCGCCAAGAAAGCCAAAGCTGGTAGCTTCGGCAAGGAGGTTGCCGCATGCACCAACTGCCAGGCTGTGGCGATCGTCGACAAGCAGGACAGCACCAACAAACAGTACTGCAAGATCCACCGCACCAAGGGCCATCACCTCCAGAGCTGCAAGAAGGTCGAGCAGCTTGTCGAGCTGCAAAAGGCCGAGTACGAGTGACGCGACAAGGAGAAAGCCCAAGGAGGTGCTGGAGGATCCGGTACGAAGCGCCCCGGCCGGGGAGGACGCCGCGGCAAGGCCAAGCAGCGGCAAGGAGACAGACCTCCCCGCGGCCGTGACAAGGATGAAGATGACGACGACGACGAAGACATGGATGATGATGAAACCAGTGAGCAGGAGTTCCAGAAAGCGACAGAGGTCTTGTGCGTTGATGGCGGTGCTTCTTTGTATACTTCACACCGCCAACTGAAGCAGTGGGTGCGGGAAGTCAATGCGGCAGAACCACCCGTTGAGTCACGCAAGCTTCTGAAATGGTCCAGCACGCCTATCATCTTTGATATTGAGGACCACCCTGATCGCACAACTGCTGTCGGGTGCTTGCCGATGTTGGTTTCACCAACTATCCGCAACCTCAAGGTCACTAAGATGCTAGTTGACGACGGGGCCGGCTTGAACCTGATCTCCTCCGCTGTGCTCAGGAAACTCCAGGTCCCTGACAGCGAGCTCGAAGAAACCGGCACATTCCAAGGAATCAACCCGGGAAGGAGCAAGCCGAAGGGGAAGATCACGTTGCCGGTGACATTTGGCAGTGAGTTGAACTTCAGAACTGAGAGGGTCACTTTTGACGTCGCTGATTTTCCATTGCCTTACAATGGGATTCTCGGCCGTCCAGCACTCGCCAAGTTCATGGCGGCCTCTCACTATGCGTATAACATGCTGAAGATGCCAGGCCCGATAAGTGTCATCTCTGTCCCTGGCGACAAGAAGGATGCTCTTATCTGCGCCGACAAAATCTACCGGGAAGCAGCAGCCACAATAGATCGCAAGCCACTTGCCGCCGAAGCTCCCGGGGGGGGGAAGAAGAAGACCAAGTCTTGCAAGAGTTCTGATGCTCACTCCGGCAAGCGCACCTCTTTGGAGTGCCGCGCTACCATCGAGGATGCACCATCGAGCTCCACCGGCAAGTGTAAGAAGACAATGGCAGCTCCGCCAGCGACCAAGAAGGTGTCCGCCAAGGAGGGCGGCACTGGTGGTACTTTCACCATTAGTGCCACTCTTGACCCTAAATAGGAAAGCGCGCGCATTGCTTTCCTGCGGGCGAATGTCGATGTGTTTGCATGGCAACCGTCTGACATCCCCGGTGTTCCCAGGAAAGTAATTGAGCACCACCTTGCCGTCTGTCCTCATGCACGGCCCGTCAAACAGAAAGTCAGAAAGCAAGTAGTGGAGCGCCAAGAATTCATCGCAGAAGAGATCAAGAAGTTGGAAGCAGCAGGCCTTGTCAGAGGAGTGCTCCATCCTACGTGGTTGGCCAATCCTGTAGTCGTGTGCAAGGCAAACGGGAAATGGAGGCTTTGTATCGACTTTACCGATGTCAATAAAGCTTGTCCCAAAGACCCATTTCCCTTGCCGCGCATCGACCAGATTGTTGACTCCACGGCCGGATGTGTCTTGCTTTCATTTCTTGACGCATACTCAGGATACCATCAGATCTTCATGGCAGAAGAGGATGAGGAGAAAACCGCATTCATCACTCCCTGTGGCACGTACTGTTTCATACGGATGCCTTTCGGTTTAAAGAATGCTGGTTCAACATTTGCAAGGGTAGTCCATACTGCTTTTGAACCGCAAATACACAGAAATGTGGAAGCCTACATGGACGACATAGTGGTCAAGAGCAAGGATAAGGCAACTCTGATTCAAGATTTAGACGAGACTTTCGCAAATCTGCGCAAGATCAGCCTCAAGCTCAACCCCGAGAAGTGCGTGTTTGGAGTCCCTTCCGGCAAGCTTCTCGGGTTCTTCGTGTCTCAGCGGGGAATTGAAGCCAATCCCAACAAGATCAAGGCCATTGAGCAGATTAAAGCACCGAAGCGCATTAAGGATGTACGGAGACTTGCCGGCTGCGTGGCGGCTCTTAGCAGGTTTATCTCTAAGTCTGCTGAGCGCGCCCTGCCGTTTTTCAAAATTTTGAAAAAGGCAGGTCCAATGAAATGGACTCCGGAAGCGGAGGATGCGCTGCAGGACTTGAAGAGATACCTGTCCTCCACTCCAATACTTGTCGCACCTAAGCCACAAGAGAAGTTGCTGCTGTATCTGGCGGCAACCAATCAAGTGGTTAGTGCTACGTTAGTAGCGGAGAGGGAGGCAGATGATGAGCCAGCAACCACGGCGAGCGCATCCAGCGACAAGCAGGGGGCTTCCCCGACAAGCTCTGGTCCCGGCAAAGATGGATCTGCGCAGGCACCCGAGGAGATACAGAAGAAAATGGTGCAGCGCCCAGTCTACTTTGTCAGTTAACTTCTGTAGGGGGCTAAGTCAAGGTACTCTGGTGTGCAGAAATTGGTTTTCGGCCTTCTCATGGCCTCGAGAAAGCTGCGCCATTACTTCTAAGCACATGAGATAACAGTTGTCACTCATTTTCCGCTGAAGAGGATACTGCAGAATCCAGAAGCAACAGGCAGGATTGTTGAGTGGGCACTGGAACTGTCAAGCTTTGCCTCAAGTTTGAGAGCACTTCAACTATCCAAAGCAGAGCATTGGTAGAATTCATAGCAGGGTGGACGCCAACACCAGATGAAGAAATTCCAGAAACGAGCATCCCCGTCAAGGAAGCAAGAAAAGAGTGGCTGATGTACTTTGATGGTGCTTTCTCGTTGCAAGGCGCCGGTGCTGGCGTACTGCTTGTCGCACCCACCAGAGAGCACCTTAAGTACGTAGTCCAGATGCACTTTCCCAAGGAGCAAGCAACAAACAATACTGCAGAGTATGAAGGTTGGCTTGCCGGTCTTAGGATCGCTGCAGACCTTGGGATCAAGAAGCTCATCGTCAGGGGTGACTTGCAGCTTGTCGTCCGCCAATTGAATAAGAGTTATCAGAGTCCGTTGATGGAAGCTTACGTTGATGAAGTGAGTAAGCTAGAAGAGCACTTTGTCGGCCTACAGATGGAACATGTTCCAAGAGCTCAGAACGACATTGCCGATGGCCTGTCAAAGTGCGCATCACTTAAGTTACCTGTGGAACCAGGGATCTTTGTGCTCAAGCTGACTCAACCGTCTGTGACGTCATCAACTGGACAGATCAAGAAGAGGAAGTTAATTTCTGGTGACTATTTTCCGGCAGAGCTTCCCAAAGCCGCCGCCAAAAAGGTCCCCAAGATCAACACCAAGAGTGCTGGGGAGCAGTCTGCTCCGGCAAACCCCAGGGTTTGTTCTGTTGAAGCAGACGCTCCCGACAAGTTTTGCTTCGGCAAGCTTGCCGGGGAACGTCAAGCTCCGGCTGAGCCGCAGTTTCTCGCCGTAGAAGCGGATGTTCCCACAGCAGCAGATGTGCCTTTAGTCCTTGTTGTCGAGCCACAAGCTCCAGCATGGGCACAGTAGATCGTCCGTTTCCTTCAGACAGGAGAACTTCCCGAAGAGCAAGAAGAAGCGGAAAGAGTAGCCCGACAGTCAAGTATGTACCAGTTTGTCGACAACGCACTGTACAGAAGAAGACTCAACGGGGTGAAATTGAAGTGTATTCACCAGGAAGACGGGCAAAAGCTGTTGGCAGAGATACATGGAGGCATATGTGGTCACCACATTGGCGCAAGAGCGCTTGCCGGCAAAGCTTTCCAGCAAGGTTTCTTTTGGCCGACAGCCCTCCAGGATGCGACTGCACAAGTAACCAAGTGTGAAGCGTGCCAGTTTCATTCCAAGCAGATACACCAGCCAGCTCAAGCTCTCCAGACGATCCCTTTATCTTGGCCATTTTCGGTCTGGGGGCTCGACATCCTCGGCCGCTTCCCCCGAGCAGTCGGGGGCTTTGAGTACTTGTACGTCGCAATCGACAAGTTCACAAAGTGGCCGGAAGTGGAAGCAGTGAGGAAGGTGATAGCACAGTCAGCAGTCAAGTTCTTCAGGTCGATTGTTTGCCGCTTCGGCATCCCTAACAGGATCATCACCAACAACGGTACGCAATTCACGAGCCACACCTTCATGCAGTACGTCCAAGATCTTGGCGCCAAGGTCTGCTTCGCTTCTGTTGCTCACCCCAGGAGCAACGGTCAAGCGGAGAGGGCAAATGCTGAAGTGCTGCGTGGACTCAAGACCAGGACTTTCGACAGGCTGCACGGGTGCGGAAGAAACTGGATTGAGGAGCTGGCGGTGGTTCTTTGGTCGATCAGGATGACGCCAAATCGAGCCACTGGCCAGACACCTTTCGCTCTAGTCTATGGAGCAGAGGCAGTTCTCCCCACGGATCTCATATACGGGTCGCCTCGAGTGCTCGCTTATGATGAGCTTGAGCAAGAGCAGCTGCGACAAGATGACGCGCTGCTCCTTGAGGAAGACCGTCTTCAGGCTGCTGTACGAGCTGCTCGCTATCAGCAAGCTTTGCGCCGCTACCATAGCCGCAAAGTTAACGCCAGAAGTCTCGAGGAAGGCGACCTTGTTCTTCGGCGCGTTCAGTCCGCCAAGAATTCCAACAAGTTGACGCTGAAGTGGGAAGGCCCTTACCGGGTGAAACGAGTCACTAGGCCTGGCGCTGTCCGCTTTGAGACCGAAGATGGCATTCCGGTGAGCAACTCCTGGAACATTGAGCATCTTCGTAAGTTTTACCCGTAAGGCGCGGTTGCCGGACCTTGCTCCGGCAACCATCTTGTGTACAAGTCTTGCCGCTGTTGCATGTAATCCTTTGTACAAAGCCAGGCGCAGACCCTGTGCATAAATAAAGCTCATGTGCTCCGCACATCTTGTCAATTTCATGCTTTTTGTTTTTTGCATGAGTTATCTGACACTTTGTGCAGCGGACACCCCTGGTAAGCAATAATGAGCCATAAGGCTCCATATCATTATTTTCTCTACTTTCTTTTTTCTCAAGGAAAGGAAGGTTCCTTCCCCCACAAGTTTGCCGGGGGGGAGGGGAAGATAATGGTATGGACCAGGCGTTGTTTAAGAAAGTCTCGCCTTGCCGGGAATCAAAAGACAGAAAAGCTAAGTTTCCAAAGTTTGAGTAATCAGATGTTTTTAAAATTTTAAGTTATCTTCCTTGAACGACCATGCTTTGTATGGAAAACCTGTGCGCGAAGGAACCGGCTCGTGGCTAGTTGCGCCCTTACTTTGTTTCGAGTTCGCTCAACAGTTTAAGTGTGCTGCGACTAGAGTCGCGCCCTTACTTTGTTTCGAGTTTGCTCAACAACTTAAGCGAGCTGTGACTAGTTACGACAAGGTTTCTTGTCGGCAACGGCACTGCCAGCAGGTTGCTGACGTCCCGCACTCAGCGCTCGCAACGAGGGTGCCTGCGCCGGCAAGTTCCCTAAAAGCGTAGGGCAAAAACATACAAAGGAAGGAATAAAGTAAAGGAAATAACATTGCAATCACTACGCAAAATAAGAGTTATATTACAACTTAGCTTGTCGCGGCTCTAATAGACTGTTTTCATAACACGATCAGCAGCGACAAGAAAAGAAGGAAACGGGCGGCCTAGTCCACGCGATCGCCCTCAACCCTCTTGATCCCGCTCACCTTGTCCATAATGGGTGCGACAAGGTCCTTGAGCGCCTCCAGATCAGCTTCCGCCGGCAGGGATCTGAGGACGTTGGTGAGGTTGAGGCCCGGGTTGCGGAAGGCTACCTTCACCAATACTTTTTGAAGAGCTCCCGCGCAGATCTTGCGCTACTCGTCGGCCAGCTGCTTTGGGATCCTCTCCCGGAGTCGCTGAAGGGCCGTCGCCACGCCTTTGAAGAACAAAGTGAGCTTGGCGCTGGATTGGAGGTTCTCGTCGGAGGGATACCCGAGATCCTCCATCCCCAGCTGCGCCAGCTCCCTGTCAATGTCGGTGGCAACAATCACAAGACCTTCCGTCCACTGCTCCACGGTTTCTCTAAAAGCGTTCTAGGTGGCGGCAACACTCTCCAGCAGCGCCTTGTCGGCCTGGATCTCCTTCTTCAAGGCCACCTCCTTCTCCCTGGCGTCGTCCAGCGTCTTGGTCAAAGTGGTCAGCTTCAACTCAAGATCTGCATTGGAGTCCTTGGCGGCGCTGAGCTCCTTGCCCTTCTCGGAGAGACGGACCTGCAGCTCTGCGAAGTTGTAGACGTCTTTCTCCCGCTCACGCTTGAGCGCGACGAGCTCCTCGCCGCTCGCCTTGAGGTCGGCCTCCAGCTGCGCCACCTTCATCTCCAGCTCCTTGGCGGCCTCGGCGGCTGCGGCAGCATCCTCCGCTTGCTTGATAGCTCCGCCAAGTGTTCGCTCGCGCGCGGCAAGCTCCTCCTCATGGCTATCGAGGTTGAGCTTCCGCTGCGCCAGTTCACCCTCCTGCGCCGACAGCTTCTCAGCGGCAAGCCGCTGCTGCTCCTCGACGTCAGCCTTCTCGAGGAGGAAGGCCTTCTGCGCCTCCTCGAGCTGCTCCCGCTCCTCCGCCAGGGACCGGAGAGCTTCCTGGTTGATGCCTCGGAGCTCCGCCGCGCGCTTCTCAATGTCGGCTCCCGCCTTCGCGGCAAGCGCTTCGCGAGATTCCAGCTTGGCTTGCCGAGCGCGGTAGAGCGACAACAGCTTCCGCAGCAGCCGCTCCTCCTCAGGCTCGTCGCTGTTGCTGCTTGGCGCGTTGACTAGCGTCAGCCTAGCGGAGGCAAGCACCTCCACGTCAAAGCTTTCTCCTTCGACTGGCGCCCTGGACGTTGACGCCCAGGGGAGGTTGATGAAGACGCCATCGCCGGCCTTCAAGTAGACGCCTGGCTGGGGCCCTTCAGAGCCCGACACTGCGGCAACGGCGGGAGGGTCGGCGGTCGGCGTAGCGCCTGACGCTCCTGCGGCCTCAGGGCCGTCAGTGCGATCGCCAGACCCCTCGTCAGCTGCTGTGGCGGCAGCCTTGGCGGCCTCTTCGCCGGCGGGATCATCAGCGCCGCCCGCTTCTTCGGTGGTGGCGGCATCATCAACAGCAACCTCGGTCTCCATCGGCTCCGCAGTAGATGGATCTGACGGCCAAAAAAGGAAGAAAAGTCAAGCAGATATCCAAAAAGAAGATCAAACGAAGAAGAACCCAAGGGAAGTTTAGAAGCAAGAAGTACCTGTACCAGGCTCGGCAGTTGGGATCTCCGCTGCCGGGGGGTTGCTGGTACTGTCCCTTGCCGGAGACTTCTCCCTTGCCGGAGAGCTCTCCCTTGTCGGAGGATTCTCCCTTGCCGGAGAACTCTCCCTTGGCGGCGTAGTCGAAGCAGATGGCATGTCAGGGGCGGCATCCGGACGCTCCTGGTGGGGCTGCTCTGCTCCTACACAAGCCAACAGTCAGATATCAGCAAACGAAGAGTATCCATGCGCGCCCAACAACGGGAAACAAACCATATACTTACGCTGGGGGCTGCGCTGGGGGCTGCTCTGAAGAACAGCTGCCTGGTCCGGTAAGTTTGTCTCAGGCGCACCCCCTGCTGACACGGTGGGACCGTCCTCGATGACAATCACCGGGACCTTGGCTCTCTTTGTCGCTCTCTGGGCCAGAGTCCTAAAAAGGAATAAGTTCAGAGTAAAGCAAATGAGATACAAGACAAGACAGCAAGTATTGAAGACATACAAGTACAGCAAGAATCTTACTCTTCTTCTTCCTCGTCGGAGCTGAGCGTGGAGAAGTTAAAGCCTGGCCCACCTCCGGCGCGAGGAGGCAGAGGAGTAGGATCCCTTGGCCGCTTGGCGGGAGCTGGAGCGGCGGACCGGGAGGACCCCGCTCTAGGTGCTTCCGCGGCAACAGAACTTGCCGCGGTGGAGCGTGTCGTCCGGTGCGGCGGGGGTTGACTCGTCCGCCGCTCTGCTACATCCCCGGCCTTGCGAAGACGCCTTCTTGGTGGAGCCGGGGGCTCTGCTTGTGGAGCCGGGGGCTCTGCTTGCGGCAAGCTGCCCGAAGATGAAGAGGAAGAGGAGCCGATCTCCAACGAGCCGCTCGTATCCTCGGCGGGCCCGCTCGGCCCAACGTCATGCCCGGCGGACTTCTCCTCACCGACAAGATCCTCTCGCTCGGCAAGGCTTGCCGCCTCTGCTGCCTCTGCCTCCTCCACGGTGAACCCAAACTCGCCGCAGCTGCGGCTGCCGCCGCCTCTTCCAGCCTGGTGGCGATGCGCTTGATCTCCTCGTCGGTGGTGTCCCGGGTGAGGCCCCTCTGCTCATCGGCGTCGATCGGCACTTCTACCAAGCCATCGAAGAACACCTGCACGACATCATCTGCAGGCTCTATCCAGGCTAGGTCAATTCCATGCGAGTCGCACAGCGGCATCATTGCACGGATGCGGTCAAGCGAGGAGTTGTTGCACAGCGGAACGACGCCCCTCGGCAACCTGAACACTTCAGGATGCTGTGGGTCGTACTTGAACAGCTCCTGGAGCATCGCGTTGAGCTCCAGGACAGTGAAGTTGAAGTTGAGGCCCGGCCGCAGCCTCATGATATCCGCCATGTTCTGGAACTCCCAGGCGGGTCTCCTCCTCTCCTGCAGGGGGGCGATGCGGCGGCGAAGGAAATCTGCGCCAACCACTCCCACAGTAAGCCCGGCAAGCCTGAGGCGTTGGATCCGGGCGACGGCAATCTTCAGTATGTCGTCTTCCGGGGCCAAGCTACTCCAATCACTGCCGCGCACTACTGGAGTTTGGCGCTGGGCGGTAAATGGCTGCGGGTTCTCCTCGACAATCAGGCACCCTTCCGCCCTCAACTCGTCCCACTTGCTGCGGAACTCTCCATCCAGATAAGCATCCTTCTTGCCAGCTTTTGAGATCCAGGCGATTCCGCCGGATAAAGGCTCTCCTTTCTCAACTCGAGGCGAAAAGAAGTGGCGGAAAAGGGCTACGTTTGGATGGAATCCGACAAAGTTTTCGCAGAGATGTGCAAAAACTGACATGGTCAGGACAACATTGGGGGTGAAGTCAAGGAGGCGGAGCCCGTAGGTGTTCATGATGTCACAGAAGAATTCAGAAAAGGGCGGGCAGAGCCCGCAGTAGAAGAACAAGGCAAAGAAAGGGTACCCAGTGGGAGCTTTTTCCCAAGCGGCGGTTGGGAGTACCTTCGTGCGCGGGTGAGCCCGCGTCTCGATCGACCAGAAGAGGTAGTAGTACTCCCTCAGATCCCCCGCGGTGAGCTTGGGGGGAAGACGGCCCGCTCCTTTCGCAGCGCCGCGAGCCGCTGCGCTTCGGCCGACTTCACAACCTTCCCCTTATCGGCTTTTGG
This sequence comes from Aegilops umbellulata, assembly GCA_032464435.1. Classification (NCBI taxonomy): domain Eukaryota; kingdom Viridiplantae; phylum Streptophyta; class Magnoliopsida; order Poales; family Poaceae; genus Aegilops; species Aegilops umbellulata. The sequence continues at coordinate 162,348,313 of CP136054.1, read as the reverse complement.
AGCATGGCGGAAGTAGTGAGGGAGGTCGACGACGTTGGTGGTGTTGGTGGCGATAGGGAACGGAGCGCTGCTCTCTTTCGGCTTTGGGAAGAAGGGGAGTGGGGAAGATTTTCAAGGACGGAATAGCAACGGGCGGATGGACGAACTACCCCTGTTTCCCCTGCTTATAAGGGGGGGGGGGAGGGGGCGGACGTTCCGTTCTCCCGAATAAAGAAGCCACCCACGATCTCTCCCACGACGCCACAATCTACGCGTGCCGCTCAAGGAGGGCGCGGTGGATACGAAATAAGATACGGCGTGACCCAGGCCGCGTGTGCCCGTGCCCTGTTTTGGGCCTGGCCCAACAGCGCTTGGCACCATGTATGGCCCAGGCCCGGGGGCTCCTGTCGGTGTACTAGAGTAGGGGTACCCTAGTACCCCGAACTTGTGCACGGGCAGTCGCAGCACCCCGCGGCAAGGCTTGCCGGGCGACCACCAAGGCCCTCTGTAGTTCCTTTTGAGCCATTCAAGAACAAAGTATTCAAGCCAAGAAGACAAGGCCCCGGCAAGAGGAGCTTGCCGGGAAGGCCACTCAAGGCACAAGACCCCCGCAAGAGGAGCTTGCCGGGAAGGCCAACCAAGGCATCTCAAGGTACTTACCGCGACGCACCACGCGTCCCGGCAAGGCCCGGCGAGCGGCAAGCTCCCGGACGCGACAAGACAACGACCGTGGCAAGGCACTTTGCCGCGGCAGGCTACCACTCCGTACCCACGCTCCAGCACATCCACCAACGTGTCGCTCAGGGACTATCCCAAGCGTACGTGGCGAGAGGCTGTGCAGCCAGGGGTACGCGGTGGCAAACGGCGCTGACAAGATCGCCATCATGGCGAACGGAGGCGTCCCTGACGGTCCCTTTCTGCACTGTTTGGACGACGCAGACGGGAATTTACTGCCCTTGTCCCCTGCCGTCAGGGTTAGGTAGGATACACTGTATAGGTAGCTGTACCAACCGCAGCACCTTTCCATTTTTACCCTTGTCTACGTTGCCACCTGTTGGAGACCCCTTGAGCATATAAAAGGAGGCCCACGCACAACGTAGAGGGGAGAGGGCAGTAGAACGCTCACGCTCGGTCTCGTTAGCTGCTGGTGCATACTGTAGCACTCAGCGCTCCCGAGCAAGAACTCAATACAAACCACAAAGCAGCAGTAGGAGTATTATCTCTCCGGAGAGCTCCGAAGCTGGGTAAACTGCTCGTGTGCTCCGCCTCGATCTGCTCTTCGTGTGACCTCCGCCCCCCGCCGAACCAAAAGGGGCTCGGTCCCCATAGGTGCTCGTGGATCAGTTTCCCCGACACCTACGATTGGCAACGGGTTCCTGGTACATGGATTAATCATCCTACCATTCTAAGGTTTTTGGCTTATCACGTCAACACTCTTATAAGGTTTTCAAGGCTCTCTGATAGTTCATGGTAGAAGTCTCCAGTATGGGGGCCAATCCATGCCGTACTTGAACCATTACTACATATGCAGACATCAAATCACGTATTCTAACACTTGGGCATACTCACAAGCATTGCAGAATTTCTCTTGTCGACGAACTTAGTTCAGATTCCATTGATTCTGCAAGCTGAAGAAAACATATATCGTTACTTCACAAGTCCCAGGTTTTCGTATCCTCCTAAGAAACGTCTGCTGATTAAATTAGAGTTTTCTTCCAAAATATCTTCCTTCAGCAAGAGTGTGCTTGCTTCTTATTAACTCCCGGGCCTATGAGTTATGGGCCCACTTCAATGCGGGTACAACTTTTATTCATCCCGGGAGTTATAATTTTTCCATATTCCAACTTTACACCTCCTTTAAATCCAGCGGTACCCCATTCCTTCCTAGCCTTGGGGTAACCTTCATATTAAAATAGGACTTAAACATATTTTGTCCAAACTCCACTTTGCGGAATACATTTTCCCTTCCATAAATTAGGTGTTCTCACAGGGTACTGCCACCCTTAAAGTGAAATGCACAATTTTATCCATAGACCATATTTCTCATATCCTCGAAAATGGTCAAAATCTTTGTTCATAGAGTAACAACTCAAATAAATATCCACGTATGAAATCATGACACATTAACTTTATTGATTTCATGAATTCATTACAAAATCCGACTTACATTACATGAATTCAACTCCACATCCTTATGGAAACAATTGCTTCCTACTAGACTTATAACCAATATCAAAATTCCAACTACTCAGCTCCAGCTTTCTGTTGGGAAATGTAGTATTTCAAAAAAAATCCTACAATCACGCAAGATCTATCTAGGAGAAGCATAGCAACGAGCGGGGAGAGTGTGTCCACGTAGCCTCGTAGACCGAAAGCGGAAGCGTTTAGTAACGCGGTTGATGTAGTCGAACGTCTTCGCGATCCAAGTACCGAACGTACGACACCTCCGCGATCAGCACATGTTCAGCTCGATGACGTCCCTCGAACTCTTGATCCAGTTGAGGCCAAGGGAGAGTTTCATCAGCACAACGGCACGGCGACAGTGATGATGAAGTTTATCGGCACAGGGCTTCGTATAAGCACTACGATGATATGACTGAGGTGTGTAACTGTGGAGGGTGGCACCGCCCACGGCTGAGAGAAACTCTGGTGTGCCCCCCTCCCACGTATATAAAGGAGGGGGAGGAGGAGGCCATCCAGGGTGTGGCACGCCAAGGGGGGAGTCCTACTTGGACTCCCGATCCAAGTAGGATTCGCCCCCCTTCCTATTCCCACAAGGAGAAGGGGGAAAAGAGGAGGAGGAGAGAAGGAAAGGGGGGCCGCCCCCCAACCCTAGTCCAATTCAGATTGGGCTAGGGGCGGCGCGCGCCTCCACCTAGCCGCCGCCTCTTGTCTTCCACTAGGGCCCATGAAGGCCCATTAACCCCCCGGGGGGTACCGGTAACCCCCCGGTACTACGGTAAATGCCCGAACCTATCCGAAACCACTACGGTGTCCAAAGATAACCTTCCAATATATCAATCTTTATGTCTTGACCATTTCGAGACTCCTTGTCATGTCCGTGATCTCATCCGGGACTCCGAACAAACTTCGGTACATCAAATCACATAACTCATAATACAAATCATCATCGAACGTTAAGCGCGCGGACCTTACGGGTTCGAGAACTATGTAGACATGACCGAGACACATCTCCGGTCAATACCAATAGTGGAACCTGGATGCTCATATTGGTTCCTACATATTCTACGAAGATCTTTATCGGTCAAACCGCATAACAACATACGGTGTTCCTTTTGTCATCGGTATGTTACTTGCCCAAGATTCGATTGTCGTTATCATCATACCTAGTTCAATCTCGTTACCGGCAAGTCTCTTTACTCATTCCGTAATGCATCATCCCTTAACTAACTCATTAGTCACATTGCTTGCAAGGCTTATAGTGATGTGCATTATCGAGAGGGCCCAGGGACATCTCTTCGAAACACGGAGTGACAAATCCTAATCTCGATCTATGTCAACTCAACAAACACCATCGGAGACACCTGTAGAGCATCTTTATAATCACCCAGTTACGTTGTGACGTTTGATAGCACACTAAGTGTTCTTCCGATATTCAGGAGTTGCATAATTTCATAGTCATACGAACATGTATAAGTCATGAAGAAAGCAATAGCAATAAACTAAACGATCATAGTGCTAAGCTAACGGATGGGTCTTGTCCATCACATCATTCTCTAATGATGTGATCCCGTTCATCAAATGACAACACATGTCTATGGCTAGGAAACTTAACCATCTTTGATTAACGAGCTAGTCAAGTAGAGGCATACTAGGGATACTCTATTTGTCTATGTATTCACACATGTACTAAGTTTCCGGTTAATACAACTCTAGCATGAATAATAAACATTTATCGTGATATAAGGAAATATAAATAACAACTTTATTATTGCCTCTAGGGCATATTTTCTTCAGTCTCCCACTTGCACTAGAGTCAATAATCTAGATTACACAGTAATGATTCTAGCACCCATGGAGTCTTGGGGTTGATAATGTTTTGCTTGTGAGAGAGGCTTAGTCAACGGGTCTACAATATTCAGATCCGTATGTATCTTGCAAATCTCTATGACTCCCTCCTTCACTTGATCGCGGATGGAATTGAAGCGTCTTTTGATGTGCTTGGTTCTCTTGTGAAATCTGGATTCCTTTGCCAAGGCAGTTGCACCAGTATTGTCACAAAAGGTTTTCATTGGACCCGATGCACTAGGTATGACACCTAGATCAGATATGAACTCCTTCATTTGCTGCTTCCGAAGCAGTTATGTACTCCGCTTCGCACATAGATCCTGCCATGACGCTCTGTTTGGAACTGCACCAACTTACAGCTCCACCATTCAATATAAATACGTATCTGGTTTGTGACTTAGAGTCATCCGGATCAGTGTCAAAGCTTGCATCGACATAACCATTTATGACGAGCTCTTTGTCACCTCCATAAATGAGAAACATATCCTTAGTCCTTTTCAGGTATTTCAGGATGTTCTTGACCGCTGTCCAGTGATCCACTCCTGGATTACTTTGGTACCTCCCTGCTAAACTAATAGCAAGGCACACATCAGGTCTGGTACACAGCATTGCATACATGATAGAACCTATGGCTGAAGCATAGGGAATGACTTTCATTTTCTCTCTATCTTCTGCAGTGGTCGGGCATTGAGCCTGACTCAACTTCACACCTTGTAACACAGGCAAGAACCCTTTCTTTGCTTGATCCATTTTGAACTTCTTCAAAACTTTATCAAGGTATGTGCTTTGTGGAAGTCCAATTAAGCGTCTTGATCTATCTCTATAGATCTTGATGCCGAATATATAAGCAGCTTCACCAAGGTCTTTCATTGAAAAATTCTTATTCAAGTATCCTTTTATGCTATTCAAAAATTTAGTATAATTTCCGATCAACAATATGTCATCCACATATAATATCAGAAATGCTACAGAGCTCCCACTCACTTTCTTGTAAATACAGACTTCTCCAAAAGTCTGTATAAAACCATATGCTTTGATCACACTATCAAAGCTTATATTCCAACTCCGAGATGCTTGCACCAGTCCATAAATGGATCCTGGAGCTTGTACACTTTGTTAGCACCTTTTGGATCGACAAAACCTTCTGGTTGCATCATATACAACTCTTCTTTAAGATATCCATTAAGGAATGCAGTTTTGACATCCATTTGCCAAATTTCATAATCATAAAATACGACAATTGCTAACATGATTCGGAAAGACTTAAGCATTGCTATGGGTGAGAAAGTCTAATCGTAGTCAACTCCTTGAACTTGTCGAAAACATTTCGCAACAAGTCGAGCTTTGTAGACAGTAACATTACCATCAGCGTCAGTCTTCTTCTTGAAGATCCATTTATTCTCTATGGCTTGTCGATCATCGGGCAAGTCAACCAAAGTCCACACTTTGTTCTCATACATGGATCCCATCTCAGATTTCATGGCCTCAAGCTATTTCGCAGAATTTGGGCTCATCATCGCTTCCTCATAGTTCGTAGATTCGTCATGGTCAAGTAACATGACTTCCAGAACAGGATTACCATACCACTCTGGTGCGGATCTTACTCTGGTTGACCTATGAGGTTCAGTAGTAACTTGATCCGAAGTTTCATGATCATCATCATTAGCTTGCTCACTAATTGGTGTAGGAATCACTAGAACTAATTTCTGTGATGGACTACTTTCTAATTCGGGAGAAGGTACAATTACCTCATCAATCAGGCACCAGTCCGCCCTCCACTCCCCCCACTTGCTGCGGAACTCTCCATCCAGATAAGCATCCTTCTTGCCGGCTTTCGAGATCCAGGCGATTCCGCCGGATAAAGGCTCTCCTTTCTCAACCCGAGGCGAAAAGAAATGGCAGAAAAGGGCTACGTTTGGATGGATTCCGACAAAGTTTTCGCAGAGATGTGCGAAAACTGCCATGGTCAGGACAACATTGGGGGTGAAGTCGAGGAGGTGGAGCCCGTAGGTGTTCATGATGTCACAAAAGAATTCAGAAAAGGGCGGGCAGAGCCCGCAGTAGAAGAACAAGGCGAAGAAGGGATACCCAGTGGGATACTTATCCCAAGCAGTGGCTGGGAGTACCTTCGTGCGCGGATGCGCTCGCGTCCCCGTCGACCATAAGAGGTAGAAGTCCTCCTTCAGCTCTGCCGCCTCGAGCCTCGGAGGGAAGATTGCCCGCTCCTTTCGCAGCGCCGCGAGCCGCTGCGCCTCGGCCGACTTCGCCTTCTCGGCTTTCGGAGCCATGGCGGGAATGGTGAGGGAGGACGACGGCGTTGGTGGTGCTGGTGGCGATGGGGGCGGGGCGCTGCTCTCCTTCGACTTTGGGAAGAAGGGGAGTGGCGGAGATTCTCGAGGAGGGAATAGCAACGGGCAGATGGGCTAACTGCCCCTGTTCCCCTTGCTTATAAGGAGGGAGGGGGCGAACGGTCCGCCTTTTCCGAATAAAGAAACCACCCACAACCTCTCCCACGATGCCGCAATCGACGCGTGCCGTTTGGGGAGGGCGCGGTGGATACGGAGTAAGATATGGCGTGCTCCAGGCCGCGCGTGCCCGTGCCCTGTTTTGGGCCTGGCCCAACAGCGCTCGGCACCGTGTATGGCCCAGGCCCGGGGGCTCCTGTCGGTGTACTAGAGTAGGGGTACCCTAGTATCCCGAACTTGTGCACGGGCAGTCGCAGCGCCCCGCGGCAAGGCTTGCCAGGTGACCACCAAGGCCCCCTGTGGCTCCTCTTGAGCCATTCAAGAACAAAGTATTTAAGCCAAGGAGACAAGTCCCCGGCAAGAGGAGCTTGCCGGGAAGGCCACTCAAGGCACAAGACCCCGGCAAGAGGAGCTTGCCGGGAGGGCCAACCAGGGCATCTCAAGGAACTTGCCGCGACGCGCCACGCGTCCCTGTAGGACCCGGCGAGCGACAAGCTTCCGGGCGCGACAAGACAACAACCGCGGCACGACGCTTGCCGCGGCAAGCAACCACTCTGTACCTGTGCTCCAGCTCACCCACCTACGTGTCGCTCTAGGACCCTTCGAGGCGTACGTGGCGGGAGGCTGTGCAACCAGGGGTACACTTTGGCATGCGACGTAGATAGGCATTTAATGCCTTGTCCCCTGCCGTCAGGGTTAGGTATGATACACTGTGTAGGTAGCTGTACCTACCGCAGCACCTTTCCATTTTTGCCCTTGCCTACGTTGCCACCTGTTGGAGACCCCTTGAGCATATAAAAGGAGGCCCATGCACAACGTGGAGGGGGATCGCCCCCAGCAGGACGAACAGTAGAACACTCACGCTCGGTCTCGTTAGCTGCTGGTGTGTATTGTAGCACCCAGCGCTCCCGAGCAAGAACTCAATACAATCCACAAAGCAGCAGTAGGAGTATTATATCTCCGGAGAGCTCCGAAGCTGGGTAAAACCCCTCGTGTGCCTCGCCTCGATCTGCTCTTTGTGCGACCTCCGCCCCCCGCCGAACCGAAAAGGGGCTCCGTCCCCATAGGTGCTCGCGGAGTCAGAATCCCCGACATCTTTGGCGCGCCAGGTAGGGGGCGTCGAGGTTGTGTGAACCTGATCCGACGTTCACGCGAGCTAGATCTTCATCGACTTCATCGACATGCCACCGAAGAAGAAGGCTTCGGAGGCGGCTGCTCCGTCCGCATCGAACCCACCACCGCCAGCGCAAACGGCTAGTGGGGAAGACCCCGGCGGAAGAACGGGCGTCGACGACGGGGCCCACGGTGCCACCAGGTCCAAGGACAAGACTGCGCTGCCCATCTGCGGCGTAGCAGGCTCCCATGACGACCGGGCGTCCGTGGACGCTCCGCGCCCATCCCAGGAGGTGCGGGACCGGCAGCGTCGCGGTAATCACGGTACCATACGCTCGCTGGACCCAAATCAAGCTGGCGGATCTCGGGATGCTCAAGGCCAGCCTGCACGCCAACGTGTTGGCGCGAGCGAGGCACGGTCGCCTGGACGGAATACTGCTCCTTCTAACATCGTTGGAAGTCCGAGCATATCCCGCTCCTCGCACCGTTCGCCACCACTGCCCGCCACTCCAGCAGAAGCTCTAGCGCGAGCTCAACTGCTCCTAGACTTCCCTCCAACACCAGACAAGATCGACGACTGGAGCGCCACCATTCAGAGCCTCATCGGCTTCGCCAACGGCGACACTCCACGGCAGCCGACCACATCGCAGCCACGACAAGCCAGCCAGGTGCGAGCCGATGGCGACAAGACCGGCGGGGGTGCAACCACCGTGCACTCTCCGCCCCGAAGGCCAAGATCGCCGACTCGCCGGGTCCATCGCGACAGCGACTCCACTGCTTCATCAGATCCGCGAGCTCGTCGCGATCAGCGCCAAGTTCTTCACGAACGACAGCAAGAAGACGCTCGCACTCGCATCGAGCGCCGAAGAGAAACGCGGCGTCAATCCGACCGGCGCGCTGGGCCCACTGTCGACATGCATGCGCCAGGGGAACCAGGCGACCTGCCGTATGCGGTAGGTTGCCCTGCGTTTACTCGTGAGCTGCGGCAAGTCCAGTGGCCCAGCACGAAGAATTTCAAGCCAGACATACCGGAGAAGTACGACGGCAGGTTGCATCCGTCAGAGTTCCTCAGCATCTACACCATCGCGGTGCAGGCTGCCGGGGGGCGAGATGACAAGATCCTTGCCAACTACTTCCCGCTGGTACTCAAACCCAACGTCAGGTCCTGGCTCATGCACTTGCCAGAAAACTCCATATCTTCCTGGGCAGACCTATGCCATCAATTTGTCGGCGCCTTTACGGGCAGCCACAAACCTCATGGCCAGGAGAGTGACCTCCACCTGCTTGCCCAGAAGGAAGGAGAACCCCTACGCAAGTACATCCAGAGATTCAGCCAAGTGCAACGCAACATCCCAGATGTCCACCCTGCCGCGGTCATCAGCGCGTTCCATCAGAACATGCGTAACCGAAGGATGCGGGAGGAGATGGCGATGTGCAAGATCAGAGACGTCAGCGAGCTATATGCCTTGTCCGACAGGTGTGCACGTGCTGAGGAAGGGAGGAAACTCCCAGGAGAGAATACAGGAACGGGAGGATCTGACAGCGAGGATGCTGCCCCGACAAATAAAAACCGGCGGCGGAACAACAGGAAGAGGAAAGGCAAAGATGTGTTAGTTGTTGAGCAGTCCGGCAACGACGGTGGCGCCAAGAAAGCCAAAGATGGTAGCTCCGACAAGGAGGTTGCCGCATGCGCCAACTGCCAGGCTGTGGCGGCCGCCGACAAGTAGGACGGCACCAACAAACAGTACTGCAAGATCCACCACACCAAGGGCCATGACCTCCAGAGCTGCAAGAAGGTCGAGCAGCTTGTCGAGCTGCAGAAGGCCGAGTACGAGCGACGCGACAAGGAGAGAGCCCAAGCAGGTGCCGGAGGATCCGGTACGAAGCGCACCGGCCGGGGAGGACGCCGCGGCAAGGCCAATCAGCGGCAAGGAGACAGACCTCCCCGCGGCCGCGACAAGGATGAAGATGACGACGACGAAGACATGGATGATGACGAGACCAGTGAGCAGGAGTTTCAGAAAGCTACAGAGGTCCTGTGTGTTGACGGCGGTGCTTCTCTACATACTTCGCACCGCCAACTCAAGCAGTGGGTGCGGGAAGTTAAAGCGGCAGAACCACCCGTTGAGTCACGCAAGCTTCTGAGATGGTCCAGCACGCCTATCATCTTTGACATTGAGGACCACCCTGATCGCACAACTGCGGTCGGGTGTTTGCCGATGTTGCTCTCACCAACTATCCATAACCTCAAGGTCACTAAGATGCTAGTTGACGGTGGGGCCGGCTTGAACCTGATCTCCTCCGCTGTGCTCCGAAAACTCCAGGTCCCTGACAGCGAGCTCGAAGAGACCGGCACGTTCCAAGGAATCAACCCGGGAAGGAGCAAGCCGAAGGGGAAGATCACGCTGCCGGTGACATTTGGCAGCGAGTTGAACTTCAGGACTGAGAGGATCACTTTTGACGTTGCTGATTTCCCATTGCCTTACAATGGGATTCTCGGCCGTCCAGCGCTCGCCAAGTTCATGGCGGCCTCTCACTACGCATACAACATGCTGAAGATGCCAGGCCCGATAAGTGTCATCTCTGTCCCTGGCGACAAGAAAGATGCTCTTATCTGTGCTGACAAGATCTACCGGGAAGCAGCAGCCGCCACAGATTGCAAGCCACTTGCCGTTGATGCTCCCAGAGGGAAGAAGAAGACCAAGTCCGACAAGAGTTCTGATGCCCACTCCGGCAAGCGCACCTCTTCGGAGTGCTGCGCTACCGTCGAGGACGCACCATCGAGCTCCACCGGCAAGTGTAAGAAGATGATGGCAGCTCCGCCAGCGACCAAGAAGGTGTCCGCCAAGGAGGAAGGCACTGGTGGTACCTTCACCATCAGTGCCACTCTCAACCCTAAATAGGAAAGCGCGCTCGTTGCTTTCCTGCGGGCGAATGTGGACGTGTTTGCGTGGCAACCGTCTGACATCCCCGGCGTTCCTAGGAAAGTAATTGAGCACCACCTTGCAGTCTGTCCTCATGCGCGGCCCGTCAAGCAGAAAGTCAGGAAACAAGTAGTGGAGCGCCAAGAATTCATCGCAGAAGAGATCAAGAAGTTGGAAGCAGCAGGCCTCGTCAGAGGAGTGCTCCATCCAACGTGGCTGGCCAATCCTGTAGTCGTGCGCAAGGCAAACGGGAAATGGAGGCTTTGTATCGACTTCATCGATGTCAATAAAGCTTGCCCCAAAGATCCATTTCCCTTGCCGCGCATTGACCAGATTGTTGACTCCACGGCCGGATGTGATTTGCTTTCATTTCTTGACGCATACTCAGGATACCATCAGATCTTCATGGCAGAAGAGGATGAAGAGAAGACCGCATTCATCACTCCATGTGGCACGTACTGTTTCGTACGAATGCCTTTCGGTTTGAAGAATGCTGGTTCAACATTTGCGAGGGTAGTCCATACTGCTTTTGAACCGCAAATACACAGAAATGTGGAGGCCTACATGGATGACATAGTGGTCAAGAGCAGGGACAAAGCAACTCTGATTCAAGATCTAGAAGAGACTTTCGCACATCTGCGCAAGATCAGCCTCAAGCTCAACCCCGAGAAGTGCGTGTTTGGAGTCCCTTCCGGCAAGCTTCTCGGGTTCTTCGTGTCCCAGAGGGGAATTGAAGCCAATCCCGACAAGATCAAGGCCATTGAGCAGATCGAAGCACCGAAGCGCGTCAAGGATGTGCGGAAACTTGCCGGCTGCGTGGCGGCTCTCAGCAGGTTTATCTCTAAGTCTGCTGAGCGCGCCCTGCCGATTTTCAAAATCTTGAAAAAGGCAGGTCCAATGAAATGGACTCCGGAAGCGGAGGCTGCGCTGCAGGACTTGAAGAGATACCTGTCCTCCACTCCAATACTTGTCGCACCTAAGCCACAAGAGAAGTTGCTGCTGTATCTGGCGGCAACCAATCAAGTGGTTAGTGCTGCCTTAGTAGCGGAGAGGGAGGCTGATGATGAGCCAGCGACCGCGGCAAGCACGTCCAGTGACAAGCAATGGACTTCCCCGACAAGCTCTGGTCCCGACAAAGATGGATCTGCACAGATGAGCGAAGAGATACAACAGAAGAGAATGGTGCAGCGCCCAATCTACTTTGTCAGTTCCCTTCTGCAGGGGGCTAGGTCAAGGTACTCTGGTGTGCAGAAATTGCTTTTCGGCCTTCTCATGGCCTCGAGAAAGCTGCGGCATTACTTCCAAGCACATGAGATCACAGTTGTCACTCGCTTTCCGCTGAAGAGGATACTGCAGAATCCCGAAGCAACAAGCAGGATTGTTGAGTGGGCACTGGAACTGTCAAGCTTTGGCCTCAAGTTTGAGAGCACTTTAACTATCGAAAGCAGAGCATTGGCAGAATTCATAGCAGAGTGGACACGAACACCAAACGAAGAAATTCCAGAAACGAGCATCCCCGTCAAGGAAGCAAGCAAAGAGTGGCTGATGTACTTTGATGGTGCTTTCTCGCTGCAAGGCGCTGGTGCTGGCGTGCTGCTTGTCGCACCCACCGGAGAGCACCTCAAGTACGTGGTCCAGATGCACTTTCCCAAGGAGCAAGCAACGAACAATACTGCAGAGTATGAGGGATTGCATGCCGGTCTCAGGATCGCGGCAGACCTTGGGATGAAGCAGCTCATTGTCAGGGGTGACTCACAGCTTGTCATCCGCCAAGTGAACAAGAATTATGAGAGCCCGTTGATGGAAGCTTACGGTGATGAAGTGAGGAAGCTAGAAGAGCGTTTTGTCGGCATGCAGATGGAACATGTTCCCAGAGCTCAGAACGACATTGCTGACGGCCTGTCAAAGTGCGCAGCACTAAAGTTACCTGTGGAACCAGGGATCTTTGTGCTCAAGCTGACTCAACCGTCCGTGACGCCATCGACCGGACAGAGCAAGAAGAGGAAGTTGATTTCTGGTGACTACCTTCCGGCAGAGCTTCCCGAAGCCGCCGCCAAGAAAGTCCCCAAGATCAACGCCAAGAGTGCTGAGGAGCCGTCTGCTCCGACAAGCCCCAGGGTTTGTTTCGTTGAAGAAGACGCCCCTGACAAGTTTTGCTCCGGCAAGCTTGCCGGGGAACGTCAAGCTCCGGCTGAGCCGCAGGTTCTCGCCGTAGAAGCGGATGTTCCCGCAGCAGCAGATATGCCTTTAGTCCTTGTTGTCGAGTCGCAAGCTCCAGCATGGGCACAGCAGATTGTCCGTTTCCTCCAGACAGGAGAACTTCCCGAAGAGCCAGAAGAAGCGGAAAGAGTAGCCCGGCAGTTAAGTATGTACTAGTTCGTCGACAACGCACTGTACAGAAGAAGACTCAACGGTGTGAAATTGAAGTGTATTCACCGGGAAGAAGGACAGAAGCTGTTGGCAGAGATACACGGAGGCATATGTGGTCACCACATTGGCGCAAGAGCACTTGTCCGCAAAGCTTTCCGGCAAGGTTTCTTTTGGCCGACAACCCTCCAGGGTGCAACTGCACAAGTAACTAAGTGTGAAGCGTGCCATTTGCATTCCAAGCAGATACACCAGCCAGCTCAAGCTCTCCAGACGATCCCTTTATCCTGGCCATTTTCGGTCTGGGGGCTCGACATCCTCGGCCCCTTCCCCCGAGCAGTCGAGGGCTTTGAGTACTTGTACGTCGCTATCGACAAGTTCACAAAGTGGCCGGAAGTGGAACCAGTGAGGAAGGTGACAGGACAGTCAGCAGTCAAGTTCTTCAGGTCAATTGTTTGCCGCTTCGGGATCCCTAACAGGATCATCACCGACAACGGTACGCAATTCACGAGCCACACCTTCATGCAGTACGTCCAAGATCTTGGCGCCAAGGTCTGCTTCGCTTCTGTTGCTCACCCTAGAAGCAACGGTCAAGCGGAGAGGGCAAATGCTGAAGTGCTGCGTGGGCTCATAACCAGGACTTTCGACAGGCTGCACAAGTGCAGAAGAAACTGGATCGAGGAGCTGCCGGTGGTTCTTTGGTCGATCAGGACGACGCCAAATCGAGCCACTGGCCAGACAGCTTTCGCTCTAGTCTATGGAGCAGAGGCAGTTATCCCCACGGAACTCGTATACGGGTCACCTCGAGTGCTCGCTTATGATGAGCTTGAGCAAGAGCAGCTGCGACAAGATGACGCGCTGCTCCTTGAGGAAGATCGTCTTCAGGCTGCTGTGCGAGCTGCTCACTACCAGCAAGCTTTGCGCCGCTACCATAGCCGCAAAGCTAACGCCAGAAGTCTCGAGGAAGGCGACCTTGTTCTTCGGCGCGTTCATTCCGCCAAGAATTCCAACAAGTTGACGCCGAAGTGGGAAGGCCCTTAGCGGGTGAAACGAGTCACTAGGCCCGGCGCTGTCCGCCTTGAGACCGAAGATGGCTTTCCTGTGAGCAACTCCTGGAACATCGAGCATCTTCATAAGTTTTACCCGTAAGGCGCGGTTGTCGGACCCTGTTCGGCAACCACCTTTTTGTACAAGTCTTGCCGCTGTTGCATGTAATCCTTTGTACAAAGCCAGGCGCAGACCCTGTGCATAAATAAAGCTCACGTGCTCCGCACACCTTGTCAATTTCATGCTTTTTTTGCATGAATTATGTGACACTTTGTGCAGTGAACACTCCCGGTAAGCAATAACGAGCCATAAGGCTCCATATCATTATTTTCTCTACTTCCTTTTTTCTCAAGGGAATGAAGGCTCCTTCGCCCACAAGTTTGCCGAGGGGGAAGGGGAAGATAATGGCATGGACCAGGCGTTGTTCAAGAAAGTTTCGCCTTGCCGGGAAGCAAATGACAGAAAAGCTAAGTGCCAAAGTTTGAGCAATCAGATTTTCTAAATTTAAGTTATTTTCCTTGAACGACCATGCTTTGTATGGAAAACCTGTGCGCGAAGGAACCGACTCGTGGCTAGTTGCGCCCTTACTTTGTTTCAAGTTCGCTCAACAGTTTAAGTGTGCTGCGACTAGAGTCGCGCCCTTACTTTGTTTCGAGTTCACTCAACAACTTAAGCGAGCTGCAGCTAGTTACGACAAGGTTTCTTGTCGGCAACGGCACTGCCAGCAGGCTGCTGACGTCCCGCACTCAGCGCTCGCGGCAAAGGTGCCTACGCCGGCAAGTTCCCTAAAAGCGTAGGGCAAAAACATACAAGGGAAGGAATCAAGTAAAGGAAATAACATTGCAATTGCTGCCCAAAATAAAGTTATATATTACAAGATAGCTTGTCGCGGCTCTAATAGAATGTTTCCATAACGTGATTAGCAGCGACAAGAAAAGAAGAAAACGGGCGGCCTAGTCCACGCGATCGCCCTCAACCCTCTTGATCCCGCTCACCTTGTCCACAATGGGTGCGACAAGGTCCTTGAGCGCCTCCAGATCAGCTTCCGCCGGCAGGGATCTCAGGACATTGGTGAGGTTGAGGCCCGGGTTGCGGAAGGCTACCTTCACCAACACCTTCTTAAGAGCTCCCGCGTAGATCTTGCACGACTCGTCGGCCAACTGCTTTGGGATCCTTTCCCGGAGTCGCTGGAGGGCCGTCGCCACGCCTTTGAAGAACAGAGTGAGCTTGGCGCTGGATGGGAGGGTCTCATCGGAGAGATACCCGTGATCCCCCATCCCCAGCTGCGCCAGCTCCTTGTCGATGTCTGCGGCAGCATTCACAAGACCCTCCGTCCACTGCTCCACAGTCTCTCTAAAATCATTCTGGGTGGCGGCAATGCTCTCCAGCAGCGCCTTGTCGGCCTTGATCTCCTTCTTCAGGGACGCCTCCTGCTCCCTGGCGCCGTCCAGCGTCTTGGTCAAGGCAGCCAGCTTCAGCTCAAGATTGGCGTTGGAATCCTTGGCGGCGCTAAGCTCCTTGATCTTCTCGGTGAGACGACCCTGCAGCTCGCCAAAGGTGTAGGCGTCCTTCTCGCGCTCATGCTTGAGCGCGGCAAGCGCTTCACCGCTCGCCTTAAGATCAGCCTCCAGCTGCGCCACCTTCGTCTCCAGCTCCTTCTTGGCGGCCTCGGCAGCTGCGGTAGCGTCCTTTGCTTCCTTGAGGGCTCCGCCGAGTGTTTTCTCGCGCGCGGCGAGCTCCTCTTCGTGGCTGTCCAGGCTGGCCTTCAGCTGCACCAATTCGCCCTCCCGCGCAGATAGCCCCTCGGCGGCAAGCCGTTGTTGCTCTGAAACTTCTGCCTTCTCGAGGATGAAGGCCTTCTGTGCTTCATCAAGCTGCACACGCTCCGCCGCCAGCAACCGGAGAGCTGCCTGGTTGAGACCTCGGAGCTCCTCCGCGCGCTTCTCCATGTCCACGCCCGCCTTCGCGACGAGCGCTTCACGGGACTTCGGTTTGGCCTGTCGAGCGCGGTAGAGCGACACCAGCTTCCGCAGCAGTCGCTCCTCCTCAGGCTCGTCGCTGCTACTGCCTGGCGCGTCGACCAGCGTCAGCCCAGCGGAGGCGAGCACCTCCACGTCAAAGCTTTCTCCTTCGACCGACGCCCTGGACGTTGACGCCCAGGGGAGGTTGATGAAGACGCCATCGCCGGCCTTCAAGTAGACGCCTGGCTGGGGCTCTTCGGAGCCTGGCGCTGCGGCAGCGGTGGGAGGATCAGCAGTCGGTGTAGCGCCTGTCGCTCCTGCAGCCTCAGGGTCGTCAGTGCAATCGCCGGACCCCTCGTCGGCTGCTGCGGCGGCAGCCCTGGCGGCCTCTTCGCCGACGGGATCATCAGCGCTGGCCGCTTCTTCGGTGGCGACGGCATCGTCAACAGCAACCTTGGTCTCCATCGGCTCCACAGTAGATGGATCTGACGGCCGAAAAAGGAAGAAAAGTCAAGCAAATATCCAAAAAGAAGAACCCAAGGGAAATTTAGAAGCAAGGAGTACCTGTTTCAGGCTCATCGGTTGGGATATCTGCTGCCGGGGGGTCACTGGTACCGTCCCTTGCAGGGGAGCTCTCCCTTGTCAGAGACTTCTCCCTTGCCGGAGAGCTCTCCCTCGTCGGAGGATTCTCCCTTGCCGGAGAACTCTCCCTTGGCGGCGTAGTCGAAGCAGATGGCATGTCAGGGGCGGCGTCCGGACGCTCCTGATGGGGCTGCTCTGCTCCTACACAAGCCAACAGTCAGATATCAGCGAGCAAAGAGTATCCATGCGCGCCTAACAGTAGGAAGTAAACCATATACTTACGCTGGGGGCTGCTCTGAAGAACAGCTGTCGGGTCCGGCAAGTTTGTCTCGGGCGCACCCCCTGCTGGCATGGTGGGATCATCCTCGATGACAATCACCGGGACCTTGGCTCTCTTTGCCATTCTCTGGGCCAGAGTCCTAAAAAGGAATAAATTAAGAGTGAAGCAAATGAGATGCAGGACAAGACAACAAATATTGAAGACATACATGTACAACTAGAATCTTACTCTTCTTCTTCCTCGTCGGAGCTGAGCGCGGAGAAGTCAAAGCCCGGCCCACCTCCGACGCGAGGAGGCGGAGGAGTAGAATCTCTTGGCCGCTTGGCAGGAGCTGGAGCAGCGGACCAGGAGGATCCCGCTCCAGTTGCCGCTGCAGCGTGAGGTGCTTCCGCGGCAACAGAACTTGCCGCGGTGGAGCGTGTCGTGCGGCGCGGCGGGGGCTGACTCGTCCGCCGCTCCGCTACGTCCCCGGCCTTGCGAAGACGCTTTCTTGGTGGAGCCGGGGGCTCCTCTTGTGGAGCCAGGGGCTCTGCTTGTGGAGCCGGGGGCTCTGCTTGCGGCAAGCTGTCCGAAGACGAAGAGGAAGAGGAGCCGATCTCCAACGAGCCGCTCGTATCCTCGGCGGGCCCGCTCGGCCCGACGTCATGCCCGGCGGACCTCTTCTCGCCGGCAAGCTCCTCTCGACCGGCAAGGCTTGCCGCCTCTGTTGCATCTGCCTCCTCCACGGTGAACCCAAACTCGCCCGCAGCTGCGGCTGCCGCCGCCTCTTCCAGCCTGGTGGCGATGCGTTTGACCTCATCTTCGGTAGTGTCCCGAGTGAGTCCCCTCTTCTCATCGGCGTCGACCGGCACTTCTATCAAGTTATCGAAGAACGCCCCGCACGACATCGTCTGCAGGCTCTATCCAGGCT
Organism: Aegilops umbellulata; assembly: GCA_032464435.1. NCBI lineage: Eukaryota > Viridiplantae > Streptophyta > Magnoliopsida > Poales > Poaceae > Aegilops > Aegilops umbellulata. The sequence continues at coordinate 162,330,656 of CP136054.1, read as the reverse complement.
GGATCAATTCCGTGCGAGTCGCACAGCGGCATCATTGCACGGATGCGATCGAGCGCGGAGTTGTTGCACAGCGGAACGACACCCCTCGGCAACCTGAACACTTCGGGGTGCTGTGGGTCGTGCTTGAACAGCTCCTGGAGCATCGCGTTGAGCTCCAGGACAGTGAAGTTGAAGTTGAGGCCCGGCCGCAACCTCATGATATCCGCCGCATTTTGGAACTCCCAGGCGGGTCTCCTCCTCTCCTGCAGGGGGGCGATGCGGCGGCGGAGGAAATCTGCGCGAACCGCTCCTACAGTAAGCCCGACAAGGCTGAGGCGTAGGATCCGGGCGACAGAAATCTTCAGTCTGTCGTCTTCCGAGACCAGGCTACTCTAATCACTGCCGCGCACTACTGGAGTTTCGCACAGAGCAGTAAACGGCTGCGTGTTCTCCTAGACAATCAGGCACCAGTCTGCCCTCCACTCCCCCACTTGCTGCGGAACTCTCCATCCAGATAAGCATCCTTCTTGCCGGCTTTCGAGATCCAGGTGATTCCGCCGGATAAAGGCTCTCCTTTCTCAACCCGAGGCGAAAAGAAATGGCGGAAAAGAGCTACGTTTGGATGGATTCCGACAAAGTTTTCGCAGAGATGTGCGAAAACTGCCATGGTCAGGACAACATTGGGGGTGAAGTCGAGGAGGTGGAGCCCGTAGGTGTTCATGATGTCACAAAAGAATTCAGAAAAGGGCGGGCAGAGCCCGCAGTAGAAGAACAAGGCGAAGAAGGGATACCCAGTGGGATACTTATCCCAAGCAGTGGCTGGGAGTACCTTCGTGCGCGGATGCGCTCGCGTCCCCGTCGACTAGAAGAGGTAGAAGTCCTCCTTCAGCTCTGCCACCTCGAGCCTCGGAGGGAAGATTGCCCGCTCCTTTCGCAGCACCGCGAGCCGCTGCGCCTCGGCCGACTTCGCCTTCTCGGCTTTCGGAGCCATGGCGGGAATGGTGAGGGAGGACGACGGCGTTGGTGGTGCTGGTGGCGATGGGGGCGGGGCGCTGCTCTCCTTCGGCTTTGGGAAGAAGGGGAGTGGCGGAGATTCTCGAGGAGGGAATAGCAACGGGCAGATGGGCTAACTGCCCCTGTTCCCCCTGCTTATAAGGAGGGAGGGGGCGAACGGTCCGCCTTTTCCGAATAAAGAAACCACCCACGACCTCTCCCACGACGCCGCAATCGACGCGTGCCATTCGGGGAGGGCGCGGTGGATACGGAGTAAGATATGGCGTGCTCCAGGCCGCGCGTGCCCGTGCCCTGTTTTGGGCCTGGCCCAACAGCGCTCGGCACCGTGTATGGCCCAGGCCCGGGGGCTCCTGTCGGTGTACTAGAGTAGGGGTACCCTAGTATCCCGAACTTGTGCACGGGCAGTCGCAGCGCCCCGCGGCAAGGCTTGCCAGGCGACCACCAAGGCCCCCTGTGGCTCCTCTTGAGCCATTCAAGAACAAAGTATTTAAGCCAAGGAGACAAGTCCCCGGCAAGAAGAGCTTGCCGGGAAGGCCACTCAAGGCACAAGACCCCGGCAAGAGGAGCTTGCCGGGAGGGCCAACCAGGGCATCTCAAGGAACTTGCCGCGATGCGCCACGCGTCCCGGCAGGACCCGGCGAGCGACAAGCTTCCGGGCGCGACAAGACAACAACCGCGGCAAGACGTTTGCCACGGCAAGACGTTTGCCGCGGCAAGCAACCACTCTGTACCTGTGCTCCAGCTCACCCACCTACGTGTCGCTCTGGGACCCTTCCAGGCGTACGTGGCGGGAGGCTGTGCAGCCAGGGGTACACTGTGGCATGCGGCACTAACAAGATCGCCATCGTGGCAAGCGCTGGCGCCCCTGACGGTCCCTTTTCTGCACCGTCTGGGCGACGTAGATAGGCATTTAATGCCCTTGTCCCCTGCCGTTAGGGTTAGGTATGATACACTGTGTAGGTAGCTGTACCTACCGCAGCACCTTTCCATTTTTGCCCTTGCCTACATTGCCACCTGTTGGAGACCCCTTGAGCATATAAAAGGAGGCCCATGCACAACGTAGAGGGGGATCGCCCCCAGCAGGACGAACAGTAGAACACTCACGCTCGGTCTCGTTAGCTGCTGGTGTGTACTGTAGCACCCAGCGCTCCCGAGCAAGAACTCAATACAATCCACAAAGCAGCAGTAGGAGTATTATCTCTCCGGAGAGCTCCGAAGCTGGGTAAAACCCCTCGTGTGCCTCGCCTCGATCTGCTCTTTGTGCGACCTCCGCCCCCCGCCGAACCGAAAAGGGGCTCCGTCCCCATAGGTGCTCGCGGAGTCAGAATCCCCGACATTTGGGTATCCTATGAAGACACATTTCTCCGATTTGGGTTCGAGCTTATCAGGTTGAAGTTTTATCACATAAGCATCGCAGCCGCAAACTTTAAGAAATGAGAACTTGGGTTTCTTGCCAAACCAAAGTTCATATGGTGTTGTCTCAACGGATTTAGATGGTGCCCTATTTAACCTGAATGCAATCGTCTCTAAAGCATAATCCCAAAATGATAGCGGTAAATCAGTAAGAGACATCATAGATCGCACCATATCTAATAAAGTGCGGTTATGACGTTTGGACACACCATTACGCTGTGGTGTTCCAGGTGGCATGAGTTGCGAAACTATTCCACATTGTTTCAAATTTAAACCAAACTCATAACTCAAATATTCACCTCCATGATCAGATCATAGAAACTTTATTTTCTTGTTACGATGATTTTCCACTTCACTCTGAAATTCTTTGAACTTTTCAAATGTTTCAGACGTATGTTTCGTCAAGTAGATATACCCATATATGCTCAAATCATCTGTGAAGGTCAAAAAATAACGATACCCGCCACGAGCATCAACACTCATCGGACCTCATACATCAGTATGTATTATTTCCAATAAGTCTGTTGCTCGCTCCATTGTTCCGGAGAACGGAGTCTTAGTCATCTTGCCCATGAGGCATGGTTCGCAAGCATCAAGTGATTCCAGAAGCCCATCAGCATGTAGTTTCTTCATGCACTTTACACCAATATGACCTAAATGGCAGTGCCACAAATAAGTTGCACTATCATTATTAAAGTTGTATCTTTTGGCTTCAATACTATGAATATGTGTATCACTACTGTCGAGATTTAATAAAGATAGACCACTCATCAAGGGTGCATGACCATAAAAGATATTACTCATATAAATAGAACAACCATTATTCTCTGATTTAAATGAATAATCGTCTCGCATCAAACAAGATCCAGATATAATGTTCATGCTTAACACTGGCACCAAATAACGATTATTCAGGTCTAAAACTAATCCCGAAGGTAGTGTAGAGGTACCGTGCCAACAGCGATCACATCGACTTTGGAACCATTTCCCACACGCATCGTCACCTCGTCCTTAGACAATCTCCGCTTAATACGTAGCCTCTGTTTCAAGTTGCAAATATGAGCAACAGAACCAGTATCTAATACCCAAGCGCTACTACGAGCATTAGTAAGGTACACATCAATAACATGTATATCAAATATACCTGTCACTTTGCCATCCTTCTTATCCTCCAAATACTTGGGGCAGTTCCGCTTCCAGTGACCAGTCCCTTTGCAGTAGAAGCACTCAGTCTCAGGCTTTGGTCCAAACTTGGGCTTCTTCGCTTGAGCAGCAACTTGCTTGCCGTTCTTCTTGAAGTTCCCCTTCTTCCCTTTGCCCTTTTTCTTGAAACTAGTGGTCTTGTTAACCATCAACACTTGATGCTCCTTCTTGATTTCTACCTCCACAACCTTTAGCATTGCGAAGAGCTCGGGAATTGTCTTATCCATCCCTTGCATATTATAGTTCATCACGAAGCTTTTGTAGCATGGTGGCAGAAATTGAAGAACTCTGTCAATGACACTATCAATAGGAAGATTAACTCCCAGTTGAGTCAAGTGGTTGTGGTACCCAAACATTCTGAGTATATGTTCACAGACAGAACTATTCTCCTCCATTTTGCAACTGTAGAACTTATTGGAGGCTTCATATCTCTCAATCCGGGCATTTGCTTGAAATATTAACTTCAACTCCTGGAACATCTCATATGCTTCATGACGTTCAAAACGACGTTGAAGTACCGGTTCTAAGTCGTAAAGCATGGCACACTGAACTATCGAGCACTCATCAGCTTTGCTCTGCCAGATGTTCATAACGTCTGGAGTTGCTCCTGCAGTGGGTTTGGCACCCAGCGGTGCTTCCAGGATGTAATTTTTTGTGCAGCAATGAGGATGATCCTCAAGTTATGGACCCAGTCCGTGTAGTTGGTACCATCATCTTTCAACTTAGCTTTCTCTAGGAACGCATTAAAATTCAAAGGAACAGTAGCACGGGCCATTTATCTACAACGACATAGACATGCAAAATACTATCAGGTACTAAGTTCATGATAAATTAAAGTTCAATTAATCATATTACTTAAGAACTCCCACTTAGATAGACATCCCTCTAGTCATCTAAATGATCACGTGATCCATATCAACTAAACCATGTCCGATCATCACATGAGATGGAGTAGTTTTCAATGGTGAACATCACTATGTTGATCATATCTACTATATGATTCATGCTCGACCTTTCGGTCTTAGTGTTCTGAGGCCATATCTGCATATGCTAAGCTCGTCAAGTTTAACCCGAGTATTCCGCGTGTGCAAAACTGGCTTGCACCCATTGTATGTGAACGTAGAGCTTATCACACTCGATCATCACGTGGTGTCTCGGCACGACGAAATGTAGCAACGGTGCATACTTAGGAGAACACTTATACCTTGAAATTTAGTGAGAGATCATCTTATAGTGCTACCGTCGTACTAAGAAAAATAAGATGCATAAAGGATAAACATCACATGCAATCAAATAAGTGATATGATATGTCCATCATCATGTTGTTCCTTTGATCTCCATCTCCAAAGCACCGTCATGATCACCATCGTCACCGGCTTGACACCTTGATCTCCATCGAAGCATCATTGTCGTCTCGCCAACTATTGCTTCTACGACTATCGCTACCGCTTAGTGATAAATTAAAGCAATTACATGGCAATTGAATTTCATACAATAAAGCGACAACCATATGGCTCTTGCCAGTTGTCGATAACTGTTACAAAACATGATCATCTCATACAACAATTTATATATCATCACGTCTTGACCATATCACATACAGCAAGCCCTGCAAAAGCAAGTTAGACGTTCTCTACTTTGTTGTTGCAAGTTTTACGTGGCTGTACGGGCTTCCAGCAAGAACCATTCTGCCCTACGCATCAAAACCACAACGATTTTCGTCAAGTGTCCTGTTTTAACCTTCAACAAGGACCGGCCGTAGTCAAACTCGATTCAACTAAAGCCGGAGAAATAGACACCCACTAGCCACTTGTGTGCGAAGCACGTCGGTAGAACCAGTCTCATGAATGCAGTCCTGTAATGTCGGTCTAGGTCGCTTCATCCAACAATTCCGCCGAATCAAAGTAAGACATTGCTGGTAAGTAGTATGACTATTATTGCCCGCAACTCTTTGTGTTCTACTCATGCATATAACATCTACGCATAGACCTGATTCAGATGCCACTGTTGGGGAACGTAGTATTTCAAAAAAATCCTACGATCATGCAAGATCTATCTAGGAGAAGCATAGCAACGAGCGGGGAGAGTGTGTCCACGTACCCTCGTAGACCGAAAGCGGAAGCGTTTAGTAACGCAGTTGATGTAGTTGAACGTCTTTGCGATCCAACCGATCCGAGTACCAAACGTACGATACTTCCGCGATTAGCACACATTCACCTCGGTGACGTCCCTCGAACTCTTGATCTAGTTGAGGCTGAGGGAGAGTTCCGTCAGCACGACGGCGTGGCGACGGTGATGATGAAGTTTACTAGCGCAGAGCTTCGCCTAAGCACTACAACGATATGACCGAGGTGTGTAGCTATGGAGGGGGGCACCGCACACGGCTAAGAGAAACTTTGGTGTGCCTTTGGGGTGCCCCTCCCACGTATATAAAGGAGGGGGGAGGAGGAGGCCGGCCAGGGTGTGGTGCACCAAGGGGGGGTCCTACTTGGACTCCCGGTCCAAGTAGGATTCGCCCCCCTTTCATATTCCCACGAGGAGAAGGGGGGAAAGAGGAGGAGGAGAGAAGGAAAGGCCCCCCCAACCCTAGTCCAATTCGGATTGGGCTTGGGGCGGCGCGCGCCTCCACCTGGCTATCGCCTCCTCTCTTCCACTAGGGCCCATGAAGGCCCATTAACCCCCCGGGGGGTACCGGTAACCCCCCGGTACTCCTGTAAATGCCCGAACCTATCCGAAACCATTCTGGTGTCCAAACATAACCTTCCAATATATCAATCTTTATGTCTCGACCATTTCGAGACTCCTCATCATGTCCGTGATCTCATCCAGGACTCTGAACAAACTTCGGTACATAAAATCACATAACTCATAATACAAATCGTCATCGAACGTTAAGCGTGCGGACCCTATGGGTTCGAGAACTATGTAGACATGACCGAGACACAACGGTGGTAAATAACCAATAGCGGAACCTGGATGCTCATATTGGTTCCTACGTATTCTATGAAGATCTTTATCGGTCAAACCGCATAAGAACATACGTTGTTCATTTTGTCATCGGTATGTTACTTGCCCGAGATTCGATCGTTGGTATCATCATACCTAGTTCAATCTCGTTAACGGCAAGTCTCTTTACTCGTTTCGTAATGCATCATCACATAACTAACTCATTAGTCACATTGCTTGCAAAGCTTATAGTGATGTGCATTACCGAGAGGGCCCAGAGAGACCTCTCCGAAACACGGAGTGACAAATCCTAATCTCGATCTATGCCAACTCAGCAAACACCATTGGAGACACCTGTAGAGCATCTTTATAATCACCCAGTTTCATTGTGATGTTTTATAGCACACTAAGTGTTCCTCCGGTATTTGAGAGTTGCATAATCTCATAGTCATAGGAACATGTATACGTCATGAAGAAAGCAATAACAATAAACTAAACGACCATAGTGCTAAGCTAACGGATGGGTCTTGTCCATCACATCATTCTCTAATGATGTGATCCCGTTCATCAAATGACAACACATGTCTATGGCTAGGAAACTTAACCATCTTTGATTAACGAGCTAGTCAAGTAGAGGCATACTAGGGACACTTTGTTTGTCTATGTATTCACACATACTAAGTTTCCGGTTAATACAATTCTAGCCCCTACAAAAAGAATACACTTCCATGATGATACGTGTTTGTCACAGTAGGTCATGTTTTCTATCATGCATGTACATCCATGACGATTTTATGACAGAATCAAGATAGTCATACCTGTGCTGTCGTTGAAGTGTTCCATGACATTACCAAAATTATCATCACGGAAGTGTCCACTTCCATGACGATAAATGGCACATCATGGAAGTGTTTTCGTCAAGGGTCACTGACACATGGCATCCACCATAACGGGTCGCCGTTAAGCTATCGGGTTCGGTTTTGGATCTGATAACCCGCTAACAGCCCGAACCAATGAGGATTTTCCACGTGTAAAATTCTCATTGGCCGGAGGAAACACGTGTTGGCTCACCTTGGGACAGATGTCATCCATTCATTGGACATCAGGTGCCTATGATACGTCGACACATGGCATGACCCAACAGAGGCCCATTCCGGTGAAAAGGCGGGCCCGTTTGACTTGGTCAAAGGTAACGAGCCGGCCCACGGAAATCCTGTTAAGGGCCTGTTCGTATATAGCCCATTTACGGCCCGCTAAATCACGACCCGTTATGGCCTATCGGAATTAAGCCTAGTAGCTTCATTTGGGCCATTCAATATGATTCTAGCCCGTTGTAACTTCCGGCCTAGGTATGGCCCATGATGTCTTTCGGCCCATACGAGTCCATTTGTAACTCTTGGCCCATTAACGACCCATGGTGAATTTAGACCGCAATGAACAGTGTACCGCTTTATACCCATCAACGGCCCATTATTCCATTGGGCCGTTACCAACCCGTGTTATCTATCTGCCTTCTCAGGGCCATTTATTCTTGGGCTCATCTCCACCATTTGGTTACTTACGGCCAGTTACTGGCCTTTTCTGCTTGTGGGCCAAATTCAGCCCATGGTTACAATCGGCCCATTTGCGGCCCATTAATCCGTTGGGCCGTTTTCATAGCGTCATAAAAAATGGCCGATTAACGACGGCTCGTTATTGTCGGCCCATGAATGGACGATTCCAAATCTAGCCTATTTACAGCCCATAACGCGGTCTGTTATTGGCCCATGTTTGGCCTATCGATCATACGGCCCGTAGAAGGCCCATTGATGTTACGGCCCATAGAAGGCCCATTGTTTTACGACCTGTAGGAGGCCCATGGTAACTACAGTAAATATGTAGCCCATGGTTATTGTGGCCTAGTTTTAAAAAATAGGTTATTGCGGCCACTAGAAAATAGCAGAAAAAGAACTGCACTGACTACAAGCTAACAAATAAACAAGACAACAAGGAAATAAATAAGCAAGCAACTTACGCTAGGCTATCACGGCTATTACACATATTACATCCACTGGGCATCAAAGTTCGCCACCAGTGCAAATATAGGGAACAAAGCAGCATATCATATACACTGGTTGTCAAAGTTGACGACCAGTGCAAATAAACACCGCAGCAAAACAAGTCTAGAACTGAAACTAGTTCAGAAGAGCTTAAGAAACAATATCCTGGGTACCCATAATGCTGGCAAGATGCTTAGCAAGCTTATTAACTTTCTCTTGTTTGGCGCTTAAATCCTCCAGCGCTTGCTGTTGCACCAGAAAGTATGCATATGAATTCTGCAGGGACTTCCTCAGTCCTTCAGCTTCCTGTCGCAGCACATTTGATCAATGTCTTTCAACTTGAAGTTGAGACTCAAGAAGACGAACTGATTCAGGCAGCGAGTTCGAAGAGCTTGTGCCAGCAGTAGTGGCCAGTAACTCGAACACTACATCAAGACATGACTTTTGGGTTTCTCTCACTATCGTCAAGGTAGTTTTTATCACCTTTCTTGGAGACCAACAGGGATGTCTCACTATGTTGAACCTTATCTGCATTACTTCCTTTAACATTGCATAACGGGGTACTGTTCTCCAATATTCTGTCCGCATTCTAAAAGAGAAACAAGCAGACACATCACAGGTTTACCATGTTTTATATGAAACTCATTTTGGTAAATCAGTTCAGTAGTAAAGTGGACAGGATAACAACGTGAAACAAACATATATCTATGTACCATGGTCAATTTATGGTCTATATCATTCTAGTTTTTGTTGCCAAATCAAGATAGAGACATAGTTCAAATAATATTTGTTCAAAACAAAGCAGAATAGACAGAATATAAGTGTGGGAAACTATAGAGCAATAACAACACTTGTAATGTGCATGACATGAGAACATAACTGTTTATTCAATTGAAACTGAAATCAACATAGAGCAAGTCACAATAGCAAACCAGTTAAAGAAACAGGTTTAAAACATAACTGCTGCGCCATTGGAGTTTCAATTCCATCCTTCAAAATTGAAAATAGTTGGTATGAGTAAATACGGTGATGCAAGAGAAAAGGTGTATGAACCATAGCTACAGAACCTGACCTGAGAACAATTCTTCTTCTCCTTTAAGCGTTGAGTTGGGATTTGGAGTGGCGGTCCTCGTGCTTTGAGCACTGCAGTTCCCTTACTAACTGCTCTTGTTTGGGTGCTCTATGGTGGAGACGGTGCTGTGTCAACTGGAACTGGGTTACTATCTGCTAGGGTTGGGGTTAGAAGGGGTGTATCTAGTTCTCTGTCCAACTGGGTAGGGGTACAATCTACGAGAGTCTGGGTTTTGTGTGGTGGGGCTGGTTCTTGGGCAAGTACAACCATGGTTCTATCTGCATCAACTGGTAGCACTATCTTTTTTGAAGACTGTGTTGTTACTCCCTTAGATACTGCCATCAACCTCTCCAATTCAAATGGCTGATAAACAATAAAAGTAATTGAATGTGCAGACATTGTATGATAGACAGGTGCAATGGATAGTGGGGAATAAAAGAGGGCATGAAATAATTCACATTTATGTTGTATAACCAAACAAGATAGCATGACATGATTTCACATATATGATGGCTAACTAAACAAGATAGCATGACACAATTTCACATTATGATGGCTAACTAAAAAAGATGGAAAGACATAGTTCAAAATATGATGACTATGTAAACAGGATGACATGATATAACGATATAATGTGTTTATTAAATAGGTTGGGATGCCATAATTCACATACATGCCGCCTATGCAAACATGATATCAAGATATAATTCACGAATATAATGACATAATTCAAAATATGATGACTGTAAACACTAAACAGGATGAGATGATATAACTATATGATGTATTTATTAAATGGGTTGCCATGCCATAATTCAGATAGATGCTATGTATGTAAACATGATGGCATGATATAATTCAAATATATGATTTATATAGTAATCAAGTAAGCAGATGGCAATCCATATATGATGTAAAAACTAAGCAATGCAAGACAACATGCATGACATGGGTAATATAACCCTGCCTAGTTTGAGCATAGACCTCAGGGGGGAAATAGGACTGGTCATCAGTCTCTGAATCCTCCTCCGAGGAGCTCTCTGTAACCAGCAAGATGTCTGCTTCAGCAGGTAGCATTGTCTGCTCTGAATACCTTGTTTTTACTCCAGATACTTCCATCACCGCTTCAAATGGCTGATGCACAGGAAGAGTAGTTGAATATACAAACGTTGTCGACAAATGGAACACGTAATACAAAAAATGGTAGCATGATTTAATTCACAGACATGATGATTGGCTAAACAGCATGGCATGGCATAATTCACATATATAATGCCTTTGCAACAAGATATCATTGCATAATTCACATATATAATGTCTTGTAACAAGATGGCAATGCGTAATTTACATATATGGTAATTAGACACTAAACAGGTGGCATTCACACAAAGCATGTCTAAACTAATCAAATGACATAGAAATGCAAGACACCATACACACGATATGAGCTACATAACCCTGCCAAGTTAGAGCATACACCTCGGGGGGGGGGGGGATAGGACTGGTCATCTGTCTCCGAGTCCTCCTCTGAGGAGGTATCCGTAACCAGCGAGATATGCGCTTCATCAGATAGCACAGTCTGCTCTAAACACCTTGTTTTCACTCCAGAATTTTCCATCACCGTGTCAAATGGCTGATGCACACGAAGAGTAGCTGAATGTACTAACGTTGTTGACAAATGTAATACGTAACGAAAAAAAGGATGGCCTGATATAATTCACATATAAGATGACTGGCTAAGTAGGATGACATTTCAAAATTCACATATATGATGCCTGGCTAAACAAGATGGCGTTGCATAATTCACATAAACGATGAATAAACAAGACAGATGGCATTCACACAAAGCATGTCTAAACTAAGAAGATGACATATTTGATGTATAAAGTAAGCAATGCAAGGCACCATATGCATGATATAACCAACATCAGCATGCCAAGTTAGAGCGAAGACCTCAGGGGGTAAATACGAGTGGTCTTCTCCTTCTGAATCCCCCTCAGAATAGATATCTTCCTCTCGATTACAATCCGAAATGTGTGGAGGGGGGCTAGCTTTGCGCCTACCATGGAGCGACGTATGCACGAAATTTTATTGCCACGCAAGGCTCGTCTCTTTTGCTCTACATGTTCAGTTCCATTGTGTACAATAACTGACCTGCATAGGAATAAAACATAGTGAGATTATGTAAGGAGTGCATGCAGAAATCGAGAGTGATGGTAGCAACCTGTGGATAGACCCAAAACCAATTATAGCAAGCAGATAATATCTTCAGTTTAAATATACAGATAATGGCTTCTTTACTGTTTGTTTCCCACCCAACATGAAACTCATAGTAGACACCAGAGATTAACAAGATAGTAGATAGATACTATTGATTGTGGCCCCGATATGTACCCCACAACCATTTAAAGTCTAATCGGTGAACAGGATGATAAAGTAGCATGTAATATTAAGCGATGCATAACATAAGCAGGCACTAAAGAGTGTGAGCTCTCTTGCGGACCCGTGTAGTCCTCAAGGTCATCTGTTCGGTTGATGATGGTAATGCAGTTGTCATGGCTGCCCGCGGCGCGGAAGAAGATCTGAGGCGGCAAAAGACAGTCTGGAGTCCGGATCCCTGCTGTGCTGGACCCTTCTGTCATTGGAGAAGCTGAGCTGGGGTGGACGACGGCGCGGCAGGAGCGGGACAAACCACACAAGGTTTTCTTTGACAACTATCTGTAAGAGAAGTAATTCTATAAGGGCTCGTTTGAATTGGAGGATTCTAGCAACGCATGGATAGGAAATACACAGTAATAGGTTAGGATTGCACGTGCAAAACAGAGAATTTAAAAACATAGGATTTCTATCAATCTTGGTGTTTGGTTTACAAGAATTGGAAGATCACATGATACAAAGAAGCATGGTGAGATTAAGTTAAACCACAAGAAAATGTACGATTATAATGCTATTATGCTACTATCTCTTAGTCTTGTGCTTCATGAATAGGAATTTGAAAAGGAGGACAAGTGGATATTAAAATTCCTACAGTTTTTCTTTCAAAGAGACACTAAAGGAACAAATCGTACAGTTTTCCTTTGCTCGATTCCTTTGAACCAAAATGCATGAATAGTAGTACCATAGGAAACTTTCCAATTCCTATGTTTTTCCTTCACTTTTCCTTTCAAGCACTGGAGATTCTAGTAGGCAGGCTTGAGCAAGGAAAAGCCTACACTCAAAATATGTTTTTGTGCTACTTCTACTACTTTGCACCCAGGCCACTGCCCTACTAGCTCAACTCCCAGGCCCATCAAGAAATGCACAGCTCAAATGCATAGAGATATATAATGATGGCGTTCAAGGAGTCCATCACGGATAGCTAAGTTTCCTGGTACATCACTGCTTGTCATATAGTAGGAGAAACTAATCATATTTCACGTTACTACGCGTGCTCAGTGGACAATATATATAACATGTAGAGTAAAAAAGAGATGCAACAAGTGTACAACCTATTTGGAGAAGCCATGTCGATCCCAGCGTGATTGGGTTGGTCGGTGAGGATGATCCGGCTGACTTGACTGTCGAAGGAGGGGATGGACATCTTAGGCATCTTGAGATGGAGCCCGGGGTACTGCTCCGCTGTGATGGAGGGTTTCATCGTTGGAACAGCTCTGGTAAGTTGTACGACGCCGAGGCTGAAGCAGGACAAGAGAGACAACATTAACCTAAGTTGAATTGTAATAGCATCTCCAATAGATGATGTAAAATACATAACCACAAAGTGCTAGATGTAAAATACATCAGCCGCTCATCTCTGAACTTAACTGTCGAAACTGAATTTAACTGTCGAAACTGAACTTAACTGTCGAAACTGAATTTTGCTGTCGAAACTGAATTTTACTGTCGAAACTGAACGCACTAGTAGCAGAAAAGCAGTAGCAGCAGCGTGTGCGAGAGCGGGGGAAGATGGTCGTGTAGCAACATCAGTCGACTGACACCACCGGCCAAACCGCCGCCCTCCGCCGCCCGCGGCCGGCGGTGCGCCGCCCCGCCCATCCCGAAATCACTCCCCACTGCCCCGGACATCCCTCTAGCCCCCCCCCCCCCGTGCCGAGCTTTTTCTCCGACAATCCCCACGCCACCGCCCCACCACCACCGACGACCACCGCCCCCACCCTGAACCCTAAGATAGATAGTGGGGTGCCTCTCCGGCAAGCCCCCCTCCCCGCTGCGGCTGGTTCTTCCTTAACTCCGCCAAGCCCCCCCCCTAAAAATTGACTGACCCAAAAGTCGATTCAGTCGACTGAAGTGTAGCCATATCAGAGCAGCATCGCAAGCAAGGGCAAGAGCAAGAGCAGCAGCGCGAGCAAGAGCAAGAGCAAGAGCAGACCAGGCAGGGGACCGAGAGCAAGAGCAGAGCAGCACTGCGAGTGAGAGCTAAAGCAGCAGCAGCTCCTACTGATGTGGACATCGCCGTCGAGGGAGCGACGCCGTGGAGGAAGTGGCCGGCGACACCGCCGTGGATGGAGTCGCGCCATGTCGGCTCGGGACCGAGCGTCGGCAGCACCGTGAGATCGAATCAAGAAGAAAATGTGGCGATTAGTGTACAACCTCTTTGGTGGCGCCGATTAGGCCTCATCTACATCCGAGGAAATGGTGATGCTGCTGCTCTTTCGGTGGTGCAGGTGAAGACGGCGGTGTGGGAATGGAGTTGGCGCCAAAGACGAGGGGAACGTCGGGGCAGCTCCTTGGAGGTGGAGGACGGGGTGGCTGAACCGGCGGGACGACGAGATCGATGATGGATCCTCATCCAGTACGATGGATGTGGGATGTCAAGGTGTTGCTGTGAACGATGTTGTCGGGGAAGAGGCTCCAGCTGAGTGGCGGACGGAGGATGGTGTGGGGCTTCGCGGGTTTTTGCGGCCTAGTTGTATGAATGGGTGGGCTGATGGGATGGGAGTGGGGAACCATGGCTTAGGGACGCGCTTGTCCGAAATGTGGGGTAAGTTACAGAAGTACCCCCACCGATTTGTGCTAGGCGATTCTTTCGGTTCAGGGGCATCACGGGCATTTTGCGTGTCGGGATTTCGCAGGAGGTGGGAGTTTTCATGCCCGTTGTAATTTTGGGATAGCAAGGCGCGGGTTGAGATGCAGGGAGTTTTCGAAGCACAACGAGACAAAGAAGTATCTTAAATATTTCGGGGTAACAAGGCGTGGGTTGAAATTTCCGGACAAGCCTAACGGGTACTGTACCAAATCAATTCGCACTTCCGTTGACGAAAAAACAAAAAGAAATCAATTCGCACCACACAAGAGAGTCTAGTCCCGTGTACTTTACCAAATCAATTCGCACTACAAATGCCATTCAAAACTTCGTATTCATGTTATGTTCAATTAAAATATTTCGCTACGTGTATAATGCATGCAACTTGCTACTCAAATAAACGTTTTAGTGCATTCCAAACGTATATACTACCGCTTCAATATGAACTTAATTTGAATTCGTTTCTCTATTTGAATAATATGTGCAATAATGATTGTTGTCAGGTCAAACCATTTGAATTCGTTTCTCTATTTTAATAAGATTTACAATCATCATTATTGTCAAGTTAAACCATCGTTTGTGTATTATCTTCACATCACACCACATGATTACTGTCGAGTTAGATATGAACTATGTGTACTATATGAACTCGAACTCAATTTTTTGAATCCACTTTATGTTGATCTCAAATCACAGTACATTTCAAGCTCTAGCTAGATCTTCATAATCTAAACCATGTCTCATGTGTATAATGTATTTATCACATAATGTATGGTGCCCCGCCTCCTACTCCTACAAGTATTTAGATGTGAGTTGCATACGCCACACATTACCACAAATTCAAATAAAATGTGAGATTGTTTGATATATAGTATTGTTTAGATCGTTTGATATTTAGTTGTAAGCTGCAAATGCCACACATTATCACAAATTCAAATAAAATGTGAGATTGTTCGATGTATAGTATGGTTTAGATTGTTCGACATTTAGCTGTGAGTTGCAAACGCCATGCATTATCACGTTATGGTATAACATGTGCAAAACCACAGCACGCGTATCACCTCTATATTCATGCATGCATATGTTTATAACACTATGATCTCCTATTCAAATATATGAATCCACTTTCATATCAAATTACCATCTTTGTTAGTCTCTTACATAAAAACAATCCTCTAACCTTTGTAGCTAGCACTAACTTTCGCTCATGCATGCACACGCCCTCCTCGCCCTCCCCCTCCCTCAACATTCACGCACATTCTTTTTTTCTTTAGGTCGTTCTCCCACAGACTCCACAACTCTTTTCCGACACACACCGATCGATAAACCTCTCTAGTGATGTCTTCCTACAACATACACACGCACCTTCCATCTCCTCCTTTCCGTGTCCATGCCTCGTGTCTCTCATACGGTCCCACACACGTGTAAACTCTCGCCCCTGTTTTCATCAATCTCACAATCGCACACTCCTCCCCCTATCTAGCTAGTAGCTCAGCATCTCGCACCACCTCCTAGCTCCATTCTCTCTGTCTATCCGTCTCGCTGGGCCTTATTTGCCTCTAACAAATGGATGTACACCGACCGATCTCCCGCTATACATATAGCTAGCTAGGTCCTTATAACTCGTTTTTCCCACGCGTCGATCGATCTACCTCATTAGTTATGTCTCTCCCTTCCTCCAACAAACAACAATTGATCTACCGATCTAGTTAGGTTTGCTTACCAAACACATGGTTCCCCTTCATCATCCATGCATGCGTCCTGACACATCTATCACACACAGGCACACACAGAAACACATCCCCACTATTATTGATAATATTGAAGTGATACCCTCAGTTTATCTAGTAGGCCTCTCCCACCATCTTCGAGAAGCAACTCCATCACCCATCCAGCACTCTACCCCTCTCCCTCCCCCTCTCTCTCCTCTCTCTCTCTCTGTCTCAACCTATTTCACGTCCTTCAATTATGTATGGATGTCGACTGATCTCCCTCAAGACATAGCTGGGTCTCTCCTTCTCAACACATATACAAGTCGTTCTACCTCTCTAGTTAGGCCTCTGCCTCCCCACACACACACACCAATACATCGTGCACTCTAGTCATGTCTCACTGCCACACACAAACTTGCCCTGTGCCCTACGATGTTCCGTAGGTCAGTCGCTCTATATCTTTGACTTGCACACACACAATTTCGATGGCTCTCTTCATCGATCTTGCACCCACCACTTGATCCTCTCTTCGACTCTATCGATATCTATGACCCCTTCCTCTCTTCTCGTGGATCCTCTATATATGATATCGATAGGCCGCTATTTCACACACATTGCATGTGTCAAATTTTTGTTTGAGATGTCATCGACACATATTCCCACAAATACATTCACGACCCCCCCCCCAAACAAAAAACACTCACAAACGCACACGCCATCTGTCTAGGTTTGTATCTCTCTCACACACACCCACTTAGGTGGGGGCGTGCACGAAGAGAAGAGGTGTACGCACGGCGCACGTACTCCCGTCTCTTTCCCAACCACACACGCGCGGGTACACGATGGAGCTCATTTCGGTACGAAAAGGCAGCGCACGTGGTAATTTGACACGTGTACTGGTTGTCCACTTGATGGAGGATCGTCTACCACGGGTGAACAAACAAATTGTGACTTGACGCGTTATGTTAAAAAAGAGGCAAACCATGTGGGGCCTACCTTAGAGGCAATGCTCTATACACTCGGGATGCTCTATGCGTATTACTTTTGATGTGTCCCGTCAACTCGTAGAACAAGGAGAAGCTTGCTTAGTACGCCGTCTCCCCTGCCCACGGGCGCGGTGGCTCGCAAGACGAGGTGAAGCTTGCTTACTATGCCTTATGCCCGCTCCCTCGCCCATGCACGCGGTGGCTCGTAGGACGAGGAGAAAATTTTACTACTCCCTCTGTTTACTCATCATCCCTACCTTGGTTATAGAGATTATCATATTGTTTGGAATATATGTCCTTTAGTAGATTTCAATATGAACTACTAGTACATACTCCAAACACTGATGTATATAGACGTATTTTAGAGTGTAGATTCACTCATTTTGCTCCGTATGTAGTCAATATTGAAACAGACGTAATAGTACGCACTCTCCCTCGCCCACGTGCTGGACGTGCAGCAATTCATTCGGTCTCATATAGCCAGAAGGATATATACTACAATACCATTATTGCTCAACTTCCCGAAGAGGCGAAGAGCCAATCGCAAGGTTAATATTTTGGAGATGCCAAGCGCAAGGTTTATAGGAGAACGAGTAGTAGTAGTACTAGTAGTACGTACTAGTGGTACGTACTGTACGAGGAAGAAGGCAACAAGATGTATGTTTTGCGTGACAGTCTCTTCTTACAGGACGTGCTAGACCTAGGGGGCCTCATTGTTGCAATGGGACTACTCCCTATCATAGATGGCACGATTCAAAGTGGTGGGCAGCGGGCATAATTCGAAGCTGCTTAGGCTAGTCATAGTGGGAGTAACTTATGTAGTTACATGAGACATCCCAAGACAAATTTGCTTATGTGTCATGGAGTTAATGAGGGAAGAGATGCTTGTGGTAATATAATATGTTACTGTAACATAACACACCCCGAGGTAAAATGAGTCTATGTCTCAATTAGTGAAGGTTTGTATGTTACCATCTATATGTTACTACCCATTATGAAGGTAGTAACATGGACCAGATGTCACTAGTCTAAGTTACTCCCCAGTATGACCGGCCTTAGTCTTAAACCCCATGAAGAAGTCCCATTGAAAGGAATATCCATCCTGTACATGTGCTCCTATGTAAAATGAGTAAATGAGACAGAAAGAGAAAGATACAAAGTAAAAAAATCACCAGCCTTAGATCCAACCCTATTGTATTAGTGAATGATATTTCTATGTCGTGATTGACATGGCTATATTATTAACCATGCTATGGAGGTAGAAGCAGATTTTTATTTATTCGCAGAGGTAGCAGCGGATGGATATTCAACAAGGAGTGAAATGATGGCTATACTTTTAATAACCATGCTCGAAGAGAAGAGCTGCACGCACGCACGCACGTAGTGTACTAGTAGCACTCTTTGCGTCTTTTGCGTCTTCCCCAACCACACACGTGACACGGTGGAGCTCATTTCTATAAGATGATGCAGCCCACGTGATAATTTGATGCGTCTAGTAGTAGTTACTCACTTATAAATAATGGAGGGTCGGGAACCACGCATGAACGGTGCCGTGTCATTTATAAATAAAGGTTTTTTTCTTCAATGGCACATACGCAATATAAATAGGTTCATATGGAGAAAAAGGAAACTGCTCCACTTTATACATAGCCAGGATGAGCCTACATGGTTGCTTGCTAGGGTTGCTCTCTTAACACTCTCTCACACAAAACGAGTGTGGCCACATATCTAACATCCCGGTGGATGCTTAGTGTAGATGCGGTCGCCGTCACCGACGGCGAAAACCCACTATCGGCACGTCCCGATCAGGGGTCCCCGCCATTCTCTCTCACAAAGCCGGTGAGGTTGCCTTCATCCCTTGCTCACTGCCACGACGTGGGCAGTTACCGCCTCCCGCCGTCCTCCTCTAGGTTGAGCTATGTCCCGACATCCCTCAGGTACAACTTCCTATACAACCGGCTTGCACCACTGCTCCAGCTGCCGACATCACTCCATGTGGATATTTCTCTACTTCTTTGCCCCGCACATACCTCTACTGGCTTCTACATACTATATTTGTGATGAGTTTATGTCTCATCAACTAGTCCCAGTAATGTTATTCTAATCATGCTTCTTCAATTTCTTTGCCACAGGGATGCTCATCTCGATTTTGGTGAAACTGCACAAAATGATCTGATGGTCAAAGGGTTGCAAACTTCATTTCTTCGGAAGCTCCAACGTTGCTAGCAAATTAAATCCTGGTTAGGGTTTACGGTTCAAGATATAGGGATTGCATGTATCATTTTTTTCTTTAGCTGTCTCTGTTCCAAAATAAGTGTCAACTTTAGTAGTAGTACAACTTTGTACTGAAGTTTGCATAAAGTTGAGACACTTATTTTGGAACGGAGGGAGTAGATATTGGCTATGATCTGTCAATCATTGGGATGCAATAGCATGCATGTTAGTCTCCTTTGTATTTGATGAAATGTTGCAACGGGCAACCTTGGACGCAAGATACATGAAACAGAAGCTGGAAGCTTCATAGCATTGTACAAATTTATCTCGCTGAGAAATTACAGTATGTACTATACTAGTATAGTACGATGTAAAGAGTTAGGCGTCGCACGGTGTCCAGAAAATATGGTGATAGTGTGAGATGGGTCATTTAATCACTGAGCTTGCATGTTTTCACTGCTTTCGCATTTCTCCGCTGTAAGAATGGTGAAAATTGTAATCTAGTAGTACCTCCTTTCGCCGAAAGCGTCGGACATCCAGCAGTCGTACCACCTTAGTAATAATGACCAATGAGCCGTCAAATCACATAGACCCAGCAGTAAGTTGGACGGACGAAGCAACCATCACTCTTGAATCCGCTTCTCCCTTCAACGCAGGAGCCAGTGAGAGGTGACGTCCGCTCTTCTCGGTCATGAATGCGGCACCGATTCTTTGGAGCGGTGTTGGCCGTTTCGGGCGGGAAGTGTGCGCGAGCGATGGAGGGGCTTTGGGTGGGCCAAGCTGGTCAGGAGCGGGCATGGCAGCTATCCGCCTGTCCCAACCGAACGCCCGGAAACGAGAGGATGCACAGACTCTCGCGGCTAAATCGTACACTACACACCATCTCTCTATAGGAGTAGGTCGATGTGTCGCTCTCTCAAACACACACATGTTGTTAAACACACAGACACACACAAGCTGATGTAAAATGAGTCTATATCTCAATTAATGAAGACTTACAAGTTACCATCCATATGCAGGTTACTAGTCCAAGTTACTCACCACTATGACCAACCTAGCAATGTAACCAAATGCTCCTTACTCTGCCTTGTTATCTCCCCCGGAAACCCAATGCATGGAGCGCAACTACGTGTTGGTCAGTCAAGAAATCAAAGTCGGCTTGCATGCAAGTTAATACGTAGCCCTGCATGATAGCTAAAACGACATCTCTTAGTTGTTATGATTAATTGTTGCGTTTAGAGACAGAAATCAGGGCTTTGATTGGAGGAAGGACCGGTCAAGTTTCTCCTTCTCCTCCAATCTGCTTGCACCTTGGTCCCGTTGCACCTTCTAACGTGACTTATTACACCTAGACGAAGGGAGTAGTACGAGATACGGTGGCACACTGACTTAGGTCGAATACAAGTGCCCAAAATTGTGTGCATGTTATAATAAGGATCCACTTAAAATAGTACGTGAGCGAACAGAGGGATCAATTGGACTGTGTTCACGAGCAGTAGTGATATGTATGAGGTAAGATACACCGCTGGTGCTTTTAATTTTTCTTATTAATTTGTTTGTTTCACCCTCTGACTGGTGGGACCCAACGTACTACGTGGAGAGAGGTAAGGTGACTAAGGCTGCATTATTTCTCTACTACCAAGACTGCTTTAAATCCCAAAAGACCTTACCACCAAAGCCACATGACACGATTATGATTTAAATCCCAAGGACTCCCACGCAAAAAAACACGGCATGCTTGTCACATGAATGCAGGAATGTATAAAAGGTAACTTTCCTCTCGTTAAACATAACGTGAGGGTGGTGTAGCTGGTTAGCCTGTTTGCTCATCAAACTTGATGTCTCGGGTTCGATAACCACACTTGAGCATAATTTTGTTTTTGTTCGACTACTTTCTTCCACCCAATGACAGGTAGGCCCCGCATGACAGAGAGAGTTAGTGATCTGGGGCGGTGCCAAGAGGATTCTTTGACTGGTCAAAATGGATTGATACGGAGCTGTACGATCTCGGCCTCGGCGCTTGTTTTCTAGGGTTTGCACTTTTCACACTCTCTCTCCACTATATATATACACGCTGGAGCCTCAGCGCTTGTAGTTGCTCTCTTCACATTCTCTCACCCTCTCCAGATCTAAACAAGACTTCTTTGGCCTCTTTCTCTCCCCTCACTGCTGGTCAAAGAGCTGGCAGGATCCATCCGCCGGGAAGGGAAGGAGGCTTAACGCTGTCGCCGTCGGCGAGGGTGGGAATCCACTATCGTTGCAGTTGTTCTCTTTCACCCAGCTGCGGCGTGGGAGGGCCTCCGACCCTTCTTCCTCGCCGCCGTACATAGTGTGGGCATAACGGCGTCCGATCGCCCACCAAACCACACCCCAAGAACCTTAAGGTATAATTTACTTATTCCACATGCATTGCTCTAGCTACATGTGGGCTTTTTCTCCTTCTGCACTCGAATCTTGGTGTTGGATCAAACAGGAAAGTAGTGGGGAAAGTTGTATAGCATGAATCTAGGACATGGTTCAAAGAGGAAAGGAATGGGCGGAAGTAGTGGGGAAAGTTGTATAGCATGAATCTAGGATGTGGTTCAAAAAGGAAAGGAAGGGGGAAACTAGTGGGGAAAGTTGTATAGCATGAATCTAGGACGTGGCTCAAAGAGGAAAGGAAGGGGAAAGTTCTGGGGAAAGTTGTATAGCATGAATCTAGGATGCGGTTCAAAGAGGAAAGGAAAGGGGGAAAGTACTAGTACAGACTGGCTATCCAGCACCTATGTTGGTCGAAAAGGGAAAACAATGACAAACGCAGTACGCACATCTGTAACGAACTGATCTTTTTGTTTTTGGGGACAAGGCTGTAGAGTTTCAGCAGGACTATATTTGCTGCGCTCACATAGGGAAAGGTGTCTAAAGATAACAAAACTGGGACCAACACAAATATGCTCCTTGGTTGTTTGTTCTTTGTTGCAACAGACTGTGCATCACCCCTTCATACATCGGTAGATGCACATGGTGATGGTGAGTCCATTGTCCCGTGCAACTCTTTAGCTGTGGTTAATCTAAGGCCCTGTTTGGTTAAAAAGTCCTAGGACTTTTTCTAGTCCCAACTAAAAAGTCCCTAGTCCCTACCTGCTTGGTTCCAAGGACTATACATGGACTAGAGGTTATTAAATGACATGCTAAAAGACCATGTTACGCCTAGTAATGAACTAATAGAGATAAGGTGCGATGCGGGGCAGGGGCAACTTTTGAAAAAAGTCCCAAAAAGACTCTCCCTTGGGGTCTTCTTTCTTTAGTCCCAAATGCCCACTTTTAGTCCCTAAAAGTCCCTCCTGTTTGGTTTAGATGGGACTGAAAGGGTCATTTTTAGTCCCTACACCAAAAAGTCCCTATAAACAAACACCCTCTAATAATGCCGCTGGAAAATTGATGCAATGCCACAGTTAAAAGCAAATTACATGTTTAACAAATTTTATTGTTAATATAATCTACATGTTAATATGAATCAATGCCACTGTTTGAGAAATGCTACTGTCTTGCTTTATTTCCCAATTAGATAAGTTAGATGCTTCTTTTTGTTGGCTTCTGTGTCATCCACCGTTATTGACCACTTGTTGTTTCCTTTGCACCTTTGTGTAAACAGGGTTATCTACTTCACCTCGTTGCTATTGTGACCTTTTGTTGCACTGCACAAAACACCTATGTTTTAAGAGTGTTTTGTGCAGTTCAACCAAAATGTCACACCGACAACGTTGCTTGATTGCTTGATCTTAGTGGAACTGCACAAGAGGAGATCTTACTTCCTATCCGTGTTGGCAAATTTGGTTCAGATATCCTTCTTGTGAGTTGTTTGAATTTTGCATCATGAGAGGTCAGAACTAGCCTTCTTTCACATGATTCTGCAGTGTTCTTTCATATGTTGTGCTACTTGTATGGTAATGTTGCTTGATTTTAGTGAACTCACAAATGGAGACAAGACTTCCAATCTGTATGTGCACCGTAATATCCCATTGAGGTAATATAAGGATATTGCACAACTTTTGGCCTGTATTTTGCCACTTCCATCAGAAAATTAATGTCGTTGTTTAGTGCTATACTTGTGCTCCCTAATTGACATGCCAAATCTTACATTGAAGGCAAAGCTTGTCTGTTATTGAACCAAGTGATGAAGGGGAAGAACAAGCTGAAGATAAACAAAAATCAACTCCCGGTGTTGTAATGAAGCACTGGAACTATGATGACACAAGTAATGATATAGTTTTGCATCTTAATTTATTGCTATGGCTGGAACGAGCAATTGTTTTGCCACTGATTTGATGCCACTCTTAATGTGATATGTAATTATCTCTACTTGTGCAAACAGGGATCTTCTTTGAAGATACCATATATTTTAGTGGAACTGCACAAGAAGATGTTGGAAACATTAAACTAATCAAGGAGTATATAGTAAGCATGGCAACCACAGTCGATAACAATAGATGGTTCCGGAGAAGTGCTTGATCTGTATGCTCTACACAATAAGCCTCCTGACAAAGGTTGTTACTCGCCCACGGATTTCATCCATATGATTGAGCTTTGTCGTCTCTATTGGTGTTGTGCTACTGTTTAAACACTGTCATGAGAAAGTGGTATTGTCCTTGAGAAGTGCTTCATCTGTGTTGTTTAAATATTTCCTTTCCGTTTTTTCAAGCAAACAATGATGCTAGCATTTTAGTTTTCATCTTGTCTTTGCACAACAGGATCATCCTCCTCTGAAGCTGAATATGGAGTACGTGAAGTGACTAGTTCTGATTATGCCAGGATGAAGAAGCCATGTCTATCTTCTCATCAAAAGGAGCAGTTGAAGGATGGTTACATTACTCCCCACAAGACCAAACTAACTTCAACTCAGAAGGACTGACAGATCTCTATTTTTTTTGCTGTGATGCACAAGTACAATGTTGTTCTAGGATTCTTTCCGGTGAGTTCCATTTTTTTAAGTGTGCTCTACATGGACCATGTAGGTGCTTGTTTAAACTGTCAATTCATAGTATAGTTTACTTTATACTAATCACTTATTTTGTATTTGTGCAAACAGGGTGCTTAGCTTGATTTCAATGGGAACTGCACACAATGTTCATGAATACATCGAATCATTCATTTCCACCACAAGAAAGGCGGTGCCGATATGTTCAAGGCGTTGCAACATATAAAGGCGAAATCATACAAGCTACGCGTGAATTTGGTTGATTTTGGTGGAACTGCATAAAAAAGAATAGTTGGTTTATTTAGCGCGAGGTGCCATGTCAATGTCCGAACTGATGGCAAACCCTGCCCATTCCACAATCGTAGGCATTTGATATTTTGGAATGGGAAAACCTTGTCAAAGTTTGCTCATTGATGTACGCAAAACAACACGCATTTGACATTTTAGAATGGGACAACCTTGTCAAATTTTGCTCATTGATGTTAGCAAGAAGACATGCGTTTGATATTTTCAAATGGGACGCCCTTTGCTGTCAGCAACATCGATTGATTTTCCTTTATTGTTTAGTTGTTGGCTCTGACATGTGAATCGCTGAGATCCATAATCACTGATTGTTTTGAATGTTCTCTATGAATTGCCCGGCATGTGTGTTTGATTCCAATATACAGGAACGCTAAAAATCAGCTCAAACTCTTTGTGCTCCCTCTTTCCTTTTTACTTCGCATATTAAATTTCTTTCAAGTCATTTGATTTTACATTGTGAATGTTCATGCTTTTTTCTAAAAGATTGGTCAAAGTAGAGATACTTTGGCTGCAGACAAAACTTGTATGCAGACTAAAAAGGACCGGATGTAGTACATGTGAAACTACTGCAAACGAGGTGATCACCCTGGGAATAGTCCTAGTACGTATTGTTTTGCATGTTCATCCAATGCCAGTGATACAAGAATTCGAACTAATCGAACTACATTCATTCATAAACGGTCGGATTTCATATAAACATGCCGGATTTAATTACATTTCATACATTCTTCACCTAAAAAGGGTTGCGCTGGAGGTATAATTAATTAACCGAATCTACCCACATGTGTCCGGCTGAGCCGAACAGAAGCTTATTCTCCGGCAGACTGAGCTTCAGTGACTTAACTACAGGTGCAATTGCGTAAGTGACATGTGGCCCAGTTGCCTGTTGGGCCCAGGCGTCAGTGACCCAACTGCACCGACAGTTAAGTAACTGAAGCAGCGTTCTTCTCCAACATAGCTCTCCGACTCCATGTCGCTGCCAAGAAGCTAATCGGCTGTCAATGGTCAACCCACTTAGCTTGGCTTCAACCGGAGGGTAGCAGCGGTGGACTTACTTGGACCCGAGCGGCGACGACCTACCGTGTTCTACTCTTCCTCGTTTTTTGTGTGGCGCGACCTCATTGGCAGCGGGGCAGGGCCTCGACGGAGCCGGCGATGTCCTCTGTCTCATTGCCGGCGGGGCGGCGCCTCGGCGGAGCAGAGGAAATCCTCCCCCTTATTATCGGCAGGGTGGGGCCTCGGCAGAGCTGGCGAGGTCCTCTGCCTCATTGTTGGCAGGGCGGGGCCTCGGCGGAGTAGGGCCTCGTCGAAGCCGGCGAGGTCCTCCGCCTCCATGCCAGCGGGGCGGGGCCTCGGTGGAGCCGGCGGTGTCCTCTGCCTCAATGTTGGCGTCGCGGGTGAGGGAGTCCTGGATTAGGGGGTCCTCGGGTGTCCGGACTATGCTACGTGGGCCGGACTGATGGGCTGTAAAGATACAAGACCGAAGACTATCTCCCGTGTCCGGATGGGACTCTCTTTGGCATGGAAGGCAAGCTTGGTGTCCCAATAAGAAGATTCCTTTCTCTGTAACCGAATTTGTAAAGCCCTAGTCCTCTCCGGTGTCTATATAAACCCGAGGGCTTAGTCCGTAGAGGCAAGAATCATAATCATAGTCATAGAGGCTAGACTTCTAGGGTTTTAGCCATTACGATCTCGAGGAAGATCAACTCTAGTAATACTCATATTCATCAAGATCAATCAAGCAGGAAGTAGGGTATTAACTCCATAGAGAGGGCCCGAACCTGGATAAACATCGTGTCCCCCGTCTCCTGTTACCATCGACCTTAGACGCACAGTTCGGGACCACCTACCCAAGATCCGCCGGTTTTGACACCGACATTGGTGCTTTCATTGAGAGTTTCGCTGTGTCGTCGTCAAGAGGTTCGACGGCCCCGTCAATCATCTACAACAATGTTGTCCAGGGAGAAACCTTCCTCCCCGGACATATCTTCATATTCGGGGGCTTCACACTGCGGGCCAACTCGCTTGGCCATCTAGAGCAGATCGATAGCTACGCCCCTGGCCGTCAGGTCAGATTTGGAAGCTTGAACTACGTCGCGGATATCCGCGGAGACTTGATCTTCGACGGATTCGAGACCACGACAGCCACTCCCTGTCACCACAATGAACATGACTTAAATCTGTCATCGGATCATGCCTAGGGGATAGCGCCTGTAACTGCTCTGGCCCTAGATTCGGAGCAGATTGCGCCATCCAAGGACGGGAGGCTCAACCCCGCCATGGAAGCCGCAGACTCAGCGGCGTCGGAGCCGCACACCGACCCAACCTCGAGTGGGATCTGTGTCACCGGAACCTCGGACCTGTTTCCGGCTACAAGTTCCAAACCATGTGCGTCCGCGCACGACGATCTTGATCAAGCATTGATCGTCGAATTTAGCTCTGTGGACATCTTTCGGCACACGCCTTTAGGCGACGTGCTAAACTCATTAAAAACACTATCCTTAGCAGGGGACTCTGAGCCGAATTATATCCGGTTCGAACTGGAGGCTGACGACGGTGAATTTCGCTTCCCACCCCCGCCCACTTAATAGCCACTGTCGAAGACTTAACGGACATGCTCAATTATGGCTCCGAAGACATCGACGGTATGGACGACGATGCTGGAGAGGAGCAGGCCGAAATCCCACCGGTCACCGGACGATGGACGGCCACCTCCTCATACGACGTATACATGGTGGATGCACCAAAAGAGAATAGCGGCGATGACAAGGAAGATCCCGTTGAGGATAAACCTCTTGAGATACAACCAAAGCGCCGGCGTCAGCGGCGCCGCTCTAAATCACGCTGCAGCAAAGACAGCAACACCGGCACAGGAGAAGATAACACTCCGAACGGTGCCGAAGACAATGAAGACCCCGTTGAGGCAACTTCCAAAAAAGATGAACGGGAAGACGGGCAAGTTAGCCCCGATGAATAGGCCACACACGAAGACTCGAAGGACAGTAATTATCTTCCGCTCTCTGAGGATGAGGCGAGCTTCGGCACTGAGGATTTTATTGTGCCAGAGGAACCTCCTGAGCAAGAGCGCTTTAAGCGCTGGCTAATAGCCACTGCAAGAAGCCTGAAAAAGAAGCAGCAACAGCTTCAAGCTGATCAAGATCTGCTCAACGATTGATGGACTGATGTCCTGGTAGCCGAGGAATACGGCCTTAAACGCCCAGCCAAAAGTTACCTGAAGCGCAAATTGCTACCTTAGTTCAATGATGAGGTGCTGGAGCCCGTACCATCATTGCGCAATGCGGCTGACCGACCACCACGTGGTCGAGACAAAGCGACAAGTCAAGCTGAACACCAGCCCGCCCCACCTCACCGTAAAGGCAGAGACAAAACAACTCGGGGACATACATACGACCTGCGGTAGGACTTGGACAATAGTGCAGGTCAAAACAGATCAATCTATGGATCACACGGACGTGCCCCGACACGCGATAACGGCTATCTAGCCGGACGCAATAATCATACTCACGCCGGGGCCGAGAACCGCAGATGGACTCCAACCGAGCTACGTCGTGACGTGGCCCGATGTAGAGGCGCCGCACAGCCCCTATGCTTCACTGACAAGGTAATGGAGCACGAATTCCCAGAAGGGTTTAAACCCGTAAATATCGAATCATACGATGGGACAACAGACCCCGCGGTATGGATCGAGGATTTTCTTCTTCACATTCATATGGCCCGCGGCGATGATCTCCATGCCATCAAATACATCCCACTAAAACTCAAAGGACCAGCCCAACACTGGTTGAACAGTCTGCACGAAAACTCCATCGGCAGCTGGGAGGACTTGGAAGAGGCCTTCCTTGACAACTTCCAAGGTACATATGTTCGACCTCCGGATGTCGATGACTTAAGTCACATAATTCAGCAACCCGGAGAGTCAGCCAGGAAACTCTGGACTAGGTTCTTAACCAAAAAGAATCAGATCGTCGACTGTCCGGATGCCGAAGCCCTGGCGGCCTTTAAACACAGCATCCGAGACGAATGGCTCGCCCGACACCTCGTCCAAGAAAAGCCGAAGTCCATGGCAGCCCTTACGGCACTTATGACCCGCTTTTGCATGGGCGAAGATAACTGGCTAGCCCGTAGCAACAACAATGCAAGCGGACCTAGCACTACGGAAGCCAGAAATAGCAATGGCAAGCCCCGACGCAACAGACACAAGTGTCGAAACAACGGTGATAATACCAACGACACGGCGGTCAACGCCGGATTCAACGGCTCCATGTCCGGCCAGCGGAAGAAGCCGTTCAAAAGGAACAATTCGGGCCCATCCATCTTGGACCGCATACTCGATCGCCCATGCCAGATACATAGCACCCCCGACAAACCAGCCAATCACAGTAATATAGACTGTTTGTTTTTTAAACAGGCTGGCAAGTTAAATGCCGAGAACAAGGAGAAGGGGTCGCAAAGTGAGGACGATGATGAGGAGCCCCGTCCATCGAACATAGGGGGACAGAAGAAGTCCCCCCCCCCCCAAGTTAAAACGGTGAACATGATATACGCTACCCACATCCCCAAGAGGGAATGCAAGCGCGCGCTCAGGGACGTCTATGCGATGGAGCCAGCCGCCCCAAAGTTCAACCCATGGTCTTCCTGTCCGATCACTTTTGATCACAGGGACCATCCGACCAGTATCCATCATGGTGTTTCAGCCGTACTGGTCCTCGACCCAATCATTGATGGATTCCACCTCACGCGAGTCCTCATGGACGGCGGTAGCAGCTTGAACCTGCTCTATCAGGATACAGCACGCAAAATGGGCATTAATCCCTCAAGAATTAAGCCCACAAAGACTACCTTTAAAGGAGTCATACCAGGTGTAGAGGCCCGCTGTACGGGCTCAATCACCCTAGAGGTTGTCTTCGGATCCCCGGACAACTTCTGAAGCAAAGAGCTGATCTTCGATATCGTCCCCTTTCGCAGCGGCTATCACGCACTGCTTGGACGAACCACATTTGCGCGCTTCAACGCGGTGCCACACTATGCTGATCTTAAGCTCAAGATGCCCGGACCACACGGTGTCATAACAGTCAATGGAAACACGGAACGCTCCATCCGTACCGAGGAGCACACCACTGCGTTAGCAGCAGAAATACAGAGCGGCCTTCTCAAGCAGAACCTTAATTCATCGGCCGAGCTCCCGGACACTGTCAAACGAGTCTGGACTACTCTGTAGCAGGATAGCCCAGCTCTTTAAGAGCTCGAAGCAATTTGGCCTCTGTCGCAGTCCCAAGCAAGTGGTGGCATTCGTACTGCGCGTACATAACTACGCACTCAAAATACAATGGGCATAGATGGAGGCATAACTAGCTAGTGATCCATAATACGGCTCGACCGCTCATGGACACACATACTTTCAATCCTTTTCAGGTTTCTTTCTAGCAGGCTTCCTCTGACGGCTTGACCATCGGTCCTCTCGACAAGATGGATGCACCAAAATGGCAAGAAGCACTGGCGTACAAGGGAATTTCCAGGTGGTCTCTTCAACGATCACTCTACCTGTTTTCAGGACCCGCACACAGCTCTCCCTTGGTTGTGGAATGTTAAATAGCCCGGTTGCTTATTGCACCACTTGTACAAATACGCTTTGACATATTAATGAAACTAAAATGGAAACAGTTTGCGGCCCAGCTTCTGCGGCATTAGCTTACTACCCCCCTTCTTTTTTCCCTTTTTCTTGATAATCTTCTCAAGTTGCACCCGTACACTTTGGTACGCTTTAAATCTGCGAGGGGCTTCATCGTGACCCATAAAATGGCAACAAAGTCCGAACACTTCTTACAATATAGCTCGGCACCCCGAATCTAGCATTATATGCATTGGCTCCGAATCATGTCTTTGGTCAATAGTTGGGTTGCCCGGCTCCTGTGCTTACTACCTTACATTCTGCTATATCGGCTAGGGTAGTAAAGGGAGAACTACTGCGATTGTGTCCTGGTTTATTCGGATGAGCACCTCCGTAGAGAAAGCCGAAAACTGACTGTCATGATGCGGCGAGAGCCGGTCAGCTCTTCATAGGTTTCAAATCTTTAGCAATTTTTTCTGCATTATGCGATGAATCAACTCTTACCCGATCAGGTGTTTACAGTACCCTAGTTCGGATACTAGGGGTTGTGCCTAAATTTTCATTGTCAAACTCCTATGGCTAAGTGAGGGTGATAAAGCCAAGTCTGATTGCCTGGTTCGTTGCGCTAAACACCTCCTTCAAGGACCAAACAATTGGATCAAGAGTGTTTAGATTCCATCCCGAACACCCCCGTACTACCTACGTGGGGGCTAAAGCCGACGACTGGCCAACTCTTAAAATTTCATAAACACGGCCGCACAAGAGGTAAAATATTAAACAAGCATTATATTACATAGTCGAACTTGTTTCATAATACAGAGCGAGACAATATGAATGTATTCATTCAAAGATTATATCTTTCGTACATTGCTCTGCCACAATGCGGAATCCCTCCGAGACATCGCTAAAATATCGCTTCGGCGTGTGGTGCTCCTTGCCCGCAGGCGGTCCCTAAGTTGCGACCGTGACGACATTCATCTTCACTCACTGCATCTTGACATGGGCGAAGGCCATCCGTGCACCTTCGATGCAGACCGACCACTTGATGGCATCAAGCTGAGGGCAGGCATCGACTAGCCGCTTCACAAGACCGAAGTAGCTGCTGGGTATGGCTTCGGCAGGTCACAGCCGAATTATTAAGTCCTTCATGGCCAGTTCGGCCACCCTATGCAGTTCGACCAGCTGTTTTAGCTGATCGCTAAAGGGCACCGGATGTTCTGGCGCAAGGTATTGCGACCAGAACAGCTTCTCTGTTGAGCTCCCTTCTTCGGCTCGGAAGAATTCCGCAGCATCAGAAGCTCTGCGCCGCAGATCCATAAACGCCCCTGGGGAACTCCAAATCCGGGTTAGTAAGAGATATATCTTCTTCACATACTTGCTTTGCATACTAAAAGCCTTACCCGCCGCGATTTTCTTGGCCTCCTGGATCTCCTGGAGGACGCGCTGGGCTTCAACCCGGGCCTCTTCTGCGCTTCGCCGAGCCTTGGCGAGTTCGGTCTCTTGATCCGAAACATCGCGCTCCAAGGACTCGTATTTCTTCACGGCATCCTGGAGCTCTTGCTGGATCTCATCAAGCCTGGCCTCGTGCTTCTCACGGGTGGCTTGTTCCTTGGTAGCTTTCTTCTCGGCCTCAGCCATCGCCTTTTTAAGGACCTCAACCTTGGTCGCCGCTCCTACAGACATCATGGCACTACGGTCAATACACGTCATTCATTCTTTCCGAATATACAACAAGTCTCCACATACCTTGCTTGTCCTCCAGCTGCCTTTTTACAAGGTCGAGCTCTTCTTCGGCCCACTCCAGGCTCTGCTTTAGTCCGGAGACCTCAGCAGCATGAGAGGTTGCGGCCAGCAACAACGCCTGCTTATTCACATAAGACATATTTCGTTAGTTTCTTGCAAAAATTACTTGATCCTCTGTCCGGCTTTTCTTTCCGAACGCCGGACAGTGTCTTAGGGGCTACTGTCTATACTATTACTTCCTCTTTTGTGTCACTTACCTCAAAGCCTGTCAGCAGGCTGGTGCAGGCTTCGGTCAGTTCGCTCTTGATGGACTGAACCCTCTCAACCACCGTACCCATAAGGATACGGTATTCCTCCATAATGGAAGCGCCTCGTAGCGCTTCCAATATATTATCCGGTGCCTCTGGATGGACAGAGGTCACTGGCGGAATAGGCACATCTCCTCCCTTCGGAGGAGGCTTCTCGCTTGGTTCCGGAGCCGTGTAGGTCTCCGGGATGGTATCCGGCTGGGGGCCAAATTGGATATGGCCCCTATCGCCACTTTCCATGGGGATTTTCTCCCCAAGGTGTCCGGTGGCCAAGGGTTCACCCTCTGGCGCCACCCTGACGGCCTCCTGAACGTCTCCCTGGCCTGGGAAGGTCCTTCGGGACAGCACCTCGGCGTCGCCCTTGGCCTTGGGAGAGTAAGCCGTCGGCGGTGACTCGCTGGCATCGCCTTTGAATCCAGCGAACCCCCTGATGAGGATCGCAGGGAGCTGTCGTGGGCCGGACTGCAATTGCATAATTCAACATGTTAAAGCTATGGAGTAGAGATGCCGGATATAGGGACGCATCAGGTTTTTTAGTACTTATGATGCGGCCAGCGCTTGTTTCGGGGGTGCGGCTCTGGGTTGCTGTCAACATCCCACGCGGAGTTATCCGCGAGGGAACCCTCCCCCTCTTGGACGCTCCTGCCTCCAGAGTAGTGGAGGCCACCCTCTTCTTCCTTCCCCCTTAGGGGGAGAGTTGCTTTCTTCCTCCTCCTCCTCGTCGTCTTCGGTGGCAGAGGTGTGAGTCTTGTTGTCTTCAGACGACACGTCCGAAGCTCCCTTGCGGCGGAGGCCACTTCTGGCCCCATTGGCCTTCTTCTTGGCCTTCTTCTTCGGCGCCTGGTAAGGCGCCGGGACCAGCATCTTCATCAGAAGCGGGATGGCTGGTTCCTCGGGCAGCAGAGCCGGACACTTAATCCGCTCCGCTTTCTGTGTCCATACCTAAAAAAATAAATAGTGATGTTTAGATATCTTCCTCGGCTAAGCAAGTAAAGTGTGCACCTTGAAACGTGAAATACTTACCGCATTGGTGGGACGGGCCAGGGCGTGCCTGCGGTCCTCGGTTGTCTCCGGCAGCGTCTCGTTGCCCTTGAAGAGCAACTTCTAGATATCTTCGTGCGTGGTTCCAAAGAACTGTTGCAAGGTCTGGTGCTTGGCTGGATTGAACTCCCATAAATGGCAAGTCCTACTCTGGCATGGAGGATCCGGCGAACTAGCATCACCTGGAGCACATTGACGAGCTTAATGTTCTTGTACACCATGCTCTGGTGCGTGTCTACAGCGCTATCAGCTCATCCGATGAAGACCAATTCAGTCCCTTCTCTAGCCAGGAGGTGAGCCGCGTTGGAGCTCTGGACTTGAATTCAGGAGCCGCGGCCCAGGTGGCGTCGCGGGGCTCTGTGATATAGAACCATAGTTTCTGCCACTCTTTGACGGTCTCCACAAAAGTATCTTTGGGCCATGTGACATTGGGCATCTTGCTCACCATGGCACCTCCACACTCTGCGTGTTGGCCATCCACCACCTTCGGCTTCATGTTGAGGATCTTAAGCCACAGTCTGAAGTGGGGTGGAATGCGGAGGAAGGCCTCGCACACACAATGAATGACGATATGTTGAGGAAGGAGTTTGAGGCTAGATCATGGAAATCTAGCCCGTAATAGAACATGAGTCCATGGACGAAAGGGTGGAGAGGAAACCCTAACCCGCGGACGAAATGGGGGCTGAACACCACTCTCTCATTGGGCTTCAGGGTGGGGACGATTTGCCCTTGGCCGGAAGTCGGTGGGCGGTTTATTTTGCTACGTACCTTCCCTCCCGAAGCTTGGTGATGTCCTTCTCCTTAACGGAGGAGGCCATCCACTTGCCTTGCGCTCCAGATCCGGACATGGTCGAGTGCTTCCTTGAGGCGGAAAGGATGAGGACTTGGGTGCTGGAGCTCGAGATTGGGAGGGCATAGAGAGAGAAGGCGTGGGTGAAGGAAAGGAATCCTTATCTCCTTATAAAGGCAATGAATATCAAGTGCCTCCCCACTCGCCTTAAAACTCGCCTGTTCCAAGGGTTGTGCAAACGGCACGGTTGGATTACCCACGCTCGTATTGATGAGAATCCCGCAATAAGGGGACACGATCTCTACTTTGACAAGACGTGCCAATGAGACTGCATCTCGAAGCGGCAGGCCGAAAAGCGGTTCAAAATAATACCGGGTGATGACGTGGTGTCACATTACCAAAAGTTGTCAGCGGATGGGACTCGTGAAATATTATACTCTCTGCGGTTGTGTGTGGAATATGTTTTGCAGAGCCAAACACGTTCGTTGCGTGTGAAGACTGTGTTGGAGTATTCGGAGAAGGAACCCGCCTTGCAATGCCGAAGACAATTTGCGTGCCGGACACCTCGTCATTGAAGCCTGGTTCAGGGGCTACCGAGGGAGTCCTGGATTAGGGGGTCCTTGGGTGTCCGGACTATGGTACGTGGGCCGGACTGATGGGCTGTAAAGATACAAGACCGAAGACTATCTCCCGTGTCCGGATGGGACTCTCCTTGGTGTGGAAGGCAAGCTTGGCGTCCCAATATGAAGATTCCTTTCTCTGTAACCAACTTTGTACAGCCCTAGTCCCCTCCGGTGTCTATATAAACCAAAGGGCTTAGTCCGTAGAGGCAAGAGTCATAATCATAGTCATACAGGCTGGACTTCTAGGGTTTTAGCCATTACGATCTCGAGGTAGATGAACTCTTGTAATACTCATATTCATCAAGATCAATGACGCGGGAAGTAGGGTATTACCTCCATAGAGTGGGCCCGAACCTGGATAAACATCGTGTCCCCCGTCTCCTGTTACCATCAACCTTAGGCGCACAGTTCGGGACCCCCTACCCGAGATCCGCCGGTTTTGACACCGACAACGGGGCCTCGGCGGAGCAGGGCCTCGTCAACGCCAGCGGGGCGGGGACTCATCGGAGCCGGCATTGTCCTCTGCCTCGTCCTCGGTCTCGCTAAACAGCGCCTCGCCCGCTTCATCGCCCTCTTTGTAGGCGGCCGCAGCCTCCGCCACCCGCATGCGGCACTGCCAGCGCTCGAGGCGGCCCTCGCGGGCGGAGCGGTACGAGTCGAGAAGTGCCTGCTGCTCCGCCCGCTCCGCGGTGATCTGCTACTCCGCCTGCAGGTGCTCCTGGAGGAGATGGTGGTTGCAGGCGGCGTCGACCTATGCCTTCTAGAACTCCTCCTGACGCTTCTGCCTCACCGTGTCCATGTATTGGGCATGGGCCTCGCCGATGGTCATGGTGTAATGCACGGGCGAGGATGCGCGGAGGAGGGGGTTGGCGCTGGATCTTCGACTACCATGTTATCCATTGGGGCGTCATCGTCCTCCGGCTGCCTGCCAGCCAGCCAGTCGGCAGCAATGGCTGCCATCTCCTTGTGGTCCGTTGTCCGCCCGTCCCGAAGAGCGCTCGAGTGCGAGGAAGCCCTGGTGGGCATTAGTGGTGTGGAGAGGAGAAAGGGAACAGAGGCGGATGACTGCGACTATGGCCGGCGCAGCAGTTTATATAGCAATGTTGGGCGGCGGAGAGACGGACGTGTGTCACCGGAGTAGCCACCTCGGCAACTGTGTATCCTTAATGTGGGCGGCAGACGGACGGACGGACGACACTTGTGTCATTTGAAGGCGGAGCAATCTCCTGCACCGAGAAGCGGGGTGGGCGGCGCTGACCGTTTCGAGCGAAAAGCACGCGCGAGCGAGGGAGGCGGTTTGGGTGGGCCACGACAGTCGGACTCGTGCTTGGTAGCGGGTCAGTCCAGCAGCCGGACATGCTGTCTCGCCAGCGAGCTCGCCGAGCTGAGCATCGACAATCAGACAATGCACGTAGCTTCCGACCAGGAGCCGGCGCCACTGTCCAAGCCGCTTCATGTCGTGTTCACCATAGAGCAGGTGCGGCCGCACTTCGACGCCCTAATGGCAGAAGAGCTACCAGCGCAGGAGGACCTATACTGCAACCTCTGTCTCCTCAATGAGCACTAGTGAACAAGCGAACGACAATGCCGTCGCGGACATGTGGCCCTATGATGCTCGCTTCTAGAATGAGCAGCGGGCGTTGTATTGGACCATCCGTAGGGCCCACAAGGCCCTCTCCGTTGTCCTTCGAGTTGTTGCGCTCGCCGTGGCGCCGCCGTCTCGCATTGTCAAAATGGTCAACGAACATGAGGAATGAGGAGATGACTTTACTTGGAGAGGATGACAGTGGGGACCCACCAGGGCCATAGCCGCACGTACGCAAGTGCCTCCTTATTATATACAACTATAATTGTTTTTGCTTCCTCCTGGTTTCCCGACATCACGATCCCACACCATTGTCAACCTATGTAGTCAATAAACGAGAGAATTGCACAAGGAGAGGCCAACAGCTGGGACCAAGCAGCTCGAACAGTATTTGTGCTTTTGAGGTGTGAGCACTGCAGAGTTTTTATTGAGCGATGTTTTCGTCGTTGTTTAGAGGAGAGCAGGGTATTAACTGGGCGGGCTATGCCCCTTCTAGCCCAGGCCAGATCTCCGACCCAGATATTAATTTTTTTCAACCTGCAAATGGCTAGCCCAGCTATACCTTTTTTTGAGGAATACCCAGGCAAGGTCAACCTATTATTCTCCGCCCCGCTGGGCTACAAATCATTCCAAGGAGGGATGCATTAGGATTAACAAGAAAATGGGCTTTAAGAAATAATAAATGGGATGTAATTATAAAAACTGGGCAGTAAGTATAAAAAACTGCACCAAACACGTAATTAGTTAATAATTTTTTTGGATTTTGAAAATTTTAATTTCATTAATTGTTGCGCGCGCAATGTTTCGTTGGATTTTTATGTAATACAGATTTATATTGAAATTGTATTTAATCTGACTAGAACTTTCAGGATAAAAATATTTGAGATCCCATCAAAATGTGGGAAATTTTATTGAATTCTGTTTTGAACGGTTGGTTGAAATTATTAATCGTTGTCCTAGCTAGAAAATGGGTTGTACTTTTAACAAATAGTAAATCGGTTGTAGTAAATTCCATTAGAATTCAAAAATGGGTTGTACATTCTTACAAATTGCAGATGGGCTATAAGTTCTCTGCCACACACTTGTGGGCCTACTAAGTTGACGCGTCCCCTAAAAAAAGTAAGTTGACGCAAATGCAAGGCTTTGTCAACTTATAGTCAACACACGGTTCTAGCAGCAGTGGCCGTTGGATGTCCATCCAACAGATGTCGTGCTTCTTCTTCAATCTCGGATATTCTAGCTTCAGCCGCCCAAAAAATGATTCCTCCCCCTGACATCTGGGGCGCACCGTTTCGGAGGCTGACCTGTGGGCCTACTAAGTTGATCCGTACCAAGGGCTTTGTGAACTTAGTCAATATAAACGATTCTAGCTGCAGAGACCGTATGATGTCCATCCAACGGCCGTAGTGCTTCTTCAACCTCTGGTCTTCTTGCTCCAGCCACCCAAACCAGCGCCGGTGGGATTGCCTGCTCCCGCCTCCCATGGCTGGCTACGCTGCCGCATAGGCCGCACCGCCCCACCCTACTCCATTGCTGGCCTGGCCATTCCTCTACTCACCCACACCTCCTGTTATTTTCCGGCAACGGCAGCGGACCAGTAGACCCTCGTACTCCCCACCACGTGGGCAACCACTACCGAGTCTTCCCCGGCTCCGTGTCGTTCCTTTCCTAGGCCTCGCCGTCGTCCACCACCCTGGTGCTCTCGACGCGCCGTGGTAAACGTGGTCAACGAATGACATCCATCGGACATGGACAATACGTGGAGAGGCTGACAGCTGGATCCACGGCCGCACACAAGGAAATGCCTCCATATTACGCGCAAAATAATGATTCCTCCACCTGACAGCAGGAACCCACCGAACGGGCCACCGTATTTCGCGAAAAAATATATTTCCCTCCTGATTGCTGGGACCCACCAGCTACATCTTCGCACGCAAGGAAGTGCATCCATATTACGTGCAAAAAAATAATGATTCACCCTCTGACTGCTGGACCCACCAGCTACATCTTCGCACGCAAGGAAGTGCCTGACAGACGGGACCCACCTAGTCGAAGCGTACGTAGCGTTGTCATTCTGGTCACGAACGTGTACGTACATACGACCGGTCTGTCTGCACACTGCAGCAATGAACCGTGGCCGTGTAAGGAAGGGCACGTGTCGTAGTAGAGGCGCGCACGTAGCATGTACATCGGGCGGGGTGTCGAACGCCTACTCACGCATACGTATTGCTAGGGCTCGTGTACATGGTTGGGTCGAAACGGAGAAACTGCGTCGTCGTCGTGTTCATTGGGAGGCAACGGAATGCTTGCTATTCATCGGGAGGCAACGGAACGCCTGCTGTTCATCGGGAGCCAACCGGCTTGGACGGAACAGCCGATGGAAACGAGGCCTGGCGTATCATGGAACGGAGGAAACGGCCTTGTGTTCGACCAACCACGGTCGAAACGGGATCATGTTCATCAGGAGGGGTCTGGTGTACCGCAAAACATAGGAAACGGACCTCCTACGGTCAAAGCAGGGTCCTGTTGATCGAGAGGGGCGTGGTGTACCGCAAAACGGAGGAAACAAACTTGTGTTGGAGCGCTACGGTCGAAACGGGGGTCCTGTTCATCTGGAGGGGTGTGGCGTACCGCAAAACGGGACTCCACGGGATCCTCTTCATATCCACCGTCGACTTCCTCCACGGGCTACTGTTCACCCACCGTCGACTGCCTCCACGGGTTCCTGTTCATCCACCGTCGACCTCTTCCAGCCTCCACCTGCGACTGTTCATCAATGGCTCCTGTTCATCCAGCCTCCACCGCGCGCTCCTCCACCGACTACTGTTCAACCAGCCCTCTCCACGGGGTCCTGGTCAACCACCCCTCCATGGGCTACTGTTCATCCTGCTCTCCACTCGCTACTGTTCAACCAGCCCTCCACGGGGTCGTCCTATTCATCTAGCCCTCCACGGGGTCCTGTTCATCCACCCCTCCACCGACTCAATCGATCAAGGTCCTGTTCATCCAGCGGCAATGGCCTCTACTACCACAGGGTCCTGTTCATCCACCCCCCATCGGGAACTATTCATCCAACCCCCCCCCCCCCCAACAACGCTCACCGTTCATCCACAGGCAGCATCGATCGACTTCATTTAGCAGCAGTAGCGAAAGAATCACTCGGGTTTAGTTAACAACAATGGATCGATCGATCGCTCGGGTTCACTAACGCGTAGCCTGCAGTGCAATCGCTCGGGTTCATTTAGAGCCCAACGCCTCGCTCGGGTTCAGTTAGAGCCCAACGCCTCACACCCCACGCGCGTGCGTGTATGAGAGAAACGCGCATCGCTCGGCCCCGACCACCCACCCTAACCGGGAACACCCTGATATTTTCCCCGCCCTCGCTTCTACCACGGTTTTTTCCATCATGGACGGCCCAAAGAATGTCATGCAGCTGCGTCTCCGGCCCGCCCAGGACGAAAAGCCCATTTTCTGTCATGATTTTTTGTCATAGAAGTAGGAGCCCACCACATCTATTATGATACTGGGTTTTGTC
Source organism: Aegilops umbellulata (assembly GCA_032464435.1). Lineage (NCBI taxonomy): Eukaryota > Viridiplantae > Streptophyta > Magnoliopsida > Poales > Poaceae > Aegilops > Aegilops umbellulata. The sequence goes on along the minus strand of CP136054.1, from coordinate 162,290,541 downwards.
ACAATTATCGTCGTAGAAGTGTCATAAGCATGACAGAAAAGAATTTTGTTCGCCCAAAATGTCACGGATGTATCTTTTTTGTAGTGAGCATGAATAATAAACAATTATCATGATATAAGGAAATATAAATAACAACTTTATTATTGCCTCTAGGGCATATTTCCTTCACTTTCATCTTGTCGGGACATTTAGTAGCATCATGTCCTGCTTCCCTGCAACGTAAACAAATAACTTCCGACAAGTCTTTGCGCTTCTTGGGGATAGTGTCTGCTCTTCAGGTTCTTGGCTTCTTCACTGGACATTTATTGGCATAGTGTCCTAAGGTCTTGCACTTGAAACATGTGATATAACACAGGTCCTTCTCTGCAGAAATTGGGTTGTTCTGAAAATGACTTCGTCTTCTCTTCCTGGATTTCTCCGTAATGATCAGTGCTTCTATTCCGTGAGGGTCAAACTTCACTTCTGCTGTCGGGAAGCACTACAAAAAAAGACACATCCGTGACATTTTGGGCCGAACAAATTATTTTTTGTCATACTTATGACACTTCTATGATGATAATTGTGACAAAACCCGGTATCATCACAGATGTGGTGGGGTCCTACTTCTATGACAAAAAATCATGACAGAAAATGGGCTTTTCGTCCTGGGCGGGCCGGAGACACAGCTGCATGACATTCTTTGGGCCGTCCATGACGGAAAAAACCGTGGTAGAAGCGAGGGCGAGGAAAATATCAGGGTGTTCCCGGTTAGGGTGGGTGGTCGGGGCCGAGCGATGCGCGTTTCTCTCATACACGCACGCGCGTGGGGTGCGAGGCGTTGGGCTCTAACTGAACCCGAGCGAGGCGTTGGGCTCTAAATGAACCCGAGCGATTGCACTGCAGGCTACGCGTTAGTGAACCCGAGCGATCAATTGATGGCTGTTAACTGAACCCGATCGAGCGATTCCTTCGCTACTACTACTAACTAAAGCCGATCGATGCTGCCTCTGGATGAATAGTGAGCGTTGCTTGGGGGTTTGGATGAATAGTTCCCGGTGGGGGTGGATGTACAAGACCCCGTGGTGTTGCCTCTGGATGAATAGGACCTCGATCGATCGAGCCGGTTGGGGCTGGATGAACAGGACCCCGTGGAGGGCTGGATGAACAGGACCACCCCGTGGAGGGCTGGATGAACAGTAGACGATGGAGGGCTGGATGAACAGTAGCCCGTGGAGGGTTGGTTGAACAGGAGCTCGTGGAGAGGGCTGGTTGAACAATAGCCGGTGGAGTAGCGCGCGGTGGAGGCTGGATGAACAGGAGCCCGTGGATGAACAGTCGCAGGTGGAGGCTGGAGGAGGTCGACGGTGGATGAACAGTAGCCCGTGGAGGCTGGAGGGGGTCGACGGTGGAGATGAACAGTATCCCGTGGAGTCCCGTTTTGCGGTACGCCACACCCCTCCCGAAGAACAGGACCCCCGTTTTGACCGTAGCGCTCCAACACAAGTCTGTTTCCTCCGTTTTGCGGTACGCCACACCCCTCCCGATCAACAGGACCCCCGTTTCGACCGTAGGAGGTCTGTTTCCTCCGTTTTGCGGTACGCCAAACCCCTCCCGATGAATAGGATTCCGTTTCGACCGTGGCCGTGCGAACACAAGGCCGTTTCCCCCGTTCTGCGGTATGCCAGGCCTCGTTTCCATTGGCTGTTCTGTCCAAGCCGGTTGGCTCCCACGCGTTCCGTTGCCTCAAGATGAACACGACGCATTCCGTTGCCTCCCGATGAACACGACGCATTCCGTTGCCTCCCCATGAACACGACGCATTCCGTTGCCTCCCCATGAACACGACGACGACGCAGTTTCTCCGTTCTGACCCAGCCATGTACATGAGCCCTGGCTGTACGTATGCGCGAGTAGGCGTTCAAGACCGTGCCCATATGTATGTATGTGGCCGTATTTTCTTTCTTGCACACTGGCCGCTGTACGTACATGTACATGCTACGTGTGCGCCTCTACTATGACACATGCGCGCCTGGTGGGTCCCAACAGTCAGAGGGAAATGTTTTGTTTTCATGAAACACGGTGGCCCGTCCACTGGGTCCCCACTGTCAGGTGGAGGAATAATTATTTTGCGTGTAATAAGGAGGCACTTCCTTGCTGCAGCCGTGGACCCAGCTGTCAGCCTCTCCACGTACAGTCCACGTCTGATGGAAGCCGTTCCTTGACCATGTTGACCACGCCGCGCCAAGAGCACCAGGGCGATGGACGGCGGCGAGGCCTAGGAAGGGGACGACGCGGAGCCGATGAAGACGCGACAGTGGAAGCCCGCGCGCAGAGGAGTAGGAGGGTTCACTTGTTCGGCTGCGGTGTGAGGCTGCCGTCGCCACAGGGCCTAGCCAGCGGTGGGAATAGTAGGGGGTGGTGAGGCCTCCGCGGCAGCACAGCCGGCCATGGGAGGTAGGAGCATGCGGCACAACCGGCGCTACTTTGGGCGGCTGGAGCAAGAAGACCAGAGATTGAAGAAGCACTAGGTCGTTGGATGGACATCGTACGGTCACTGGAGCTAGAATCGTTCATATTGACTAAGTTGACAAAGCCCTCCATCCCCGTCAACTTAGTAGGCCCACAAGTCAGCCACCTACTAAGGTGGGTCCCAACTAGCAGGGGGAGTATTCATTTTTTGTGCGTAATAAGGAGGCACTTCCGGTGGGTCCGAGCTGACAGCGGGGGGAACGTTTTTTCGCGAAATACGGTGACCCGTCCGGTGGGTCCCAGCAGTCAGTGGGAAACGTTTCTTCGCAAAATACGGTGGCCCTTCCGATGGGTCCCTGTTGTTAGGTGGAGGAATCATTATTTTCCGCGTAATAAGGAGGCACTTCCTTGCTGCGGCTGTGGATCCAGCTGTCAGCCTCTCCACGTACAATACACTTATGATGGAAGTCGTTCCTTGACCATGTTGACCACGCCGCGTTCCGTTGCATGCATGCGTCCATGGGCATGGTGCGTCCCCACTGTCAGCCTCTCACGTACCATCATCTTCCGATGACTCTCGGTTGTTGACCACATTGACCACACCATGCCGAGTGCACCAAAGGCCGGTGGACGACGGCGAGGCCCAGACTGGAACAACCTGGAGATGGGGAAGACGGGGTAGTGGAGTCTCAGATGGAGAGGAGTGGGAAACTTCACTGGTTCGGGTGCGCGGCAGCACAGCCGCGGTGCCGCCCACGGGAGACAGGAGCAAGAACAGAGGTTGAAGAAGGAACACGGCTGTTGGATTAACATCCAAGGGTCCAGCTGCTAGAATCATTTGTTGATTAAGTTGACAAAGCCCTGCGTACACGTCCGCTTAGTAGGCCCACAGATCAGCAACCAAATCTGAAGGGTCCCAGCTGTCAACGGGAGGAATAATTTTTTTCGCATAACAAGGAGGCACTTCCTTCCGTGCGAAGATACAGCCAGTGGGTCCCAGCTGTCAGGTGGAGGAAACATTTTTTTTCAGCTTAATAAGGAGGAACTTTCCTTGTGTGCGACCACAGACCTCATGGGTCCCAGCCGTCAGGCTCTCCACGTACAGTCCTCTTCCGATGACTCTCGTTTGTTGACCACGCCGCACCGAGCGCAGCGAGGTGGTGGACGATGGCGAGGCCCCGTACGGAACGACTCGGAGATGGGAAGACGCGGCAGTAGAGTCGCAGATTGAGTGGAGGAAAGGGTTATAACTGGTTCTGGTGCGGCGTGGAGCTGCAGTCGGTGGAGAATAACAGGAGGTGTGGAGGGGTGGAGGGATAGCCTGGCCGACGGTGGGGTAGCGCTTTGCAGCAATGCGTGCTAAGCAGAGCCGCTGGAGGCCGGACCAGGCGGTCCCGGCGACGCTGGAGGAAGAAGATGAGAGATTGAAGGTGCATGCCGACCAAGTTGACAACGCCCTACGTAGGCTTCGACCTATTGGCCCACATGTCAGCCTGCAAAAATGTGGCACATATTTAACCCATATTTTCTAGAATGTACAGTCCATTTGCTGGGCTGGGTGAACAAATATTTTTGCGTCAATGCGTCCCATTTAAATTATCTAAGAAATCCCAGCACATTTGCACTTCCTTCAAATACACGAATTAGCTGGGCTCGTTATATATATAATGTTATGTTAGAAGGAGCAATTAATATCAAAAATAAACCGGAGAGGCACATTTTTTATATACATAATTAACAAGCGAGTTATTGCTCAAAATAAAAATGAGCGCGTTATTATTACATTGGTCCTTAAAATCTTTGCAAGCTTTTGTACGCAATCACCAGGATTTTCCTTGCTTGTGAGTCAAAAACAACCAGGATTTTCCTTGCCAGCTTCTGTTAAACATTTAATTTTATAAGTTAATAACACGTGGGATGTTTTTTATAGTGTATATATAAGTCTCTATAAAATATACGATAATAGTAATAATATAAATATATATAATGTGGTTTAGAAAAATACATTGGGCTGCCGATCTTTAAGAAAAAGCCCATAGGCCGGTATGGACCTCAAAAAATAAGTTGAAACCACTGTCACCATATGTCGTGGGCTACGCATGTTAAAATACAAAAACTAGGCCTAGTTGATACTTGTTCGCCCTCTGGAAAAAAATGATACTAGATCCCCGAGCGAACTGGATTATAGAGGGGGCCGGCGGCATGACTAAAGAAGCACATGATGAGCGATTTTTTTCTTCAGTGGATGGCTCTCGATGGCAATTTTTTTACTTGGCTCTGCACCATACAACTTGTATTTTTAGCCTACCAGTCCGTGGTGGACCAGCAGCCCATTTGCTGGGTGGGCCAACCTACAGAAACCAGCACTCGATTTTTCATCAAGCCCCCAAAACAACGCAGTACTATGTTTCTTTTGAGGCCGAAAACATTGCGGTAGGGGTTGAGCGGGGGAGGGGGCAAGACAGAGCAAAAAGATTAGAAAGAGTTAATGCGCCATTGCTACCCTAACAAAGCAGGTGCAATTCTTCTCGGGAAGAAGGTGTGCCGTTGACACCCACACATCACGTACCCCACAGTAGGCATACTAACAAATTCACACACAAGCACAACAGAAAAGGTAAACATTCGTATCAAACTCAGGTTCACAGGACACGTTCATATTCATAGCCAACATTCACTATCAACAACTCAAAAGATTCATATATACACAAGTTCAGGATGTCTATGGATCCAAATGATTGATAGATCACACAACAATATTCATAGATAATTCACAAAAAGATTCAGATATACACATGTTCAGTATGTTTATGCATCCAAATGATTGATATGACAGCCAATATGATCCATGGATGAACTTTAATTACCTAGGGTATAGACTGGTAAATGGTGTTTAGTCGGAGGTACTTCTTGCTAAAATTAATGCTTGTACGAGTAAACTTTCGAGTACATAAGAGGCAGCACAGACAATCTCAACTTTGCTTATAGGTTTATCCTCAAATAGTGGCCTCGTGCCGAGGGAGGTTTGAGCAACTTGGCCACTACTTTCATCCAACTAGTTTATTGGCTCATCTTGGTCCTATAGCTTGCCAAAATTCTACATTGCAGACTAGTAAATGGTGTTCAGTCGGAGGTACTTCTTGCTAAAATTAACGCTTGTACAAGTAAACTTTTGAGTACATAAGAGGCAGCACAGACAATCTGAACTCTTCTTGTAGGTTTATCCTCAGATAGTGGCCTCGTGCCGAGGGAGGGTTGAGCAACTTGGCCACTACTTCCATCCAACTAGTTTATTGGCTCATCTTGGTCCTGTATATCGCCAAAATTCGACATTGCAGATGAGAAAGGAGGCGGTTGAGAAAATGAACCACCCAAATTTTTTGTGCAGTTCAATTGAAATGGAGCATCCCTGGTGTGCAGACTGATTAAGTGCCAGATGAATATACGCGTCAACCAACTTGTCTGGAATCTTTAGACTCCATGCCATACAGTTCGTTACCATATGTGCCGATAACCAAAAGGCACAAGTTGGGACCAAAGACTGGACTGCATTTTTCTGGGCCATGCGCCAAGCAATATTTTTGGCGTTGTAAGTGCATCTAGTGCCCCTTAGTGATTTTGGTGTATTGAAGACTTATAGGTTAAGGATCTAATGTGTTTATGAGTGTACACAGGTCTATAAGTCTATGAGGAGTTTGATAATTACAGAGAAAGTCGACCCCTAAAAATGAAGTTCTTCGACTGAAGACTTTAGTATTCTGAAGACTTTCTGAAGACTTTGAAAGGCAAGGCAACTGCTATGATAGATGAAGGCATTCGTCCATTGGATGGTCAGTTCCGCAAGGCTGCATCCTACTCCACCAATGATGACTCTGCCACACATGACTCTGCCGCCAACAATGCCAAGCAAAATCCTCAAGCCACAGCACCCAGGGTGATGACTGATCGTGAGTTACTCCTTAGTCTTCATCAGAAGGTTGATCGCAATCATAAATGGGTCAAGCGTCAATTTGGTTCCATTCTTCACAACATGACTTCAACACACAATGCGGTGAAGAAAAACCACTACTACCTCCATGAAACCCTGAACCGCACCTGGGCTATTCTGTCTCAAGTCTACAGCGCTGAAGATTTGAAGAAAATGGGTCTTAAAGAATATTTTGGCTGGGCTGCACCTCCTCCGAAGAAATACAAGAAGGTCATGGTTCCTTCTTTGGTGGCCAGCTCCTATTCTTCATCGCGTGACACTGATGAAAATGAAGACTTGGACGACACAGCGGCAGACCCTACTTCAACAACCGACCCCGACAATGCTGGCGCTCCTCCATCAACTTGATTATCTTCAGGGGCGTTAGTCCTCAGTTTCGATCCTTTTGGTCATTCGATGACAAAGGGTGAGAAATTTGAGTTAGTCTTCAAGTGGGTCTATTATAGCACTCATATACAACGTTTTTTTGCTAAGTTACAACTCTCGTACTTCCAAAACTTTTATTGGATCGAGTTGTAAACTTAAACCCGATGGTGGTCTGATACTTTTGCTACGTTATTCTGCATGCTTATTCGTCGTTAATATTATCGCACGCATGCTGAAATACGTCAGTCACCATTTTTCATCATGCATTTCAAATTCTTCATATTATATATCAAATGCGTGTATGAATTACAAGATATAGGGGGAGATCTCCATGATTCAACTCTTCAAGTGTGCATTGCTTCAAAAGCAAATTCCTCACTATGCACATCTTCAGGGGGAGTTCTTCTATATCTTGCAATCAAATTCCTCAATTTCAGTATTTACACTTCATATATTTATCCCCATTGAAAAGTTAACCTATATTCTCATCAATCACTAAAAAGGGGGAGATTGTAAGTGCATCTAGTGCCCCTTAGTGATTTTGGTGTATTGAAGACTTATAGGTTAAGGATCTAATGTGTTTATGAGTGTACACAGGTCTATAAGTCTATGAGGAGTTTGATATTTACAGAGAAAGTCGACCCCTAAAAATGAAGTTCTTCGACTGAAGGCTTTGGTATTCTGAAGACTTTTTGAAGACTTTGAAAGTGAAGAAATTGGTGTGACCTTGAAGACTTGGTATTCATTTGAGGAACATGAAGCGTGAAGAATTTTGTTTTCGTAGTTTCATTTTCTCTTTCTTGAGTCATAGGAAACACCGTGCTATTAAAGGGGGTCGAGGAAATACTAAGGAAATTTTTTCCATGTGATGCTCAACTCAAAATCCTACACCTACCAATCCCTTCGAGTGAAGCCATTGGAGATCTCATACAGTTCAGTCAATTTCTTCAGTGACAGAGACGCAGTTCTTCTGGTCACTAAGGACTTTGCTCTGACTGAGGAGTTAGAAATTCGCCAGTGCGGATTGCCTACAAAGGGAGGAACATGATAGCCCTGAGGAATTTGTACCTCAAATTTCCGACCGTTGCTGTGCTACGCGCCAGCTGTCCCAAAATATCTTATCCATCCAACGGTCATATCATTGAAGGGCATTTATGTCTTATCATGTCGGGCTGCTCCCTAGGCTATAAATAGCCGCCCCCTACAACCACTAGCTGGTTGGCTGCTCCGCGAGAAACTGACACTTGTCATTTGAGAGCATCCCATCCTCCGAGGACTTTGAGCGAAAATCATCAAGTGAGGAAAACCCAAACCCAAACCCAAACCCAAACACCTACAAACCCAAAGTGATTGAGCATCACTGAAGAGATTGATCCTGCGCAGATCCAACGCTTGTTACCTTTGAAGACTGTGCTTCTTCCAGACGGTTAGGCGTCATGTTCTATAGCATCCAAGAGGAATTGTGGATCGCCGAGTGACCGAGTTTGTGAAGGTTCGGAAGTCACCTGAAGACTTACCACGAGTGATTGGGCGAGGACTGTGTGTCCTTAGCTCAAGGAGAATACGGTGAGGACTGTGTGTCCGGGACTGTGTGTCCTCAGGTTTAAATACCTAGCCGCTCCAACCAGATGTACAATTGAGACAACAGTAGGAACTGGTCTACCAAATCATTGTCACCAAGCCAACTGGTTCTATTTCCTCAACACTTTCATTTCTTCATTACTGTGTTGTTTGCTTGTTCATATCTGTGTTTGAAGACTTTGACTGAAGTCTTTCTCAATTTCCTCAGTTCAATTTCTGCAGTCTATTTTTCTTCATCATGTGCTATCCTGTGTTTACGCCTTCTGTACTCTGTGTTTGACTTCATTTTATCATGATGACCGTGCATGTTTTCTGTTATGTTTACTTCTGAGTACTTATTCCGCTGCAAGTAGTTCTTCACTAAGGAATTTCCTCACTAGCAAATTCCTCAGTGAAGAATTCATAAAAATCGCCTATTCACCCCCCTCTAGTCGATATAACGCACTTTCAATTGGTATCAGAGCAAGGTACTCCCTTGTTCTGTGTGATTTTGGTTTAACCGCCTGGAGTTTTAGTTATGTCGACCGCATGTATGATCAAGGTCTCTGCTGGGTGTCCTACCTTCGATGGGACTGACTACCCCTACTGGAATAACAAGATGTGAATGCATCTTGAGGCAATTGACAACGATCTCTGGTATGTTGTGGAAAATGGTGTTCCCTCTGTCTCACCCTCACTGAATGCTACCGACGTGAAGAGATTCAAGCAACTTGATTCCCAAGAGAAGAATATCATATGTGGCCATCTGATCAATGGACAGTATGGTAGAGTGAGTGCTTTGGAAACAGCTAAGCTCATCTGGGATAGGCTGTCCAAAGTCAATGAAGGAGTTTCAACTCAGCGTGACTCTCGAGTTGATGTTCTTCGCAATCTCTTCAACCACTTCAAAAGACTCGACAATGAAAATGTTCAGCAAACCTTCGATCGCCTCACTGACATCTCAAATGAGCTTCAAGCACTTGGTGCCACTGACATCACCGACCATGAGGTGGTGAAGAAACTGCTGAGATCGCTTGATTCCTCATTTGATACTCTGGCATTGATGATACAAGAACGTGCTGATTACAAGTCACTTGACCCCGCTGATATCCTCGAGAGGCTAAACACTCATGAGTTCCAGCTTCCAGAAAAGAGAGATCTCTATGGTTCGAGCTATGGCAGATCACGTGCACTGAAGGCCAAGGCAGTATCAGAATCCGAAGATGAAGACTCTGGTAGCAGCCTTGGTGACCCTGAAGAACTGAGTCATGATCTAGCACTGCTTGTGAAGAAATTCCAGAAGTTCTCAAGACGTGGTCGCTTTGGAAGACCCTCAAGGAGCAATGATTCCTCATCCAGTGACTACAAGGAGAGGCTGTGTCACAAGTGCAAGAAACCAGGACATTACATTCAAGATTGTCCTTAGTGGGAAAAGGAATCAAAGAAGAAGAAATACAAGGATTACAGTTCTGATGATGCGAAGAAAAAGAAGAAGTCCTCAAAATCTTCATCATCGAAATCCTCAAAGTCTTCATCTCACAAGAAGAGCAGCTCCAAGAAGGCTCGGGCATTCATTGGCAAGGAAATGGACTTTGAAGCCGAATCTGAGGAACAAGAGGAAGAGGAGGCTTCTGAGTACTCTGAGTCTGGTGTGGCGAGCCTAGCCCTCGCTACTGCATTCGTCAGCAAGTCTATCTTCAACTCTGAAGAAAATGACCTCACCAACAAGGCTGATGAAGGCAACGATGACTACGCTCCCACCTATTGCTTCATGGCAAAGGGTGCCAAGGTACCTAGATATACCTCCTCTGAGTCTAGTGAAGATGAATCTGATGACAATCTTAAGCCTAGCTACTCTAAACTTGCTAAGATTGCTGTGAAACAACAAAAGGCTTTTGAAAAGGTTCAAAACATGCTAGGCAAAAGTGATGATATGTTGGGTGAAGAAATGGATCGCACTAAAGCCTTGACTGTAAATCTTCAGAGACTTCAGACCAGGTTTGACAACCTTCAAGGTCATCATAAAACTCTCTTGTCTGATCATGAGAAGCTTTCTTATGAATTTCTTCAAAGAAAACAAGATCTTGAGAAGCTAAGAGTGAGTTATGAAGATCTTCAGAAGGAGCGCGATTCATTACTTGCTCAACAAATCAGCGCTGCTCAGGAAGAATTTATTCCTCCATGTTTGAAATGCATTGAACGAGAATCTGCTACTTCTTCACCTGAATGTTCAAATGCTTCTAATGCTACAAATTCTTCACCTACCTCTGCTATCACTAATTCCTCATCTGAGGACATTGCTAGTATCACTGACGATGCAGGGCTGAAGGAATTGTACATGACAGGCATGTACAAAAGCCTCAAATGTCATCAGACTCTTTGTGATGTGCTTAAAAAGCAGATACTCAACAGGAACCCTAGGAAAGAGGGTATTGCCTTTGAGAGGAAACTCAATGCTGATAGTACATATTGGAAGCCTGAGCAGTACCCCAAAATCTCATGGGTTGCTGCAAAGGGACCTCCAGTTGATCCATCTAATTTATCTGGCTATACATGTGAATCTTCTCATTCTTCTGATGAGTCATTTGACTCCAACTATAAACTGTTCAAAAATCAGAATGGTGAAGTATTTGCTAGATATGTTGGCACTCACTACAGGAATGGTTCCCCTATGAAGAAAATCCGGGTTCCCAAAAGATGCCTTGAAAGTCTTCAGGTCAATGTCCTCATGACACCACCCGTGAAGAATAGGAACCCCAGATCAAATTCTTCATATGGACCAAATTCTTCATATGGATCCAAGTCCTCATACGGACCAAATTCCTCACGTGGATCAAATTCCTCAAAAGGATCAAAGTCCTCATATGAACATCATCGTGCTAACAACTCTGTTTCGCAGGGAAGAGCCAAGGGCTATGAATATTAGCATGATTCTTTTAATCATTATGTTCATAAGTCCTCGAAGAATTTCTCTGCTTATTCATATGCTTACCCTAACCACTCTTATGTGAAACGAAATGGTTTGGCCACTATGCCACCATTCTCATATGGAGCTCGCAGAGTGATGAACTCTTTGCCACCCCTTGAGATGTGGGTGGTGAAGAAAAAGAACTAATCTCTTCTGCAGGGTCACGTCTCCAGACGTGCTCAAACGTCTGAAGAAACTGCTGGGGACCTGACAAATTGCCTGAAAGGACGCAGGCTAATCATGAAGAAATGAATATTCATTTCACACGTCCTCCTACTGTTTTATCTGTCTTACTGCTTGATGAAATTGATCTGATGAATTTGATATCATATTCTTCACTGATGAAGTATATGAGTTAGTAAGTTGCACTAATTCATCTGCAGGATGATCAACCCAAAGCCACTGAGTGGGTTCTCGATAGTGGATGTACAAATCACATGACTGGTGACAAGAATCTATTGATGGATGCTCCCTTATCGTCATCGCATTTGAAGCATATCATCTTCGCTGACAAAAGCAAAAGTCAGGTATTAGGTCTAGGTAAGGTTGCTATCACAAAGGATCGACACATGGACAAAGTCATGCTTGTTGAGTCCTTAGGATACAACCTTATGTCTGTCTCAATGTTGTGCGATCTTGATATGGTTGTTGTCTTTGGCAAGTGTCGTTGTGTTGTGATTATGGAAGCTGACAATTCCAAAGTCTTCGAAGGCTTTAGGAGAGGAGTTTTGTATATTGTTGATTTCTCTGCAGATTCACAACCAGCCGTGTGCCTACTTGCAAAAGCTTCAGAAGGATGGCTATGGCATCGATGACTTGGTCATGCAGGCATGAGGAATTTGCACACGCTTGCAAAGAAGAATCATGTCATTGGCATCGAGAATGTCAAATTCCTCAAGGATTACTTATGCGATGCCTGTGAAGCTGGAAAGATGACGAAGGCCAAGCATCCAGCAAAGACTATCATGACCACTACTCGTCCTTTTGAATTGCTTCACATGGATCTCTTCGGTCCTAATCACTATTCCTCTGTTTCAAATGAAGCATCTCAATATGGCCTTGTTATTGTTGATGATTACTATCATTACACATGGGTACACCTTGTTACTTACAAACATGAAGTGCAAGAAGTCTTCAAACGATTTTCCTCGAGGGCTTCAACCAACTTTGGTGTGAAGATCAAGCACATCAGAAGTGACAATGGCACTGAGTTCAAGAATTCGGGTCTCGATGACTATCTTGATGAACTTCGTATTACTCATGAGTTATCTGCTCCTTATACTCCTCAACAGAATGGCGTCGTGGAGCGCAAGAACAGGACTCTTGCTGAGATGGCTCGCACTATGCTTGATGAGTACAAAACCCCTCGTCGTTTCTGGGTTGATGCAATTGATACTGCGTGCCACATCATCAACAGAGTATATCTTCACAAATTCTTCAAGAAGACTGCCTATGAACTCCTCACTGACAAGAAACCCAATGTGAGTTATTTCAAAGTCTTCGGTGCTAAATGCTGGATTAGAGATCCTCATCACAACTCTAAATTTGCACCGAAAGCACATGAAGGTTTTATGCTTGGTTACGGAAAGGACTCGCACACCTACAGAGTCTTCAACAATGTTCTTAACAAGATTGTTGAAACTGTAGATGTGCGGTTCAATGAAACTAATGGCTCGCAAAGAGAGCACCTACCTTCTGTGTTAGATGAACCAGCACCTGAGGATTCTATCAAGCACAAGGCAACTGAAGATGTCATTCCTACTGAAGAATCTGCTGAAGAATTCATTCCAGAATGTGAAGAACGTCGAGATGATGCACCTGAGGAAAATGCTGAGGAAATTGATGCTGAAGAAAATGCTGATCAAATTCCTCAACGACAACCAGCTCATCCTCGTGTTGCAAAAGAAGTGCAAGTGGAGAAGATCATCAATGACATTAGAGCACCAGGTCCTCTCACACGCTCAAAAGCTTCTCATCTATCTAACTTTTGTGGGCACTTTGCTCTTGTCTCTATCACAGAGCCCACTAAGGTAGATGAAGCATTTCTGGAGCCTGAGTGGATTCAGGCCATGCAAGAAAAATTACATCAGTTCAAGCTCAACAATGTCTGGGAACTGGTCAATCGTCCAGATCCTCACAAGTATAATATCATTGGCACAAAGTTGATCTACCGCAACAAGCAAGATGAAAACGGCCTTGTGGTGAGGAATAAGGCACGTCTAGTAGCTCAAGGCTACACACAGGTTGAAGGAGTTGATTTCGATGAAACTTTTGCACCTGTTGCTAGACTTGAGGCTATTCGTATATTGCTTGCTTATGCTAACCATGATGATATCATATTATATCAAATGGATGTGAAAAGTGCATTCCTCAATGGTAAGATAGAGGAAGAAGTATATGTTGCTCAACCCCCAGGTTTTGAAGATCCAAAGAATCCTGACAAAGTCTTCAGACTCAATAAGGCCCTCTATGGCCTCAAGCAGGCCCCACAGGCGTGGTATGATACTTTGAAGGAATTCTTCATGAAGAAAAGCTTCACACCCGGTTCACTCGATCCCACTCTCTTTACTAAATCTTATGATGGTGAACTGTTTGTGTGCCAAATATATGTTGATGATATCATCTTTGGCTGTACTGACCAACGTTATAGTGATGAATTTGCCTATATGATGAGTGAAGAATATCAAATGTCTATGATGGGAGAGTTGAAATTCTTCTTAGGGCTTCAAATTCGTCAAGAGCGCAATGGCATATTCATATCTCAGGAGAAATACCTAAAGGATGTCCTGAAGAAATTCGGCATGCAAGATTGCAAAGGCATCAAAATTCCTATGAACACAAATGGTCAACTATGCACTGATGAAAATTGTATTGACTTCGATCATAAGGTATACCGCTGCATGATTGGCTCTTTATTGTACTTATGTGCATCTAGGCCAGATATAATGCTTAGTGTTTGCATGTGTGACCGATTTCAAGCTGCACCGAAGGAATCACACCATAAGGTTGTGAAGCATATTCTTCGATATCTAGCTCACACACCAACACTAGGATTATGGCATCCCAAGGGCTCGGATTTTGATCTCATTGGATATTCTGACTCTGACTATGCTGGTGATCATGTGGACCGCAAGTCAACATCTGGTACATGTCATTTCCTCGGACGATCCTTGGTCTGTTGGTCCTCGAAGAAACAGAACTGCGTATCATTGTCTACTGCTGAAGCTGAGTACATTGCTGCTGGTTCTTGCTGTGCTCAACTGCTATGGATGAAGCAAACACTCAAGGACTATGGCGTCAATGTGAATAATGTGCCTCTCCTCTGTGACAATGAGAGTGCCATCAAGATTGCTCACAACCCAGTTCAGCACTCGAAGACAAAGCACATTCAGATTAGTCATCATTTTCTTCGTGATCATGTGTTGAAGGGCGACATTTCTATTGAGCATGTGAAGACTGAAGAACAGCTAGCCGATATCTTCACTAAGCCCTTGGATGAGAAGAGATTTAGCAAGTTGCGGTGTGAGCTAAATATTTTAGAGTTTTCGAATGTACTTTGAAAAGGCACTCATCCTAACACTTATGCAAAATTGATGACTTAGATGTGCAACACATGAAGAAACGTTTTTCTATGAATGAAGAATAACACTCTAAGCGTGAAGAAATTAATGAAGAATTTGATTCTCAGAACCCTACGACAATTGTACGCGGTGTCTGAAATCATCATTCTTATACGATGGGTCACGCCACCACAAAAGTTGAAAATCTTCAATTTGAGTTTTTCCTCATTTTTGAAATTCCTCACTTGTTCAAATTCTTCAACTTTGCAAAATCTTCACTTCTTTTACTCCGCTCGATCTCTCTCTCCCGCTCGAGCTTCCCAAAACCCTAGCGCCGCCGCTACTCCATCGTCACCGGTGAGGAAGAGCTTCACTGCCTCGACCTCGTCGCTGTCGTACTCGCGCCGACCGCGGAAATCTTCACCTCCGCCGCTGCGGTAGCCGTCTTCCTCCGCCGAGTTAGGGCGTGGAAGATCTACACCGACGAACTTCACTGTTTCACCTCTCTGTTCGTCGTGTTCTTCATTCAGGGTAATTAAAATTTACTTTTACTGCCCTCTTTGATTTAAATTTCTCTACAAAATCTTCAAAGGTGTTTTATTCTTCAAATCTTCACACACTAAAACATCTCACACGTCATCTGTTCTTGATTCATTTCTCTAAGCATCATTTTCTTTAAGATTCCTCAATTGTGTGGATCTTCGATCTATACAACTCTAGAACCTAAGACAAAGCACGCTTAGTTAAATTCTTCAAGACACATCTAGTCAAATTCCTCAAACTTGTTCTTTTTGAAAAATCTTCTGAGAACGCATATGACCTCTCAAAATTCCTCGCAACTATACTCTGTTCACAGGTACTCATGTTCGCTGCTGAATCACTAGGTTATCATCAACTTAACTCATTCACAATGTTCCTCGAAGAAAAACTGCATACTTCTTCAGAGAATTCGATTGTTCAAATTCCTCAGCTGAAGAATATGGCAGATGGTAAGAAGACGCAGAAAGGAGGAAAGAAACCTGAGGTTATGACTGCGTTTGAGATCCCTGAGGACATTTACAAAGAGTACAGCACACCTGATGAAGCCAAGTTTGGCAAAGAGAACAAAAATCAGCGCAAGGTGCGCATTCAGAGGATAGAAAGGAGATGGGCAAGAGAATGGAGGGAGTACAGATATGTTACCTCAAAGTACATGAGGAAATTCGCTCTAAACCCTCCATGCCCAAGAGCCTCATTGGCACCTGGCCAAGTGGCTGATCCCACTAGCGTCAAACGCGGTGAGGACTTTCCTGAAGAATGTTCCACACGCCAAGCCAAGTTGGCAAGACAAGCCAAGGAAGCAGTGAGGAAATTCAACAAAGATTCTGCTGCTGCTGCTGCCACTGAGGCCTGTGTCAAGCCGAGGAAATCAATGGCAAAGAAGCCTGCTCGTAAGCCAAATGCTTCACCATCAGTGCCCTCACGGCCAAGTTCCTCAGCTGCGCCCTCACGGCCAGGAACTTCAAAATCTTCAAAACAAATTCCTCACGCTGCTCCTGCTCCTCCGAAATCCTTAGCACCTCCTCCACAGTCCTCGGCTGCTCCGACAAAGTCCTCAGCACCTGTGCATCTGGCCTCGTGCCAAAGGACTGTAGGCATCTCAATTGCCTCTGGTGTCTCAGCAAGTTCCTCGGCTGCACCAAATTCTTCATCTGGCCCCACTCTGCTGAAGACTAAGGCAACTGCTCGACGAGGTCCTCGGCCAAGTCCTAAGAAGAAACAAGTCGCCTTCCAAGAGCCACCTGAAGATGATGAGGCTGATGATGATGAACTCACATAAATCATCAGAGATAGACAACAAAGGGACGCTAGAGCCAAAGGCACACCTGTGCCACTGCTTTTGGATCCAAGGGCGATCCTAGACTACATTGATCTCTGGCACAAGGATCCATATACGCCTATGCCTGACTTCAAGTTGACACCTGGTCAAAATCACATGCTGACTCATTTCATCCAAGAAGAGAAATGGAAGTATGACCAGGCCAGACAGATCAAGAAGGCCCAGTACAAGAAAGAGAAGTTTCTGAAGACCAACATGGTCAAAATGTCGACTGATGAACTCATTAAAATCCAGTCTGACATCAAAACCCTCAGCCAAAAATTCGACTCATACTATGCTGATTGGAAAGGATCCAAAGTCAGGTTCGCGAAACTGACTGAGAAGTTCACCAATGTTGCAGCCCCATCGCAACAAGAAGTTCCTCAAGCTGAAGCTTCTGCTCAGCCAACTGAAGAACATGCCAGCACCGCTGATGATCTTCAGGCTGCTGAAGAAAATGCTAGTTCCAAGGCTGATGACTCCATCCCAGCAGATGAAGAAATTGCCAGGGCATCCACTAGTGGTGCGCCTGAAGAAACTGAAGAAGTTAGGGCAACTGCATCAGTTGCGCCAGAGGAAATTCAAACAAATTCCTCAGCTCCTCCTGCGCCTACACCAACTCCTATCCTTCCATCTGCATCAGATGTGAAGAAGACCAAGGCTGCAGAGCGAGCTAAAGTGAAGAAAAGGAAAGCATCAAGTGCTTCAGAATCTTCAGCTCCAAAGAAGATAAAGTCTATGACCAGCTCTTTTGAAAATCCAATTGATGTTGTTCCGATTTCCATCATGCCATCAAAGGACCTTGTTCCTTTTGATGAAGAATATGAGATCCCAAGCGGATCTGATGAAGAAACTCAACCGGCTGCTTTGTCAGAGCAGATTGATGAGGAAATTGAAGTGGATACGATCCCTTCAACCCAAGTGGTATCCTCACCAATGCCTCAGTTCACTACTAAAGAGGCTGGTGTTGAAGAATTAGATGATGAAGACGTGGATATTGGAAGCACAACGCCAGTAATGAATGATGACTTTTGGGAAAGTCAGCATCCCAATTCTCCAGTCTTCACCCCACTACAGCAAATTCCTCACTCCCCTGCACCAACAGTTCAAATGGGCTCTGAAGAAACTCATCCCACCTCGTCTGACCGTGAAGAAATTCCAACCACTAGTGCTGAAGAAACTGTTGCTGCTGAAAATGTGACAACTCAGACTGCACCTGAGGAGGAACCAGAAATTCCTCAGCCTGAAGAACCTGAGCTCACGATTCCTGAGGTTGTGATGCAACTCACTGACACTCCTCTGCCAAAACCAAAGGATCCGTTCTCTAGGAAGCAAAAGTTCAAGGCTAAAGACTTCTTTGGCGAGCACGTATTCTTCACTGATTACAATCCATATGACTCTGCTCGCATAAGGAAGAGGCGTTTCTGGACTGCCAGTCAAGCCAATTTCTATTCCTCAGTGCTATTCAACAAAGACAAAGTCTTCGATCATGCACATATTCCTCACGTGGACATGGAGTCTCTGCCATGCTTCGAGCCTGTACTCAGTGTTCTTCATGACGCTGGGCTACTTAACTTCTGCACTGACATCTGTGATTGGAATGAAGAACTCATTCTTCAGTTCTACGCAATGCTGCACATCACAGGAGATTCTGAAGATGTGAATTCATGGGTGCTGGACTGGATGACAGAGAACACTCATTACAAGGCACCAGCATCTGAATTGCTTCGTGCCCTATCACTCAGTCCTCCCATTGAAGATGCTCATTGTGTCTATAGTGAACCTGAGCTTTCAAATCACTACATGGAAGTTTTGATGAAGCCTTTGAAGCCAGGGCAGGCCCCTCAAACCAATTTCCTCGTTAAGGAATTATTGTATGTGCCTCGGACTATCTATCGCATTCTGTCAAAGACAATGAGTCCTATCAAAGGCCATCACTCAAATGATGAAGAAGTCATTGGTATCATGAAGAATATGCTTTTCAATATCATTCATGGCGTTCCCGTCAACTTTCATGATTTCTTCATGAGGACTCTAGCCAATATTGCTATGTCACCATTTGAGCTGAAGCCTTATGCGCCATGGATTATGAGATTCATCAGGACAAGGTCTTCACTCAACTACAAAGCTGACACTCTGAACCACTGCAGCTACTTGCCTCCAATTGAAGTCCTCAAACGGACATTTTCCTCAACTGATGACAAAGGAAAGGCAACTGCTGTGATAGATGAAGGCATTCATCCATTGGATGGTCAGTTCCGCAAGGCTGCATCCTACTCCACCAATGATGACTCTGCCCCCAACAATGCCAAGCAAAATCCTAAAGCCACAGCACCCAGGGTGATGACTGATCGTGAGTTACTCCTCAGTCTTCATCAGAAGGTTGATCGCAATCATAAATGGGTCAAGCGTCAGTTTGGTTCCATTCTTCACAACATGACTTCAACACACAATGCAGTGAAGAAAAACCACTACTACCTCCATGAAACCCTCAACCGCACCTGGGATGTTCTGTCTCAAGTCTACAGCGCTGAAGATCTGAAGAAAATGTGTCTTAAAGAAGATTTTGACTGGGCTGCACCTCCTCCGAAGAAATACAAGAAGGTCAAGGTTCCTTCTTTGGTGGCCAGCTCCTATTCTTCATCGCATGACACTGATGAAAATGAAGACTTGGACGACACAGCGGCAGGCCCTACTTCAACAACCGACCCCGACAACGCTGGCGCTCCTCCATCAACTTGATTATCTTCAGGGGCGTTAGTCCTCAGTTTTGATCCTTTTGGTCATTCGATGACAAAGGGGGAGAAATTTGAGTTAGTATTCAGGCGGGTCTATTATAGCGCTCATATACAACGTTTTTTTTGCTAAGTTACAACTCTCGTTCTTTCGAAACTTTTATTGGATCGAGTTGTAAACTTAAACCCGATGGTGGTCTGATACTTCTGCTACGTTATTCTGCATGCTTATTCCTCGTTAATATTATCGCACGCATGCTGAAATACGTCAGTCACCATTTTTCATCATGCATTTCAAATTCTTCATATTATATATCAAATGCGTGTATGAATTACAAGATATAGGGGGAGATCTCCATGATTCAACTCTTCAAGTGTGCATTGCTTCAAAAGCAAATTCCTCACTATGCACATCTTCAGGGGGAATTCTTCTATATCTTGCAATCAAATTCCTCAATTTCAGTATTTACACTTCATATGTTTATCCCCGTTGAAAACTTAACCTATATTCTCATCAATCACCAAAAAGGGGGAGATTGTAAGTGCATCTAGTGCCCCTTAGTGATTTTGGTGTATTGAAGACTTATAGGTTAAGGATCTAATGTGTTTATGAGTGTACACAGGTCTATAAGTCTATGAGGAGTTTGATATTTACAGAGAAAGTTGACCCCTAAAAATGAAGTTCTTCGACTGAAGACTTTGGTATTCCGAAGACTTTCTGAAGACTTTGAAAGTGAAGAAATTGGTGTGACCTTGAAGACTTGGTATTCATTCGAGGAACATGAAGCGTGAAGACTTTTGTTTTCGTAGTTTCATCTTCTCTTTCTTGAGTCATAGGAAACACCGTACTGTTAAAGGGGGTCGAGGAAATACTAAGGAAATTTTTTCCATGTGATGCTCAACTCAAAATCCTACACCTACCAATCCCTTCGAGTGAAGCCATTGGAAATCTCATACAGTTCAGTCAATTTCTTCAGTGACAGAGACGCAGTTCTTCTGGTCACTGAGGACTTTGCTCTGACTGAGGAGTTAGGAATTCGCCAGTGCGGATTGCCTACAAAGTGAGGAACATGATAGCCCTGAGGAATTTGTACCTCAAATTTCCGACCGTTGCTGTGCTACGCGCCAGCTGTCCCAAAATATCTTATCCATCCAACGGTCATATCATTGAAGGGCATTTATGTCTTATCATGTCGGGCTGCTCCCTAGGCTATAAATAGCCGCCCCCCTACAACCACTAGCTGGTTGGCTGCTCCGCGAGAAACTGACACTTGTCATTTGAGAGCATCCCTTCCTCCGAGGACTTTGAGCGAAAATCATCAAGTGAGGAAAATCGAAACCCAAACCCAAACACCGACAAAGCCAAAGTGATTGAGCATCACTGAAGAGATATCCGACGCTTGTTACCTTTGAAGACTGTGCTTCTTCCAGACGGTTAGGCGTCATGGTCTAGAGCATCCAAGAGGAATTATGGATCGCCGAGTGACCGAGTTTGTGAAGGTTCGGAAGTCACCTGAAGACTTACCACGAGTGATTGGGCGAGGACTGTGTGTCCTTAGCTCAAGGAGAATACGGTGAGGACTGTGTGTCCGGGACTGTGTGTCCTCAGGTTTAAATACCTAGCCACTCCAACCAGATGTACAACTGAGACAGCAGTTGGAACTGGTCTACCAAATCATTGTCTTCACCAAGCCAACTGGTTCTATTTCCTCAACACTTTCATTTCTTCATTACTGTGTTGTGTGCTTGTTCATATCTGTGTTTGAAGACTTTGACTGAAGACTTTGACTGAAGACTTTCTCAATTTCCTCAGTTCAATTTCTTCAGTCTGTTTGTCTTCATTGTGTGCTATCCTGTGTTTCCGCTTTCTGTACTCTGTGTTTGTCTTCATTTCATCATGATGACCGTGCATGTATTCTGTTATGTTTACTTCTGAGTACTTATTCCGCTGCAAGTAGTTCTTCGCTAAGGAATTTCCTCACTAGCAAATTCCTCAGTGAAGAATTCATAAAAATCGCCTATTCACCCCCCTCTAGTCGATATAACGCACTTTCAGGCGTTCACTCTCCTAATACTTGGAGTTTGACAATTGGTTGACGCCGGTTGATACTCCAATGAATATAGGCACTTCTTCTTGTCAACATCGATGCTTGTCTGAGTGAACTTTGGAGTACATAGCAGCAACATAAGTACATGTCCATCCGATCTTTTTGTGCAGTTCTACTGAAATCACCTGATGTAATGATTTGCCTGCAGGTTCAGGCTCCAAGTTACTCCTTTATGAAATCAGCAAACAGTATCACAATACCAAATTACCAATACATATGACAAGAACAATAATCAGGATAAAGACCAGTACCAACCTGTGTGAGGTAGCATATCAATTACTATTTCCTTTGACTAGAAGCCGAGATAAGACAAGCGACTGACAGCAAAGGAAGAATGCAAGCCAAGATTAGCGACTAATAGGAAAGGAAGGAAGCTATCGAGGCAATGATGCACCCAAAGTTTTTGTGCAGTTCCACCAAAATCGAGCATACATGTTGGCACATATATGGAGAGGGTGAGATTACTGTAATAGTGGGACTAGTTGATGAAACATACACTAACAAATAGAAGCACCCTCATTCCCTCCCTGCTCCACCACATGATTCAACTCCATAGACAAACATACACACGTACATGATTCAGCATAGGGTGCTACTAAAGATTTGTTTAACTCTCACAAGAAAATTAGGCAGTAATAAATTAGTGGTACTTAAGTACTCCTAATTAATTAAGTGAGACAGCAGAAGTGGAAGGGATCCCTGGAGGATCATCTCACATGTAAGGTAGTCGTTGCCGGAGCCCTTGAATGGCCTCGGCTGAGGCCTCTGGCTTCAGCAAGATCGCCTTGGCACTGTTTACTCTTCTTCTTCTTCCTCTTCATGCTCTGTTTCTCATTCTCCTCACCAGTTGGTGAAACCAAGTACATGATTGGCCTTCTATTTCAGAATTGGTTTTGTTAGTGAGGGCTTACAAGTGTACTAGTAAAAATAGCATTATTTTCTGATGGCAGTCGCAAAATAGAGATGAACACATGCATTAAATATCATTCTTACCTAAAGGAAGGTTATGGTGCCAATATGGATGAAGAGGATTGGAACACAGATCTCCCTTTGTGCAGTTCCACCGAAATGAACGAACGGTTCCATTCTGACATTCCAGTTAAACATCACAAAAGTCACTTCTTTTAAGAAGAGTTTTGTGCAGTGCACCAAAAGGTCACAACAGTAACCAGGTGAAATGGGTATCCCTATTTGCACAAAAAGCTACAGAGGAAACAGTGAGAGTCTCAAACAATTACAGGCAAAAACATTTGGCTAAACTTGTCATGGCTTATAACAGTGGCATGGCTTCATTTTTACCATGGGAATTATATTAAGAACAACTAAATATTTGGTATAAGGGCATGGTGTTGGGGAACGTAGCAGAAATTCAAAATTTTCCTATGTGTCACCAAGATCTATCTATGGAGAAACCAGCAACGAGGGTAAGGAGAGTGCATCTACATACCCTTGTAGATCACTAAGCGGAAGCGTTCAAGTGAACGGGGTTGATGGAGTCGTACTCGTCGTGATCCAAATCACCGATGACCAAGTGCCGAACGGACATCACCTCCGCGTTCTACACACGTACAGCCCGGTGACGTCTCCCATGCCTTGATCCAGCAAGGAGAGAGGGAGAGGTTGAGGAAGACTCCATCCAGCAGCAGCACAACGGCATGGTGGTGGTGGAGGAGCGTGGCAATCCTGCAGGGCTTCGCCAAGCACCACAGAAGAGGAGGAAGAAGAGACGCAGGGCTGCACCAACGAGATATCGAATCGCGTGTTGTGGGAAGCCCTATGCCTCAACTATATATAGGGGAAGGGGAGGGGCTGCGCCCCCTCTAGGGTTCCCACCCCTAGGGGGGCGGCAGCCCTAGATGGGACTTGGGTGGCGGCCAAGAGGGGAGGGGAGAGGGAGGCGCACCAATATGGGCCCTAAGGCCCATATCCCCTTAGGGTTTGCCCCCTTTCCACCTCTTAGGCACCTTGGGCCCTTGTGGGAGGCGCACCAGCCCACTTAGGGGCTGGTCCCTCCCCACCCTTGGCCCAAGCAAGCCTCCGGGGTAGGTGACCCCACTTGGTGGACCCCCGAGACCCTCCCGGTGGTCCCGGTACGTTACCGGTAAACCCTGAAACTCTTCTGGTGACCAAAACAGGACTTCCCATATATAAATCTTTACCTCCGGACCAATCTGGAGATCCTCGTGACGTCCAGGATCTCATCCGGAACTCCGAACAACATTCGGTAACCACATACAAACTTCCTTTATAACCCTAGCGTCATCGAACCTTAGGTGTGTAGACCCTATGGGTTCGGGAACCATGCAGACATGACCGAGACGTTCTCCAGTCAATAACCAACAGCGGGATCTGGATACCCATGTTGGCTCCCACATGTTCCACGATGATCTCATCGGATGAACCACGATGTCAAGGACTTAATCAATCCCGTATACAATTCCCTTTGTCTATCGGTACGATACTTGCCCGAGATTCGATCGTCGGTATCCCGATACCTTGTTCAATCTCGTTACCGGCAAGTCTCTTTTACTCGTTCCGCAACACATCATCCCGTGATCAACTCTTTGATCACATTGTGCACATTATGATGATGTCCTATCGAGTGGGCCCAGAGATACCTCTCCGTCACACGGAGTGACAAATCCCAGTCTCGATTCGTGCCAACCCAACAGACACTTTCGGAGATACCCGTAGTGCACCTTTATAGCCACCCAGTTACGTTGTGACGTTTGGCACACCCAAATTATTCCTACGGTATCCGGGAGTTGCACAATCTCATGGTCTAAGGAAATGATACTTGACATTAGAAAAGCTTTAGCATACGAACTACATGATCTTATGCTAGGCTTAGGATTGGGTCTTGTCCATCACATCATTCTTCTAATGATGTGATCCCGTTATCAATGACATCCAATGTCCATGGTCAGGAAACTGCAACCATCTATTGATCAACGAGCTAGTCAACTAGAGGCTTACTAGGGACATGGTGTTGTCTATGTATCCACACATGTATCTGAGTTTCCTATCAATACAATTCTAGCATGGATAATAAACGATTATCATGAACAAGGAAATATAATAATAATCAATTTATTATTGCCTCCAGGGCATATTTCCAACAGTCTCCCACTTGCACTAGAGTCAATAATCTAGTTCACATCGATATGTGATTAACACTCAAGGTCACATCCCTATGTGACTAACACCCAAGAGTTCTGGGTTTGATCATGTTATGCTTGTGAGAGAGGTTATAGTCAACGGGTCTGAACCTTTCAGATCCGTGTGTGCTTTACAAATATCTATGTCATCTCCTAGATGCAGTTACCACGCTCTATTTGGTGCTATTCCAAATAACTGTTCTACCAGACGAATCCAGTTTACTACTCAGAATAATCTGGATTAGTGTCAAAGCTTGCATCGGCGTAACCCTTTACGACGAACTCTTTTACCACCTCCATAATCGAGAAAATTCCTTAGTCCACTAGTTACTAAGGATAACTTTGACCATTGTCCTGTGATCCATTTCTAGATCACAATTGTACCCCTTGACTGACTCATGGTTTGGCACACTTCAGGTGCGGTACATAACATAGCATACTTTAGAGCCTACGACTAAAGCATAGGGGACGACCTTCGTCCTTTCTATTCTGCCGTGGTCATGTCTTGAGTCTTGCTCAATACTCACACCTTGTAACACAGCCGAGAACTCCTTCTTTGGTGATCTATTTTGAACTCCTTCAAAATCTTGTCGTGGTATGTGTTTGTTTGAAAGTACTATTAAGCGATTTTGATCTATCCTTATAGATCTTGATGCTCAATGTTTAAGTAGCTTAATCCAGGTTTTCATTGAAAAACATTTTTCAGACAACCCTATATGCTTTCCAGAAATTCTACATCATTTCTGATCAACAATATGTCAACAACATATACTCATCAGAAATTCTATAGTGCTCCCACTCACTTCTTTGGAAATACAAGTTTCTCATAAACTTTGTATAAACCCAAAATCTTTGATCATCTCATCAAAGTGTACATTCCAACTCCGAGATGCTTACTCCAGTCCTTAGAAGGATTGCTGGAGCTTTGCATACTTGTTAGCATCTTTCAGGATTGACAAAAATCTTCTGGTTGTATCACATACAACCTTTCCTCAAGAAAATCGTCGAGGAAACAATGGTTTTTGACATCCTATCTGCACAATTTCATAAATAATGCAGTAATCGCTAACATAATTCCAATAGACTCTTAGCATCGCTACGAGTGAGAAAGTCTCATCGCAGTCAACTCCTTGAACTTGTCGGGAAATATCTTAACGACAAGTCGAGCTTTCTTAATGGTGACATTTACCATCATTGTCCGTCTTCCTTTTAAAATCCATCTGTACTCAACAGCCTCACGACCATCGAGCCGTTCTGCCAAAGTCTACACTTTTTTTTCATACATGGATACTCTCTCGGATTTTATGGCCTCGAGCCATTCATCGGAATCCGGGCCCACCATCGCTTCTCCATAGCTCGTAGGTTCATTGTTGTCTAGCAACATGACTTCCAAGACAGGATTACGTACCACTCTGAAGCAGTACGCATCCTTGTCATCCTACGAGGTTTGGGAGTGACTTGATCTGAAGTATCATGATCATTATCATAAGCTTCCACTTCAATTGGTGTAGGTGCCACAGGAACAACTCTTTGTGCCCTGCTGTACACTAGTTGAAGTGACGGTTCAATAACCTCATCAAGTCTCCACCATCCTCCCACTCAATTCTTTCGAGAGAAACTTTTCCTCGAGAAAGGACCCGATTCTAAAAACAATCCCTATTGCTTTCGGATCTGAGACAGGAGGTATACCCAACTATTTTGGGTGTCCTATGAAGATGCATTTATCCGCTTTGGGTTCGAGCTTATCAGCCTGAAACTTTTTCACATAAGCGTCGTGACCCCAAACTTTTAAGAAACAACAGCTAGGTTTCTCTAAACCATAGTTCATACGGTGTTGTCTCGACGGATTTGCATGGTGTCCTATTTAAAGTGAGTGCGGTTGTCTCTAATGCCTAACCCATGAACGATAGTGGTAATTCGATAAGGGACATCATGGTATGCATCATATCCAATAGGGTGCAGTTATGATGTTCGGACACACCATCACACTATGGTGTTCCAGGCGGTACTAGTCGTGAAACAATTTCCACAATGTCTCAATTGTGTACCAAACTCGCAACTCAGATATTCATCTCTATGATCATATCATAGATATTTTATCCTCTTGTCACGACGATATCCAACTTCACTCTGAAATTACTTGAACCATTCAATAATTCAGACTTGTGTTTCATCAAGTAAATATGCTCAGTATCTACTCAAATCATCTGTGAAGTAAGAGCATAACGATATCCACTGCATGCCTCAGCACTCATTGGACTGCACACATCAAAATGTGTTACTTCCAACAAGTTGCTTTCTTGTTCCATTTTACTGAAACCGAAGCTTTCAGTCATCTTGCCCATGTGGTATGATCTGCATGTCTCAAGCGATTCAAAATCAAGTGAGTCCAAACGGTCCATCTGCATGGAGTTTCTTCATGCGTATATACCAATAGACATGCTTCACATGTCTCAATCCTTTGAAAAATGAGTGAGTCCAAAGATCCATCAACATGGAGCTTCTTCATGCGTTTTATACCAATATGACTTACATGGCAGTGCCACAAGTAGGTGGTACTATCATTACTATCTTATATATTTTGGCATGAACATGTGTATCACTATGATCGAGATTCAATAAACCATTCATTTTAGGTGCAAGACCATTGAAGGTATTATTCAAATAAATAGAGTAACCATTATTCTCTTTAAATGAATAACCGTATTGCGATAGACATAATCCAATCATGTCTATGCTCAACACAAACACCAAATAACAATTATTTAGGTTTAACACCAATCTCGATGGTGTTGGGAGCGTGCGATGCTTGATCATATCAACCTTGGAAGCACTTCCAACACATCTCGTCAGCTCACCTTTAGCTAGTCTCCGTTTATTCCGTAGCTTTTATTTCGAGTTACTAACACCTAGCAACCGAACCGGTATCTAATACCCTGATGCTACTAGGAGTACTAGTAAAGTACACATTCACATAATGTATATCCAATATACTTCTATTGACAGCCTTCTCATCTACCAAGTATCTAGGGTAATTCTGCTCCAGTGGCTGTTCCCCTTATTACAGAAGCACTCAGTCTCGGGTTTGGGTTCAACCTTGGGTTTCTCCACTAGAGCAGCAACTGATTTGCCATTTCATGAAGTATTCCTTCTTGCCCTTGCCCTTCTTGAAACTAGTGGTTTCACTAACCATCAACAATTGATGCTCCTCCTTGATTTCTACTTTCGCGGTGTCAAACATTGCGAATATTTTAAGGATCATCATATCTATCCCTGATATGTTATAGTTCATTACGAAGCTCTAGCAGATTGGTGGCAATGACTTTGGAGAAACATCACTATCTTATCTGGAAGATCAACTCCCACTCGATTCAAGTGATTGTTGTACTCAGACAATCTGAGCACAAGCTCAACGATTGAGCTTTTCTCCCTTAGTTTGCAGGCCAAGAAAATCATCGGAGGTCTTATACCTCTTGACGTGGGCACGAGCCTGAAATCCCAATTTCATCCCTCGAAACATCTCATATGTTCCGCGACATTTCAAAAACGTCTTTGGTGCCTCAACTCTAAACCGTTTAACTGAACTATCACGTAGTTATCAAAATGTGTATGTCAGATGTTCGCAACATCCACAGACCACGTTCGAGGTCCAGCACACCGAGCGGTGCATTAAGGACACAAGCTTTCTACTGTCCACATAATTGCTACTATCAACTTTCAACTATATTTTCTCTAGGAACATATCTAAAATAGTAGAACTAAAGCGCGAGCTTACGACATAATTTGCAAAGATCTTTTGACTATGTTCAGGATAATTAAGTTCATCTTATGAACTCCCACTCAGATAGACATCCCTCTAGTCATCCAAGTGATTACATGATCCGAGTCAACTAGGCCGTGTCCGATCATCACGTGAGACGGACTAGTCAACGTCGCTGAACATCTTCATGTTGATCGTATCTACCATACGACTCATGCTCGACCTTTCGGTCTTCTGTGTTCCGAGGCCATGTCTGTACATGCTAGGCTCGTCAAGTCAACCTAAGTGTTTGCATCTGTTCCGATGCCATGTCTGTACATGCTAGGCTCGTCAACACCCGTTGTATTCGAACGTAAGAATCTATCACACTCGATCATCACGTGGTGCTTCAAAACGACGAACTTTCGCAACGGTGAACAGTTAGGGGGAACACTTTCTTGAAATTTTAATGAGGGATCATCTTATTTACTACCGTTGTTCTAAGCAAATAAGTTACAATAACATGATAAACATCACATGCAATCAAATAGTGACATGATATGGCCATCATCACTTTGCTCCTTTTGATCCTTCGGGGCTCCATGATCATCGTCGTCACCGGCATGACACCATGATCTCCATCATCGTGTCTTCATGAAGTTGTCACGTCAACTATTACTTCTACTACTACAGCTAACGGTTAGCAATAAAGTAAAGTAATTACATGACGTTTATGTTGACACGCATGTCATAAATAAATTAAGACAACTCCTATGGCTCCTGCCGGTTGTCATACTCATCGACATGCAAGTCGTGATTCCTATTGCAAGAACATGATCATCTCATACATCACATATATCATTCATCACATCCTTTTGGCCATATCACATCACATAGCATACCGTGCAAAAACAAGTTAGACGTCCTCTAATTGTTGTTTGCATGTTTTACGTGGCTGCTATGGGTTTCTAGCAAGAACGTTTCTTACCTAAGCAAAACCACAACATGATATGTCAATTGCTATTTACCCTTCATAAGGACCCTTTTCATCGAATCCGGTCCGACTAAAGTGGGAGAGACTGGCACCCACTAGCCACCTTATGCAACTAGTGCATGTCAGTCGGTGGAACCTGTCTCACGTAAGTGTACGTGTAAGGTCGGTCCGAGCCGCTTCATCCCACAATGCCGCCGAATCAAGATTGACTAGTAACGGTAAGCATATTGAACAAAATCAACGCCCACAACTACTTTGTGTTCTACTCGTGCAAAGAATCTACGCAATAGACCTAGCTCATGATGCCACTGTTGGGGAACGTAGCAGAAATTCAAAATTTTCCTACGTGTCACCAAGATCTATCTATGGAGAAACCAGCAACGAGGGGAAGGAGAGTGCATCTACATACCCTTGTAGATCGCTAAGCGGAAGCATTCAAGTGAACGGGGTTGATGGAGTCGTACTCGTCGTGATCCAAATCACCGATGACCAAGTGCCGAACGGACGGCACCTCCGCGTTCAACACACGTACAACCCGGTGACGTCTCCCATGCCTTGATCCAGCAAGGAGAGAGGGAGAGGTTGAGGAAGACTCCATACAGCAGTAGCACAACGGCATGGTGGTGGTGGAGGAGCGTGGCAGTCCTGCAGGGCTTCGCCAAGCACCACAGAAGAGGAGGAAGAAGAGACGCAGGGCTGCACCAACGAGATATCGAATCGCGTGTTGTGGGAAGCCCTATACCTCAACTATATATAGGGGAAGGGGAGGGGCTGCGCCCCCTCTAGGGTTCCCACCCCAAGGGGGGGCGGCAGCCCTAGATGGGACTTGGGTGGCGGCCAAGAGGGGAGGGGAGAGGGAGGCGCACCAATATGGGCCCTAAGGCCCATATCCCCTTAGGGTTTGCCCCCTTTCCACCTCTTAGGCACCTTGGGCCCTTGTGGGAGGCGCACCAGCCTACTTAGGGGCTGGTCCCTCCCCACCCTTGGCCCATGCAAGCCTCCGGGGCAGGTGGCCCCACTTGGTGGACCCCCGAGACCCTCCCGGTGGTCCCGGTACGTTACCGATAAACCCTGAAACTCTTCTGGTGACCAAAACAGGACTTCCCATATATAAATCTTTACCTCCGGACCAATCTAGAGATCCTCGTGATGTCCGGGATCTCATCCGGGACTCCGAACAACATTCGGTAACCACATACAAACTTCCTTTATAACCCTAGCGTCATCGAACCTTAAGTGTGTAGACCCTACGGGTTCGGGAACCATGCAGACATGACCGAGACGTTCTCCAGTCAATAACCAACAGCGGGATCTGGATACCCATGTTGGCTCCCACATGTTCCACGATGATCTCATCGGATGAACCACGATGTCAAGGACTTAATCAATCCCGTATACAATTCCCTTTGTCTATCGGTACGATACTTGCCCGAGATTCGATCGTCGGTATCCCGATACCTTGTTCAATCTCGTTACCGGCAAGTCTCTTTTACTCGTTCCGCAACACATCATCCCGTGATCAACTCTTTGATCACATTGTGCACATTATGATGATGTCCTACCGAGTGGGCCCAGAGATACCTCTCCGTCACACGGAGTGACAAATCCCAGTCTCGATTCGTGCCAACCCAACAGACACTTTCGGAGATACCCGTAGTGCACCTTTATAGCCACCCAGTTACGTTGTGACGTTTGGCACACCCAAATTATTCCTACGGTATCCGGGAGTTGCACAATCTCATGGTCTAAGGAAATGATACTTGATATTAGAAAAGCTTTAGCATACGAACTACATGATCTTATGCTAGGCTTAGGATTGGGTCTTGTCCATCACATCATTCTTCTAATGATGTGATCCCGTTATCAATGACATCCAATGTCCATGGTCAGGAAACTGCAACCATCTATTGATCAACGAGCTAGTCAACTAGAGGCTTACTAGGGACATGGTGTTGTCTATGTATCCACACATGTATCTGAGTTTCCTATCAATACAATTCTAGCATGGATAATAAACGATTATCATGAACAAGGAAATATAATAATAATCAATTTATTATTGCCTCTAGGGCATATTTCCAACACATGGGACAGTGGGTGCACCAACAGTCCAACACCATGTACCTAAACCGGGGCATAAAGTGGTGATTCATAGTTTGTTGCCCCGAGAAACAAACATCCAAGAAACATACCTGGGTTGGTCCCATTTTTGTTCACTCTAGCCACCTACTCCTATGTGTGGATAGCAAATCTAGTCCTGGTCATACCACTTTGTACAGCGTTACCCCTATATTTCCCTTTTCGACCAAGAGACCGGTTGGATGACCAGTCTGTACTACTTTCACCCCCTTTCCTTCCTGTTTGTACCAAGTCCAATGTACTACATACTCCCTCTGTCCGCAAATACTTTTGGTACAAATGAATAAAAATGGATGTATCTAGAACTAAAATACGTCTGGATACATCCATTTCTCCGACAAGTATTTCCGGACGGAGGGAGTACTAAATTCCCCCACCCCCACTTTATTTCTTGTTTGAACCAAGTACAAAATTCGACTCCATGAAGTAGCTTTACCTCTAACAATAGAAGAAAAAAATAGGTGATGTTGGACCATCCAATCGAGAGGGGCTGAGAGGTAGAAAATGATGCACATGCAGCGACGTAGCAAGCTGGGGAAGTAGAGCTAAGGCGGTTTCGAAGGAAGATATACCTGAAGGTCGTCGGGATGTGGATAGGTGGGCGGCGGGAGGCCGGATCCACCCACACTAGGGCAACGACGAAGGGATCGCAGGACCTCCCGCGTCGGCGCTCGGCCAGAGATAACGATGCGGACGGCAGTGGGTCTCTTCCCTCGCTGTCGACGACGGCCGAAACGTTGCCCCTCCTCCCCTTCACCGGTGGAGGGGGATACGTTCGGATCTGTAACCAGCGGTGAGGATAGAAAGACAGTGTTTTTGAAGGGAGAAAGACAGTGTTACCACCCCTATCTTGTTTCGATCTGGAGAGGATGAGAGTGTGTGAATAGAGCAACCCTAGCAAGCAAGCGTGGAGGCTCCGGCCTATATATACGTAGTGGGGTAGTTTTCCTTTTTCACTCCATCAAAACAATCGTTTAAAATTGTGTACTACATGCCAGGTCACCATTTTTTTAGTTGTTGATTGTTTTTTGACATAGCTACCCGCTTGTTCCAAGTGGTGTTACGGTGTGCCAGGTCGCACTTTGTATCATTCAAGTCTGGTACAAGTCCCTCCATTAAATGAACAACCACACCCTCATAAAAATTGTGAACAAGCCCACGGCTAAAATTATCGGAAACGTGGGTTGCTCCAACATGCACTATTATTTATATTTTCTACTCCCTCTGTTCCTAAATATAAGTCTTTTTTATTAGCCACACCTAAGACAAGATTTTTTTATTAGCAGTGAACCCCACATGTCATAGACACAAAAAGTGTGGCAAAATTCCCTTAGGAAAGCCAAAGTGTCACTACTAGGAAAAGGGCTATATATAGGATTAGAACTAATGGCGCACCATGAAAGTAGTGCGCCACTACTATATACTAATGGCGCACCTGCTTGTGGTACGCCATTAGTGTGGAAGACACTAATGGCGCACCGGAAACAGGGTGCGCCACTAGTATGATTTTTTTTTCATTTTTCCATACATACTAATGGCGCATCTGGTCCATAATGCGCCATTACTAGTTATAACTACTAATGGCGCACCAGGCAGAGAGTGCGCCATTACTGCAAACTTTTTTTTATTCTTTTTTTTGCAAAACTACTAATGGCGCATCCTCCCACAGTGCGCCATTACTAGTTTAAACTAGTAATGGCGCACTCTGAGAAGATGCGCCATTAGTATATTTATTTATTTATTTTTACTTTTTTGCAAAACTACTAATGGCGCACCGCCTGCAGGTGCGCCATTAGTAACCAGGGTTACTAATGGCACATTTGCTGGTGGTGCGCCATTAGTAACCTGGGACCCCAACAAGATATTTTGGACAGCCCCACACCTACCCACTCACTTTCCCCACTTCATTCCATCCACCTCCTTCTCCAAGCTTTCGGCCATCTCCTCCTCCTCACCTCATTTCCACCGTAGATTCATCAAAATTAAGTGGTGAAATTACCTTTTTTTGATAGGTAAGTAAGGGAAAGCTATCTTCATGATGTAGATCTACTTTTTTCTCCCTAGCTCGCTCCAACAACGTGCACATGCACTTTTTGTGGCCTATAGCTAGATCTATGTATGTTTGTGGTGTTGCATGTGTTTGTGGTGTTGCATATATGTTTGTGTTTGAAGGTACCGGTATTTGAAATGCGATAGTTGCCAATATTTTTCTGGAATGTTTTGATTCATTTCCGTTTCGGCGAGAATTTTGGCACTATGCATTCTTTTTGGTCCTATTTTTAGGGAAGGTCATGCCAAAAATTTTCTTGGTTCTAAAATATCGTTTTGCTCTACCCCGCAGGCGACCATGGTCCGCACGATGACTGAAGGCATCGTGAATAGGTTTTTGAGCTCCGCGAAGGCCGAGATGCTTCAAAAGAATGAGACGGAGATAAGATGTCCGTGTCGAAGATGCAAGCTGAAGAGCCTTATTGCGGACCCGGATTCCGGGCAGGTGCGTGACCACCTGCTCTTGCGTGGTTTCATGGATGGCTATCGGTGGCAAGGTGATGAAGATGACTATGAAGTCGTCCATGGCCGGCGCCGGCCAAGAAATGAGGAAGGGCAACAAGACAAGTACCACCGCGGCGAGGGCGGGCGAGAAGACGAAGAACCTCCAGGACATGATCACGACGGTGATGCTGTACACAGTCATCATGTTGAAGATGTCGTACATGATGATGAGGAAGATCAAGACGAAGGGCATGATCATGAAGATGAAGATGCCGGAGCAGACGACGATGGAGGCTGGGTGCATGACCCTCATATTCAAGAGTTGCTTCTCAAGCAGACGGATAACGCAAGAGCTGCCGCCCGAGAGAAAGCCAAGCTGGTTCAACTGGAGATAGACGCGGTTACTCCATTGTATGAAGGATGCAGGCCCGAGGATACCCGCCTGAAAGTAACGCTCATAGCTCTGGAGATGAAGGTAAAACACAAAATGACCGACGCATGCTTCGACGAGAACATGTCATTCTAGCACGAACGTCTTCCCAAGGGGAACAAGTGCCCGACCAGTTTCGAGGAGGCGAAGAAAATCGTGTGTCCTCTGGATTTACCGCACGTGAAATACCATGTGTGCATGAACAATTGTATCATTTATCGGGACGAGCACGCGGAGTCTACCATATGTCCGGTGTGCGGCGTCACTCGATACAAGAAGAGGAAGAAAGCTCCTCAAAAATCGGTGTGCTACTTTCCGATCACTCCTCGTCTGCAGAGGTATTTCGCGGACACTAAGGTAGCAAAGCTCCTGTGTTGGCACGCGGATAGGGAGGAAAAGAAGCGGGAAGATGACGGAAATGATCCGGAGATAAATAAAAAAGACAAGATGCTGAGTCACCCTAAGGATGCGAGCCAGTGGCAAGCGTTGAACTTCGAATACCCAGAATTTGGGAAGGATCCAAGGAACATCGTGCTGGGCGCGAGCACCGATGGAGTCAATCCGTTTGGCAGCCAGAGAAGCACACATAGCACCTGGCCTGTGTTTGTGTGGATGTACAACCTTCCCCCCTGGTTGTGCATGAAGAGGAAGTACATTCACATGAGTATGCTAATTGAAGGGCCGAAACAACCAGGGAACGACATCAATCTGTATCTGGGGCTGCTGAAGGAGGAGCTAGACACACTGTGGAAAACGCTAGCCAATACGTGGGACGCCGCAGAGAAAGAATATTTCCCTATGAGAGCCGCACTGCTCACGACGGTGCACGACTATCTCGGTTACAGATATCTCGCGGGGCAGGTAGTCCACGGATTTTCTGGATGCGTAAGGTGCATGGATGACACAATGTATCGCCAGCTAGATAGAGATCCCGGGTCTTCGAAGACCGTGTTCATGGGACATCGAAGGTGTCTTCGCGACGATGACCCATGGAGGAAACGCAAGGATCTGTTCGATGGTGAAACCGAACCCCGAAAACGCCCGTGTACGAGGAGCGGCGAGGAAATAGACAAGCTGTTGAAAAATTGGAAAGACTGCCCACTGCCGGGAAAGAAGCAAAAGGCACCAGAGCCGGGAAAGAAGCGAAAGGCGCTAGAGCCGCTGCTGAAGGTATGGAAAACGAGGTCTGTTTTCTGGGACTTGCCGTACTGGAAGATCCACCGTGTGCCTCACAGCCTTGATGTCATGCATATCACGAAGAACGTGTGCGAGAGTCTGCTTGGTACCCTGCTCAACATGCCAGAGAGGACCAAAGATGGGCCGAAAGCAAGGGCAGACTTGAAATCAATGGGCATCAGGCAGGAGCTTCACGCTAATGATGATGACGACGATCATGATGATGATGAGGCGAAGCAGGACACAAAAAGTCGTCACAAAGGCAAAAAGGCCAAGAAGACCGGAAATGACTACCCACCCGCGTGCTTCACTCTAAGTCAGGAGAAGATCGAGCAGTTTTTCACCTGCATCCAAGGAGTAAAACTTCCTTACGGTTACGCGGGGAAGATAAGCAGATACCTAGACCGAGCGAAGCAGAAGTTCAGCGGGATGAAGTCTCACGACTGTCACGTGCTGATGACGCGGATACTTCCAGTTGCAATCCGTGGGATCATGGACGCGCACGTCCGTGAAACGCTATTTGGCCTATGCAACTTTTTCGACGTCATCTCTTGGAAGTCGATTGGCATGAGGCAACTCAGAAGGCTACAGGAAGAGATCGTGGTGATACTATGCGAGCTTGAGATGTACTTCCCGCCCGCATTCTTCGACGTAATGGTGCATTTGCTGGTCCATATCGTGGAGGATATCATCCAACTCGGGCTAACGTTCCTGCACAGCATGATGCCGTTCGAAAGGATGAATGGTGTCATCAAAGGATACGTTCGCAACATGTCACGTCCAGAGGGAAGTATAGCCAGGGGCTTTCTGACCGAAGAGTGCATCTCCTACTGCATGAATTATCTAGGCATCGAGAACCCCGTTGGTCTGCCCGTCAACAGGCACCTCGGCAGGCTCGCTGGATGGGGTCACCGTGAGGGTCGCCGCGAAATGCGTGTCGATTTCGAGGGTCGACTCGCCGACTTTGAAAGAGCAAACCTAGTCGCGCTACAACACATAGACGTGGTCGATCCTTGGGTGGTAGAGCACAAAACCTTTATTGAGAAGACGTACAATGACCGAGGCCAACAGAGGACGGACGGAGATATACTCAAAGAGCACAACTCATGTTTCACGCGTTGGTTCAAGCAGAAGCTTCTGTTGTACCCTTTACATGAGGATTCTTCCGCGGAAGAACAACTCATATTCGCCTTGTCACAGGGCGCCGAGCACAACCTAATGACCTATGAGGCATACGATATCAACGGCTACACATTCTACACCGAGGACAAGGACATGAAGAGCGATGGTTATCAGAACTCCAGGGTAACGATGGAATCCTACACCGGCAACGACAAGGACAGATACTATGGAAGGATCAAGGAGATCTGGGAGCTGAGCTACGCTGGGGAGAAGGTCCCGATGTTCCTTGTCAGATGGGCCAAGAGCGTCCTAAAAGAAGACCGGTATTTCACCACCATGGTTATACCCGAAGCCAAATCCAAGACCGCGGGCGCAAACGTCACCGCGAAAAATGAGCCATGGGTACTGGCTTCCCAAGTGGACCAATGCTTCTTCATTACCGACCCGTCAAAGCCCAGTCGTGTTATCGTGAGGAGAGGCAAAAGGAAGATCATCGGAATGGATGGAGTAGCCAATGAGCAAGACTTCGACAAGTACGGCGACCCGAAGATCGAACATGACGACGACGATGAAGTAGCAGCACACACCACAAGAAGAAGCAGGACCACCCTACCTAAAGGACGTCCATTCCACAGAAGAACTCCATTTGCGAAAAAGAAGGGCAAGAAGATTGTGAACAGATAGCTAGCTAAGATCGATTGTATTTAAATCGTAGTCTTCATTTCTCGGGCACTTTTTGATATCATGAATATTTTTTTATATTCATGGGCACTTTTTAAATTTCATGGGCACTTTTTGAATTTCATGGGCACTTTTTGATATCATGAATTCTTGAGCACCCCCCGCACCCTCCCCCTGCTCCACCGCCGCCGCCGACCCCCCGCACCCTCCCCCGCTCCACCACCGCCGACGATCCACCGCACCCTCCCCGGCCCGCTCCGCCGCCGCCGCCGACACCCCGCACCTTCCCCCGACCCGCTCCACCGCCGCCGCCGACATCCGCACCCTCCCCCACTTTTTGAAGATATTTTTAAATAACAAATATTTTCCAATTTTTTTTGATGATATGTGACGATATCTTCTGTTCTAGTCCTCATGAAAATAACAAATTTGATAAAAAACAAATTATTAGATGCAGCAAGAAATAATGAAAAAAAATGTTACTAATGGCGCACCAGAGGAAGGTGCGCCATTGCTATCAGAAAAAATGTTACTAATGGCGCACCAGAGGATGGTGCGCCATTGCTATAGTATCAAATACCCCTTCGCCCGATCCCCCCTTCCCTCTCCCTCGCCAGATCCCCCACGCCTGACCACGTACCACCGCCGTCCCACTTCCCCCGTGCTCGCCGTCCCCGGCCATGCTTGCTTCCCCCGCCGCACCCGACCACCTCCCTCACCGTCCCCCCTCCGCCCGCGCCCTCGCCGTCCCCCTCCCCCCGCGGCCCCGCCTGCGTCAACCTCCCTCCCGAGCGTGACAACTAGGGTTCCTAGTCGCCGCCACCGCTACCGGCGCCCCCGCGCCCCCACGGCCCCCACCACCGGACCGGAGCCGAGCCGAGGAGCATCGCGAACCCGCCACCGAGCCCTTCTTCCACCTCGGATTCCGCCGCCTCTCCTTCAAGTCCGGCCGGCCTGCTGCTCCTAATCCACCGCCGGGCCTTCGTGTGCCTCCGCGGTGAGCTCCCCTCGCTTCCCCTCTTCTGTTTCCCCTCATCCAGAGCGTTGTAGACCCCTCACGCACCCGCTCGCCTGCGCGTACCGCCCGCGCTGGCCGCGTCCACCCTGCCGCTCCCGAACTATTTGGAGGATGACAAGTTTTCCATGTTATAGAAACTTCCAGAAATTGCCATGGCAATTGCTCCAGAAATTTGCCATGACAAGTACTCATAGCAATTCTATCCATCGCAAAATACTCATAGAAAATACTGCCATGGCAACTACTACAGAATTTTGCCATAGCAATTACTCCAGAATTTGGCCATGTCAAAAACTCGTAGAGATTCTATCCATGGCAACTACTCATAGCAAAGTTTGCCATGCCAACTTACATAAAAACATTCAGTTTGCCATGGTACTTGAAATAAGTTTGACATGTTGTGGAAATTTCAGAATTTGCCATGTTTTACATTTGCCGTGTTTTTAGCTAAGAGTAATCCTACATTTGCCATGTGACCATGGTCCCAAGATTTTCCATGGCAAAAGATTGTAGCTGTGTAAAAAAAAGTGTGATAGCTCAAAAAAATGAGATCTGAACCTACTACACAAAAATTCAGTTACGTGTCAAGGTGGCAAAATGTTTGTTTGTTCTTAAAATAGCATGGAAAATTTTTATCTAAGAGTTTGTTCTATTTGTATTTATATAAAGATTAGCATGGCAATTTTCTACACTAGAATAGGATCCACCATAGAACAGACCAGACTCTATCTTGCATTGGCTGGTGAACTCCTCGATCTGTTGTTAGTCCTTATCTGCATTTTCCCACATTGTTCATGTATCTGATCCACCATTGCTTGTACTAGTTTGTCAAGAATACTGGTATGTATAGCACAGAGAGCACCACAAGTTGAACACCTCAATCTGTTAGTATTTGTCTGCATTTTCTCACATTATTCTTGTATCTGATCCAGTATTGCTTGTAGTGGTTTGTCCAAAATGTTGAACGATACTGCCTGGAGATGCATATATAGTTTCACCTCTTCACATGCCAACGTATTTTCCATGTTGTGATGGAGGCCTTTCTTTTAACACTGGGCTTTGCCACCTGTTGTTTGTCTTGTAAATAGCATTGAACAGAGATTTATGCAAGTAGCACATTGCCTTGTCCACCTGGGATAATGATTTTGCAGGTACCCCAAGAGGCCCTTGAGTTTGCCGAAATGTCGATTAACTTCCGTTCCGGCAAATTCGGGTACTCCATATGTCCTATTTTCAGCAAAGGTCATGCTGAAATTTTCCGTGAATTTTAGCATGACTTTGCTAAAAATCGGACATATGGGGTACTTGCGACTAATGCATGGGCCGGGGTATCTTAGTACTTAATTAAGTAGGATCAACTGCCCCTTTATTCTTGCTGCATTAAACCATAGGTGCCAAGTGATTAGGCCCAACTTAGAATTCTCCTCAGCATTGATAAACCCTAAATGATGAAAACTTAAATTAGCATTTAGGGTGCCTCGGCATCGATAAACCCTAAATGATGAAAATTTAACTTGGCTGCCCCGGATGCCTCGGTGTCGATGAGAACCTAAATGATGTACGCTTAGGCTTTTAGGGTGCCTAAACGTCGACAAACCCTAAATGATGAAAGCTTAAGCTTTTAGGGTGCCTCGGTGTCGACAAACCCTAAATGATGAGACCATGATCTTGTTCCTTGAC
Organism: Aegilops umbellulata; assembly: GCA_032464435.1. Taxonomy (NCBI): domain Eukaryota; kingdom Viridiplantae; phylum Streptophyta; class Magnoliopsida; order Poales; family Poaceae; genus Aegilops; species Aegilops umbellulata. The sequence continues at coordinate 162,250,320 of CP136054.1, read as the reverse complement.
AATAACCAACTTTTTGACCAAACTTTTTTCCTATTTAGAGCGAAACATGGCCCACAACGATGAGGCCGGTGGTTCGGGCGGCAAGCCATTCTGGGAGCTGTCCTAGGAGATGGAGGAACAACCTCACCGCTATGAGGACGCCGCGGAAGACACCGATCCTGATTACACAACCCCTAGTGGCGTCGGGGATGACACCACTGATGGTGCCGTCGAGGATGCCACCACTGATGATGGTGGCGCACACACAGATGGCAGCCAACTGAAGAAGCAAAAGAAGGACCGGCGCCCGAATGCGCTCCGCGCCCTCAAGGAGGAATTCACTCAAGTTGACTCCGACAGGAATCCAACGGAGCCCAAACATATAGTCAAGGGGTACTCGCTTCAACTCGGGTGCATTCTCTGGAGCACCTACTCGATCAACACCGAGAACCTTAGGCATAAGGACCGAGGGAATTTGCGCAACCTCCTCTTCATGAAGCTGCACGAACGATACAAGTTCCCCGCCGAATTTGAAAACACACGCCTCTCAGGGAATAAAGTGAACAATGCCGCCCTCACGAAGATGAGCACGGCCCTGTCTACTTGGAGAAGCGCGGTGAAGAGAATGATTGATAAAGGTGATAGTTATGACAAGATCAAGGCGAAATATCCTTTGATGAGCGAAGATGACTACAAGGAGTTCAAGATCAAGTGTGAGAGTCCCGCAACCTCCGAATCAAGTCAGTGGGGGAAAGAAATGCGGGAGTTGAACTTAGGGGAACACAAACTCGGTCCCGGCGGTTACAGAGTGGCAGAACCTATATGGGACAAGGAGGACGCAGAGCGTGCCGAGCAAGGCCTACCACCCCGCTTCGAGAAATACAGCGGTGACAAGCAGACCAGGAACTATGTCAGGGCCCGGTACAAGGAGGACCCGATAACAAAGGAGCTTACCACGGATCTGAAGACCAGGGTGCTTGAGCTTCTTCTGGTAAGGAATACACCCCCGCGTAATTAGCTCCATATGGTTGCACTCTAATTAATCCCCAATATTTCTAAATGGTTCACATTCCTTTCGAAGGACACTGAAAGCAGTAGCGCGGGGTCGTCTAAGAGCTCCCCTTTCGACGCCCCTTTAAATAGGGCGTTGAACGTAATGAAAAACTCAAGGCACAAGTGCGCGGATTCTGGAGCTTGTCCAAGAGCAAGTGCAACAACAACTTGGAACGACGCTCAACGCCATGGTGCCTACGTTGATTCATGGGCTGACGATGTGGATTGCGGGCGGCCAAAAGGGGCCTCCCCCGGCTCCCAGCTTCACGGCCAGCAACTCGCACAGCGCGCAGGCGGCGCCATTGGTGTCTCTGGCGGCGGCGCCATTGGTGTCTCCGGCGGAGGCGGTATTCGTGTCTCCGGCGCCGGCACGGGCATTGGAGCTTAATGCACCCGTCAACTGCGCCCCCTCCGTCAGCTGCACGCCTGCCGTTGGCGGTGCCTCGACATTAGCCGAGCTCGATGGCATCACGGTAACTAAGCCTCTCGGCCGATGACTTCATCTCCTTGCCTTTGACTGGGCATCCCTGACGCCCTGTACATGTTTTCGCAGGGCACCGCCGACGTTCCTTGCACTCTTCTGCACTTCGTGGGCGCCGAGTTGGTCGATGTCGCCAAGGGCAGAATCGTTCAATCGGGCAACCCCATGTTCCACGGTAATCCGATGCCACCCACAATGTATAGGGTTGAAGTGGTTCGGGTGCTGCCAGGCTGTGACGAGTTGTTACCTCCGATTCGACCCGCTGGGGCCGACGAAGAAGATGAGATGACCCTCAGCACCTGCGTAAACTGGCCCCTGCTTTGGCCGAAGAGCCAGATTCGTTTGGGGGCTGGGGCCACCACCCCAAAGACAAGACCGCCAGTCGTGCCGGCGCCAAGCCATGGCAAGAACGCCGCAACGCTACCGGACCTGCCGGACATCCCTATGGCACAGGATCCGGACAGCCCTATGGCACAGGATCCAGACGGCGACGGTACATTTACCAAAGTTGATAAGTACTTTGCCGAACATGGGTATGTTGACAAGTTCTGCAGGCCTCTTTCTCAAGAAGCCAACCAAGACGACCACGATCTAGCTGGTACGGTGGAGAAATCCAATTGCAACAGGCGTCGTCTGGCGTTCAGTTCTCAGGACACGCCTCCAGCTCCCGCCTTCACCGAGCCTCAGATAGCTGAGGTGCGAAATATTATCAGCCCCAACACGCTCAAGAAGGCGGTCTGTGAGCAGAACTCGGTCCCATTACAGGAGATCAAGAAGAAGGGACGGAAACGAAAGACTAACAAGGGCGCCGGTGCGAGCCAGCCGGCACCGAGTTCGATCCGTGCTCAGGACGGGCCACCTTCACCTAAGGATATCTCGAGGAGGGTTCATGTGGCGGGTAGGGCGATGCTACCGCCAAATATGCTGAATGCTGCAACCGGTGCTATGCGGAGTCTGCACGACAGTGTTCTTTCTTTGGAGAAGCGGCGTCTCAGAGAGAAGGATGTGGCATACCCGGTTTTTGTGGCCAAGGTGCCAGAGGGCAAGGGCTTTGTGGATGGCGACATCGGGGGTACGATCGTCCTGCGGTTTGATGACATCTTTGCTATGTTTAACCTTCATCCGCTGCACTACACCTTCGTTCGGCTGTTTTCGCTGAGCATGGAGATGCGGATCATTAGAGACAAGACCCCGGACATCGTGATAGTCGACCCCTTCTACATGTGTGCCAAGCACTTGAGCAGCGCTGGGGGCCGCCAAGTTGCAAGTTCACACCTCGAAGGCGTCATTCTGGCAAACGCAGATAAGGATAACTTCCTTGTGCCTTACTTTCCCGAGTAAGTCATCCCTTAACCGCCCCGTAACATATGATTTCTTAGATTTCGATCGTTCTTTTTTTTCTAACATTCCGTGTTCTGTGCAGTGACACACATTGCACACTCATCCTCTTAAGCCCGAAATATTCCATGGCCACGTATTTAGACCCGAACCGTAACTCCAACATAGACTACACAAATGTCAAGAAAGTTCTTGATGATGTTCTCCCCGGCTACGCCAAATCTGGAGGCACCTTCACCAGGCAAGTTCATAAGTACGGCAAGCACATGTTCTCACACAATACAAAGTTCTGCTGCGTCAAGCAGCCGCCTGGCGGTCAGAAGGATGCCTACTACGCCCTCCATCACATGCGGGCGATCGTAAGGGACCATCATCAACTTCTGCTACCAGATAATCTCAAAGATTGGGCCGCGAGCTTGTCGGTAGTCCAAGACGCGGACCTCAGACAAGAATTCTTTCGCATCCAGTCGGAGTTTGCGGACATCATCCATCAAGATGTCCTTCATACCTCGGGGCAGTTCTTCCTCAGATATCAACCGTCCAACAGTGAGATAGATGGAACGCTACAAATGTAGGGTGGCAACGATCGCGATTTCATGACCATCACGACAGACGGCGGCTTCATCCACGCTCCTGTCCGATGAGTCGAGTCGAAAGTAGTGATGTGTACTTCTGAAACATTGATTGGCTCATGTTGTAATTATACTTTAATGAATTCGTATGTCTCTTTGGTTTGGACAGTCGTTCAACTTAGATGTAATCGATGCTATTTATTAGTAGGACCATGAATCGTGCTATTAATGTCTTGCTTTTCTCTTCCGATCGTTTTGTTGCATACTTACATATTGCTTAATTATGTATTGTCTGTTGTTTGGCTTGTTCATAGACATGTCGTCGTATGTCGTGCACAAGGGTAAGGTTCCTGGAGTCTACGACGACTGGGAGGAGTGCCGAAGACAGGTTCACCGTTTCAGTGGTAACAGTTACAAAGGGTACACCACTAGGGCGGAGGCCGAATATAGATACGCCCGCTATCTAGCGGGAGAGAGGAGGGAGCGTTGGAGGAACCGGATGAAGACCAGTTTGATCGTGATGATGCTCATCGTGATGACCACAACTCTCTTCTATGTGATGGTAGTTTAGATGATCGATATCGACATGTAATGTGAAGACAAACTCGATACTCGCGGTCTTGAGACTTGTAATGTTTTATCTTTGTTCGGTCTTTTGAATTTGGAGACTAATATGATGAATTGTATTTGGAGACTAATCTTCTATTGTATTCGATGAATCTGATGTTGCTGTGTGCTGCTGACTATATTATGTCTAATAATATATTTTATATTCTGTATAATAATATATTTTGTAACCTGCGCAAAAATCAGAAAAGAAAAAAAAATAAACCAAATATTCATACTAATGGCGCATCACCACTAGGTGCGCCATTAGTGTGCCAAAGGATACTAATGGTGCATCAGCATAGAATGCGCCATTAGTATGACAAAGCCATGCTTACGTATGGCCCCCGGGAGGCACACTAATGGCGCATGCTGTTACATACTAATGGCGCACTAGTGGGTGCGCCATTAGTATACCAGATACTAATGGTGCACCTGTGGTGCGCCATTAGTAAGATATACTAGTGGCGTGCTACTAATGGCGCACTGGTAATGCGCCATTAGTAGGCAAAACCAGTGCGCCATTAGTAGGCCTTTTCCTAGTAGTGTGTGTCTAACAATTTGAGCAACTCAAGTTAGGCAAGTGTGGCAAGTGTGGGAAAAATAATGTGGCAACAGAAGACAAACATAGTCACAATCCAAACAGCCCCGTAATTTTTTGTGACATGCATGAAAATTTGGCTAGTTAAGTTTATAGTCAAAATTTGGCAAGGTGCATCAAATAAACACATGCAAGTATCAAAAGGGAAGTCACGGCATGCATGCATGCGTTGTACTCCCTCCGTTTCCAATTATAAGTCTTTTTAGGGATTGCAACAAGTGACTACATACGAAGCAAAATATGTCTACATACATCCGTATGTAGTAGTCCATTTGAAATGTATAAAAAGACTTATATCGAGTGCAGTGCTTTGATGTGTAGTGTCAACTCGTACAAGACTGAGAAGTTTGATTACTACAACGCCCTCTCCCTCGCGGACTGAGCTCCGGTGCCTTAACAGCACCTGTCTTTGGCTGCATGACAGGTGGGCCAACCACCTGTTGGGCCCACCTGTCATAGACGCAAAGGCAGGAGCAGTAAGTCAATGAAGATGCGTCCCTCCCTCGCGCATGAGCGTGGTGGCTGGCAGGACTAGTAGGAGCTTTCGCTACACGCTTCTTTACGGTGGCGAACTTGCGGATGGAGTTGATCATCATGGTGTCCATGCGAGAGGCGAAGCCGGCGTCGGCGAGGGCTACGACGCCGGCGGTTGCCAGCACCGTATGGAAACGCTGCGCAGTGTGGGGCTGCAGGCCGGCTCCTTGGATGATTTGGCACAGCTGACTGCCGCGCGCGACCATCGCCTCCATAGGTGCTTCTGGCTTCTGGTCACTTGGTCTTGGATTGGAGTGAGCAGTGTTGCATAGTGATTGAGAAAGAACATTTATTGTCAATCTAACCCTGCCATCCATAGTTCAGGGTTAGAATCTAACTCTAACCTCTAACCGAGTTAGTAGAGTTCTCCTCGTCTCGGTTCCTCGCCATCATACTTTCCCCATTTCTGTGTTTTCAGTATCCTGCGAACAAACATGCCCTTAGACTGGTTTAGGTCCGGTAGTTTTTTTATAAATGTGTTATGTCCAAAATTTAATGAACGTGCTCCGGTTTCTATGAAAATAATCTGGTTTCATGTAGTAATTCATATTTATTCTTCTGCGGGGGGTTTGCATGTAATTCGCGAGGTCTGGAATGTAAAGTACCCCGGCATATGCTCCGAGTCATGCATGCATTACGACCCAGATGCTCTATGTCCCACATGTCGGTGAAAGGGAGCACGTGGAAATAGCCTAGGAGTACATATAGGAGGATAAATGCGTGAAAATATATGTACGGTGAAGCATAGCTGCGGTTCGGAAAGGAGACCTAAAGTGATGATAGGTATAGGTTGCACACACCCAACTAGTGGTAGTACTAGACATACGACTACTTTTTCCCTCAAAAAAAGAGGTACGAGTGCTCAGTACTCCTACTCTATCAACGCGAGTCCCATCTGACAACAGTGTCTGTGCTACATCTAGCTCTTCTCCCTCGTTTCTCTCTTCTAATTCTAAACTCAGCCGATGCCTGGTTGGCGGGGTGGGGATTTGCCGATGGTCGGTTTGCTCAACTGCGGCCCCACCTCACAGTGAAAACGTTACTACTGGAATAAAAATGCCATATACTCCTATACTAATAAAACATTAAGGCCACGAGGCGATGCAGTGCTGGTTACAGGAGGCAAGAAGAAGAGATGCATCCATCGACGACGTCCACTTCCTCTACTCAGGGCGCCGGCCCACCGAACGGCGGCTAAGTAGCAGCGGTTTCATGGTCAGGTTGACGTGATTCTGAACAATGGCGTCCAAAGATTCCAGCCGCTGGAAGAAGGCCAACGTATTTCTGTCCTCGCTGGCCTTGTAGTGGCCTATGTAGACAATTTCCTCGTAGACGTGGATGTGCAGGTCAACGGTTTCTTGCATGGCGAGGTGCTGCGCGACGAGCGCGGCCTCGAGGTGCACATTCTTCATCGCGACCTCAGGCAACTGCCGGGCCACCAGGGCTTGAAAGAGTTCGTCACCATGGAGGCCGATGAGGGTGGCAGACAATGAGGAGCCTGGGCGCGCGGGCTGGAGCAGTACGGCAACGTCGTCCGCGCGCTTCTTGATGGCAGCGAACTTGCGGATGGACTTGACCATCATGTCGTCCATGCGAGAGGCGAAGCCGGCATCGGCGAGGGCTACGACGCCGGCGGTCGCCAGCACCGTCTGGAAACGCTGCACGGTGCGGGGCCGCAGGCCAGCGCCTTGGATGATTTGGCACCGCCGACTGCCGCTCGCGTCCATCGCCTCCATGGGTGCTTCTGGCTTCTGGTCACTTGGTCTTGGATTGGAGTGAGCAGTGTTGTGCAGAGACTAAGGAGTAGATGGATTGGAGTGGTGGGGCGCCTTTATATGAGAATCCAAACTCTGTTGCATTCACATCGTGTTGGCTCTATTCTGCTTCTCCAATTAATTCCCTCTGCATGTAGAGTAATTTGAGGATGCATCATTGACCGTTCAACATCTCGGGAACCGCTACCCTCTCCCTCCTTGGCATTCAATCACCTATGGAGGCGACTGTCGCTCGCATCTATCGCGTGTCAAGAGTCGTTCCCGTTGACAACGAGGTGCCTATGGTGACTTCGTAAATTTCAAGATGATAGTACTAGTATACTCAATATTGTGCACCGCGACCAAGGCCGAGAGGAAAACGAAAGAACTATGTATTTATTTATGGTGTAGATTCACTCATTTTGCTCCATATGTACTCCGTCTCAGTGTAGTCTAGTCACTTGTTGAAATCTCTAGAAAGGCAAATACTCCTTTCTGGTTTACAGGGCTATACTAGCAAGTACTCCCTCCGTCCGAAAATACTTGTCATCAAAATGGATAAAAAAGATGTATCTAGAACTAATATACATCTAGATACATCCCATTTTATTCATTTTGATGACAAGTATTTCCAGACGGAGGGAGTATTACAATAGTGTGCTCACATAGCAATTTTGTCTCATGCAAGAGCCTAGCTATATGCATGCTCCAAGGTTCGCAACTGCCACGTTCGGGTTGCGCTTGGCTCTTTGCCTCTTCAGGAAGTCGAACAAAATGATGGAGTACAACTGTAGTGGAGGAGTACTACAGTATGCTTCTGGCCATCTGACACCGATTGAACTGCTGCATGTCCACTGCGTACGGGAGCGAGAGCGTGTAGCGAGCGAAAGCTTCTCCTAGTCCTGCCAGCCACCATGCTCATGGGCGAGGGAGGGACGCAACTTCATTGACTTACTGCTCCTGCCTTTGCGTCCATGACAGGTGGGCCCAATAGGTCGATGGCCCACCTGTCATGCAGCCAAAGGCAGGTGCGGTTAAGGCGAGAGGGCATTGTAGTAATCAAACTTCTCGGTCTTGTACGAGTTGACGCGACACATCAGAGTACTGCACTCGATATATTTCAATAATTTGCATTTACCGATGCATTAATTACAACGCATGCATGCATGTCGTGACTCTCCTTTTGATACTTGCATGTGTTGATTTAATGCACCTTGAAGTAGTATGAATATGTGACGGTAAAGCTTTGTAATGCCCCGGCCCTAATAAAGCGAGAGATGGTTGTGCACGAGGAGGGCGAGATCATGCAGACGGAACATGACCCGACGATGGAGCTCTATATGGTCTCGATGGACCTCACCTTGCTCCACTGTCCCTTGTGCCTGCGCCCCTTGAAGTCTCCAGTGTATGAGGTTCGAATACACCTCGTCCGTTCGGCTGATCAAGCAAGGTGAAGGTTTCTTGATTGATGTATTGTTCGATTGATTTGTGCAGTGCAAGGGAGGGCACCTGGCTTGCGCGGACTGTCGCGTCGAGCACCCCGGGAACCAGCGGCAGTGCCAGAAGTGCGAGCGCGACGGTGGCTACGACATGCGGAACACGGCGGTGGACGACGTCCTCTCCTCCGTGAGGGTGGAGTGCCCGCACGAAGGCTGTGGGCTCCACGTCACTTACCACAAGCTCACCGATCACCAGAGCGTGTGTCCGCTCGCGCCCTGCAAATGCCCCATGCCTGTCTGCGGCTACGAAGGCCCACCGCCGTGGCTCTCCCACCACATCAGCACCGTGCATCCCTTGCCGATGCACAGGTTCCAGTACGGCAAGGCGCTCTAGTTGCAAGTGCCACTGTCGGAGCCACGACTCTTGCTGTTCGCGGAGGAGGACGGCCGCGCGTTTTTCTTGGTCGGTGGTGTGCTCGACCTCGACGCGCCTATCGCCGTGTCGGTCGTCTGCATCAGAGAGGGGGCGTCCCCCCTATCGCACTACGTGGCCAAGCTGTGGGCGAACGGCCCACCGGGGGAGCCCAAAGGCAGGACCGACGCCGTCAAGGTGGAAATGGAGGTGACAAGCAACAGGGATCCCAGCGACGTCGTCGTGCAGGAGCTAACCTTCTTGACAGTTCCGCCCAAGCTGCTGGCCGAGGCTCAGCTGGTGTCCCTCCACATTCTGATTGACAAGCTCATGTCCTAAATGATTCTACAGTGCCTTCTGTTTATCTTAGTAATATGCTAATATAGGGGTTAGCTCGGTCTACTTTAGCTTAAGAGATGGTGGGTTTTGGTGGCGATGCAGCAATTACCTCGACATCAGATCAGCAGTGAAAGTAAGTTCGAACAGTCGAATGGATATTTTGTGTTCGTTGGATATAAAGATCCTTTGGGTAAGAAGTAACAGCTTATATGCTTTTTTTTGAAACGGAACAGCGATAGTAGTATAATTTTTGTTGACATGCACTAATATTTTCGAAAAGGACGTCGGGCTGTAGCTAGAAGGGCGGTTGCGACGCGACATCGGCCCATACCGTGGTGACCCCCGATTGGGATGCACCGACTATGGATTTTCTCCCTCGCCGATGTCGACCGCGTCTACGCAGAACATTGTTCCCTTCCCCCAACTGCGGGATCAGGCCGGATATGTGACCAGCGGTGTGGCCACCGTCGTTCTATGCTTGTGAAGAGAGCAACCCAAGCAAGTAGGCTTGTAGCTTAGGCTCCTGGTAGTGTATATACAATGGTTTTCTTTTTCTCTCCATATCAACCATTTTATATTGCGTACGTTTCATTGAAGAGTGAAATGATGGTTGCTTCTTCCGACTAACTTACTGTGTGATTTGACTGCTCCTCTAGTGGCCCCTACACGTACTCCCCCTACGTGTATGCAACATTCACACGTACACATGGACGCAAAAACGCGTGTGACGCCCTATGCATGCATGTCCGAGCACACGAGGGAACACACACGGTCACGCTCAAGTGCTCAACCTACACGTGCATGCACACACATACTCAGCCAAGGTGAGCTAGTAACCGTATAAACACCGGAAAATGTATATATTGAGTGCAATGAGCGTATTATGAAGTCCACTGACCGTATTTTTACAAATATACAGTGACAGATAGTGTATTTATCTCGTTTGAAATTAAGCCATATTAACCAGAGAGGAGACAGTATGGACTAGCATTACTTTGTTGTGTCCCGTCAACTTGCTGAACAAGGAGAAGCTTGCAGGATGGGAGGGCTTGCGCGTGGTGGCTCGCAGGACAAGGAGAAACTTTTGACTAATGCAAGCTCTCCTTCGCTCAGGCAGTGGACGTTTAACAGTTAATTCGGATTCAAAGAAGAGCGTATTGATGGTTGCTTGTTCCGAGCAACTTACAGCGGGAAAGGTGGGGCTTATGATTTGAATGCTCATTACTCACTATTAATGCAACGCAACGACCGGTCTGAGTCTCCCATGCGGCTGTGCACTACCCCCTCGGTTCTTAAATATACTCCAGAGTATTTGTCTTTCTAGAGATTTCAACGAGTGACTACTCAAATATTTGTCTTTTTAGTGATTCAAATGGACTACTACATACGGATGTATATAGGCATATTTTAGAGTGTGGATTCACTCATTTTGCTCCGTATGTAGTCACCTGTTGAAATCTCTAGACAGACAAATATTTAGGAATAGAGGGAGTACACATATGAAGCAAAATGAGTGAATCTACACTCTAAAATATGCCCATTTGAAATTTGTAAAAAGACAAATATTGTTGATGACAGTTGCGATGGCAAAAAAGAAGCATATTCCTTGTCCTAAGGGAAGATAACAACATGATTGTGTTTGTCTAAAACGGTGTGAGGACGAGATTGCAATATGGAAAGTACGCTGGACGAGCTACGTTTTGTGCAAAGAACTATGGAAGATCCACATGCAGCGACGTGGGAAGACGGGCAGTGGAGCAAGGCTGGAGGGGATACCTGGAGGTCGTCGGGATGTAACTAGGTGAGCGGGCGCGGGCGGAATCTGCCCATACTACGGCGGCAAGCAGGTGGCATAGGCCCTACCGTGCCGGAGCTTGGTCAGAGAGAACGGCGTGTACCGGAGATCGGGACGTGCTGCCTCGGCGCCGTCAAACGGAGAAATGATGCACGTCCTCCCTTTCCGTCGCCGGACGGGATGCGGCCGGATCAGTGACCAACGGTGAGAAAGAGAGAGAGGCCACCGCAGCCTTGTGTGAGATACTCTAAAGAGAGACAAACCAGACAGGGAGGCTCCATTGTATATAGTGGAGCGGACTACCTTTTTCTCCATAAAAGTCGTTTTATATTCTGTGTACGTGCCATTGAGCGATATAACTTTATTTAAAAATAATGCGCCAACGCATCAAGTCGAACTTTGTTTCGTGCACGTGTGGTACACGACCTCCGCAGGTAAACAACCGCTACACGCGTTCAAATTAGCACGTGGGCTGCCATTTCATACAGAAATGAGCTTCATCGTGTACCCGCACGGGTGTGGCTGGGCACGAAGCATGAGTACATGCACAATGCACCTATTCTCTTCTTGTATACGTACACCACCTACGTGGGGTTGTGTGAGAGAGATACAAACGTATAGAGATATAGTGTGTGGGTTCGTGAGAGTTTTTTTTGGGGGGGGGGGGGTCAATCAAAAAATGTAACATATGCAATGTGTGTGAAATAGAGTTCTGGATATATCATATATATAGAGGGGGCGATCCACGAGAAGAGAGTGGAGGTATCATCGACTTGAGGTGTCCATAGAATCGAAGAGACGGATGATGTGTGTGTGTGTGCGCGTGCGGTCGATAAAGAGTGCCGTCGAATTTGTGTGTGCCCACGTCAAAGATATAGAGTGGCTGGCCTACTAGAACGAGAGAGGGGACAGGTGCAGTTTGTCTCTGTGGCATGGATACCTACCTACAGCGCTCGACTATCGGTGTGTGGTGGTGGGGGGGGGAGGGAGTCCTAATTAACTATAGAGGTACAATGGCTGGTATATGTGTGGAGGAGGAGAGAGGCCTACCTCGTGTATTAAGGGAGATTGATCTACCTCATGTATTAAGGGAGATCGATCAGCATCCATGCATATGTGTAGGAGAGGAATAAGGTTGGGAGAGAGACAGAGCTAGAGTGTTGGAGGGGGTGGTAGTGGAGTTGCTTCTAACAAATGGTGGGATAGGCTTGCTAGACAACCGGAGGGCACGTCTGCAATATCAAGAGAGGGGATGGCTTCCTGTCTTTGCACGTGCGTGTGAGAGACGGGTCAGGAGGCATGCACGAATGATGAGGGGGGACGATATGCCTGTGGTAAGCAGACATAACTACATAGGAAGATCAATCGTCCTTTGTCAGAGAAAGGAGAGACATAACTTGTGAGGTACGTCGATCGATGGGGGGATAGTTAAAGTCAACCTAGGTATATGTTGGGAGATCGATCGGTATACATGCATGTGTGTGTTAGAAGAAAATGAGGCACGGGGAGAAGGATAGAGAGAGAGGGATGCATCTAGGAGGTGGTGCGAGAGTTATACTATATCGAGGGGGAAGGAGTGTGCGAGTATGAGATCGATGAAAAGAGTGGTGGGAGTGAGGCATGGATGGTGATAAGAGAAGAGGGGAAGCTTGTGTTTGTGCTAGGTACACCTGGCTAGAGAGGCATATCGATCGATGTGTGTCGTAAAGAAGGAGCCGGGGGGGCCTACACACACCGTGGGTGAACGACCTAAAGTGAAAAGACGAATTTGTGCGATGGAGCTAGAGAATGCTGAGGGAGGGTGAGAGGGATGCGGGTGTGTGCATGCACGAGAGAAAGTTAGCGCTAGCTAGCTACAAAGATAAGAGGATTGTGTGGGTTTAAAAGACGAACGGAGATCATACTTCATTATAAAAAGTGAATTCAGATATTTGAAGAATTTATCATAGTGTTTTAAACCGACACATGTGTGAATATATATAACAATGATACACATGGTGTGGTTATGAACATGTTATACTACATATAATATATTTTATCTCTACTCTTATAAAAACGGAGTTGTTGATGATGGTGTGCCTGCCATCCTGCAATATAGGTCGTCTGATTTATATCTGACGGATAGGAAGGAAACTATGGCAATTTTGAAAAAAGTTACCCACACCCCTCTCCATATTTGCAAATTAGGCCTCCCCTTGATCATGTTGATGTTCTGTGGAACGCATGGGCATCTTGCTAGTACTATGTATAATATATAGAACATTGGTCATAATTCGGGCTAATGTGTGGCTTTTGCAGCTCAGGTCTAAATACTTGTCATAATGCAGGGGCGGGGCACTATACTATGTGTGATAAACACGGTGTACACATATGGAACATGGTTTAGATTATGAATATATAGTTAGTACATCAAATGTACTATTATTTGGAATCAACATCAAGTGTATTCAAAAAATAGAATTCGAGTTCATGTAGTACACATAGTTCATATCTATCTCTATAGTAACCATGTGGTGTGTTATTAAGGTAATACACGAATGACGGCTGAAGTTGGCAACAATCATGATTGTAGATTTTTATTGAAATAGAGAAACGAATTCAAATTCAGTTCGAATTGTAGAGGTAGTATAGACATTTGGAATGCACTAAAATGTTGGTATGAGTAGGTTACATGCATTATACAACAAGCGAAAAAATTTAATTGGACATAACATGGATTCATACTACCGAATAGCATTTAATTGCACTAAATTGTTGGTATGAGTAGCTTTAAATAGCACTTTTATAGTAAAACGGGGCAAGACTCTCTCTTTGTGTGGTGTGGCTGGTTTTATTTTTTTGTTTTCTTTTTGGTTGAGGGAAGTGCGAATTGATTTGGTACGTACAAGTACAATATTACACATTAGGCTTGTCCCTAAAATTCAACCCGCGCCTTGTTATATCCCGAAAATTCAGATATCGTGCTCCCAAAACTGGCGCCTTCACAACCCGCGCCTTGCTATCCCGAAATTACAACGCGCGTGAAAACTCCCTCCAGCTGCCAAATCCCTACACGCGAAATCCCCCTTCTAACCCTGAGCCGAAAGGGCCGCTAGTTCAAATCGGTGGGGTGTACTTTTGTAACACACCCTACATTATGGACAAGCGTGTCCCTAAGTCATGGTTCACCCCCTCCCATCGCCTCCTTTTTGCCATTCAAAATCCCAGGCCGCCATAACCTCTCCGCTCCAGCCGTGAAACCCCACCCTCCTCCGTCCGCCACCTCACCGATGCCTAGCCGGAGCCTCTTCCCCGATGATGTCGTCCACTGAGGGAGTCCTGGATTAGGGGGTCCTCGGACAGCCGAACTATATCCTTTGGTTGGACTGTTGGACTATGAAGATACAAGATTGAAGACTTCGACCCGTGTCTGGATGGGACTCTCCTTGGCGTGGAAGGCATGCTTGACAATACGGATATGTAGATCTCCTCCCTTGTAACCGACTCTGCGTAACCCTAGCCCCCTTTGGTGTCTATATAAACCGGAGGGTTTAGTCCGTAGGACAACAACAATCATACCATAGTCTAGCTTCTAGGGTTTAGCCTCTACGATCTCGTGGTAGATCAACTCTTGTAATACTCATATCATCAAGATCAATCAAGCAGGAAGTAGGGTATTACCTCCATTGAGAGGGCCCGAACCTAGGTAAACATCGTGCCCCCCGCCTCCTGTTACCATCCGCCTTAGACACACAGTTCGGGACCCCCTACCCGAGATCCGCCGGTTTTGACACCGACATTGGTGCTTTCATTGAGAGTTCCACTGTGCCGTCACCGTAAGGCTTGATGGCTCCTTCGATCATCAGTAACGATGCAATTCAGGGTGAGGTTTTCCTCCCCGGACAGATCTTCATATTCGGCGGCTTCGTACTGTGGGCCAATTTGCTTGGCCATTTGGATCAGATTGAAAGCTACGCCCCTGGTCATCAGGTCAGATTTGGAAACTTGAACTACACTGCCGACATCTGCGGAGACTTGATCTTCGGTGGATTCGAGCCCAAGTTAGGTACGCCGCACGATCATGACGAGCATGATTTAGCTCTGCCGTCGGACAGTGTTCGGGAGATCACGCCTGCAACTACTTCGACCCTTAATCCGGAACAAATTGCGCCATCGGAGGACGGGTGGATAGACCCCGCCACGAAAGCCGCACTCTCAGTGGCGATAGAGCCGAATACTAACTTCACCTCCCACGAGACCCGTATTGCCGAATCATTGGATTCGTCCCCGGCCACGGACTCCAAGCCTCTTGTGTCTGTGCCCATCGAATCTGATCGGGCGCCGATCATGCAGTTTACCTCCGCGGATATCTTTCAGCACTCGCCTTTCGGCGACATGCTAAATTCACTAAGGTCCCTCTCCTTGTCAGGAGAAACTCGGCCGAACTATGTCCGGCTAGAATGGGATGCGGACGACGAAGAAATTCGCTCCCCACCCACCACCCACTTAGTAGCCACTGTCGGCGATTTAACCGACATGCTCGATTTCGACTCTGAAGACATCGACGGTATGGATGACGATGCAGGAGACGATCAGGAACCACCGCCTACAGGGCGCTGGACAACCACCTCAGCACACGACATATATATATATATATGGTGGATACACCCAAAGAAAACAATGACGAGGAACGGAAGGTTGCAGTGAAGGATGGCTCCCTCGAGAAGCAACCAAAGCGACGGCGTAGGCGCCGCTCCAAATCCCACCTTGGCAAAAAACAGCGATAACAGCGCAAGAGAAAATAACACCCAAGTCGACTCCAGAGGAGACGACAACATTGATCCAGCGATAGAGCAGGATGAACCAGCAAACGGCGAACATAGTACGGATCCGCTGTTCGAACACGGCGACGCCGAGGATAAAGCTCATCAACCTGCCTCCGGAGAGGAAAACAGTTCGGATGAAGATGCACACATCATCCCGGAAAGGCACTTGGAACAAGCGAACCTCCGCAGAAGGCTTATTGCCACCACGAGGAGTCTGAAAAAGCAGAAGCAAAGGCTTAAGGTTGTGCAGAGTACGCTCAACAGTAGATGGAACAAAGTGCTCGACAATGAAGAAAAGTATGGTGGTAGTTACCACACAAAGAGCTATCCAAAGCGCAAGTTGTTGCCTAAATTTGATGATGAGGCCTTAGAGCCCACACAGCCAAAAAATAAAACGGCCGACCGGTCGAATCAACCACCTTGTGGCCGCGATAGAGCGGCTAACAATGCCGCACATAACTCAGCACACGATTCACGTGAGGACTTGCATCAGAAGACCGGCGCGACCAGATCCATCTACGGATCAAGGAAACGCACTCCAGCGCACAACCAAAACCGAACACTACAACCGTCAGAACGCCATGACACATCCAAATACAGGGGTGCCGCACACCCCCTATGTTTCACAGATGAGGTGCTGGACCACGAATTTCCAGAAGGATTCAAACCAGTGAACATAGAGGCGTACGACGGAACCACAGACCCTGGGGTCTCGATTGAGGACTTTATCCTCCATATCCATATGCCTCGCGGAGACAATCTCCATGCCATCAAGTACTTGCCCCTCAAGCTGAAAGGACCAACTAGGCACTGGCTAAAAAGCCTCCCCGAAAACTCAATTGGAAGTTGGGAGAAGCTTGAGGATGATTTTCGGGCTAATTTTCAAGGGACCTATGTCCGACCTCCGGATGCAGACGATTTAAGTCATATAATTCAACAACCCGGAGAGTCAGCTCGAAAGATTTGGGACAGATTTCTCACTAAGAAGAACCAAATCATCGACTGCCCAGACGCCGAGGCCTTAGCAGCTTTCAAACATAGCGACCGAGACGAATGGCTCGCCAGACACCTCGGCCAAGAAAAACCGAGAACAATGGCAGACCTGACAAGCCTCATGACCCGCTTTTGCGCGGGTAAAGATAGCTGGCTAGCTCGTAGTAGCACCAGCGACCAAGGCACATCCGAAGTCAGGGATGGCAATGGAAAACCACGACAAAGTAAAAGCAAGCCTCGAAATAAAGAAGACAGCCCAGATAACACGGCAGTAAACGCCGGATTCAGGGTCTCTCAACTGGGTCAGCGATAAAAGCCTTTTAAAGGCAGCAGAGATGGACCGCCCAGCCTAAACAAAATTCTAGACAAACTATGTCAGATTCATGGCACCCCCAATAAACCTGCAAATCACACCCACAGAGAATGCTGGGTCTTCAAGCAGGCCGGTAAGCTAAACGTTGAACACAAGGGGAGGGAGACACCAAGTGAAGACGAGGACGAGCCTCGCCAGCAAAGCACTGGGGGACAGAAAAAATTCCCACCAGATGTCAAAACAGTGAACTTGATCCATGTGATGAAGAAGAGAGGCAAACATGCACTCCCAGACACACGCGCCGTAGAGCCCGTCACCCCTAAGTTCAACCCCTGGTTGGCCTGCCCGATCACTTTTGATCGCAGGGATCACCTGACAAGCATCCGGCACCAAGGATTGGCCGCCTTGATGTTAGACCCAATAATAAACGGATACCATCTCACACGAGTCCTTATGGACGGCGACAGTAGTCTTAATCTGATATACGAGGACACAGTCCGCAAAATGGGGATAGACCTGACAAAAACCAGCCACAGTAATACTACCTTCAAGGGAGTAATACCAGGCCTAGAGGCCAGCTGCACAGGCTCTCTAATACTCAAGGTTGTATTCGGCTCTCCCGACAACTTCCGAAGCGAAAAGTTAACCTTCGACATCGCTCCATTCCGAAGTGGCTATCATGCACTACTCGGAAGAGCAGCTTTTGCTCATTTTAATGCAGTACTGCATTACTCTTCTCTCAAGCTTAAGATGCCCGGTCCACGTGGCATCATCACAATTAGCGGAAATATTGAACGTTCCATACGCGCTGAAGAATGTGCGATGGCTTTAACAGCCGAACACTAAACGACCACTCCAACCAGAGTAAATGATCGGTCGACAAGACCGCGAACATGGGTAGACGAGTCCGGCGCATTACTAGCTATAACAGCTTAGATAAACCCGAGATTGGTTTGCTGGTTATACCCACATAGACGGTGCCAGGGGCTTCCCGCGTGTAAACAGGGCTAGTTCGGCTCAACTTTACTTATCTTGAATCTTAATGGTTTATTGAGAAAAACCAATTTTTCGCATGACAACTTCCATCTAAGTTCTTCTCTTTTATAGATGACAATCGTGCTACACCCTTCCAGGATACGGCACAACGGAGACACATGCGCAGACATGCAGCAGGGACCCACTCAAAGGTTTCTTTTTAGATTAAGACCCTGTGTAAACCTTTTTTACTGTCTCTTGTTGTTCACATCCTCCGGAAACTCAGAACAACCGAGAAGGATGCTGACGTTACTGGCATTTCGCCATGTCAGAACATTGCACGTACCTGGACACTCGGGGTTCATTATCAAGGGCATTGCTCAGCCTGGCATATGTTATAAAGACCGAATAACTTAGGGAGTGTTCGGCGTCGCGAGTTTGGCCTTATATGCATCAGCTCCGAATCATGTCTTTGGTTAAATGTTGGGTTTGCCCGGCTCCCGTGTTTTGCTACCTTACGTTCCGCTCTATCGGCTAAGGAGGCACCCGGAGAACTGCTGCGATTGTTCCCTGGTTCATCCGGATGAGCACCTCGGTAGAGAAAGCCGAAAACTGACTGTCATGATAAAGCGTGAGACTGGTCAACCACTCGATGACTTAGCGGAATCTTCGGGACTCCTACGCATTAATGAAGGGCCGTTTCCCGGTCATGTATGTACACGCCCCGTATTCGGACGAGCGCGGAGGTACTAGGGGCTATATAGTAGTCCCACCATCAAACTCCTATGGCTAAGTGAAAGTGTTAAAGCAATATAGTCCGATTGCCTCGTTCGCTGCGCTATCACCTCCTTCATGGACCAAGATGTTGGATCAAGTGTGAATACGCGTTTTTTCCGAACACCCCCGCATTATATGCGTGGGGGCTGAAGCCGACGACTGCAAACTTTCAGGTTATATACATATATACATAAACGGCCGCACAGGAGGCATGATAATACTTTCAGGCAAAAGTATAAACATAGCCTTTATAATCTAATAAACATTGTTCTTACAATGGGAATACATGTCACTAGAACATAATATTCTTCGAGCACTGAGCCTCTATTAAACGAGTGCCTTCAAGGACTTCTTCAAAGTAGTGCTCGGTCGATACTTGTCCCACAGCCGAACTCTGGGTTGCAATAGCGGTGGCCTCCATCTCTGCCCAGTATGTCTTGACATCGGCAAGAGCCATCCGCGCACCCTCTATGCACACCGACCTCTTCATAGCGTCGATGTGCGGCACAACACCAAGGAACTGTTGCACTAAACTAAAATAACTATTCGGCCTTGGCCCTTCTGGCCATAGATGATCCACAACAGACCTCATCGCATGCCCGGACAACCTATGGAGCTCGGCCCACTTGGCCATTTGCTCATTCAACAGCAGCAGACGCACGGGAACATTGAACTGTGACCAGAACAACTTTTCTACTTCACAATCTTTTTGATCTTTGAAAAACTCGGCCGCATCAGCAGCACTTGCTACCAAATCCACGTATGCGTCTGCAGAACTCCATAGTTGATCAAGAGGGGCATACTTAGGATCTCCTAACTTCATCCGCAACAAAAAGGGCTTCCCAGCCGCGATATCCCCGGCTTGACGTAGCTCCTCCTTCGCCGCTGTGATTTTAGAGCGGGCGTCCTTAGCCGCTACCATGGCCTTCTCCAGGTCCGTCATCTTCGCTTGATTTTCCTTTTCAAGAAGTACGTAACGGTCGGTGGCATCCTTCAATTCAACAGCCATCTTGGCTATTTTATCCTTGCTTTGGCAATGTGCAGCCTGTTCGGCTCTCAGCTCTTCGACCGCCTTTAGAACGGCCGCATCCCTCTTTTTGGCTTCCTCCTTGGCTCGGGCAAGTTCCGACCGAAGGGTCTCCATGGCGGCAGCCCCATCTGCAGTCACAACATATTAAAGATACTAGCATCATGCTCCTCTTACTATGTGTTGATCGCCGGAGAAATCACATACCCTGTGCCTCGTCGAGCCGCTTGTTTACAAGCACGATGTCGGCATCTGCCACATCAAGTTGCCGCTTCAGCTCGACAAACTCACCAGTCCGGCTAGCCACCGGACCTTCAGCCACCTGCACATGAAGGCGGCATGATTATTAACTGGGACTATGATCCTCTGTTTGCCGCTGTTTTCGACAGCAACCAGAGTCTCAGGGGCTACTATCTGCACATGGCACACCTAGCATGTGCGGTACCACAAAAAACATACACAATTTCACGTACCTCAAAGCCTTTCAGCAGACTCATAAAAGCTTCATGCAACCCACTTTCGGCGGATGAAATCCTCTGAACCACCATACCCATTAGCGTATGATGCGCTTCTGAGATAGCCGCTTGCTCCGGAAGATCCTTCAGTGCGTCTGATCGCACGCCGGACGGTTCCGGACTCTTTCTGTTGCTCTCCTTAGGAGCCGAATACTCCAGACTTCGTGTGGCCGAAGGATTACCCTCTGGCCTTGGCGGATCAGGAGAAACCCTCTGTGATGACACCTCAAGGTCGCCCGCCTGATGAGGCAGGGTGGCATGGGGAGGTGTTTCGCTCTCCATCATCTCCGGAAGAAGATCCCCCGAAGACAAACTTTGTCGAGAAGGGATACGATCCGAACTACAAGATATATGCTTTGGTTATTGTCCTCAGAAGTAAAGCAGGATATTTTTACTATTAAGTACTTTTTGTTTACGTACAGCTCGGCGGAGGGCTGATCCCCTTGCGAGCACTGTGCGGCAAGGGTACCCTCCGGGGCCGGACCCTCTGGCGAAGATTTCTTCCCTTGTTTGGAAACCATTGTTTCCAAGTCTTCAAAGGTGGTCCTATTCCTTCCCTGGGGAGAGGGAATTTCAAATTCTTCTCCCCGGTTATCCTCCTTCGCGGAGGTGCTAATTCCCCCGGTTTGGATGAATAATGAGCGAGGCCCGCTTTCAGCCTCTTTATTCCCCCCTTTATCTTCCCCTGAGGGTGCCTCATAAGGCGCCAGCTCAAGCATTCTGGCCAGTACCGGATCTGCTGAGCCTTCGGGAAGGGGGGACGAACACCTGATCATCTTCGCCTTTTTTACCCAGTCCTGGTCAAGGAGCGACTTTTCAAAATGATGTTGTGATAAATAAAGACACAACGTGTTCGGCCGAAGGACTACTTGCTTGGGTATCTGGACGATTGCAACTCAGACCCGCATCCTCGATGGTATTCGGACACCACATTTGTGGTCCGAAGAATAATTTGTACATCTCTTCGAGCGTCATGTCGAGGAAGTGCTGAATAGCTCGTGGTCCTTTTGGGTTGAGCTCCCACATACGGAGGGGTCGACGTTTGCAAGGCGGGACTCGACGAACTAGCATGACTTGCATTACCGTGACCAGGCCAACATCTCTCTCGAGGAGATCTCGGATGTGACTCTGCAATATCAGCACATCATTTACTGGCCCCCAGTCCAGCCCCTTGTTGATCCATGACGACAGTTGTGGCGGGGGGCGAACGAAAGGCAGGGGCGGCCACCCACTTGGTACCCCGGGGAGCTATGATATAAAACCACTCCCGTTGCCATAAACTGGACACCTCTGAGAAGGAACCCTTTAGCCATGGAACATCGGCGCCTTTGCTTATTACGACACCTCCGCACTCTGCATGTCGCCCCTCAATCATCTTCGGCTTCACATTGAAGGTCTTGAGCCATAGGCCGAAGTGTGGGGTAATGCGGAGGAAGGCCTCACACACGACAATGAATGACGAGATGTGAAGGATGGAATCCGGGGCCAGGTCATGGAAATCCAGCCCATAATAGAACATGAGCCCCCTAACAAAGGGATCTAGAACAAGGCCTAGCCCTTGGAGGAAGTGAGAGATGAATACAATGCTCTCGCCAGGTTTGGGAGTGGGAATGACCTGCCCTCGAGCAGGTAGCCTGTGCGAGATTTCGGCGGTCAAATACCTAGCCTCTCTTAGCTTCTTGATGTCTTCCTCTATGACAGAGGAGGGCATCCACCGACCTTGAAGGTTGGATCCGGACATGGTTGAAGGTCTGAAGTGCCTAACCTGAGCCTTGGGTGTTGAAACTCGAGGCGGGGGGAGGATTTGATCGAGTACGAGAAGAAAAAGGACTGGCCTTGGCCTCTTTATAAAGAGGGTGAATATCAAGTGTCCTCCTCGTGGCCGTTTGGGACTTGCCTAAAATCGAGGAGTCATACCAACGGGCACGATTGGGTTACCCACATTCGTATTGATGAGAATCCCGTAATAAGGGGGACACGATCTCTGCTTCGATAAGACGTGCCAATAATATCGCCTCGCAAAACGTGCAGTGGCAGGCTGGTTGAGAAAAAGGTTCAAATAATGATCGGGTCATGGTATGATGTCATGCTGCCAAGCGTGTGATACGTCTCCAACGTATCTATAATTTTTTATTGCTCCATGCTATGTTATCTACTGTTTTGGGCAACATTGGCCTTTATTTTCCACTTCTATATTATTTTTGGGACTAACCTATTAACCGGAGGCCCAGCCCAGATTTGCTGTTTTTTTTGCCTATTTCAGTGTTTCAAAGAAAAGGAATATCAAACAAAGTCGAAACGAAACGAAATCAACTGGAGAAGTTATTTTTTGAAGGAAAGCTACCAGATGGACTTGAACCCCACGTCATGAGAGAAGGGAGGTGCCCACGAGGGTGGGGGGCGCGCCCACCCCCCTAGGGCGCGCCCCCCTGCCTCGTGGGCCCCCCGAAGCTCCACCGACGTACTTCCTGCACTCATATATACTCACATACCCTAAAACTTCCAAAACAGAGAATAGATCGGGAGTTCCGCCTCCGCAAGCCTCTGTAGCCACCAAAAGTCAATCGGGACCCTGTTCCGGCACCCTGCCGGAGGGGGAACCCTCACCGGTGGTCATCTTCATCATCCCGGCACTCTCCATGACGAGGAGGGAGTAGTTCACCCTCGAGGCTGAGGGTATGTACTAGTAGCTATGTGTTTGATCTCTCTCTCTCTCTCTCTCTCTCTCGTGTTCTTGATTTGGCATGATCTTGATGTATCGCGAGCTTTGCTATTATAGTTGGATCTTATGTTTCTTCTCCCCCTCTACTCTCTTGTAATGGATTGAGTTTTCCCCCTGAAGTAATTTTATCGGATTGAGTCTTTAAAGATTTGAGAACACTTGATGTATGTCTTGCCATGCGTATCTGTGGTGACAATGGGATATCACGTGATTCACTTGATGTATGTTTTGGTAATCAACTTGCGGGTTCTGCCCATGAACCTATGCATAGGGGTTGGCACACGTTTTTGTCGTGATTCTCCGGTAGAAACTTTGGGGCACTCTTTGAGGTCCTATGTGTTGGTTGAATAGATGAATCTGAGATTGTGTGACGCATATCGTATAATCATACCCATGGATACTTGAGGTGACATTGGAGTATCTAGGTGACATTAGGGTTTTGGTTGATTTGTGTCTTAAGGTGTTATCCTAGTACGAACTCTAGGGTTGTTTGTGACACTTACAGGAATAGCCCAACGGATTGATTGGAAAGAATAACTTTGAGGTGGTTTCGTACCCTACCATAATCTCTTTGTTTGTTCTCCACTATTAGTGACTTTGGAGTGACTCTTTGTTGCATGTTGAGGGATAGTTATGTGATCCAATTATGTTATAGTTGTTGAGAGAACTTGCACTAGTGAAAGTATGAACCCTAGGCCTTGTTTCCTATCATTGCAATACCGTTTACGCTCACTTTTATTGCTTGCTACCTTGCTGTTTTTATATTTTTCAGTTTACAAATACTCATATCTACCATTCATATCTTCGCCGAACTAGTGCACCTATACAATTTACCACTGTATTGGGTGTGTTGGGGACACAAGAGACTCTTTGTTATTTGGTTGCAGGGTTGCTTGAGAGAGACCATCTTCATCCTATGCCTCCCACGGATTGATAAACCCTAGGTCATGCACTTGAGGGAAATTTGCTACTGTCCTACAAACCTCTACACTCGGAGGCCCGACAACGTCTACAAGAAGAAGGTTGCGTAGTAGACATCAGCGTGTCAGCAGATTAGATTTGTGGAAATATTATTCTCTCTACGGTGGTATGTGGAACTTGTTTTGCAGAGCCGGACACTATCCTTGTGTTCAAAATCTTATATGGAGTATTTGGAGGAAGAACCTGCCTTGCAATGCCGAAGACAAATCTGCGCGCCGGACTCATCGTCATTGAAGCCTGGTTCAGGGGCTACTGAGGGAGTCCTGGATTAGGGGGTCCTCGGACAGCCGGACTATATCCTTTGGTCGGACTGTTGGACTATGAAGATACAAGATTGAAGACTTCGACCCGTGTCCGGATGAGACTCTCCTTGGCGTGGAAGGCAAGCTTGGCAATACGGATATGTAGATCTCCTCCCATGTAACCGACTCTGTGTAACCCTAGCCCCCTCCAATGTCTATATAAACCGGAGGGTTTAGTCCGTAGGACAACAACAATCATACCATAGGCTAGATTCTAGGGTTTAGCCTCTACGATCTCATGGTAGATCAACTCTTGTAATACTCATATCATCAAGATCAATCAACCAGGAAGTAGGGTATTACCTCCATCGAGAGGGCCCGAACCTGGGTAAACATCGTGTCCCTCGCCTCCTGTTACCATCCGCCTTAGACGCACAGTTCGGGACCCCCTACCCGAGATCCGCTGGTTTTGACACCGACATCCACCGCAACAACTCGACGTCCCTCGTCCACCTCCCCGGATGAGGATTCATCATCCATCTCGTCATCCTGCCGGTTCAGCCACCCCGTCCTCCACCTCCAAGGAGCTTCTCCAATGATCGCCTCGTCTATCACGGCTGCTCCATCCCCACAACGTCGCCTTAACCTACTCCACCGGAACCATAGCATCCGACTCCTCGGACGAAGCCGAGGCCTACTCGGCACCACCAAAGAGGTTGTACACTCATCGCATCGCACCTTCTCCTTAGCTCGACCTCCCGGTGCCGACGGTGCTCCATCCCGCACCCCCATGGAGCGGCTATCTTGAAGCCGACGCCGCGGGCGACATCTCCACGGCGGCTCTCCCCAAGTGCGAGGCCCCTTCGATGGTGGCGTCCGTACCAACCGGATCTGCTGCTGCTGCTCCAGCTCTCGCTCGCGCTGCTACTGCTGCTTCAGCTCTCGCTCGCTCACTCGTGCTGCTATTGCTGCTCTCTCCCTCGCTCGTGCTACTCCTCTGCTCCGATTTAGCTACACTTCAGTCGGCTAAATCAACTTTTGGGTCAATCGATTTTCATGGGGTGGGGGGGGGGGCTCGCCGGAGTTAAGGAAGAACCACCCGCGGCGGGGATGGGGGCTCGCCGGAGTGGTACCCCACTATCTATCTTAGGGTTTAGGGTGGGGACGGGGGGCCTATAGGGCTGGCCGGGGTGGCGACGGACTGGCGGTGGAGAGTTGTTTCGGGGCGGCGAGGCGGTGCTGGGGCCGGCTGTTCAGCCGGTGGTGGCTGGCGGCTCAGGGGGGTGCAGGTTGAAGATGAACTGCAGGCCCTCCCTAAACTACATGTCAAGTGCCTCCTTGCTACCATTGCATTCAGTTTCGACAGTAACATTCAGATTCCACAGTAAAATTCAGTTTTGACAGTTAAGTTCAGAGTCAACAATTTCTACCTCATATGTTGTAGTCAGGTGGTCTTTGTTGATGTAAATTTTACATTTATTTTACATCATCTATTGGAGATGCTATTAGAATCCCACTTGAGATTGACGATGTCTGTCTTGTGCTGCTTCAGCCTTGACGTCTTACGGCTCACCGGGGCTGCTCCAACGACAGAACGATCCATCACAGCAGAGCAGTGCCCTGGACGCCGTCTACAGATTCCTCAGATCTTCCTCCACACCTCCGATAGCCACCTCTTCCTCAACTGCTTCAGCAACCAACCCAATGATGCTGAGGTTGACACGGCTACGGCAAAGAGGTTGTACACTTGTTGCATCACTTATTACTATACATTCATGTCGATCCATTAGGGCTATTTTGGTTCGACGGAAAAACATAGCAATAGGGAATTTTCCAGTGGCACTCTACTATTCAATTATTCATGCATTTTGTTGAATGGAATGAAGCAAAACATCCACCTGGACCTACTTTTCAAAATCCTATGCGTGAAAACAAGACCAAGTGCATTAGTGGCAGAATAACATTCAAACTGTACACGCTTTCAAATGGTTTCACATTATTTTGGCCATGTTTCTTTGCATTCCTCTGCTCTTCCAATTCCTATAAACCAAACACCCAAGTTGACAGAAATCCTGTGTTTACAAATGCTCTGTTTACCATGTCCATTCCTATCCTATTCCGGTGTTTTCCAATCCCTGTGTTTTTAGAATCATGCAAGCCAAATGAGCCCTTACAGAATTACTTCAGTTACAGGTAGGTGTCGAAGGGAACTTTGTGTGGTTTGTCCTGCTCCTGCCGCGACGTCGTCCACCTCACCTGAGGTGCTCCATCGACAGAAACATCTACCAAACCAGACATCACGACTCCTGACAGTCTATCGCCGCCACATATCTCCTTACCTGCCCCCGGCACCCACCGCAACGAAATCACCATCATCAACTCAGCAGATGAACCTGAGGAGTACACGGGTCCACGAGAGAGGTCGCACTCTTTTGATTCTGCTTATGTTATGCATTGCTTAAAATTACCTGCTACTTTATCGTCCTGTTCACCTCTTGGACTCCAAGTCAGGTACAAATTAATGTTCAAACTTGAGTTCTAAATTAGTTCTGGGGCACATATTGAGGAAGCAATGAATAGTATCTCTGTCTAATATCTGGTTCACCTAGGGTATGCCTATGTTGTTCATCTTGGGTGGGAAACAAATAGTAAAGCAATCATCATCTGTCTTTTTATTAAATTAGAGCAATCATCAGCCTACTATCATTATTTTTGGATCCATCCACTGGTTGTTACCACCAATCTAAATTTCTGCATGCTCTCCTTACGTAATCTCACCATATTTTTTCCGTATGCATGTAAGATATTGTACACAGTCATGCTGAACATGTAGAGAAAAAGAGAAGAGTTTTGCGCGGCAATACAATGTCATGCAGACATCGCTCCATGGTGGGTTGAATGGAAAACCCTCCCCACCCCTCTCCAGATTGTAATCTAGAGGAAGATATCTGTTCTGAGGCGGATTCTGACGCCGCAGACCACTCCTATTTACCCCCCAAGGTGTTTGCACTACCTTGGCATGATGATGTTAGTCATATCATGCATATTTTGCCTTGTAGTGCCTACTTTTGACATCATATATGTCATCTGCTTAGTTTAGACATGTTCTGTCACCACCTTTTTAGTTTCTATATCATATATGGGAATTGTGCAGTCTCATGTCTTTTAGCCAGCCATAATATATGTGAAATGTGCAATGCCATCCTGTTTAACCAGGCATCATATATTTGAATGATATCTTGCCCATCCTTTTCTTCATTACATTTCCATTTGTCGACAATGTTTGTACATTAAACTACTCTTCCTGTGAATCAGCCATTTGGTTGGGAGATTGAAAAATCTGGAGTGAAAATAAGGCCTTCAGAGCAGACAGTGCTACCTGTCGAAGCATATCTCTTGTTGGGTCCCGATAGCTCGTCAGAGATGGATTCAGAGACAAATGACCAGTCCTATTCCCCCACCGAGGTGTATGCTCTAACTTGGCACGGCGTTTTAGTTATTCATCATATCTTTGAATTATGTAATGCTATGCTATCCAGTTTAGATAGACATCATATATGTGAAATTATGTCATGCTATCCATTTTAGTTAAACAATATACATGTCAACTATTTCATGTCCTCTTTTTTCCACACTATCTATTGCATTTGTCTCTCATACAATGTCTGTACATTCAACTATGTTTCCTGTTTATCATCCATTTGAATTGGAGCAGGTGATGCTAGCATCTAGCGGACTAAAAACACGATCTTCAAATAAAACAGTGCTACCTCTTGGTGGAGATAGCACCCCGGTTGTACATGCACGAGAACCAGCCCTACCACACATAACCCAAACTCTCACAGATTGTACCCCTACCGCGATGGACAGAGAACCAGCTTCACCCAATCTAACCCGAACCCTAGCAGATAGTAACCCAGTTCCTGTTGACACATCACTGTCTCCACCAAAGAGCTCCCAAACAAGAGCAGTTAGTAAGGCAGCTCCAGTGCCCAAAGGGCCAGTATTACCACGGCGAACCCCAACTCCACCAGTTAGTACGCCTATTCCTGTGGAGGAAGCACAACTAGCTAGTCGTACTTTAGCATCTATCGCATTTGATGTTGTTAAATCGTATGTGCGTATCTTCCCATCTTGGAAATATTATACTGAAGATGAAGGAAAATGCCAGTTGCAGGTGTTTGTCCAGGAGTTATGTGTAAGTAATGTTATTCATGGCAATTACTTTGCTTTGTCCCATACATCCTACCTCCATGATGGTTATAATACAACAAATTTTTTTCTCTATAGAGAAGGACCGATTTGGAAACTCAGGATGAGGTAACCTGTGCTAATACCTCTACTATCTTCAAGAATGCTTGGTGGCAGTATCGGAATTACCTGAAGAAAACGTACTTCACCGGCAAATAAACTCATCAAATTCCCTTACGTTCACCTGAGACACATTTACTGGACAATGACTGGGAACGCCTTGTTTTGTACTGGTCCCGAACCAAGAATGTGGTAAGGTCTATGAGGTCATTTTCTATTTTTAAGTACTATATTATTGCGTGTTACTGTACTCTATTCATGTAGAACAAGTGCCTAAACCTGAAGAACAACTGTTCTAATTTAAGATTCCATTGCTATCATAGTTCCAAAAGGCGCTAGGCGTTAATTGTGCGTTTTGCCACCGCCTTGCGCTTTACTGACCAAAGCGCATGCTTATCCGCAGTTATGCATAGATTAAGCGTAGTTATGTGCAATGTGTTTCGCCAACGCCTAGAGGCTAGGCGCGCTTAAGCGCTCGCTTAGGCGCGCCTTTTTTTTAACTATGATTGCTATCGTGCATACTGCTTTGCTCTTGTATCACTGTATTTACTCGTACAAACTTATTTTTAAATTGAAGGATCCAATCAAAATTCCAATGGCACAGCAGGTATGTTCACGCATGTTTCTTTAACAGGCTTGCTCTTATCAATAGCTATGTTTATTTCAATTTCAATTGCGTATATAGTTGACTTCTCATATCATGCACATTACTAGCATCACAACAAAGCAAATAGTGTTGTTGTACATGTAGACCCGTGGTACCCATCTGAAATCTTGTTGTGCCGTGCAGTTTCCCACGCTTTGTATTCTTTCACTGCTGCTTTGTCTTGAACTGATATGATTTGAACAGTGTCTCTATTTTGATTTGGCAAGACAATGCAGTGACCATAGGACATAGATATATATATATATATATATATATATATATATATATATATTTGTTTGATGCTTTTATTATGTACTAGTACTTGGCAATAGAAGACTTGGTAGTTTAATCCTATCCACCCTACTAATGAACTGGTTCACCGAAATGAGTTTCATATACTAGTACATGCTAAACTGTTATGTGTCTGCTTGTTTCTTCTTTTAGAATGCTGACAGAATACTGGGGAAGAGGGCCTTATTAAGCAATGGTAAAGGAAGTATGCAGATAAGGTTAAGGATAGTGACACATCCTTGTTGGTCTCCAACAAAGCTGATAAAACAGCTAAGGAAGACTATCTCGAAGACAGTGAGACAACCCCAAAGTCCTGTCTTGGTTTAGTGTTGGAGTTACTAGCCACTACCGCTTGCACAAGCTATTCAAGCCCACTGTCTGAATCAGTTCGGTTTCTTGAGTCTCAACTACAAGCTGAAAGACATCAATCAGCTATGCTGCGACAAGAAGCGGAAGGACTGCGGAAGTCCCTGGAGCATTCAGATGCATACTTTCTGGTGCAACAGCAAGCGTTGGAGGATTTTAGCGCCAAACATGACAAAGCTAATAAGCTTGCTAAGCTTATTGCCATCATGGTGGATACCACGTTTCTTGAGCTCTTCTGAAGTTGTTTTAGTTATGCTCTTGTTTTGCTGCCATGTTTATTTGCACTGGCGGCCAATTTTGACGGCCAGTGTATGTAATATGCTGCTTTGTTCCCTATATTTGCACTGGTGGCAAACTTCGATGCCCAGTGGATGTAATATGTGTAATAGCGGTAATAGGCTAGCGTTAATTGCTTGCTTATTTATTTCCATATTGTCTTGTTTAGTTGTTTGCTTGTAGTCACTACAGTTCTTTTTCTGTGTTTTTCTAGTGGCCACAATAACCTATCTTTGGAAACTAGGCCAGAATAATCATGGCAACACACAGAGTATTGTAACCATGGGCCTCCTGCGGGCCGTATGATCCATGGGCCTTCTACGGGCCGGAGGAACCATTGGCCTTCTATACGGGCCGTAGGATCCATGGGCCTTCAACTGGCCGTATGATTCATGGGCCTTTTATGGGCTGTAGGATCCATGGGCCTTCTACGAGGCGTATCATCATTTCACCAATTATGGGTCGTACTATTCGTGGACAATAATGGGCCAGTAATAGGCCGTATTTGATAACTCTATGAAAGCAGCCCAACGGGGTTTTTTACATGAAAACGGCCCAACGTATTATCGGGCCACAAACGGGCCAACTATAACCACGGGCTGAATTTGGCCCACAAGCAGAAAATGATAGTAACGGGACGTAAGTAAACGAATGTGGAAATGAGCCCAAGAATAAATGGGCCTGAAAGCACAAGTGCTCCCTGGGTGATTTTGGTAATTAATGTCAACATATCTCTTGTTGGACTAATGCTTCTACCTAGTATGTTTCAGATAAGTTCGACAATGGAGTGGCATGGACAAGAGGATACGGAACCCCTTCAAGATGCTAAGGATAAAGGATTGGATCAAGCTCAAAGCTCAGGACTCTACATTTTCTATTTTAAGTGATTCAAGATCACATTGAGTCCATAGAAAAGCCAATACTATTAAGAAGGGATGAGGTGTTGCTTAATGGCTTGCTTGCTCAAAGTGCTTAGTGGTATGCTCCAAAGCCCTCAACCACTTTCTCACTTCCACATAGTCCTAATCAAAAAGTCCAACTCGGCCCCACTGATTCTTTCTATCCGGAGCCACCGAGTTCAGTTGACATAGCCACTGCCAGAAACCCTAATCAGTTCGGTCTCACCGATGGGATCTCGGTCTCACCGAGATGGGCTTGCAAACTCTCTGTTGTCTGTTGCAATAGTTTCGGTCCCACAGAGATTTGCAACCGGCCCCACCGAGTTTGCTTGGCCAACATTTTGTTTCACTTATTACCCAAATCGGTCCTACCGAGTTTGAGAAATCGGTCAAACCGAGTTTTGGATTTACCCTAACCCTAATGACATCGGTCCCACCGAGTTGACATGTCGGTCCCACCGAGAATCCTAACGTTCACATTTTGAATTAAATCGGTCCGACCAAGTTTAATGATTCGGTCCCACCAAGTTTGGTGATTTGTGTGTAACAGTTAGATTTTGTGTGGAGGCTATATATACCCCTCCACCCACTGTTCATTCATGGCGAGAGCCATCAGAACATGCCTACACTTCCAATACATATTTTCTAAGAGAGAACCACCTACACTTGTGTTGAGGTCAAGATATTCCATTCCAACCACATAAATCTTGATCTCTAGCCTTCCCCAAGTTGCTTTCCACTCAAATCTTCTTTCTACCAAATCCAATCCTATGAGAGAGAGTTGAGTGTTAGGGAGACTATCATTTGAAGCACACGAGAAAGGAGTTCATCATCAGCACACCATTTGTTACTTCTTGGAGAGCGGTGTCTCCTAGATTGGCTAGGTGTCACTTGGGAGCCTCCGACAAGATTGTGGAGTTGAACCAAGGAGTTTGTAAGGGCAAGGAGATCGCCTACTTCGTGAAGATCTACCCTAGTGAGGCAAGTCCTTCGTGGGCGACGACCATGGTGGGATAGACAAGGTTGCTTCTTCGTGGACCCTTCGTGGGTGGAGCCCTCCGTGGACTCGTGCAACCGTTACCCTTCATGGGTTGAAGTATCCATCAACGTGGATGTACGATAGCACCACCTATCAGAACCACGGATAAAAAATCTTTGTGTCTCCAAATTGCATTTGCACACTCCAATCCCATCTCTTTACACTCTTGCAACTTGCATGCTTTACTTTCCGCTGCTCATATACTCTTTGTATGCTTGCATGTTTGCTTGATATGTATTGTGAATGTTTAAACTTGTGCTCAAACTTCACATCAACTAAAATAAATTCAAAACTGCAACTTTTCTTGATTAGAGTCTATTCACCCCCCTCTAGACTCCTCTTCTCGATCCTTTCAATTGGTATCAGAGTTTTGGTATCCATTGCCTAAGTTTAAACACCTTTGGAGGAAGATGGATGTGTTTACTTTGGGGAGTCTTAGACGTAGAGTGCCTATTCTTGATGGAGAATATTTTCATGAGTGGGAAAATGAAATGCTTGAGATTTTCAATGAATATCATTTGAACAAGTACATTACTAGCCCTTGTGCACCTCATATTGATCCTTTGCATCCTACACGCGAAGAGGATCTTGACATGATTCACAATCTTAGAACCATAAATCTTATCATTAGAGGATTGCCCAAAAATTTATTGCTAGTTTACCTACTCTTGATTGTGCCTATACCATATGGAGATTTCTTGAGGAACGATTTCCAAATTATTCCTTGAAAAATTTAGACGAAATTCTCCATAAGTCTATTGCCTTGAGTAAAATGAATTCAAGTGATCCTAGCTTTGGTGATTGTTTATTTGAGCTTACCAATCTCATGCATGCCATAGGAGATGTTGGGATCATTAGCAATATTATTTCCGAAGCTATTAGAATTCATAAAGATAATCATAGAAATGATCATTTGTCTAATGAATTACCCTCTATAGGAATTGATCAATCACAAGATGATGTTGAACATGGATACTATGATGAGGGTGATGATAGTGACTATGATCTTGATGATGCGATGAGACACTTTGGTCTTATGGCAAACCTTCGCGACTACATGGCCGGAGGAAAGGAATTGGTCCTCGATAGTGGATGTATTGATCATATGACCGAAAAAAAAGATATGTTCCGTGATCTCGCTGAAAACGACGGCCCTCGAAAATATGTCACTTTTGGTGATAACTCAAAGGGTAAGGTGATTGGCCTCGGTAAGGTGGCCATCTCACATGATAGCTCCATACAAAATGTCATGCTCGTTGAATCTCTTGGGTACAATTTACTTTCAGTTTCTAGACTTGTTGATTTCGGTATCAATGTTCTATTCACTGAAGTAGATTGCCAAGTGTTTCGTAGAGACAATCGTAAAATGGTCTTTACCGGTACACACAGAGGTGATCTTTACATTGTTGATTTCACTAAAAAGGCTCAACCTAGAACTTTCTTAATTGCTAAATCTTCTAAGGGTTGGTTGTGGCATAGAAGGCTAGGTCATGTGGGTATGTGAAATCTTGATATGCTTATTAAAGGAGATCATATTCTTGGAGTAAAAGATGTCATATTTGACAAGGATAGACTTTGTAGTGCTTGTCAGGCAGGGAAACAAGTTGGAGGAAGTCATCGCGCGAAGAACATCATGACCACGAGAAGACCACTCGAGCTACTTCACATGGATCTCTTTGGTCCAAATGCCTACAAGAGTCTCGGTGGTAACTCGTTTGGACTAGTCATAGTTGATGATTTTTCAAGATTTACGTGGGTTTTCTTTCTTGGTAACAAATCGCAGGTTCAAAAGATCTTTAAAAACTTTGCTAGTGTAACACCCCGGTGTAATGATGCTACAGTAACCCCTGGGGTTAAGTTAATCTTTTTGCTAAACATGTGTTTGATCATTATTGTCTCATGTTCTTTCGAATTCCAGTTGAATCCAAATTCAAATTCTGGGTGAAATTCAAAATGCTCAGACATGAAAACAAAAATGTTCATCATGTGGCAATTATTCTTTTGACAATATTGGTGGTGGTCCAATTTTTTTTGCAAATTGTTAAACTGGCCTAAAATAGCTATAACATAAAGTTGTTAAAAGAAAAGCAAAAGTTAAAACAAAAGCAAGAAATAAATAAAGGGCCAGAGCCCCTGGCCTTCCATTGGGCCTCGACCCACTTCAGCCAGGCCGGCCCACTTCTCCCTCCTTATCCCCACCCCGACCAGAACCCTAGCCCCCACGACCCCCACTCCTCCTCGTTTCCCACTCCCCCTCCCTCACCCCGATCCCGTCTGGATCTGGATCGGGCCAGTGGCCCGACCCGCCGTACACCGCCGCCTCGTCCTCGATCATCGTCGCCCCTCACCACCACCTCGATCCCGCGCCCCTATCCTCGCGCACGCGGCACCACCTGACCCGAAGCCGTTCGTCGCCCCGTCCCCTCTCCCTCGTGGCCAGACGCCTGCTTGACGCAGTCAAGGTCGCCGCCACCTCGCGCCATCGTCGGGCCCCACCAGAACGCCTCCTTGACTACACCGCTCCCCGCCGCCGCGTTCCCCTGCATCGGGCCTCCCCTACAACGCGGGTGAGGAACCCCACCGGCCTCCTCCTCCCTTTGCGGTGGTGCTCACCGTTGCTCGCGCCGCTTGCGCCTCGACCATGCCCGACGCGTGCGCCCGCGCACTGCCGCCTTCCCCGGCGCGTGCTCACCACGCTCCCAGGCCGCGCCCCGCCCGCGCCTGACTTTGGCTGCGGCCGGCCCTGTTCCCCATCCCCGCGCGGCTGCCTTCGCCGGCGTCCGCCGCCTCCCCGCGCTATGGCCTCCTTTCCGGCCGCCGCGCCCGCCTGCGCTCGCCCGCGCTGCCGCGCGCTTCGGTGTCCGACGCCCGCGACCGCGCCCCGGGGCTCTGCCCTGTTTCGCCCACACGCCTGATCCGCCAGACCCCCTGGGGCCAATGGCAAGTGGGCCCCAGCCCAGAACGTTTATTTTAAAAAATCAATTAATTAGAATTAATAAAAGAATTAATTAAATAATAATTAAATTAATTATTTTTGTTAATTAAATGAATTAACTTAATTAATACTATTAATTAACCTGCTATTTACCTAATTATTCAATTAGTTAGCACTAACAGAAACTGACATGTGGGTCCCCTGCCTAGTTGACCAGTCAACTGGTCAACAGTTGACCTGATCAACGGGGTCCACTGTCAGCCTCTGGTGGCCCTGCTGTGTGCACTCTGCTGGGAGCACATAGCAATTTCACCTTTTAATTCGGATTAATATTAATTTCAGAAAATGTTTAAAACTTTGAAAAATCATACAAAATAATCCGTTGCTCGGATGAAAAAGTTTTCTACATGAAAATTGCTCAGAACGACGAGACGAATCCGGATACGCCGTCTGTTCGTCCTCCACACATCCCTAGCATAGAGAACCTGCAGCTTTCCCCCCTCCGTTTCATCTGTCCGAAAAATGCAAACATCGGGAAATCTTTCCCGGATATTTCCCCCCTCCCATGGTACCGCGTAGCACCGCGTTAGAACACGTCTAGCTCCGCATGTTGTCCTGTTATGCACTTGCTTACTATGTATTTACTGTTTCTTCCCCCTCTTCTCTCCGGTAGACCCCGAGACTGCCGCTGATGCCACTGTGATCGACTACGTCGACGACGACCCCTTCTTCTTGTCTGAGCAACCAGGCAAGCCCCCCCTTCGATCATCCCGGTATCGCCCATTCCATTCTCTCATGCTTGCATTAGATCTTGCTTCTGTTATTGTTTGCTCCTATTCTGATGCATAGCCTGCTTTTGTATCTGCTGTTATACCTTATCTGCTTATCCTAAACTGCTTAGTATAGGTTGGTTAGTGATCCATCAGTGACCCCCACTTGTCCTTGTTGCCCCTGCTTCATCATTCAAGACCCGATCAACGGGATCGAAGACCAGGCCCCGACACCGCACATCACTTCCCCTTAGTTGCTCGACACTACTGGGTTACTATCGAGTACCGAGGGTGAACCTCTTCAGCACTTCTGATGTTAACCCTATAGTGTAGTCACTCGGTCGTGGTCATCGAGGGTGATTTCCTCCTTACCCACTTTCGATACGACTCTGTCGTGCAACCCCTCAAGTGTGAACCTCGGGGGTGATTCCTCTTACGTTCACCGTTATGATTACATCTAGTGGAATTCATCGGGGGTGATTCCTCAGGTTTTCCCCTTGATGTTTGGACATACGGATACTTGGACTTTACCACTGTTACTTGGAAAGACGGGTCGACCCTGAGGGGTACCCGCGCTAGCTTAATTGCGAGTGATGTGGAGTCTGGCGGACCTGGAAGGTGCCCGCGAGATAATTACGAGGCGTGGTCGGGCATTCCAAGCCCTTGCCACAAGTCCTCGAGACGGGGCAACGGGGTCACATCTTTAGTGAGTCTCTGCTTGTTACCGCGCGTTCCTAATCCACTACGATTTGGATATTTGATCCGAGGGGCCTCTGGCCTGATAGCACTAACCATCACGTGGGCATAGTATGGGCGTTCCGCGTCGTATACATCAGCCGAAGCTTAATAGACATCAGCGACTGAGTGGCGCGCGCCGGGTTGGACTGGTAAGCTCCTTCCTTTTTAGGGAGGTAGCTAGGTCTGCTCACCGGCCGCGTACGCAACGTGCAGGAGTTCTCGGGGAGATGGCCCATGACCCCTGGGGGCATAGGTTTAGTCCGGCGTGCTGGCCTCTCTATTAAGCCTAGGTCGGGTTGCGGCGTATTGTTTGGCCGAGGCCGGGCATGACCCAGGAAAGTGTGTCCGGCCGGAGTTAATCGAGCGTGGTGGGTAAGTTGGTGCACCCCTGCAGGGAAGAAAACATCTATCGATAGCCTGTCCTACGGTAACAGACACTTGGAGTTGTATCCCAAACGATACAACTAGAACTGGATACTTGTGATGAGAACTGGATGGTGATGAGAATTGGATTGAGATGATAACTGGATAGTATGGCTTTGGGATTTCTTTCTCGCAGGGAGTCGAGAAAGGATCTCCGACCGAGGTAGATAACAATTCTACTACTTTACTTTATGCTATTCTACTCCCTCCGGTTGCTGCAAGATGGTGGTTTCCAGAAGATGCTAGTCTTTGATAGGACTAGGCCTTCTCTCTATTCTGGCATTTCTGCAGCCCAGTCCACATATACAACCTTCCTTTGATAATGTTGCATATATAGTGTAGATCCTTGCTTGCGAGTACTTTGGATGAGTACTCGCGGTTGCTTTGCTCCCCCTTTTCCCCCTTTCTTCTTCTTTCCGGTTGATGCAACCAGATGTCGGAGCCCAGGAGCCAGATGCCACCGCCGATGCATACTACTACGTGGAGACCGTCGACGACCAGGAGTAGTTAGGAGGCTCCCAGGCAGGAGGCCTTGCCTTTTCAATCGATGTTGCTTTTGTGCTAGCCTTCTTAAGGCAAACTTGTCTAACTTATGTCTGTACTCAGATATTGTTGCTTCCGCTGACTCTTGTCTTTTCGAGCTTATGTATTCGAGCCCTCGAGGCCCCTGGCTTGTAATATAAAGCTTGTATTTTTTTCAATTTGTGTCTAGAGTTGTGTTGTGATATCTTCCCGTGAGTCCTTGATCTTGATCGTACACATTTGCATGTATAATTAGTGTACGATTGAACCAAGGGCGTCACAAGTTGGTATCAGAGCCGACTGCATGTAGGTAGCCCCCTTTCCAACTCCTTGGCCGAAGTTGAGTCTAGTCACTGAAAAACTTTTACTAACATTGGGTGTGTGTCTTACGGGCCCGCGTCGCCATTGGGTGGTATTAGGATCTTTTACTCCTCGACCTTTACTCTGGGACTCTGAACTCTCTTCTACTCGGGTTAAACGAATTTACTAACTCTAACACTAGGATCCCGTGACCACATTCACCCCAAAGTTGGATAAAGCCATAGTTATTCCTTAGAATAGTATTTTGAGGAGTGCACACACTGTCGTGCTAGCTACTATGTGGTATCCATCGTACCTCTTTCATTATGCTTGTTTCATCATGAATGATCCTTGTCTTTGCAAATGCTCAATGCTGAACTAACCCCTGTTACATGTTAGCAGGATGGTTAGACCCGCTGGTCGTGGCCGTGGTGCCAACGATCCACCACCGCCTGAATTCTTTGCTGGAATGATGCAACAGTTTGATTTGAATCGCCAGTTCATGGAAGGAATGATGACTCAGTTTCCTCGTCCGAACATGAATCAACAGCCAACCCCAGTAACTCTGCAGGACTTCATGCGCCTCAACCCAACTATCTACCGCAGCTCAACTCAACCCCTTGATGCTGATGACTGGCTCCGCGACATCACGTATGAAATGGAGTCTGCTAGTGTGGCCCCTGTCAGCTATGTCACCTTTGCATCCTTCTTTCTAAAGGGTCCCGCTGCTCAATGGTGGAACAGCCACAGGCATACCCTACCTGCTGAAACGGTCATCACTTGGCCGGATTTCCAAGCTGCCTTTCGTGCCCGCTTCATTCCTCAGGGAATCATGGACAAGAAGAAGCGAGAGTTCCGCAACCTCACCCAAGGCAACAAATCTGTAGATGCTTATCAGCGGGAATTCTTGGACTTGTCCCGTTATGCTGAAGAAGACATTGCTACTGACGCTCGTAAATAGGAAAAGTTTCGTGATGGACTTCAACCTGATATCAAGCTAGCACTGCTCGTTCATGACTTTACCGACTTTGCCACCTTGGTGAACAAGGCTATTCAAGTTGAGACTGGTATTCAGGAACACCAGGGATCCCTCAGGAGCAGCCGTGATGCTGGCTCATCTTCGGGCCCGTCAGTGCAGAAGCGTCGGATATGGATTCCCCACAGCATGTATCCTCCAACTGCACCTGCACCAAGACAATCCTATGCTGCACCTCGTTTCCCCCCTCCACCGCAGAGGCAGCCTCTTCGAGATGTACCACCCCAAGCTTCTGCTCCTAACCCCAATGATGGTATGTGCTTCAGGTGTGGCCGCCTAGGTCACCTTGCCAAAGAGTGCAATCAAAAAAAAGAATCAGCTGGCTCTGCCTTCAACTGGTCGTAACAATCAGCCCCATAACAACAATGCCAGACCTTATGGTCGTGGTCAGGCTAATCATGTTGATCTGAATGAAGCTCAAGACCAGCCTGCCACTGTGATGGGTAATCTTCTCGTTAATTTAGTACCGGCTTCTATTTTATTCGATTCAGGAGCATCGCATTCATTCATGTCAGAAAATTTTGCTTACGCACATGACATTCGATGCGAGCCCATGAACACTCCGATAGTGGTACGCACCCCTGCGGGCCGATGTCAAACTACCATGATTGGTCGCGATGTTCCCGTTGAGATTGAAGGGTTGGAATTCCTTGTTTCTCCCATTATTCTAGAGTCTTCCAATATTGACCTCATTCTGGGAATGGAATGGTTGAAAGCGCATACTGCCTCTATCGTTTGCGCCACCAAGGTCGTTCACCTCCTACATCCTTCCGATGAGATTGTAACCTACCATGCTCAGCTTGTTCAAAACGCTGAAGCACGACTTTATGCTTTGAATGCGTTGAACGCAGCACCTCTTGAGGGAGTTGAAAAGATTCCAGTTGTTCGTGACTTCCTAGACGTCTTTCCAGAAGAACTTCCAGGAATACCCCCTGCCCGGGCTGTCGAGTTCGTCATCGACTTGAAACCAGGCACCGTTCCTATTGCGAAACGACCCTACAAGATGCCACCTCATGAACTCCTTGAACTTAGGGAGGAAATCGACAAATCTCTTCGCAAGGGTTTCATTCATCCAAGTTCCTCTGCTTGGGGAGCACCTTCTCTCTTTGTTAAGAAGAAGGACGGAACGAACCGTTTGGTCCAAGACTACCGTCCTATCAACCAAGCTACAATTCAGAACAAATATCCCCTCCCTCGGATCAATGATTTATATGATCAACTGGCTGGTTCATCTATATTCTCTAAACTCGACTTGAGGTTGGGTTACCACCAGATCCGTGTTCGTGAAGTGGATATTCCAAAGACCGCCTTCGTCACTCGTTATGGTTCTTACGAGTACACTATCATGTCATTCGGGTTGACCAATGCTCCAGCTACATTCTCTTGTCTGATGAACTACATATTCATGGATTACCTCGACAAGTTCGTTGTAGTCTATCTGGATGATATCCTGGTATATTCGAAGAATAAAGAAGAACATGCTGAACATCTTCGTCTTGTTCTAGAGAAGCTTCGAGAACATCAACTTTACGCCAAGTATTCCAAGTGTGAATTCTGGTTACCCGAAGTCACCTACCTTGGTCATGTTATCTCCAAGGATGGTATTGCCGTCAACCCAGAGCACGTTCAGGCTATTCTTGACTGGACCCCTCCGAAGACTGTCAAGCAAGTCAGAAGCTTTCTCGGCCTAGCCAGCTATTGTCGCCGCTTTGTCGAGAACTTCTCCAAGATCGCCAAGCCACTAACCAATCTGCTACACAAAGGCGTTAAGTTTGATTGGAGAGACAAATGTCAGGAAAGTTTCCAGACACTCAAGGACAAGTTGACTTCTGCCCCAGTGCTTGCTCCCCCTGATTCTCTCAAGGACTTTGTCATCTATTGCGACGCTTCACGTCAAGGATTAGGTTGTCTCCTAATGCAAGAGCGCAGGGTGATTGCTTATGCCTCCCGTCAAGTACGTCCTCACAAAGAGAACTACCCAGTTCATGAC
This sequence comes from Aegilops umbellulata, assembly GCA_032464435.1. NCBI lineage: Eukaryota > Viridiplantae > Streptophyta > Magnoliopsida > Poales > Poaceae > Aegilops > Aegilops umbellulata. Next base: position 162,209,525 of record CP136054.1, on the reverse strand, counting down.
CTTGAGCTTGCTGCGGTTATCTTTGCACTGAAGCTATGGCGACAGTACCTTCTCGGTAATCGTTTTGAGATCTTCACCGATCATCAGAGTCTGAAATACCTATTTACTCAGCCAGATTTGAACCTCCGTCGGCAGCGATGGATGGAAGCTATTGCTGACTACAACTGTGGTATATCTTATACACCTGGCAAGGCTAATGTAATGGTCGATGCCCTGAGCCATAAGTCTTATTGCAACAATCACGTGGTCTTCAAATCACAACCCCGCCTTTATGAAGAGCTATGCAAGCTGAACCTTCAACTAGTTCCTCAAGGTTCTCTAAATAACCTTGTCTTGGAACCAACTCTTCTGAAAGCAATCAAGTCTGCTCAAGCCAAAGATGCTCATGTTGATCTGATGAAAAGGGATCTTGCATTAGAGAAATCCAGAGATTTCTCACTTGGTGAAGATGGAACCTTATACTTCAGAGATCACACTGTAGTACCCCGGTTCGAGCTTATGACAGAGAAGGTGATGAAAGAAGCGCATGACACCCCTCTCTCTATTCATCCGGGAAGTACCAAGATGTATCTAGACATCCGTCAGAAGTACTGGTGGTCTAATATGAAGCAAGACATTGCTCGATATATTGAAGAATGTGACGTTTGTCGTCGCGTCAAAGCAGAACATCAGAAACCGGCTGGAATTCTACAACTGCTTCCGATTCCTGAATGGAAGTGGGATAAGATCCAAATGGACTTCGTCACTGGCCTTCCCAAGTCTCAGAAAGGTAACGATGCTATCTTTGTCGTCATCGACCAATTCTCGAAGGTTGCTCACTTTCTGCCAGTCAAGGAGACTATCACTGCTAGTCAATTAGCAAACTTGTATATCTCTAGAATTGTGTCACTCCACGGCATTCCAAAGGAGATCAGTTCAGACCGTGGCAGTATTTTCACTTCTAAGTTCTGGGATAGTTTCCAAGAGGCAATGGGAACTCATATAACCTGAAGCACTGTTTATCATCCCCAATCCCAAGGCCAAGTCGAGCGAGTCAATCAAATTCTTGAAGACATGCTTCGGGCTTGTGTTATTTCTTTTGGCAAGAAGTGGGAAGAATCTCTTCCTTATGCGGAGTTCTCTTATAACAACAGCTATCAAGCCAGCTTGAAAATGGCACTCTTCGAAGTGCTTTATGGACGTAAGTGCCGAACCCCTCTGAATTGGTCAGAAACTGGGGAACGGACGCTCATTGGTCCAGACATTATTCAACAAGCTGAAGAGCAGGTTCGCATTGTCCGGGATAATCTCAAGGCGGCTCAGTCCTGTCAGAAGAGCAACTATGACCGGAAACACTGGGGTTCAACTTATCAACCTGGTGAACAAGCTTATCTGCGTGTCACTCCCTTGAGAGGCACTCATCCGTTCGGAGTCAAGGGCAAGCTAGCTCCGGGCTACATTGGTCCTTTCCGCATTCTGGCCCGTCGTGGACTGGTGGCTTATCAATTGGAGTTGCCACCTCAATTCTCTCACGTCCATGACGTCTTCCACGTGTCGCAACTTCGTCGTTGCTTCAAGGATCCGGAACGTGAAGTGGATCCGGAATTGATTGAAGTTCAAGATGATCTCACATACAAGGAGCATCCGATCTGCATTCTTGAAGAAGCTGAAGTCGAACCCGCCAGAAGGTTACCAAGTTCCTCAAGGTGCAATGGTTGAATCATTCTAAGGATGAAGCCACTTGGGAACGCGAGGATAACCTCCGTGCTGAATACCCCGACCTGTTCCCTTCTACCTCTTAATTCTCGGGACGAGAATTTCTTTTAGAGGAGGAGAGTTGTAACACCCCGGTGTAATGATGCTACAGTAACCCCTGGGGTTAAGTTAATATTTTTGCTAAACATGTGTTTGATCATTATTGTCTCATGTTCTTTCGAATTCCAGTTGAATCCAAATTAAAATTCTGGGTGAAATTCAAAATGCTCAGACATGAAAACAAAAATGTTCATCATGTGGCAATTATTCTTTTGACAATATTGGTGGTGGTCCAATTTTTTTTGCAAATTGTTAAAATGGCCTAAAATAGCTATAACATAAAGTTGTTAAAAGAAAAGCAAAAGTTAAAACAAAAGCAAGAAAAAAAATAAAGGGCCAGAGCCCCTGGCCTCCCATTGGGCCTCGACCCACTTCAGCCAGGCCGGCCCACCTCTCCCTCCTTATCCCCACCCCGACCAGAACCCTAGCCCCCACGACCCCCCACTCCTCCTCGTTTCCCACTCCCCCTCCCTCACCCCGATCCCGTCTGGATCTGGATCGGGCCAGTGGCCCGACCCTCCGTACACCGCCGCCTCGTCCTCGATCACCGTCGCCCCTCACCACCACCTCGATCCCGCGCCCCTGCCCTCGCACGCGCGGCGCCACCTGACCCGAAGCCGTCCATCGCCCCGTCCCCCTCCCTCGTGGCCAGACGCCTGCTCGACGCCGTCGAGGTCGCCGCCGCCTCGCGCCATCGTCAGGCCCCGCCGGAACGCCTCCTCGACTACACCGCTCCCCGCCGTCGCGTTCCCCTGCCTCGGGCCTCCCCTACAACGCGGGTGAGGAACCCCACCGGCCTCCTCCTCCCTCTGCGGTGGTGCTCACCGTTGCTCGCGCCGCTTGCGCCTCGACCATCCCCGACGCGTGCGCCCGCGCACTGCCGCCTTCCTCGGCGCGTGCTCACCACGCTCCCAGGCCGCGCCCCGCCCGCGCCTGACTTTGGCTGCGGTCGGCCCTGTTCCCCATCCCCGCGCGGCTGCCTTCGCCGGCGTCTGCCACCTCCCTGCGCTATGGCCTCCATTCCGGCCGCCGCGCCCGCCTGCGCTCGCCCGCGCTGCCGCGCGCTTCGGTGTCCGACGCCCGCGACCGTGCCCCGGGGCTCTGCCCTGTTTCGCTCGCACGCCCGATCCGCCAGACCCCCTGGGGCCAATGGCAAGTGGGCCCCAGCCCAGAATGTTTATTTTTAAAAAATCAATTAATTAGAATTAATAAAAGAATTAATTAAATAATAATTAAAATAATTATTTTTGTTAATTAAATGAATTAACTTAATTAATACTATTAATTAACCTGTTATTTACCTAATTATTCAATTAGTCGGCACTAACAGAAACTGACATGTGGGTCCCCTGCCTAGTTGACCAGTCAACTGGTCAACAGTTGACCTGATCAACGGGGTCCACTGTCAGCCTCTGGTGGCCCTGCTGTGTGCACTATGCTGGGTGCACATAGCAATTTCACTTTTTAATTCGGATTAATATTAATTTCAGAAAATGTTTATAACTTTGAAAAATCATACTAAAAAATCCGTAGCTCGGATGAAAAAGTTTTCTACATGAAAATTGCTCAGAACGACGAGACGAATCCGGATGCGTGGTCCGTTTGTCCTCCACACATCCCTAGCATAGAGAACCTGCAGCTTTCCCCCCTCCGTTTCATCTGTCCGAAAAATGCAAACATCGGGAAATCTTTCCCGGATATTCCCCCCCCCACGGTATCGCGTAGCACCGCATTAGAACACGTCTAGCTCTGCCTGTTGTCCTGTTATGCACTTGCTTACTATGTATTTATTGTTTCTTCCCCCTCTTCTCTCCGGTAGACCCCGAGACTGCCGCTGATGCCACTGTGATCGACTACGTCGACGACGACCCCTTCTTCTTGTCTGAGCAACCAGGCAAGCCCCCCCTTTGATCATCCTGATATCGCCCATTCCATTCTCTCATGCTTGCATTAGATTTTGTTGCTATTATTGTTTGCTCCTATTCTGATGCATAGCCTGCTTTGGTATCTGCTGTTATACCTTATCTACTTATCCTGAACTGCTTAGTATAGGTTGGTTAGTGATCCATCAGTGACCCCCACTTGTCCTTGTTGCCCCTGCTTCATCATTGAAGACCCGATCAATGGGATCGAAGACCAGGCCCCGACACCGCACATTACCTCCCCTTAGTTGCTCGACACTACTGGGTTACTATCGAGTACCGAGGGTGAACCTCTTCAGCACTTCTGATGTTAACCCTGTAGTGTAGTCATTCGGTCGTGGTCATCGAGGGTGATTTCCTCCTTAACCGCTTTCGACATGACTCTGTCGTGCAACCCCTCAAGTGTGAACCTCGGGGGTGATTCCTCTAACGTTCGCCTTGATGATTACATCTAGTGGAATTCATCGGGGGTGATTCGTCGGGTTTTCCCCTTGATGTTTGGACACACGGATACTTGGACTTTACCACTGTTACTTGGAAAGACGGGTCGACCCTAAGGGGTGCCCGCGCGAGCTTAATTGCGAGTAATGTGGAGTCTGGCGGACCTGGAAGGTGCCCGCGAGATAATTACGAGGCGTGGCCCGGCATTCCTAGCCCTTGCCACAAGTCCTCGAGACGGGGCAACGGGGTCACATCTTTTGTGAGTCTCTGCTTGTTACCGCGCGTTCCTAATCCACTATGATTTGGATATTTGATCCGAGGGGCCTCTGGCCTGATAGCACTGACAATCACGTGGGCATAGTATGGGCGTTCTGCGTCGTATACATCAGCCGAAGCTTAATAGACGTCAGCGACTGAGTGGCGCGCGCCGGGTTGGACTGGTAAGCTCCTTCCTTTTTAGGGAGGTAGCTAGGTCTACTCACCGGCCGCGTACGCAACGTGCAGGAGTTCCCGGGGAGATGGCCCATGACCCCTGGGGGCATAGGTTTAGTCCGGCGTGCTGGCCTCTCTATTAAGCCTAGGTCGAGTTGCGGCGTATTGTTTGGCCGAGGCCTGGCATGACCCAGGAAAGTGTGTCCGGCCGGAGTTAATCGAGCGTGGTGGGTAAATTGGTGCACCCCTGCAGGGAAGAAAACATCTATCGATAGCCTGTCCTACGGTAACAGACACTTGGAGTTGTATCCTGATCGATACAACTAGAACTGGATACTTGTGATGAGAACTGGATGGTGATGAGAATTGGATTGAGATGATAACTGGATAGTATGGCTTTGGGATTTCTTTCTCGCAGGGAGTCGACAAAGGATCTCCGACCGAGGTTGATAACACTTCTACTACTTTACTTTATGCTATTCTACTCCCTCCGGTTGCTGCAAGATGGTGGTTTCCAGAAGATGCTAGTCTTTGATAGGACCAGGCCTTCTCTCTATTCTGGCATTTCTGCAGCCCAGTCCACATATACAGCCTTCCTTTGATAATGTTGCATATGTAGTGTAGATCCTTGCTTGCGAGTACTTTGGATGAGTACTCACGGTTGCTTTGCTCCCCCTTTTCCCCCTTTCTTCTTCTTTCCGGTTGATGCAACCAGATGTCGGAGCCCAGGAGCCAGATGCCACCGCCGATGCATACTACTACGTGGAGACCGTCGACGACCAGGAGTAGTTAGGAGGCTCCCAGGCAGGAGGCCTTGCCTTTTTGATCAATGTTGCTTTTGTGCTAGCCTTCTTAAGGCAAACTTGTCTAACTTATGTCTGTACTCAGATATTGTTGCTTCCGCTGACTCTTGTCTTTTCGAGCTTATGTATTCGAGCCCTCGAGGCCCCTGGCTTGTAATATAAAGCTTGTATTTTTTTCAATTTGTGTCTAGAGTTGTGTTGTGATATCTTCCCGTGAGTCCTTGATCTTGATCGTACACATTTGCGTGTATGATTAGTGTACGATTGAATCGAGGGTGTCACAGCTAGGAAGGCCCAAAATCAATTTGACGTGAAGATCAAGAAGGTTCGGAGCAACAACGGGACGGAGTTCAAGAATGCAAATGTGGATACCTTTCTTGACGAAGAGGGGATTTCACATGAGTTCTCGGCTACATAGACACCTCAACAAAATGGAGTCGTTGATAGGAAGAACCGGACTCTTATTGAGATGGCAAGAACGATGCTTGATGAGTACAAGACTCCAAAACACTTTTGGGCGGAAGCGGTTGAGACAGCTTGTCATGCAACAAATCGCTTGTATCTTCACAAGCTACTCGGCAAGACGGCATACGAGCTTCTCACCGGTAACAAACCCCAAGTTCGATACTTTCGAGTATTTGGCTCAAAATGCTACATTCTTGATAAGCATCGTCGTTCTAAATTTGCTCCTAAATCTCATGAAGGTTTCCTACTTCGTTATGGCTCAAACTCTCACACTTACCATGTCTACAACAATTTCACCCGAAAGGTTGAAGAGACGGTAGATGTGAAGTTTGATGAATCTAACGGCTCGCAAGTAGAGCAATTGCCAATTGATGTAGGGGACAAAGACCCTTCGGAAGCAATCCAAGACTTGTCTATTGGCAAGATTCGTCCAACGGAGGTACCTTGTCTGTCCAAGTGGAAGCTTCTACCTCACGACAAGGTGAACCAAGAATTGACAGGGAAGCATCCACAAGTGGGACACACCAAGACGAAGAAAACGAGGAAGCACACCAAGATGAACATCAACAACCTCCTTCTCCATCACGACAAGAGAATGACAACGCCAACAATGAAAAAGGCCAATAAGAAGAACAAGATGAAGAAGATGTTCCACCCTTAACCAAGCCAAAGCTCCCACGAGTTCGAGCAAGAATCGCCAAAGATCATCCCGTCGAGCAAATCTACAATGATATCCAAACCGGGAGAATCACTCGCTCTAAAACTCGTTTAGCTAACTTTTGTGAACATTACCCATTCATCTCTAGAATTGAACCTATGAAGGTTGAAGAAGCATTGGAAGATCCGGATTGGATTAACACTATGCATGAAGAGCTACACAACTTTGAGAGAAATCAAGTATGGACATTGGTCGAGAAGCCCGACAACAACCACAACATCATTGGTACCAAATGGGTGTTTCACAACAAGCAAGATGAAGATGGTCAAGTTGTCCGCAACAAAGCATGCGTAGTCGCCCAAGGCTACACTCAAGTCGAAGGTATGGACTATGGTGAGACATATGCTCTCGTTGCTAGACTCGAGTCCATTCGCATCTTACTTGCTTATGCTAATCACCATGATATCACCTTGTACCAAATGGACATTAAAAGTGCTTTCCTAAATGGTGAAATTGAGGAGGAATTTTATGTTAAGCAACCTCCCGGCTTTGTCAATCCTAAGAAACCTAATCATGTCTACAAACTTCACAAAGCCCTTTATGGTCTTAAACAAGCTCCTAGAGCGTGGTATAAATGCTTGACCAAGTTCCTTATTGAAAAAGGCTTTGAAATTGGTAAAATTGATTCTACCCTGTTTACCAAAATGGACAATGGAGAGCTATTTGTGTGCCAAATTTATGTTGATGATATTATATTTGGTTCGACTAACCCTCATTTTAGTGAGAAGTTTGGAGAGCTAATGTCGGAGAAGTTTGAGATGCCTATGATGAGTGAACTCAAATTCTTTCTCGGTTTGCAAATCAAGCAAACTAAGGAAGGTACCTTTGTCTCTCAAAGAAAGTACACCAAGGACTTATTCAAGAAGTTCAATATGCAAGAATGCAAAGGTATGACTACACCCATGCCTACTAGTGGACATCTTGATTTGACCAAAGATGGTGAACCGGTTGATCAAAAAGTTTACCGCACTATGATTGGTTCATTGTTGTATCTATGCTAAGTGTGTGCATGTGTGCGCGATATCAAGCGGCACCTAAAGAATGTCATCTTAAGGCTGTGAAAAGGATAGTGAGATACTTAATACATACACCAAATTTTGGCTTTTGGTATTCTAAGGGGTCTTCCTTTGATCTTGTTGGCTACTTTGATTCGGACTATGCCGGAGACAAGGTTGATAGAAAGTCCACTTCGGGTACTTGTCAATTTCTTGGTAGATCTCTTGTGTCTTGGTCCTCCAAGAAACAAAACTCGGTATCTTTATCCACTGCCGAAGCAGAATACATTGCCGCTGGTTCATGTTGTGCTCAATTACTTTGGATGACCCAAACTCTTAAGGATTATGGGATACATGTGAAACATGTTCCATTGTTGTGTGACAATGAAAGTGATATTAAGATTGCTCACAATCCCGTGCAACATTCTCGAACTAAACATATTGAAGTTCGTCACCATTTCATTCGAGACCATGTTGCCAAAGGGGACATTAATCTTAAGCATGTTCGCACCGATAAGCAATTAGCGGATATATTTACCAAACCGTTTGATGAGAAAGTCTTTTGTCGTTTGAGAGGTGAATTGAACATGATTGATGCTTCAAACTTGGAGTAGGAACTCCATTTGGATACATGCAAGGCATGAGTCTTTGACTAATCCTTGATATTTCTTTCATGATGCTATCTATATGTCTTGGATACTTTTGCACCCTTGCATGCTATCTAACCCTTGTAGGTACTTGGATGAAACTAAATCCATGATATTGCAACTCACTCACATCTTGAGCAATCTCTACATCATCAAGTCTCTATACAATGGTGGTTGAAGTCAAGGAAGCACAAAACCCCTCAAATATATCCTTTGACTCATTCTATGTTAAATTGTATGATTGTCATTTTGGATACACAAGTGCTCTTCCTTGCAAAGCTAACCCATGTAGGAAGATGAACTCAAACTCCAAGTGATGCTCCCAACTCTTGATGAGCTACATCAACCTTGAGCAACCCACACAAGTTCGACTACATGATAAAGATCGACACCACCACCACCCAAGGTATGCTATTCCATCTTAGAGAAGCTTTACTCCAAGTCATGGGATAAAGCAACTCAACAAGATGTGAATACATCAAGAAGCTTAAACGAAAAATGGTAACCCCATTTTGAGCTTAAACGATGAGTATGACTAAAGATCAAGTGATCTCACTTGATTCCTAAGTCAATATACTCTAACATGGGTGACTTTGTCACTGCCCACTTCTAGATGAAGTTCTCTTGTGTTTCCTTTTGCATTTGTCTCTTGCCTATTTGTTCTTCATCTAGATCTTTTCATTTCTTCTTGTTTTGCATTTTCAGCATCCAATTCATTGCAAATCTTTTAGCTAATTCCTTGCAAATCCTTGTGAGATCTTAAAGTGCCTAGTGACCTGAGGTGACAAGTGTTTTGTTGTGATGAACTCGGTCACACCGGTCTTTTTTCTTCGGCCCAACCGAATTCTCTCGGTGCCACCAAAGCACACAACTCGGTACTACCGATTTCACTACAGGAAAGACAACTTGCCACTTATTCCTGCAGTCCTTTTGCTCCAGCTCCACTCAATGATTCTTGTCCTCTACCAGCATCACATTCAACTTGCTTTGTGACTCAAGGACCAAACCCTTCTGCAATAACACAAAAATCCAAAAGAGCCCTTCTTGGAAATTGATGTCAAAGGGGGAGAGAGAGATCACATCAAACCTCTATGCTTAATCATTTCTATAGGGGGAGAGGATACTCAGGGGGAGTATGTAAGAAACCCCAGATGCTTGGTGTTCAAGAGGAGAGATGTTACATGTCTTTAAGAGGGGAAAGACATGTTCATATTTGATCATATTTGATTCCTTGCATTAGCTCAAGCTCTGTTGTTTTTTCTTTTGCTCTGATTTTCTGTTCCCTATCTTCTCCCAATATCCCAATGCAAGATTCAGGGGGAGCAAGACATCCAAGGGAAGGAAATCTCTGACTTTATTGCATATCTTTACCTTTGGGGACATGTCTATACCCAATGGGGTACTCAGTACTCACTCTCTACATGTCATCCCAGTCTTGGTTCTCTTGTGGTTTGTTTTGTTTGCTCTGGCTAGTAGGTGTATCTGTATTGTCTAACCTTGTTTACCCAGGTTCATTCCTTCCTAAGCCAACTCAAGGCCACAAGGTAAGTATATGCATCACAGTCATGTGTATGAGGATTTCTTGCTGATGTACATACTGTTTGCAAGAAGGACTCATGGGCATGAAGGTACATTTCCTATATTCACATCATTTGCTCTGTTGCATATAGCCAAGATACATGTAACACATGGATTACTCTTTCATGCTTATGCATTCACATGCTATGTTTCATATTTATATGATTGCATACATGTAGGGGGAGCCTATGCATGTTACATGCCTTTCCAAAGCTTTACTTGTTGCTCTCTATATCTTTATCTAAAGCTTTGATGTATGTTGTCATCAATTACCAAAAAGGGGGAGATTGAAAGCACAAGTGCTCCCTGGGTGATTTTGGTAATTAATGTCAACATATCTCTTCTTGGACTAATGCTTCTACCTAGTATGTTTCAGATAAGTTCAACAATGGAGTGGCATGGACAAGAGAATGTGGAACTCCTTCAAGATGCTAAGGATAAAGGATTGGCTCAAGCTCAAAGCTCAGGACTCTACTTTTTCTATTTTAAGTGACTCAAGATCACATTGAGTCCATAGGAAAGCCAATACTATTAAGAAGGGATTATGTGTTGCTTAATGGCTTGCATGCTCAAAGTGCTTAGTGATATGCTCCAAAGCCCTCAACCACTTTCTCACTTCCACATATGTCCTAATCAAAAAGTCCAACTCGGCCCCACCGATTCTTTCTATCCGGAGCCACCGAGTTCAGTTGACATAGCCACGCCAGAAACCCTAATTAGTTTGTTATCACCGATGGGATCTCAGTCTCACCAAGATGGGCTTGCAAACTCTCTGTTGTCTGTTGCAATAGTTTCATCCCACCGAGATTTGCAACCGGCCCCACCGAGTTTGCTTGGCCAACATTCTGTTTCACTTATTACCCAAATCGGTCCCACCGAGTTTGAGTAATCGGTCAAACCGAGTTTGGGATTTACCCTAACCCTAATGACATCGGTCCCACCAAGTTGACATGTCGGTCCCACCAAGAATCCTAACGTTCACATTTTGAACTAAATCGGTCCGACCGAGTTTAATGATTCGGTCCCACCGAGTTTGGTGATTTGTGTGTAACGGTTATATTTTGTGTGGAGGCTATATATACCCCTCCACCCACTCTTCATTCGTGGAGAGAGCCATCAGAACATGCCTACACTTCCAATACATATTTTATGAGAGAGAACCACCTAAACTTGTGTTGAGGTCAAGATATTCCATTCCAACCACATAAATCTTGATCTTTAGCCTTCCCTAAGTTGCTTTCCACTCAAATCTTCTTTCTACCAAATCCAATCCTATGAGAGAGAGTTGAGTGTTGGGGAGACTATCAATTGAAGCACAAGAGCAAGGAGTTCATCATCAACACACCATTTGTTACTTCTTGGAGAGTGGTGTCTCCTAGATTGACTAGGTGTCACTTGGTTGCTTCCGACAAGATTGTGGAGTTGAACCAAGGAGTTTGTAAGGTCAAGGAGATCGCCTACTTCATGAAGATCTACCCTAGTGAGGCAAGTCCTTCGTGGGCGACGGCCATGGTGGGATAGACAAGGTTGCTTCTTTGTGGACCCTTCATGGGTGGAGCCCTCCATGGACTCGTGCAACCGTTACCCTTCGTGGGTTGAAGTCTCCATCAACGTGGATGCACGATAGCACCACCTATCGGAACCACGGATAAAAAATCTCTGTGTCTCCAAATTGCGTTTGCACACTCCAATCCCATCTCTTTACACTCTTGCAACTTGCATGCTTTACTTTCCGCTGCTCATATACTCTTTGTATGCTTGCATTTCTGCTTGATATGTATTGTGAATGTTTAAACTTCTGCTCAAACTTCACGTCAACTAAAAGAAATTAAAAACTGCAACTTTTCTTGATTAGAGTCTATTCACCCCCCTCTAAACTCCTCTTCTCGATCCTTTCAAGGCCCCGAGAAGGCCGAAAGATAACATGGGCTGGAAATGGCCCAACGGAATAATGGGCCGTTAATGGGTGTAAAGTGATACACTGTTCATTACGGCCCAGTTTCACCACGTGCCGTTAATGGGTATAAAGTGATACACTATTATTTACGGGCCAATTTTACCACGGGTCGTTAATGGGCCGAGAGTAATAAGGGCCTCATATGGGCCGAAAGACGTCATGGGCCATACATGGGCCAGAAGTTCAAACGGGCTGGAATTATATTGGACGGCCCAGATGACGCTACTGGGCCTAATTCGGATAGGCCGTAAACGGGCCCTGGGTTAGCGGGCTGTAAATGGGCTATATGCGAACATGCCGTCCACAAGCTTGCCGTGGGCCGGCCCGCCACCTTTTGACCAAGTCAAACGGGTTGGCCTTTTCACAGGAATGGGCCTCTGTTGGGCCGTGCCACGTGTCGACGTATCATATGCGCTTTGGGTCCAATGAGTGGATGACATCTGTCCCAACGGTGAGCCGACACGTGTTTCCTCCAGCCAATGATGATTTTACACGTGGAAAATCCCCATTGGTCGGGGCTGTTAACGGGTTATCGGATCCAAAACCAGACCCGATAGCTTAACGGCGTTCCGTTACAGTGGATGCCATGTGTCGGTCACCCTTGACGAAAGCACTTCTGTGACGCGCGATTTATCGTCATGGAAGTGGACACTTCCGTGATGATAATTTTGGTAATGTCATGGAACACTTCTACGATAGCACAGGTATGACTATCTTGATTCTGTCATAAATTTGTCATGGATGTACATGCATGACAGAAAACGTGACCTACTGTGACAAACACGTATCATCACGGAAGTGTATTTTTTTTTGTAGTGAAGGCTCCGAGGTACTCTTCTCTTTCCTATCTGCAATACTGAGAATAATGTCCTTCTTCTCCACATGAAAGCAAGCGTTGGAGTAAAATCTGTTTAGGCCTTCTTCTTCAGGGTCTTCAACAACTTTCTTCATCACGGGTTCTTCTAAACTTTTCCTGAGGGCTTCTTTCTGCTGCTTGGTAATTTCTTGTACCTTGGGGTAGTGTGTAGTTCCTTCACACATGAAACAAGTAACTTGCCCAGTTGGGCATTCGTCGGCTGGGTGATTCTCCTCACAATGTGGGCATCCATCCTTGTGTTCCTCCTGGGTGTGTCCTATTTCTCCACATATCTTGCATGCACAAGTTTGCTTCATTTTACTGTCACCGGGCTTCTGGATAAAACGAGACCTCAATAGAATCGTCTTGAATTCTTCCCAAGCATTTTCTCCATTTCATCCTTGTATAGCTTGATGTATCTCTCGCCATGTTCCGTCACCTTGTGTGATGCGCCGTAAGGTGTATGGAACCATATACTCTCCTTCAATACGGTGCTCCTTCGTGTGATCTTCCATGTTCCGAATCCATTGTGCTACCTCCGGCTGTGTCATTGATCCCGAAAATACAGCTCCATCTTCATTCATCATCTATTGGGTCCAAAGGATTTGGGATGAGATACAGAAGATAGAGGGAGATACACACAATACAAACAATTGTTTTGAAGAAACAGGTTTTATTTTGTGGCTGCCGGAAAAACATCAAACAAATGACAACTCACAAATCGGCGCATCTAACGTAAGTATATAACAGGGGGTTTGGTCTCCTAAGGGTCAAATAAGAATTTGGGGTTCTTCATGGTCTTCAATTTCTTTGAATGTTCAGAGTCTTCAACGGTTGTAGCTCATTTCTCCGAAATGTATGGTGAAATCTTATTTACTCTAAATTGGTCATCATTTGTCCGATATGTGGTCCTTCTCAGAGTGGCTTCAGTTGATCCTTAGAGTGGTCGAAAGGGAATACTCTAACTATTAGAGATACGAGGGACTATTTGATAAAATCGGAAAAGATGAGAAATAAGAGTCTTTTTGAAAATAAATTTTTAGAGACATCCTGCCGTAGGGGCTTTTCAGTTTCTAGGGTCACGTCCTACATTCAACATGTGCTCTGATACCATATCTGTAGCGACCCGATCCCAGACGGTCAAGCCTCTGTGTATCCGTGCCATCCCTGGATTAGTATGCTGGCACACACAGTACATCAATGTATATATCAAAGTGCAATCACATGTATAAATAACGTAAAACTGGTATATACCTCATAATACTCAGCGGAAACAATTAAACGGGTGTGGTGTCCCATTAACGCCATCAGCAAGTTAAGTGCAGACCGTAACCATGTATCGTAACTCTTACTCGTCGAAGAAAATCCTGCAACATGATACGTTGCAGCCATGTAGGTCAGTACATTGAATGTACCAGCAAGATCACAATAAGAGAAAACAGATGATAAACTATTCTATATGCAATATGGCTTTGTGGCTCTATGTCTGAGTTTTGTTTTGCATAAAAGTTGGTTTTATTTTCCCTACAACAAAGGAATATCAGGAGTCTGTACGCCAGAGTTTTCTATCATGACATGGTTCCATCAACCGATGTCTCATAGCCCAAATCATCATAAGTTGCCCACTATTAAATTATCAATCCGGTGTTGAGAGTTCTGAGATAGATCCAAGTCTAGAGGCTCAAATTGTCCGTAACTGGGGATATGGCTAATCGATTAGGTTTTAACCCTCTGCAGAGGTTTGTACTCTTTACCCGCAAGATTCAATCCCTCTTTGTACGTTCTCGCACTTCACAGTGTTTGAGAACAAGACGACCGAGCAGAGGGTCCCAGCTAGGGTCATCCAATCCTACCGTAGTTCTACATCTGCTAGCACCATCCCAGCTAGGGTCACCACAAAGGTCAACCAAGCCAGAGCCCATAGTGACTTGCGGTTGCACAGGTAAGCTTCCGGGCATGAAGTATTCTTCCATCTCTTTAAGCCTGGGTGGAGCTTTCCGCATGATATCATGGCGCTTCTCTAGAATCACTGAGTACTGGACACACCAATGTACCCTTCTTAACCATTCTCCACGTAGAGGTATATTGAATTCTTGTCTTGAGTCTTGAAGTCTTGGCCTTGAAGATGCAGTCCTTGCAGATGCCGTCATGGAGTTGTCATCATTAACGTAGAGTTCTTCATACTCACACCACTCCCGAGCACTCCTACCAACCCTGTCTACTTTAGTGTAGCATTGAAACTAAACAACGTCCCAGGCTTGATAACAGGGAGATGGGTTCCTACCTCATGCATTCTACTTAACTAAAGAAGTCAATAACACTACTGGAGGGATCATGAATGGTGACACTAAATGCAATAAATAAATAGGTATGAATAACATGGTCAAAGTGAACTTGCCTGGTATTACTTGATGAAGATAATAACGCTCTCAGAATAATGACTTGGTAGAACTATTCGACACTCCGTTGAAAATCTATATTAAACATACATAGCATTCATATAAGCAAACATCCTAGCAAACAATTCTAGCACTCAAAATGACAATCAAAACAACAAAGAAACTCAATAATAAAACTCAAACAAATTCCAAAGAACCCTCGAATAAAACTACAAAGAAAACTACTAGGGAAAGTCTAAGACTTTACTACAAACAAGTAATATAGTTTTACCCTAAGTAAAACTTAATAGCAATTAAAACATTAAATTAATTAATAGAAAAAGAAATATAGTGTTTATTAAAATAACAGAAGGTATATTTCATAAAATTTTACTACCAAAAAGAAACACATAAAAAGGCTATTTTAAAACTCTAGTTATGATTAAAATAAAACAAGAAAAAGAAAAAAATATTATATTCTTTTTGTAAATAAAAGTTCACCCTTTATAACTACAAAAACTAATCAGAAATAAAATAAAATAGAGGTGGAAATAGTTTTTTAAGTAATTAAAACAACAGACACAACAACTAGTTAAAATAAACTAAAAATGGATTGTTTTCATGATAACCTAATTTTAATAAAATCTATAAATGCCAAAATTAATCCTACTGCTAGGCAAGGTCAAAACAAAGCAGTAGCAAAATGAATCACTAAAAAATATTAATCCTAGCTCACTTTATAACAGAAATACTAATCTGATTAAAACTTAAATAACACAATTTTTAAAACTACAAACATGGCCGAAATTATTTTATGCAGAAACTAGAGGAAATTTTCAAACTACGAAAAAAGAATCAACTAAAAATATTATTTATTCTAGGGGAAATCGAATTTACAAAATTAGAACTTTTCTGTTTATAAAACCGACATGAAAATAAATAAATAAATAAATAACAACGACGCTATTGGGCCTGAGGGTGTGATCTGAAACTAAACATTGCTTGGTCGTTAACTATCATCTGCTTACAGTGTATAACCACAAGAAACCGATGAACCGGTTTAGATCTAAACCTAAAAAAATGTACACTAAAACCAAGCTAAAAACGCTTACTAAACCAATCTAATCTACATAACAGTTCGATCTAAAAGAAAAAAACGCAAAGGGAGACTCAACGATGGCTGGGCGTGGCGGTGAACAGCGGCAGCGGCGGTTGTGAGATCGGTTTGGAGATGGCGGCGGATGTGGGAGATTTTTGCGAGGGTTTCTGAAGGGGATCGTGGGAGGAGGGGCAGGGTATATATAAGACGTTTTCCTTGGGGAGGAGGTAGGCCATGGGCTAGGGCTTGGCGATCGCGTGCGCAGTAGCGGCGTCGTGCGCGTGCTGAGCTCCTCTGTTTTGTGTAGAGGAAGATGAAGACAAGGTTGACCCAACAATCAAAGAAAAAACAGAAAAGATAAAAAATGAGGGGGAGAGGATTACGGAGAGAGAGAACGAGGGAAAGGGGAGGCGGCGGCTCCTTTTTTTAGGGAAAGGGAGGCGGTGGCTCCTGGGAGCTGGGAGCGCTCGCTAGGGCAGCTCTCGTTTGAGCTTGGGCGCTGACGCTGGCTTGGCTCGGCCTACTGGGCCGGCAGGCCTGGCGTGTTTTTTTTCCAACAGCATGAGAAAAAAACAAATATACCAAATAAAACAATCATATAAGCATATTTTGTATCAAAATTTTCAGAAAAAGAAATCCTAAATCATGAACATATTTTCATGTACAAATAAACTACACAAAAATTAAAACAAAGCAAACAGTGCTCCTGTTGCATTTTAAAATTAAATAAAAATATATAAAAATACCAAAATAATTTCAAATTAATTTATCTCCATTTTTCTATTGTAGGGAATCATTTTACCCTATTTTCCATATAGTTTATTTTTGGAGAAAAATAATTTGACTAAAAACCTAATAACTCAAAATTGAAAGTGGGTTTCAAAATACTTCCAAATGACTTTCAATTTGATTTGTTATTTTACTTCCAACTCATATTTCACATAATTTGAAGAAGTCATTTTATCTTTTCTCATGAAAATTATTGAGTTGCATAAAGCTTCTGAATTTGAAATATTTCCAAATGGAATTCAAATCTTTTCAAAACCCTTTTCATTTATTTAAATGGAAGAAGTTATATCATCTTCACTCTAGGGTTTTGTGATGAAATGAATTTGAATTCATGGAGATCAAAATGCAAAGATGAACTGGGAAAGTCATTTCATTCCCTCTCATTCAACTTTCAAAAAGTTTCAAATTCCACTCAATTTCACACAAGCAACCACACCACAATCAAAACTATTTATTTAATATAACATTCCAAAATTTAAAATTTTGGGATGTTACAAAAAGGGTGGATTCCCTGGAGGAGGATCAAGAAGTTACCTCTCGTCTTCAAACTATATTCATGCTGGAGGAACTTCAGACCTCGGCAATACCCAATTCGGTCATTCCTCCCAATGCTAGATTTCTCTCTTATGAATATATAAAAAGAGTGTTGCTTTTTCTCCCGCAACTATGAAACATCCATGGGTGAATGGAGCTCTAGCCGTCACAAGTAAACTTCACAAGGAAGTAATGGATATTAAGCAGCAAAATAATAAGCTCGGGGAAGAGAATCACATCCTAAGGGGCATCATCGCCAAGAATATCACATCACCACCTCCAAAGAAAGAGACATCAATACATTGGTATGTGCACTCCCCTTGGACATTGCCAAGCTTGGGGGAGTTGCCCCGATATCGTTTCACCATCACAACTTTACTTTTATCATTTTTCTTAGTTTGATCCTTTTGGTTATATCTTGATCTAGTAGAATAAAGTTTTTAGTATGATCTAACTTTGAGTTTTGTTTTGATCCCTATCTATGTAATCAAGTCTGTGAGTTATATATAATAATGAGTAGTTTTGAGTTGAGAGCTTTACTTTCTTGCTATGATCTGGAGGGAATTAAATAAATGAAACAATGAAAAGAAATAAAAAGATCATATATTGATCTTATGGAGAGTAATGACTTTACATATAGACAGTATGATGAATAAAAGTTGTTGAGAGTTGACAAACATAGTTTTGGTCATTGTTGCAATTAATAGGAAGTAATAAACAAAGAGAGCCTTCACATATAAATATACTATCTTGGACATCTTTTTGTAATTGTGAGCACTCATTAAAACATGACATGCTAAAAAGATGATGTTGGACAAGGAAGACAACATAATAGTTTATGTTTCTTATATCCGAATAGAAGTTATATTGTCATGGATTCTCCCACATGTTGAGCTTGCCTTTCCTTCTCATGTTAGCCAAATTCTTTGCACCAAGTAGAGATACAACTTGTGCTTCCAAACATCCCTTAAAACCAGTTTTGCCATGAGAGTCCACTGTACCTACCTATGGATTGAGTAAGATCCTTCAAGTAAGTTGTCATCAGTGCAAGCAATAAAAATTGCTCTCTAAATATGTTTGATCTATTAGTGTGAAGAAAATAAGCTTTATACAAACTTGTGATATGGAAGAAATAAAAGCATCAGACTGCATAATAAAGTTCTTTACCACAAGCGACAATATAAAGTGACGCTATTTTGCATTAAGATTTTGTGCATCCAACCATAACAGCGCATGACAACCTCTGCTTCCCTCTGCAAAGGGCCTATCTTTTACTTTTACCTTCTACCCTTTATACAAGAGTCATGGTGATCACACTGGTACAATGAGGTGCTATACAAACGGTTTTTAACCCCTTTCCACGTCGACATTTGGAACCGCCGCCAAGTGAGTGTGGGCAATAGGGGGGGTCCTTCCCACACAACCTAGAAACCATCGAAGATATGCCCTTCTCGCACACACGCTCGAAAAAATGAGGTCATGTGCGACCGACGAGCGATCAAATATGGTTATACGTACAGTAGTGCTAAAAAATACAATTATATAGGCAAAATCGTTTCCGGTCGTAAGTACATCCCACACAGTCAGTCCCCGCTAAATGTTTCTATTCCTATATACATCCCACACCGTCGCTCCAAGGAAAATGTTTTCGTTCGCAGGTACATCACACACAATTTTCCTGTTAAATCGTTTGTGATAGCATTGCCATTGCACACGATATTAACAATTTTATCGTTTGTGTTATTGAATGCATCACACATGGTGCGTAGAAGAAACTGTGTGGCAAAGGTTGTCCATCACACATAGTTTTTATGTGGTAAACGTTTGCGCAAGGTGGCCTAACGCAAACAGTTTTCAAGAGAATGTCGTGTGTGATTGTTCATTAATCTAACACGATTTATTTATAGAAACTGCATGTGTTACCTGAGGTCATCCCCCACGGTGTTTTCTCAATAACCGTTTGCAATAGAAAACCCAATTAGCAGGCTAATTGGCCATTAGCAGGCTAATTGCCCTATTATTAATAATACATTTATTAATCTAATTGACGTTCATATTAAGCACATAATATATTTCATTTCTATATTAAGGAAGCATGATTTCATAATTGAAATACATCAGAGTACAACATGATATAGCTTCAACACTCAGGTACCCCATTACACAACTGCACCAGCACCAAGTTTCACATGCAACATCTAGAACCTTTCGAAATTAGCATGATAGACGGTACATAGACAGATGCATCTCATCTGGAAAACTACTGAAGTGGAAGGAAAATATTGAGCCTTCATTCATGTTGAAGGTCTTTGCAACTTTAGGCCAGTGCTTGTGGATGATTGACCGTCCATCCTTCGTCCTCTTCAGGAACACTTCAATATTGAACCGTGGGTGTTGTATGAAAACCTTCCTCGCTTCTTGACCATAGAGGTGGTTTGAGAGGTAATCATCAGTGAACTGCTTTGGAAAGGCCTGAAACAAGGATGTGCATAAATGTCTTCTCTATATTGGAAATGGGACAAAGGGGTAAAAAAAGGCAAGGTATAATAGTTAGTACCATCTTGTAGTGAACTGATGTCTTCTTCATTGTGCAGACAAAGATCTTGTTGTTTTTTGTCGCTATTTTCTTTATCCTAACAATCTTTCTGAGTTTCTTGACTTGATTTATATTCATGGGCAACTCATTTCCCCATATGCAAAAAGGGTCGAACAGTGGGTCAAAACCTTTGACAGCAAGACCTACATGTGCAAGACCAAATTGTTAAAAACCTAAATATTAGAATGGTTCCTGCAATTGCACAATAATGTGCTATTAGACAACGGACCATGCACGTGCTAACCTCGATTGTAAACCTTGGTGCTTCCCATTGTTTCCCTGCAACACATATAAGGTAAGGCAGTTAGTCATCAGGGTAAGTAAGGGTTCACATACTATCAGTAAAATATGTTGATGAAAAATAAGCACATTGCAGATTCATCAGATTAACTCAAGCCACATGGAAAACCCATTTATCCAAACCAAACATGATTAAGAACTAGGAAATATAGCACTTGTATATGTTTCTCATGTATTAAGTGTAGCCAAATTCGATTTATTCCTCACATGCACAACAATACAAAATTCTACCCACGACAATTGGACATTGCATTGCAGAATTGAACCAAGTAGTTAACTAAACACCACAACAAATAAACCACACATTAACTGGGCACCACATTGCACAATATAACATACTCCTAATAGAAGATTAGACAGTTACCAAACCAAGCATGCTTAACAACTTGGAAATATAGCAATTGTATTTGTTTCTCATGTATTTAGTATAGCTAAATTCAATTTATTCCTCACATGGTATACAATAACAGAATGCACACACAACAATTGAACATCGCATTGCAGAATTGAACCAAACAGTTAACTAAACACCACAACAAATGAACCAAACATTAACTGAGGTCCACATTGCACAATATAACATACTCCTAATAAAAGATTGGAGAGCTAACCAAACTAAGCATGCTTAACAACTTGGAAATATAGCAATTGTATTTGTTTCTCATGTATTTAGTACAGCCAAATTTGATTTACTTCTCACATGGTATACGATAACAAAATGCACCCACAACTATTGAACATCGCATTGCATAATTGAAACAAACTGTTAACTAGACACCACAACAAATGAACCAAACGTTAACTGAGCGCCACATTGCACAAAGTATAACCAAACCAAGCATGCTTGACAACTTGGAAATATAACAATTGCATTCGTTTCTCATGTATTTTGTAAAGACAAATTCGATTTATTTCTCACATGGAAGACAATACAAAATTGTAGCCTGAAGAATTGAACATCACATTTGCAGAACTGAACCAAACAGTTAACTGAAGATGACAACTAATTAATCAAACAGTTAATAAGTGAGCACCACACTGCACGACATATAGAACATATACACTAGAGCAACAGATTGCATGGTAAAATTATATAGCACAATTCACTAGAATTTGGTAAGGAAAGGCAGGAGCAGCACACACAACGGTTAAACCGAGCATGCTTAACCGGCGTAGCTAGCAAATGGCAAGGTGCTCCTCCAAGATCTGGGGGTCGGCATGAATTGCAGCCATCGTAACCTCATCCGTGCATGCGGTCGCTATTTGCTTCTCCACTGCTAAATGCTCCTTGAGCTCCTGGCTATACTGCGTGCACCATGGCTCAGGGCAGCACTTATTTGGTGGAGGGGTCGCTGATTTGGGTGGAAGGTGTCGCACCGACGGTCGGGGCATGTGGGATGTGGAAGGAGGAGGGTGGGGGTCGGGTGTGGATTACATTCCTGGATAGACGAGGCCAAGCAGCGTGAAGGAGGGTCACCGGCAAGGAGGTGGTGCTGCAAGCAAGGAGTGAAGGTTTCAACTTGGAAAGGAAGGCAGAAACAGGGGAAATGTGGCTTCTGGTAAGGTGTGGGGAGGTAGATATTTTCGCGGAAACCGAAATTTTGAATCGGTTCAGCGAAAAAACTGGTGCACAAACTGTCATTAGACATGGTTCGTTATTCAACACTATGTATGATATGTGAACATCACAAACGATTCAGATAACTTAACTTGTGTCTGATGAGTTTGAACGTTATTGCATAATTTGCATACACAAAGGAGACTATAACACACCCACACTTTTTAATCGAGCAAGTTCAGCAATTAAACAGAGCTAGCTGACCTAAACATTACTCTAACAAATTAAAGACCGGTGCTCTTAATTACACAAAACAAAGAGTACTACTACGACTGGTGCTCGTCGATCTCCACCGCCTCCTCCATGTCCAGCTCGCGCCCGACGGTCTCTTGGGGAAGGGGCTCCATGGCATCCATCGCACCATACTCGGCAAGCATCTCGCCATCCGCATCCGGCATCTCTTTGGAAAAGGCCACCACGAGCTGGGCATGGGCGGCCGCGATCTGGGCTTGGACGGGCTCTGTCGTGGCAAGGTATGCGGCAGAGGAACGAACGGCTTCTCGAACACTCTCGGCGATTGCCCACTCTTTGGCCGCGGGTTGCCGACCATTGTCGGAGAAGCTTCGTTCGACCATTCCCAACTGTAATTTATTTGTTTCTGATATCGCCGCTCTAAGAAAAGGTCGTAATCTTCGATCGGTGCGCAATGAGCCGATAGGTTAGGTTTATAAAATAATAATTTATGTACTAAAACTGTTCGATCGCCAATCACTATTACGGGCCGAACCATGGGCCTACAATCATCTTGGGCCATTAGTTAGGTCTAGTTTTAATCTGGTCCACTATTAGTTTCGGGCCTTTAAAAGGCCGAGTAAACCGCTTGCCTTAATTGGGCCGGAAAATTAAATAGGCTTTTAACAGATTGAAACTAGATTCAGCCTTAATTGTGGCAAACAAATCACGGGCCGACAGCGTGCTGTAATATAAATCGGCCCATTAGGGTAACGGGCCATTAATAGGGTGAAATGTTTTTGGGCCTTGGCTGACCCAATTACATGACAGGCGGGAAGCAGGCCGGATGTTATAATGGGCCTAAATTAGGCCCAACACTCTCAAGGGCCTTTAACGGGCCGATAGGCAGTTTGGGCTAGAATATATCCACGAAGACTACGGGCTGTTAAGAGGCCGAAAGTAACTATGGACCATAATTAGGCCCAGGTGCAACTCGGGCCTTTAAATGGCTGCAAGTGAAACCGGGCCAAAAGAGGCCCATATGTAGACAGGGCTGCTGACACGCCGAAACTAATATCGGGCCGAACTGTTAAATGGGCCATTAAGAGGCCGAAGAGCAAATCAGGCCGCCAATGGGCCCAATGGCACAGTAGCTATTAAAAGGGTCGTATCTGTTATAGGCCGTAATTTGGCCCAAGAAATGAAAGTAACGGTGCACGGGCACGCATGGCCTTGGTCGCGCTGCTCCTTAACTCCGCATCCGCCGCGCCTTCCCCAGGCGGCGCGCGCTTACCGCGGCGTCGTGGGGGCGGGGCGTGCGAGGTGGGCGTGACGTGGGTGGCGTGCGCGGGGCTGAACCGCGCAGGCGCGCGTCACGTCGCGCACGATCTCTTGATTCGGAGAGGCGAAGCGTCCCCCCCCCCTCCCACCTCTCCCTCTTAAAACGGAGGAAAGTAGGGGCGGTTCGCCTTTCCCTCGGTCACTACCCCTCTAAAACCTCTGCCACCTCCTCCTCTCAGAGGCAGCAGCGGTTTGTTCTTGGGGCGCCCGTCGTCGTCAGCTCCGGCGATCTCCCTCCCCTGCCTTCGCCATGGCCCCGAAGAGCGATAAGGCGAAGGGGAAGGCTGCGAAATCGGCCGAGGCGCTACAGCTTGAAGTGCTTCGGAAGAAGACGGCGACGTTCCCTCCCCAGCTCGGTGCGGTGGAGCTGAGGGACAAGTACTCCCTTTTCTGGTCGACGAAGACGCGAGCGCATCCGCGCACGCGGGCGCTCCCCGCCGAAGCCCAGAAGCAGTACCCGACCGGGTATCCTTTCTTCGTCGTCTTCTTCTACTGCGGGCTCTGCCCGCCGTACTCGGAGTTCTTCTCTGAAATCATGAGCACCTACGGCCTCCACCTCCTCGACTTTACCCCCAACGCCGTCCTCACAATGGCGGTCTTCACGCACCTTTGCGAGAACTTCGTCGGAATTCGTCCCAACGTGGCCCTCTTCCGGCACTTCTTTGTCCCTCGGGTGGAAAAAGGGGAGCCGCTGTCCGGTGGGATCGCCTGGGTTTCCCAGTCCGGCCAGAAGGGGGCCTACTTGGGCGGGAATCTCCGCGGCAGGTGGGAGGAGTGGAGGGCGGAATGGTGCTTGATTGTCGAGGATCATCCGCAGCCGTTCACCGCCGTGCGCCGAACTCCGGTGGTGCGCGGCGACGACTGGAGCGAGGTGTCCTCGGACGACGCCAAATTGAAGATCGCCGTCACCCGGATCCTGCGCCTCAGGCTCGCCGGACTCACCGTCGGTGCCGTCGGCGCGGATTTCCTTCGCCGCCGCGTCGCTCCCCTGCAGGAGAGGAGGAAGCCGGCTTGGGAGTTCCGGAACGCGGCGGACATCATGAGGCTGCGTCCGGGCCTCAATTTTAACTTCACCGTGCTGGAGCACGACGCGATGCTGAAGGAGTTGTTCAAGTACGACCCTGACCACCCGGAGTGGTTCCGGCTGCCGCCGGGCGTCGTTCCCTTGTGCAACAACTCGTCGCTCAGCCATATCCTCGCGATGATGCCATTGTGCGACTCGCACGGGGTCAACGCGACCTGGCAGGAGCCGCCGGATGATGTCGTGCGGGCCTTCTTCGACGGCCTGGAGGAGGAGCCAGTCGATCCTGCCGAGAAGGATGGCCTCATCCGAGCCACCACCGCGGCGGAGCTAGCTTACATTGCCTCCAGGATGGAGGAGGCGGCGGCCGCCGCGGCTGCGGGCGAAGCTGGGTTCACCGTGGCCGAGGCGGAGGCGGCGGAGGCGGAGAGCCTCGCCGACCCGACGGAACTTGTCGACCAGGGGGAACCGGCCGGGCACGGCGGCGAGGACGAGCCCGCCCAAGACGCGAGCGGCTTGCCGGAGGTCGGCGTTGCCTTCCTGCAGCCTCCGGGCGGCTTGTCGCAGGCGGAGCCCCCGGCCCGGCCGAGGAGGCGCCTCCGCAGGGCCGGGTCGGCGGCGGGAGCGGGGTCCCCGCGGGCTGGGGCTTCGGTCGCCGCCGCGCCCCGTGCCGCGGCGTCGACGGGGGCGGAGTCATCTACAGCCCCCGCCAAGCGGCCTCGGGAGCCCACTCCCCCGCCTCCCCCGGCGAGCGAGGTCGTGTCGGAGGCGCCCTTACCGGACCCGGCAAGGGGTCCTCAGGGCGGCTCGCAACGCAGCCCCCAGCGTGAGCACATGACTCGTCCTTGCTGCTTGGCGCGTACGCGAGCCCTCCCTCTTCTTGTTGTTGATGCGAAGTTGTTGCTTTTGGGCAGGAGCGGGGCAGCTCCGGCGGGCGCGTCCAGAGGGCGCCTCCGCCGTGCCGACCGAGTCCGCTACCCCGCCAAGGGAGAGATCCTCGGCAAGGGAGGACCTTCCGACGGGGGACGCGGCCGACGGTCCCCCGGCCGCGGCGAGCGCAGCGCCCGCCTCGGATCCGACGAAGGCCGAGGCCGTCGTCGAGGAGGGCGCGCGTGGCGATGCCGACGACGTCGCCGGTGCCCAGGAGGCGGACGGCGCTGATGTCCCCGTGGGCGACGGGGAGGCCGAGGAGCAGCAGAGGCTTGCCGCCGCGGAGTTACCCGCGCGGGAAGGCGAGCTGGTGCTGGAAACGGCCAGCCTCGCCGACCACGAGGAGGAGGCTGCCGCACGCGAGCGGGCGCTCAGCGGAGACCTGAAGAAGGCGCGGGACGCTGCCACAGCCGCTGAGATCACCAAGAAGGGGCTGGAGGCGAGGGTGGCGCAGCTCGATTCTGACCTCAAGGCGAAGGGCGAGGAGCTCGCCGCGCTCCGGCTGGAGCGCGAGAAGGGTGCGCTCACCCTTGGTGAGCTTCAGGGTCGCTTCGCCGAGAAGATCCGGGAGCTCGACGCCGCCAAGAACTCCAACTCCACTCTGGAACTGAAATTGGAGGCGCTCGGCAAAGCGCTGGACAGCGCTAAGGAGAAGGAGGCGGCCTTACGGAAAGAGGTCGACGGCAACGAGGAGCTGCTGAGGCGCGCCGCCGCTTCTCAGAACACCTTCAGGGATACAGTGGAGCGGTGGACCGAGGGCCTCGTCGACATCGCCGCCACCATCGACAAGGAGCTGACGCTGCTGGGGATCGAGGGCCACCAGTCTCTCGCCGACAAGGACGCCGCGCCCAGCGCCAAGCTCACTTCCTTCTTCCAAGGGGTGGCGCAGGCGCTCCAGCACCTCCGAACGTCGCTCCCGAAGGAGCGGGCCGACGAGATGCGGGAGGCCATCTCCGGGGCCCTCGAGAGGGTGCTGACGAAGATCGTTTTCCGCAATCCCGACATCAGGCTTACCAACGTCCTCAGGCCCTTGCCGGAGAACGCAGACCTGACGGGGATCCAGGCCCTCATCGCCCCTATCGTCAAGAAGGCGGCCGGGGTCAAGAGGATCGAGGGTGACCGCGTAGATTAGGCCGCCTGCCCCTTTCTTTTATCTCCCCTTCCCTGCCGCTGTTAAATATGCCACAGAAACGGCTGGTTAGGGCAGCAGTAAGGCATTTTGTAATATAACTTTTCATCTTAGGCTATGCATCGCGCTGTTATCCCCTCTACTTGACCGGCGCCTTGTTTGTTTCCGCCCTACGCTTTCGGGGACTTGCCGGCGTAGGCCTCCGCCTTGCCACGGGCGCCGAGCGCGGGACGTCTGCGACCCGCTGGCGGGGCTACCACCGGCAAGAAACCTGGCCGCGGCTGGTTGCCGCTCACTCAGATTGTTGAGCAGGCTCAAAGCAAAGCAAACGGTGCGACTGCGGTCGCAGCACGCTTGGGGTGCCGGGCAAGCTCGAAACAAGGTGAGGACGCTACTCGGGGTGTAGCACACTCAAGTCGTTGAGCGGACTCGAAACGGAATGAGGGCGCAACCAGTCTCGTGCCGGTCCTTCCGCGCTCAGGCCTCTCAACCAAGGCTCGGTCGTTCGAGGGAGATAACTCTTAAAAATCAATGGAGCAATTGCTCGAGCTTCGGCAACTTATCTTCTCTTATCGCTTGCCGCTCGGTGGGGTAAAACCTCCTTGGGCAGCATCCAGCCCATCCTGGGGGTAGGTGAGGGCGCAGGGCCTCACGACCCTCCGGAGCTAGGCGTAGCTATGCTTGGGGATCCGCGCCCCTCTCTGCGCCAAGGATCACATGCGACCGCGGCAAGACTTGGGCAGAGAGGATGGTTGGCGGAAACAGGTTCCGGCAACCGCGCTGGCGAAACTCCTCCCACGGTCGGCGTCGACTCGTTTGGATCTTGGCGGACGAAGCGCGCCGAAGAACGAGGTCGCCTTCTTTCGCGGCTTCCGGCGCTAACCGCTGCGGCTACGGGAGCGGCGCAGGGTTCACTGGAGGCGAGCGGTTCGCCCAGCGGCCGGAAGGCGGTCCTCCTCAAGGAGCAGCTGCTTCTTGCCCGAACTCTGCGCGAGCGGATACTCGAGGAGGGCCGCACACGAGCCCGTGGGAAGGAATGCCAAAGCTCGCCGGGAACCCCCGCTTCAACTGGACAGATCCTCGGATCCGCAGGAGCGGACTGTTCCCCGGCGTTCAGACCGCTGGTCTGCTCGCCGGAGCAAGGCTTACCAGGGACACCTGCTTCGACTGGACGGATCCTGGGATCCGCAGGAGCGGGCTGTCCCTCGGCGTCTTGCCGCGCCCCCTACCTGGCGCGCCAAAGATGTCGGGGCGGACGGCTGTCCCCCGCGGGCACCTATGGGGCCGGAGCCCCTTTCGTTGTCCGGAGGGGGGCGGAGGGAGCGCGGAGAGCAGATCGAAGCGGGCACACGGGCGATTTACCCAGGTTCGGGCCGCGATGGACGCGTAAAACCCTACTCCTGCTTGGTTGTATTGAACTGGGGAGCTCGGGAGCTTGGGGAGCTAGCTGCACCGAGCGTATGGCTGTCTGGGTGCCGATTCTCCGAACCCCGGAACCCCTTCTACGTCGCACACGGGCCTCCTTTTATAGCGCAAAGGGGTCACCGACAGGTGTCAACGTAGGAGAAAGGGGTAAAAGTGTAAAAGGGGTGGTAGCTGTAATAGTGCGGGAACGGTGGCGCTACAGTGCGGCACAGTGTTATCATACCTACTTCTGACGGTAGGGGACAAGGGCATTAAATGCCCGTCACGGTCGCCCGGACAGCACCGAGGCGGACCGTTAGGTGCGCCACCGTTCGCCACGATGGCGGCTGCATGCCACCGCATGCCCCAGGCTGCGCGGTGCCTCGCCACGTGCCCTCGGGGGAAGCCCCGGAGCGACGCGTGGCGGGCGAGCTGGAGCGCAGCCTTGAGGTGGCGATCTTGCCGCGGCAAGTGGCTTGCCGCGGGGGTCGTCTTTCTGTGCCCGATAGCGTGCCAGCTATAAGGCCTTGCCGGGGCGCTTGGCGCGCCACGGCGGGCTTCTCTTGTGACGCCTGGGTTCGGCCTTCCCGACAAGCTCCTCTTGTCGGGGGCTCGATCTTCTGTCTCGTTATACTTTGTTCTTGGATGGCCTTTCATGGGCGTGGTCGTCCCGGCAAGCTCCTCTTGCCGGGGTCTTGTCTCCTCGGCCCGGCAAGCTCCTCTTGCCGGGGGCCTTGTCTTCTTGACCCGGCAAACTCCTCTTGCCGGGGGCCTTGTCTTGAATGCTTGGTCTTCTCTTGGCGCTTCCGGGGCGGGCCTTGCCGCAGGGTGCTACAACTGCCCGTGCACAAGTCTGGGGTACTAAGGTACCCCTACTTTAGTACACCGACAGCTGTTAACGGGCCGGATCTGAATATTGCAGTCATTTAACGGCTCGTATCTGATGTGGGTTTGGTCCAGAAAATGTTAGGCTGTTAACGGTTCGACCCATTAGATCTGACGAAATCTTATGGGCCTATTTGTGGGCCGGCTTTTAAACCTATATGGGCCTCTATTGGGCCGTCCCACGTGTCAACGTTTCATTGGCGATTCTTGTCAAATGGACGGTTGACATCTGTCCGAACGCTGAGCCGACACGTGGATCATCGACGAATGAGAATTTTACATGTGGAAAATCGCCATTGGTCCGGGCTGTTAACGAGTTATCGGATCCAAACCAGAACCCGATAGCTTAACAACGACCTGTTATGGTGGATGCCACATGTCGGTTACCCTTGACGAAAGCACTTCTATGACGCGTGATTTATCGTCACGAAAGTGGACACTTCTGTGATGATAATTTGGTAATGTCATGGAACACTTCTACGACAGCACAGGTATGACTATCTTGATTCTGCCATAAAATCGCCATGGATGTACATGCATGACAGAAAATGCGACCTACTGTGACAAACACGTATCATCACGGAAGTGTATTTTTTTGTAGTGATCATGATGTTTGGTGTCCCCATGTGTGAGTAGACCCCTAGTTCTCAGGGATATGGATGGTATGTATATGATTTGAATCGCTATTTTGGATACGGGATCCTATGTTGAATGCTTAGTTTAATAACTTCATGAATGTTATGAAGGGGCCCCACTCATCATTATTGCTTTATGTCCACAAAGTATATCACTGTCATTGTAAAGGGCTAGGACGTGAAGGTAATTCTAGGTGACAGTAAAATCCTTTGCTCCTAAGTTGTGCAATTGATAGGGGAGTTATGGAGAACCCTTAGAGAGGCCGCGTCCATGGGGAAAACCCTTAATTATCATAGTTGTAACCCTATGAGGTAGACTATGATGGTGGTGTGCGTGGCATGAAGTGCACTTCGAGTAGAACGTCTTTTGTATCCGGCTTAGCCCTGCATAATCGTAAGACTGGCTCAATTATCCATGCCATATTATGACCATGCATAGGTTGCATTAGAAACATACCAATGGTGATTCCAGACTCCTTGAGAACGCCTTAGCCCTCCGCTATTCCATCAGTCACTCTAGCTATAGTTTTCCTATTATTTTTATGTTATTTACTGTAAAGCTTGCTTCACTACTCAATTATAAATTACTTGCGCCCTCACTTTGTTTGGAGTCTACAATTATTTGCAGGCACAAAGCCATAATTAACTACAAGAGGCAAAATTCTGGATGATGTGCTCCCTGTGGGATCGATATTCTTACTTCAGAAAGGCTACAACTAAACCATGTGCACTTGCATGCTATCAGCTTTCTATCGATCCAATCGTTGGGTTTGCCCTGGTCGGCCAATGAAGCACATGGGCAATGATCATCGTTGTCTATCATTGGATGATATTAATAAGTCAGAGAATTAATACTACATATTCGGATGTGCTTGACATGAGAAAATATATATTTCATCATTAGGTATATTCATATTATGATAGGTACATATGTGTATTGTTACTGTATACTCACCTTCCAATGCTATTGTGGTCTGATACGTCCATTTTGCATCATGTTTTCGTACTATTATTTATAAAAATTTTATCCATAATAATGATTTTTGGAGTAATTCTAATGCCTTTTCTTTCATAATATGCAAGGTATACACAAAGAGGGAGAATTCCAGGAGCTGGAAATCTGGACCTGAAAAAGCTACGTCATGCTACCTATTCTGCACAACTCCAAATGAGCTGAAACTTCAAGGAGATTTTTTATGGAATATTTAAGTATTATTGGAGCAAATAACTACTAGAGGGGGCCCACTGATGTCTACTACAAAACCTTCTTCTTGTAGACGTTTTTGGGCCTCCAAGTGCAGAGGTTTGTAGGACAGTAGCAAATTTCTCTCAAGTGGATGACCTAAGTTTTATCAATCCATGGGAGGTGTAGGATGAAGTTGGTCTCTCTCAAGCAACCCTACAACCAAATAACAAAGAGTCTCATGTGTCCCCAACACACCCAATACAGTGGTAAATTGTATAGATGCACTAGTTCGGCGAAGAGATGGTGATACAAGTGCAATATGGATGGTAGATATAGGTTTTTGTAATCTGAAAATATAAAAACAGCAAGGTAACAAGTGGTAAAAGTGAGCACAAACGGTATTGCAATGCTAGGAAACAAGGCCTAGGGTTCATACTTTCACTAGTGCAAGTTCTCTCAACAATAATAACATAATTGGATCATATAACTATCCCTCAACATCCAACAAAGAGTCACTCCAAAGTCACTAATAGCAGAGAACAAACGAAGAGACTATGGTAGGGTACGAAACCACCTCAAAGTTATTCTTTCCAATCAATCCGTTGGGCTATTCCTATAAGTGTCACAAACAGCCCTAGAGTTTGTGCTAGAATAACACCTTAAGACACAAATCAACCAAAACCCTAATGTCACCTAGATACTCCAATGTCACCTCAAGTATCTGTGGGTATGATTATACGATATGCATCACACAATCTCATATTGATCTATTCAACCAACACATAGAACCTCAAAGAGTGCCCCAAAGTTTCTACTGGAGAATCAAGACGAAAACATGTGCCAACCCCTATGAATAGGTTCATGGGCGGAACCTGCAAGTTGATCACCAAAACATACATCAAGTGAGTCACGTGATATCCCATTGTCACCACAGAAACGCATGGCAAGACACACATCAAGTGTTCTCAAATCATTAAAGACTCAATCCGAGAGGTTATGTGGAGAAGACAAAAAAGGAGAAAGTCTCACATCAAAGAGGCTAATCAATGAGCTATGGAGATGCCCATCGATTGATGTTAATGCGAGGAGTAGGGATTGCCATGCAACGGATGCACCAGAGCTATAAATGTATGAAAGCTCAACAAAGGAAACTAAGTGGTTGTGCACCCAACTTGCTTGCTCACGAAGACCTAGGGCACTTGAGGAGGCCCATTGTTGGAATATACAAGCCAAGTTCTATAATGAAAAATTCCCACTAGTATATGAAAGTGACAAAACAAGAGACTCTCTATCATGAAGATTATGGTGCTACTTTGAAGCACAAGTGTGGAAAAGAAAGGATAGTAGCATTGCCCCTTTTTATTTCTCTTTTTTGGGCCTTTTTTTTCTTTTTGCCTTTCTCTTTTTTTTGGGACAATGCTCTATTAAATGATGATCATCACACTTCTATTTATTTACAACTCAATGATTACAACTCGATACTAGAACAAAAGATGACTCTATATGAATGTCTCCAGCGGTGTACCGGGATATGCAATGAACCGAGAGTGACATGTATGGAAGAATTATGAACGGTGGCTTTGTCACAAATACTATGTCAACTACATGATCATGCTAAGCAATATTATAATGATGAACGTGTCATGATGGAATGGTGGAAAGTTGCATGGCAATATATCTCGGAATGGCTATGGAAATGCCATAATAGGTAGGTATGGTGGCTCCTTTGAGGAAGATATAAGGAAGTTTATGTGTGAAAGAGCGTATCATATCACGGGGTTTGGATGCACCGATGAAGTTTGCACCAACTCTCAATGTGAGAAAGGGCAATGCACGGTACCGAAGAGGCTAGCAATGATGGGAGGGTGAGAGTGCGTATAATCGATGGACTCAACATTAGACATAAAGAACTCACATACATATTGCAAAAATCTACAAGCCATCAAAAACCAAAGCACTACGCACATGCTCCTAGGGCGATAGATTGGTAGGAAAAGACCATCGCTCGTCCCCGACCGCCACTCATAAGGAGTACAATCAAAGAACACCTCATGTTTCAAATTTGTTACATAACGTTTACAATACGTGCATGCTATGGGACTTGCAAACTTCAACACAAGTATTTCTAAAATTCACAACTACTCAACTAGCACAACTTTGATATCACTACCTCCATATCTCAAAACAATCATCAAGCATCAAACTTCTCTTAGTATTCAAAACACTCATAAGAAAGTTTTTACTAGTCTTGAATACCTAGCATATTAGGATTATTTAAGCAAATTACCATGCTATTTAAAACTCTAAAAATAATATAAGTGAAGCATGAGAGACCAATAGTTTCTATGAAACAAATCCACCACCGTTCTCTAAAAGATATAAGTGAAGTACTAGAGCAACCATCAAACTACTCCAGAAGATATGAGTGAAGATCAATGAGTAGTTCTATAATTATGTAACTATGTGAAGACTCTCTAACATTTGAGAATTTCAGATCTTGGTATTTTATTCAAGCAGCAAGCAAAACAAAATAAAATGACATGACGCTCCAAGAAAAACACATATCATGTGGTGAATAAAAATATAGCTCCAAGTAAAGTTACCGATGAATGAAGACGAAAGAGGGGATGCCTTCCGGGGCATCCCCAAGCTTAGACTCTTGGTTATCCTTGAATATTACCTTGGGGTTCCTTGGGCATCCCCAAGCTTAGGCTCTTGTCACTCCTGATTCCATAGTTCATCGAATCTTTACCCAAAACATGAAAACTTCACAACACAAAACTTAACAGAAAACTTGTAAGCTCCGTTAGCGAAAGAAAACAAAACACCACTTAAAGGTACTGTAATGAACTCATTATTTATTTGTATTGGTGTTAAACCTAATGTATTCCAACTTCTCTATGGTTTAAAAACTATTTTACTAGCCATAGATTCATCAAAATAAGCAAACAACACACGAAAAACATAATCTGTTAAAAACTGAACAGTCTGTAGTAATCTGTATCAAACGTATACTTATGGAACTACAAAAATTCTAAAATAAATTGGTGGACCTGAGGAATTTGTCTAGTAATCATCTGCAAAAAGAATCAACTAAATATCAGTATCCAGTTAAAATTTGAAGCTAATCTCGTGAGCGTTAAAGTGTCTATTTTTTTACAGCATGATCATAAAGACTTCACCCAAGTCTTCCCAAAGGTTCTACTTGGCACAAACACTAATTAAAACACAAAACCACATCTTAAACAGAATCAAGATGGCTTATTTATTACTAAACAGAACCAAAAATCAAGAAACTAAAATAAAATTGGGTTGCATCCCAACAAGCGCTAACGTTTAACGCCCCTAGCTAGGCATGATGATTTCAATGATGCTCACATAAAAGATAAGAGTTGAAACATAAAGAGAGCATCATGAAGAATATGACTAGCACATTTAAGTCTAACCCACTTCCTATGCATAGGGATATTGTGAGCAAACAACTTATGGGAACAATAATCAACTATCATAGGAAGGCAAAACAAGCATAACTTCAAAACTTTAAGCACATAGAGAGGAAACTTGATATTATTGCAATTCCTACAAGCATATATTCCTCCCTCATAATAATTTTCAGTAGCATCATGAATGAATTAAACAATATAACCAGCACCTAAAGCATTATTTTCATGATCTACAAGCATAGAAAATTTACTACTCTCCACATAAGCAAAATTCTTCTCATTATGAATAGTAGTGGGAGGAAGCTCAACAAAACAACTATCATGTGATTGAAAATTAAGATCAATATGACAAGTTTCATGGTTATCATTATTTATAGCATATGTGTCATCACAATAATCATCATAGATAGGAGGCATGCTTTCATCATAGTAAATTTGCTCATCAAAGCCTGGGGGACAAAAAATATCATCTTCATCAAACATAGCTTCCCCAAGATTGTGGCTTTGCATATCAGTAGCATCATGGGTATTCAAGGAATTCATACTAACAACATTGCAATCATGCTCATCATTCAAAAATTTAGTGCCAAACATTTTAATGCATTCTTCTTCTAACACTTTGGCACAATTTTCCTTCCCATCATACTCACGAAAGATATTAAACAGATGAAGCGTATAAGGTAAACTCAATTCCATTTTTTTTGTAATTTTCTTTTATAGACTAAACTAGTGATAAAACAAGAAAAAAAAAGATTCGATTGCAAGATCTAAAGATATACCTTCAAGCACTCACCTCCCCGGCAACGGCGCCAGAAAAGAGCTTAGTTGACGGCGTGTGAGTGCCGCTTACCTAGCCTCCCCGACAACGGCTCCAGAAAAGAGCTTGATGTTACTACACAACCTTCTTCTTGTAGACGTTGTTGGGCCTCCAAGTGCAGAGGTTTGTAGGACAGTAGCAAATTTCTCTCAAGTGGATGACCTAAGTTTTATCAATCCGTGGGAGGTGTAGGATGAAGTTGGTCTCTCTCAAGCAACCCTACAACCAAATAACAAAGAGTCTCATGTGTCCCCAACACACCCAATACAGTGGTAAATTGTATAGGTGCACTAGTTCGATGAAGAGATGGTGATACAAGTGCAATATGGATGGTAGATATAGGTTTTTGTAATCTGAAAATATAAAAACAGCAAGGTAACAAGTGGTAAAAGTGAGCACAAACGGTATTGCAATGCTAGGAAACAAGGCCTAGGGTTCATACTTTCACTAGTGCAAGTTCTCTCAACAATAATAACATAATTGGATCATATAACTATCCCTCAACATGCAACAAAGAGTCACTCCAAAGTCACTAATAGCGGAGAACAAATGAAGAGATTACGGTAGGGTACAAAACCACCTCAAAGTTATTCGTTCCAATCAATCCGTTGGGCTATTCCTGTAAGTGTCACAAACAGCCCTAGAGTTCGTACTAGAATAACACCTTAAGACACAAATCAACCAAAACCCTAATGTCACCTAGATACTCCAATGTAACCTCAAGTATCTATGGGTATGATTACACGATATGCATCACACAATCTCAGATTCATCTATTCAACCAACACATAGAACCTCAAAGAGTGCCCCAAAGTTTCTACCAGAGAATCAAGACGAAAACGTGTGCCAACCCCTATGCATAGGTTCATGGGCGGAACCTGCAAGTTGATCACCAAAACATACATCAAGTGAGTCACGTGATATCCCATTGTCACCACAGATACGCACGACAACACATACATCAAGTGTTCTCAAATCATTAAAGACTCAATCTGCTAAGATTACTTCAAAGGGAAAACTCAATCCATTACAAGAGAGTAGAGGGGGAGAAGAAACATAAGATCCAACTATAATAGCAAAGCTCGCGATACATCAAGATCGTGCCAAATCAAGAACACGAGAGAGAGAGAGAGAGAGAGGTCAAACACATAGCTACTGATACATACCCTCAGCCCCGAGGGTGAACTACTCCCTCCTCGTCATGGAGAGCGCCGGGATGATGAAGATGGCCACCGGTGAGGGTTCCCCTCCTCCGGCAGGGTGCCGGAACAGGGTCCCGATTGACTTTTGGTGGCAACCGAGGCTTGCGGCGGCGGAACTCCCGATCTATTTATGTTCCCTGAAGTTTTTAGGGTATATGGATATATATAGGCAGAAGAAGTACGTCGGTGGACCTCCGGGCTGTCCACGAGGCAGGGGGCGCGCCCCCCACCCTTGTGGGCAGCCCGGGACTCCCCTGGTGCAACTCCGGTTCTTCGTGGGCTTCTTCTGGTCCAAAAATAAGTTCCGTGGAGTTTCAGGTCAATTGGACTCCGTTTGATATTCCTTTTCTTCGAAACTCTGAAATAGGCAAAAACAGCAATTCTGGGCTGGGCCTCCGGTTAATAGGTTAGTCCCAAAAATAATATAAAAGTGGATAATAAAGCCCAATATTTTCGAAAATAGTAGATAATATAGCATGGAGCAATCAAAAATTATAGATACGTTGGAGATGTATCACCCACCAGGTGGGCACAACCCACCTGGGCGCGCCAGGGAGCCCAGGCGCGCCCTGGTGGGTTGTGCTCACCCAGGCCCACCTCCGGTGCCGATCTTCTAGTATATAGGTCATGTTGACCTAGGAAAAATAGGGAGAAGACTTTCAGGACAGATCGCTGCCGCCAGGAGGCGGAACTTGGGTAGGAGCACTTTTGCCCTTCGGCGGAGCGATTCCGCCGGGGGAACTTCCCTCCCGGAGGGGGAAATCATCGTCATCATCATCACCAACAAATCTCCCATCTTGGGGAGATAAATCTCCTTCAACATCTTCAACAACACCATCTCATCTCAAACCCTAGTTCATCTCTTGTGTTCAATCTTGTTACTGGAACTATACATTGGTGCTTGTGGGTGACTAGTAGTGTTGATTACATCTTTTAGTTGATTACTATATGTTTTATTTGGTGGAAGATTATATGTTCAGATCCAATATGATATTTAATACCCCTCTAATCTTGAGCATGATTATCATTCGTGAGTTGTTAGTTTTGTTCTTGAGGTCACGGGAGAAATCATGTTGCAAGTAATCATGTGAACTTGATATGTGTTTGATATTTTGATAATATGTATATTGTGATTCCCTTAGTGGTGTCATGTGAACGTCGACTACATGAAACTTCACCATATTTGGGCCTAAGGGAATGCATTGTGGAGTAGCAATTAGATGATGGGTTGCGAGAGAGACAGAAGCTTAAACCCCAGATTATGTGCTATTCCGTAAGGGACCGATTGGATCCAAAAGTATAATGCTATGGTTATAATTTATTCTTAATACTTTTCTTGTAGTTGCCGATGCTTGCGGGAGGGTTAATCATAAGTAGGAGGTTTTTTCAAATAAGAACAACACCTAAGAACCGGTCCACCCACATATCAAATTATCAAAGTAGCGAACACAAATCGAACCGACATGATAAAAGTGACTAGATGATAATCACGTGTACCCTCAAGAACGCTTTGCTTATCATAAGAGACCGTTTTGGCCTGTACTTTGCCACAAAAGGATTGGGCTACCTTGCTGCACTTTTTTACTACTATCGTTACTTTCTCGTTACAAATTATCTTGCTATCAGACTACTCAGTTACTTACAATTTCAGCACTTGTAGACATTACCTTGCTGAAAACCACTTGGCATTTCCTTCTGCTCCTCGTTAGGTTTGACACTCTTACTTATCGAGAAGAGCTACAATTGATCTCCTATACTTGTGGGTCATCAAGGCTATTTTCTAGCGCCGTTGCCGGGGAGTGAAGCGCCTTTGGTAAGGAAACATTTATATAGTGTGCTGAAATTTATTGTTACTTATTACTATGGAAAACAATCCTTTGTGGGATTTGTTTGGGGTATCTTCACCTCGACCGGAACCACAATTAGCTACCCCTCAACCTACTGCACCTACTGAAAATATTGAATATGAAATTCCTTTGGGTGTGATAGAACAGCTGCTAGCTAATCCTTATGTAGGAGATGGAACCGAACATCCTGATATGCACTTGATATATGTAGAACAAATTCGTGGATTGTTCAAGCTTGCAGGTTTACCCGGAGATGAAGTTATGAAGAAGGTTTTCCCTTTATATTTGAAGGAAAAACCATTGGCATGGTATAGGCTATGCAATGATACTGGATCTTGTAATTGGAATCGATTGAAATTAGAGTTCCACCAAAAAATTATCCTATGCATCTAGTTCATCGTGATCGGAATTATATATCTAATTTTTGGCCTCGTGAAGGAGAAAGTATCGCTCTAGCTTGGGGGAGGCTTAAGACAATGTTATATTCATCCCCCAATCATGAGCTCTCAAGAGAAATTATTATCCAGAATTTTTATGCTCGGCTTTCTCGTAATGATCAAACCATGCTTGATACTTGTTGTGTTGGTTCTTTTATAAAGAAGACTATTGAATTCTGGTGGGATCTTTTGGAAAGAATTAAACGCAACTCTGAAGATTGGGAACTCGAAGAAGGTAAAGAGTCAGGTATTAAAATTAAATATGATTGTGTTAAATCTTTTATGGATATCGATGCTTTCCAAAAGATTAGCACTAAATATGGACTTGACTCGGAGATAGTACCCTCCTTTTGTGAATCATTTGCTACTCATGTTGATCTCCCTAAAGAGAAGTGGTTTAAATATCACCCACCTATTAAACAAGAAATTAAAGAACCTGTACAATTAAAGAAGAAACTATACTTTGTAATGTTGGTCCAGTTGTTCCTTCTGCTTATATTGAGAAACCACCTTTCCCTGTTAGGATAAAGGAACATGATAAAGTTTCAACTGTGGTTAACAAAAGCTATATTAAAACACCTAAACCTGATGAAAAAATCAAAGTAGAACCTAGTATTGCTATGGTTAAAGATCTCTTGGAAGAAGATATGGATGAACATGTTATTTACTTCTGTGAAGAAGCTACTAGAATTGCCAAACCTGATAAAAAGGATAAACATGGACCTATTGTTGGCATGCCCGTTGATGTCACTTGAAGCTACGTCGGTATTTCCCCAAAGAGGAAGGGATGATGCAGCACATCGGTGGTAGATATTTCCCTCCGATATGAAACCAAGGTTATTGGACCAGTAGGAGAACCAAGCAACACAACGTAAACAACCCCTACACACAAATAACAACCACTCGCAACCCAACATGTTAAAGGGGTTGTCAATCCCTTTCGGGTAAGGGTGCCAGAAGCGGTGCGTGGACGGGATAAAGTTTTGTAGTAAATTGATAGATCGAACGCCAACTAAAATAAATAAAGAAAAACTGCAGCAAGGTATTTTTGTATTTTTGGTTTAATAGATCTGAAAATAAATGCAAGAGAAAAGTAGATCGCAAAGGCAAATATATGAGAAAGAAGACCCGGGGACCGTAGGTTTCACTAGTGTCTTCTCTCGAGAAAAATAGCAAACGGTGGGTAAACAAATTATTGTTGGGCAATTGATAGAACTTCAAATAATTATGACGATATCCAGGCAATGATCATTATATAGGCATCACGTCCAAGATTAGTAGACCGATTCCAGACTGCATTTACTACTATTACTCCACACATCGACCGCTATCCATCATGCATCTAGTGTATTAAGTTCATGGAGAAACAGAGTAATGCAATAAGAACGATGACATGATGTGGACAAGATCTATCTATGTAGAGATAGACCCCATCGTTTTATCCTTAGTAGCAACCATACATACGTGTCGTTTCCCTTTCTGTCACTTGGATCAAGCACCGTAAGATCGAGCCCACTACAAAGCACCTCTTCCCATTGTAAGATAAATAGATCAAGTTGGCCAAACAAACCCAAATATCAGAGAATAAATATGAGGCTATAAGCAATCATGCATATAAGAGATCAAAGAAACTCAAATAACTTTCATGGATATAAAAAGATATACTTGATCATAAACTCATAGTTCATCAGATCCCAACAAACACACCGCAAAAAGAGTTACATCATATGGATCTCCAAGAGACCATTGTATTGAGAATCCAACGAGAGAGAGAAAGCCATCTAGCTACTAACTATGGACCCGAAGGTCTACAAAGAACTACTCACGCATCATCGAAGAGGCACCTATGGAGGTGGTGAACCCCATCCAAGATGGTGTCTAGATTGGATCTGGTGGTTCTGGACTCTGCGGCGGCTGGATGAATATTTCATCGATGTTCCTAGGGTTTCTGGAATATTGGGGTATTTTTAGAGCAAAGAGGCGGTACGGGGGGCACCCGAGGTGGGCACAACCCACCAGGGCGCGCCTGGGCCTCCTGGCGCGCCCTGGTGGGTTGTGCCCCCCTCAGGGCACCCCCAGGCGCAGACAGGGCCTGTTGTGTTCCTTCTAGCCCATAAAAAATCTCCGTAAAGTTTCGGGGCATTTGGACTCCGTATGATATTGATTTTCTGTGATGTAAAAAACATGGAAAAACAGCAACTGGCACTTGGCACTATGTCAATAGGTTAGTACCAAAAAATGATATAAAATGACTATAAATGATTGTAAAACATCCAAGATTGATAATATAACATCATGGAACAATCAAAAGTTATAGGTACGTTGGAGACGTATCACCCGTCATCTCAGTTAAAATAGGAGATCACTATTATCATGGTTTATGTGACATAGGTGCTAGTGTGAGTGCTATTCCTTACACCTTATATCAACAAATTATGAAAGACATAGCACCCACAAAGATAGAAGACATAGATGTTACTATTAAACTTGCTAATAGAGACACTATATCATCGATTGGGGTTGTTAGAGATGTTTAAGTCTTATGTGGGAAAATAAAATACCCTACTGATTTTCTTGTTCTTGGTTCCCCACAAGATGACTTTTGTCCCATTATCTTTGGTAGAACTTTCTAGAACACCGTTAATGCTAAGCTAGATTGTAAGAAACAAATTGTCGGTGTTAGTTTTGGTGATGAGTCTCATGAGTTTAATTTGTCCAAGTTTAATAGAAAGCTTCATGAAAAAGAATTGCCTAGTAAAGATGAATTAATTGGTCTTGTTTCTATTTCTATACCACCTACTGATCCTTTAGAACAATTCTGCTAGACCATGAAAATGATTTTCATATGCATGAAAGAAATGAAATAGATAAGATTTTCTTTGAACAACGTCATCTACTTAAACACAATTTGCCTATTGAAACTCTAGGAGGTCCTCCTCCACCTAAAGGTGATCCTGTGTTTGAATTAAAACAATTGC
The DNA here is from genome assembly GCA_032464435.1 of Aegilops umbellulata. NCBI lineage: Eukaryota > Viridiplantae > Streptophyta > Magnoliopsida > Poales > Poaceae > Aegilops > Aegilops umbellulata. The sequence continues at coordinate 162,168,177 of CP136054.1, read as the reverse complement.
CAGACACTTTGAAATATGCTTATCTTGATGACAAGAAAATATATCCTGTTATTATTAGTGCTAACCTTTTAGAACATGAAGAAGAAAGATTATTGAAAGTTCTAAGGAAGCACCGAGCTGCTATTGGATATACTCTTGATGATTTAAAGGGCATTAGTCCCACTCTATGTCAGAACAAAATTAATATGGAACCTGATGCTAAACCTGTTGTTGATAACCAACGTCGGTTAAATCCGAAGATGAAGGAAGTGGTAAGAACGGAAATCTTAAAGCTTCTGGAAGCAGGTATAATCTATCCTATAGCTGATAGTAGATGGGTAAGTCCTATTCATTGTGTCCCTAAGAAAGGAGGTATAACTGTTGTTCCTAATGATAAGAATGAACTAATTCCACAAATAATTGTTATAGGTGAATGGTAATTGATTTTAGAAAATTAAACAAAGCAACTAGAAAAGATCATTACCCTCTACCTTTTAATGATCAAATGCTTGAAAGATTATCTAACCACACACACTGTTGCTTCCTTGATGGATATTCTAGCTTTTCACAAATACCTGTTTCTCAACCTGATCAGGAAAAGACCACATTTACTTGTCCCTTTGGAACCTATGCTTATAGACGTATGCATTTTGGTTTATGTAATGCACCTACCACCTTTCAAAGATGTATGAATGCTATATTCTCTGACTTTTGTGAAAAGATTGTTGAGGTTTTCATGGATGATTTCTCTATTTATGGGAAGTCTTTTGATGATTCTTTAAGCAATCTTGATCAAGTTTTGCAGAGATGTGAACAAACAAATCTTGTCTTGAATTAGGAGAAGTGCCACTTTATGATTAATGAAGGCATTGTCTTGGGTCATAAAATTTCTGAAAGAGGTATTGAAGTGGACCAAGCTAAGGTTGATGCAACTGAGAAAATGCCATATCCTAAAGATATAAAAGGTATTCGTAGTTTCTTAGGTCATGCTGGTTTCTATAGGAGATTTATCAAAAACTTTTCTAAAATTTCTAGGCCTCTTACGAATCTTTTGCAAAAGGATATCCCTTTTGTTTTTTATGACGATTGTTCAGAAGCCTTTGAAACACTCAAGAAAGCCTTAATTTCTGCACCTATTGTTCAACCACCTAATTGGAACATGCCTTTTGAAATTATGTGTGATGCTAGTGATTATGTTGTTGGTGCTGCTCTAGGACAAAGAGTTGATAAGAAATTGAATGTTATTCATTATGCTAGTAAAACTCTAGACAGTGCTCAATGAAATTATGCTACTACTGGAAAAGAATTCTTAGCAGTGGTGTTTGCTTGTGATAAATTTAGACCTTATATTGTTGATTCAAAAGTAAATGTTCACATAGACCATGTTGCTATTAAATATATTATGGAAAAGAAAGATGCTAAACCTAGACTTATTCGATGGGTTCTCTTGTTACAAGAGTTTGATTTACATATCATTGATAGAAAAGGAGCTGAGAACCCAATAGCTGATAATTTGTCTAGGCTTGAAAATTTGCCTGATGACCCACTACCTATTGATGATAGTTTTCCTGACGAGCAGTTAGCTGCAATAAATGTTGCTCATAATACTCCTTGGTATGTTGATTATGCTAATTACATTGTTGATAAATATTTACCACCTAGTTTTACATACCAACAAAAGAAAAAGTTCATGTATGATTTAAGACATTACTTTTGGGATGACCCACATCTTTATAAAGGAGTAGATGGTATTATTAGACGTTGTGTACATGAGCATGAACAGGGGCAAATCCTACGGAAATGCCACTTCGAAGCTTATGGAGGACATCATGCTGGAGATAGAACTGCTCACAAGGTATTGCAATCTGGATTTTATTAGCCTACTCTCTTCAAGGATGCCCGTAAGTTCGTCTTATCTTGTGATGAATGTCAAAGAATAGGTAATATCGGTAAGCGTAAAGAAATTCCTATGGATTATTCACTTGTTGTTGAACCATTTGATGTTTGGGAATTTGATTACATGGGACCTTTTCCTTCCTCTAATGGGTATACACATATTTTGGTTGTTGTTGATTATGTTACTAAATGGGTAGAAGCTATTCCGACCAGTAGTGCTGATCACAACACCTCTATTAAAATGCTTAAGGAAGTTATTTTCCCAAGGTTTGAAGTCCCTAGATATTTAATGACTGATGGTGGTTCACACTTTATTCATGGTGTTTTCTGTAAAATGCTTGACAAGTATGACGTTAACCATAGAATAGCATCACCTTATCATCCTCAGTCTTGTGGTCAAGTTGAACTTAGCAATAGAAAAATAGAATTAATTTTGCAAAAGGTTGTTAATAGGTCCAGGAAGAATTGGTCTAAGAAATTAGATGATGCACTTTGGGCTTATGGAATAGCATATAAAAATTCCATGGGTATGTCTCCATATAAAATGGTTTATGGAAAAGCTTGTCATTTGCCTCTTGAGTTAGAACATAAAGCATATTGGGTCGTCAAAGAGCTCAATTATGATTTCAAACTTACTGGTGAAAAGAGGTTATTTGATATTAGCTTGTTGGTGGGAACGACACCTATGGGATCACTGGGATCCCTTCTATGGTTGGCGGGCGTGGGGTTGTGCAAAGAGCAGGTCTAGGAGCTAGCACAAAGATCGTTTACCCAATATCGGGCCGCAAGGATGCGTAAAACCCTAGTCCTGCTTTGGTGTATGTACTCGAGTGTTCTTGAGTTCTTGAGCTAGCTATGGTGCGTGTGTAGACCAAAAGATCCAAATCCTTCTCCTGGACGCCTCGGGCCTCCTTTTATAGACAAAAGGGGTCGCCACAATGGCACACAGGAGGTGGAAAGGTGTACAATGCGCAAGCTTATCGCCTGTCATTACGGGACAAGACACATTAAATGCGCTCCCTAGGTGTCCCGTTGCTTTATTGGGGATGGCAACGAGGCCCATCCCGTCCGTCGCCGCCCCACCTTGCTCCGACACGCGTCCAGGCCAACAATGCATGTAGCACCATGTAGGCTGGCAGGCTGCTGAGATGGCATGGTGGTAGGGTCTTCACGAAGATCTGCATGCCGCCACGCAGGTGCTTGCTGAGTTGGCCTCGAAGCCGCACGTCGCCACGCAGGTGCCTGCCCAGCTGGTTGGGCTGGCAGCTGGATGGGAACGGTGGTGGAGTCTTGGCAGACGCGGGCCTGGCTACGGCCCCACGGATGTCCTCGACAAGGGTCTTGCTGGGGCCCCGGCAAGGGTCTTGCCGCGGCATCGCAGTCGTCCTTGGCAAGGATCTTACCGGGGGTCTCATGGATCTCCTCGGCAAGGATCTCACGGAGGATCATCGTCTTATGCTCCTCATCTGATCTTGAGTGCTTATGATCTTCACAAAGATCTGCATGCCACCACGGAGGTGCCTCTCGAGCCTTGGTTCCAATGAGGTTGTTGGAAACCTTGGGTTCAAGGGTGGCACGCTCTGCTGGCGTCGGGCAAGTTGCCCCGACAAGGCTCTTGCCGGGGTTGCGGAGGCCGCCCCGGCAAGGGTCTTGCTGGGGGAGTCCACCTCGCCCTCTTGCTCTTTGTGTTTCTTGGTCTTGGCATTGCTTTGCCCGTCTCGTGCTTTTGGCCGGAGTGCTTTCAGGTGCTCTTGCGCTTCTGCTCCCTTCCCTTGCCCTGCTAAGTGTGGCCGCAGGCGCGGCTCTGACTGCCCGTGCACAAGTAGAGGGGTAAAAAAGGAGAGCCCCTACTTTTGTACACCGACAGGAGCCCCCGGGCCTGGGCCACGCTTAAGCGCAACGCGTTGTTGGGCTAGGCCAAGAATGGTGCACGGGCAGGCGCGGCGGATTTTTACCGCGGAGGAGAAGGAGCTTGCCGGGTGGGCGGAGTCCGCTGGGGAGGCCAGCAGCACCGACACCGGGGCCCCTCTCATTGAGGACGTGGTCGACGAGTCGACCGAGGAGGAGGCCGAGGCTGACAATCCTCCGACCTTGGAGAGAAGGCGCGTCCTGCGGCGGGCCACCTCTGGCGAGCTGGTCCGGCCCGGCAGGACCGAGCAGCGGCAGGAGACCCAGGGAGTCCGTGCGCCTGACAAGGGCCGCGACAGCAAAGAAGGTGGTGAAGGCCGCGGTGGCGAAGAGGAAAGCAACCGCCTCTTCTTCGTCCAGCCGCCCTCGGACCCCACCCGCTTCTCCTCCTCCTGCGGATGTCAACACGGAGGTCATCTTCGACCTTGGGTCTCTCAGCCCGAGGAGGAAGAGGAAGGCAGCGGAAGAGGAGGCGGAGGATGAGTAAGTATCCTGTCTTTTGTTATCTCCGTCCCCTCAGACCGCGCCGCTTTCTTGACTTGTTTTCATCTTTGCAGAGACATGGAGACGCTGGCCCATAGGGTGGCGAAGAGAGCCAGGGCTTCGTCGGGCGGCCAGCCCCCAGCGGGCACCTCGAGTACGCCGCTGGTGGTGGATAGCAACCCCCAGCACAGCCCCCGGCGTGCGTTCATCACTCACTCCTTATCGACGTGCGTTGGGGTATGATCTGTGGCACTGACCTTGTCATGGTTGTAGGAGGAGGACGACAGCAGGCGGAGCCACTGAGGGCCACCCCTAGCACGCCGCCCCCATCGACCATGCCACCCCGAGGGGTGTCCCCGGCAAGGGCGCCAAGCACCGAGCCCATGCACACAGAGGAGGAAGAGGAGGCGAACCCGGTCGCCAGCGGCTCCATCCCAGCACCGAACCTTGGTGGGGAGGGGGCCACTTCTTCCGAGCCCGGCACGGGTGAGTTATTCACCTTCTGTCCCTGTTCGTTCTTTTTCTTTTTGAACTTTGATTTGGCTCTGCCTCATCCCCTTTCTTGGCATCTAGGCGCTCCCTCAGCGGACCAGGAGAACATCGATACTGTCATCGAGGAGGTCGCCAGGGATGCTGAGGCCGAGGCCAACAAGATCGCCGCCGAGGAGGCCACCAAGGATGTTGCTGAGGATGCCGCCAAGGAGCCGGTCGAGGAGACCGGCAAGGCCGCTGCTGAGGAGACCGGCAAGGGGCTTGCTGGGGAGGCCAGCAAGCCTGCTGCCGAGGAGGGGGCGGTCGATGACCAACCTTCCTCCTCCGCTGCCTCTGGCTCGGGCAGGTACTTGAAGGTGAGCGACGACCTGTTCGTCCACCTACCGGGGACGGCGAGCACTGGCGCGCCCACCGAGGGGGGGGGGGTGTTTGATGACGAGGTGCTTGCCGCCGCCGGGCTTGAGGTTGTTGACGAACTGAGCACCGGTGGCGGCGGTTCCCAGGAGGAGCGGCTCCTCCAGGCCATGAGCGCCAACTTCCAGAAGCTCCAGGCACTTCACCGTGCCCGCCTGGACAAGGCCAAGTCCAGGATGGCGGTAGTGGACAAGGCAGAGGCGGACCTCGAGGAGCGCGTCGCCGAGGCGCGGGCTTGGTTCCGCCAGGCCCACAAGGACTTGAAGGCCGCCCAGGACGTGCTGGCTGAGCGCAAGCTGGTGCTTGTCATGAAGCAAGCCAACATCGAGAAGGCCCAGAAGATGGTGAAGCAGCAGGCCGCTCAGGACGAGGCCGCTCGGCACCAGCACCAAGCCGTACTGAACTCCTAGGAGGAGGACATTGCCGCTCGCAAGGAGAAGCTCGCTACGACACTCTGCGGCAAGGATGAGGAGGTCTGGAAGATTGACGTGCAGCAGACCCAGGAGCTGGTGCAGAGGCACAAGGAGGTGCTCAGCGCCCAAGCCCTGGTCCATGCCGGCAAGGTGAAAGAGCTGCTTGGAGCATATGGAAAGAGAGAAACAACAAACACTTCAGAGGGATTTCACCTTCGAAATCATCCTGGCTGGCTAGGTTGAGAGATGACCTATCCCTTCTTCATTACAGAGTGGGAGAAAAACTTCAACCCTTTTTGTCCTCTTTTGTAAATAGTATTTAACTTTACTCTTTTGATTCCCTCTTTCTAGTGTTTACCCCTCCCCAATAGTTACACCATGGCTATGGATGTAAGGTTATGACTGTAAGACTTTTTGTCACTTAATTTAATACATACAGTAGGAGCCTCTCCTACTGTTTCAAGTGTCAAAAAAAAGGTGAAAGAGCTGGAGGTGGAGCGGGACGGCCTAAAGGACCAGGCCCTGAAGCTGGTGAAGGAGAAAGACATGCTCAATGGTGCTCTGGTGGAGGCGCAAGGCGCGGTCCTCGGCAAGGTTGAGCAGCTCTTCAAGGCCAATGACTCCATCAAAGACCTGAAGCTGAAGCTGGAGGGTCTTGAAGGGACGCTTTCGGAGGTCAAGGCCCGGGAGGAGACCCTGACCAAGAATCTGGAGAAGGAAAGGCAGTTGTGGAAGAACAAAGCCACCAACCACGAGGATTTCGTGAAGGCTGAAAACCTCTGGATCAGCCGCCTCGCCGACGTCGCTAGCAGGATCACCATGCAGCTGGCCACCATGGGGATGCCAAATGTGAGGTACGTCCTGGAGCCGAGCGTGAGTCTGAATGCCAAGCTGACCCTGTTCTTCGAGGGTGTTCTCGGGGCCCTGGAGCAGTTCCGCTGCAATAGGGCGGCCTCTCTGGCCGATGAGGCCCGGAAGCTCTGTCGGGGTGTCATGACCAAGGTCCTCATCAAGGTGGCGTACTGGAACCCCAACCTCGACTTCGACGCCGCACTGGAGAGCTTACCGGAGGATGCGGATCTCGTGGCGCTCGAGGAGCGTATCGAGCCCATCATCATCCGCGTCGACGGAGTCCGGAGGACAGAGAGTCAGCACCGGGATTAGGCACCCCGTTTCTTATCGCCGCTGCAGGTTCATGACCAAGACAATTTTTATCTTTAGTTAGAACCGCAACAAAAATTGATGTAATATCAAGTGTGCTATCTTCCCGTTAGATCTTTCTTCGTATGTTCGTACCCTACGCTTGTTGAGATAAGGCTGCCGGTGCGTAAACCCGTGTCGTGGTGCTTGAAGGACGGATCCTTAGCACCCTGCCGGAAGGGTGCTTGCTGCCGGGCGAGCCACCTTGCCGCCGCCAGCGCGGTCGCTTGAACTGTCGAGCAGACTCGAGGCAGGACAAGAGCACAGCTAAGAATGGGTAGGCCACCTTGCCACCGCCAGTGCGGCCGCATGAACTGTCGAGCGGGCTCGAGATAGAAACAAAGGCGTTGCCAACAGCAGAAGGGTCCCATCGCGTCCAGGTTTCCCGTACCAAGAACAAGATCTCTCAGGGAGAACAACCTTATATAAGTGAAAATAACCAAGATTTCGCGTGACTTAGCTTTTCTGTCGTTGTGCGGCCGTTCGCCGCATCCGCAGGCAATGCCGCCCGTTTGGTCGTCTTCTTCCTTGGAGTGACGACCACGATGAAGCAGCTGCTCCAACCAGACCAGATTTCCACAACTGCGCGCACCTACCTGGCACGCCAAAGATGTCGGTGGGAACGACACCTATGGGATCACTCGGATCCCTTCTATGGTTGGCGGGCACGGGGTTGTGCAAAGAGCAGTTCTAGGAGCCAGCACAAAGATCGTTTACCCAGGTTCGGGCCGCAAGGATGCGTAAAATCCTAGTCCTGCTTTGGTGTATCTATTCGTGTGTTCTTGAGTTCTTGAGCTAGCTATAGTGCTTGTGTAGCCCAAAAGATCCGAATCCTTCTCCTGGACGCCTCGGGCCTCCTTTTATAGACAAAAGGGGTCGCCACAGTGGCACACATGAGGTGGAAAGGTGTACAGTGCGCAAGCTTATCGCCTGTCATTAAGGGACAAGACACATTAAATGCGCTCCCTAGGTGTCCCGTTGCTTTATTGGGGATGGCAACGAGGCCCGTCCCGTCTGTTGCCGCCCCGCCTTGCTCCGACACACGTCTAGGCCAACAATGCATGCAGCGCCATGTAGGCTGGCAGGCTGCTGAGATGGCATGGTGGTAGGGTCTTCATGAAGATCTGCATGCCGCCATGCGGGTGCTTGCTGAGTTGGCCTGGAAGCCGCACGTGCCACGCAGGTGCCTGCCCAGCTGGTTGGGCTGGTAGCTGGATGGGAACGACGGTGGAGTCTTGGCAGACGCGGGCCTGGCAGCGGCCCCGCGGATGTCATTGGCAAGGGTCTTGCCGGGCCCCCGGCAAGGGTCTTGCCGCGGCATCGCAGACGTCCTCGACAAGGATCTTGCCGGGGGTCTCGTGGATCTCCTCGTCAAGGATCTCACCGAGGATCGTCGTCTTTTGGTCCTCATCTGATCTTGAGTGCTTATGATCTTCACAAAGATCTGCATGTCACCGCGGAGGTGCCTCCCGAGCCTTGGTTCCAATGTGGTTGTTGAAAACCTTGGGCTCAAGGGCGGTGCGCTCTGCTAGCGTCGGGCAAGTTGCCCCGGCAAGGCTCTTGTCGGGGTTGCGGAGGCCGCCCCGGCAAGGGTCTTGCCGGGGGAGTCCACCTCGCCCTCTTGCTCTTTGTGTTTCTTGGTCTTGGCGTTGCATTGCCCGTCTCATGCTTTTGGCCGGAGCGCTTTCAGGTGCTCTTGCGCTTCTGATCCCTTCCCTTGCCCTGCTAAGTGTGGCCGCAGGCGTGGCTCTGACTTCCCGTGCACAAATAGAGGGGTAAAAAAGGAGAGCCCCTACTTTTGTACACCGACATAGCTCATTAGATGAATGGAGAACCCAAGCTTATGAAAAAGCAAAATTATTCAAAGAAAAAGTTAAAAGGTGGCATGACAAAAGAATTCAAAAGCATGAGTTTAAAGTCGGATAATATGTTCTTTTGTACAACTCTCGTTTCAGATTCTTCGCAGGAAAACTCCTCTCAAAATGGGAAGGCCCCTATGTTATCGAGGAGGTTTATCGGTTTGGAGCCATCAAAATAAATAATTCCGAAGTTACTAACCCGAGGGTTGTCAATGGGCAATGCATAAAGCATTATATCTCAGGTACGCCCATTAATGTTGAAAGTAATCTTATTCAAACTTTGACACCGGAAGAACACATAAAAGAGTCCTTCCGAAACACTCCAGAATCATGAAAATAAGGAGGTACGTGATACGGTAAGTAAACGGACTCCGAAAAATCCACAAAATTATTTTTTATCAGTTTTGGAATATTTTAAAATTTTGGAAATAAAGAAACTTCCAGGAAGCGTCCCCTGGTGGGCACAAGACACCAGGGCGCGCCAGGCTTGCCTGGTGCGCCCAAGTGGGTTGTGCCCACCTGGGACACCTTCCGAACTCCGTTTTTCTTCTGTATGCTTGTCCTCCAAGATAAAAAAATCTATATATACTTCCTGAACCTGTTGATCACCGTATCACGAAGAAATCCTCTGTTCTCTTCTCTTGCTGTTTCCAGTCAGATTTATCAAGCCAGGCATCATTTCTTCCTACTCCCCCAGCAACATGGAGGAAGATGCTTGGCTGATGAAGATCGAGATGAAGCGGGAGGATCCTACGGACGCCCTCAAAGGAGACAAGGGCAATAAATCTACCTTAGATCCATCCCCGGTGGCAGCAGAAGCACTGCTGGCCGTGGAGGAGGAAGAGGATATCCTTAAGCCCTACCTTACTCACCTTACTCCTGTTGAGATTGAAGCTTTTCGCTTCATTGAAATAGTTCACATACGGAATAAATATCTCACTCGCGAAAATATTTTGCATAAGGAGCATATCATCCATCTCTGGAGCGTCATCCGTTGAATGGAGAATCTCTTGATCCTTAAATATAGGATCGCTTCATCACCACCATCATCTTCTTCACCACCAAAAGAGAACTGAGTATCGGGTATGGGCACTCCCCCTGGCTTCCGCCAAGCTTGGGGGAGGTGCCTCGGTATCGTATCATCTCACTATCTTTTTGCCTTTACTTATTTTAGTTCAACCCTTTGCTTTAGATGAATAAAAGTTTAGTTCTATCCTTTCTTCTTTGAGAGTTTACTTAGTGATCTATCCTTGTAATCGTGTGCAAGTTATATAATAAAGTTTAGTTTGAGTTTTTGCTTTCTTTACTTTCATGTTGCAAATAAAAGAAAAAGGGAGATAAATAAAAGAAAGGAAATAAATAAATAAAATATCATATACTAATCCTATGGTAGGTGATGACATCACATAAGGAAAAGTATAAGTAGAAAATTTTATTAGAGATTGACAAACATAGCATTAGTTGATGATGCAACTCATGAAATAATTAACAAGGAAAGAGAATATTCACATATAAATATACTATCCTAGAAATCTTTTGTGATTGTGAGCCCTCATCAAAATATTATATGCCAAAATTGTTGACGTCGGACAAGGAAGAAAACTTAATGATTTATGTTTGTTTATATTCACATAGAAGTCATATTGTCATAGATCCTTTAACATGTGGTGTTTGCCCCCTATCTTTGCTAGCCAAAAATTCCGCACTAAGTAGAGATACTACTTGTTCATACAAAGACCCTTAAACCCAAATCTTATTTTCAAGTGTCCACTATACCTACCTAGGGATTGAGCAAGATCCCTCAAGTAAGTTTTCATCGGTGCAAAAAGGATATAAAAATTTCTTCTAAAAGTGTGAGATCATTTAGTATAAGAGAAAATTGAGCGTTGCACGAACTTGTGATGGTGAAGAATAAAAGCGACAGACTGCATAATAAAGGTCGCTATCACAAGGGGCAATGCAACGTGACGTTCTTTTGCACTAAGGGGTTGAGCATACAAACAAATAAGCGCATGGAAACCTCTGCTTCCCTCTGCGAAGGGCCTATCTTTTACTTTTATGTATTTACTTTTATGCAAAGAGTCAAAGTTTTCCTTCTATTCCTTTTTATTTTTCTCCTTTGGCAAGAATCATGTGGTGAGGAATGATCTAGGCACATATGTCCATTTGAATACAGATAGCATGAGTTATTATTGTTGACATCACCCTTGAGGTGAATACGTTGGGAGGCGAAACTATAAGTCCCTATCTTTCTATGTGTCCGGTTGAAACGTTTTGCTCATGTTGTGACGCCCGGATAATTAAGCTACAGTGATCCCACGCTAATGGTGCCACGTCACCACGGTTACTCCTACTAATCTATCGTTAGATCAAAACCGGTCCAAAATTCAAATTCAAAGTTTGGTAAATAATAAGAAAATTCAGACATTAAAATAAAAATGTTCGGTTTGTACTAAATATTACATAGATAAATATGGTGTAGTAAACATATTTTTATAAAAGGCCTTGTCGGTGTACTAAAGTAGGGGTACCTTAGTACCCCGAACTTGTGCACGGGCAGTAGTAGCGTCCCGCGGCAAGGCTTGCCAGGGGAGCGACAAGAGTCTCCACGGCCCTTTTTGGGCCGGACGAAGGCCAAGTGATCGAGCCGAGAAGACCGAGCCCCGGCAAGAGGCGCTTGCCGGGCCGAGAAGGCGAGGTCCGGCAAGAGGAGCTTGCCGGGCCAAGGCGACAAGGCCCCGGCAAGAGGAGCTTGCCGGGACGACCAAGCCGAAGCACCAAGGCCCCGGCGGGAGGAGCTCGCCGGGACGGCCAAGCCAAGGCACCCCAAGAGAAGCCCGCCGCGGCGCTCCGCGCGCCTCGGCAAGGCCTGACAAACAGCAAGCTCTCAGGTGCGGCAAGGCAACTACCGCGGCAGGCCACTTGCCGCGGCAAACCACCACATCAGGCCTGCGCTCCAGCTCATCTGCCCACGCGTCACTCTGGGGCTTCCCCAGAGGCACGTGGCGGGGCGCCGCGCAGCCTGGGGCGCGCGCGTGGCATGCGGCGTTGGCGGAGTCGCCCCCGTGGCAAGCGGAGGCACACCTAACGGTCCGCCTCGACACTGTTCAGGCGATCCAGACGGGCATTTAATACCTTTGTCCCCCGCCGTCAGAGTTAGGTGCGATAGCACTGTGCGGCCACTGTTCGCACAGTTCCTTGCCATTTTTACCCCCACCTATGTCGCTACCTGTGGGAAACCCCTTTGCATATAAAAGGAGGCCCCTGCGCACGTAAAAGGGGAGGAGATCCAGACCCGGAGAAAAACCCTAGAGGGATCGAGACCAGAGAGGAGGGAGACCTAGTAGACCCTCGTCTACGTCCAGCTCCAACTTACTGTAGCTTCTTGCGCTCCAGAGCAAGAACTCCAATCAACCAGACATGCAGCAGTAGGGTTTTACGCATCCATGCGGCCCAAAGCTGGGTAAAATCGTTGTGTGTGTGTGTCGCCTCGATCTGCTCTTTGTGCAACCTCCGCCCCCGCCGAACCGACAAGGGGCTCCGTCCCCATAGGTGCTCGTGGAGGCCAATATCCCCCGACATGCCTAAATAATTTAAAATGATTTAAAACAGAAAAGTAAATAAATAAAAGAAAAGAAAATACAAAAAAGAAAAACTAAACAAACAAGCGAAGAAAAAAAACCGGGCTTCGGCCCGCCAGGCCGCAAGCCCCCCCTCCCTCCTTGGGCCTCGGCCCACCAGGTCCAGCCGGCCGGCCTCCCCCACTCCTCCTTATCCACTCATCCCCCACGACCCAAACCCTAACCCCACCCAGACCGCACACTCTCCCCCCCCCCACGTCGCCCACTCCCCCCCTCGATCTGGATCGAGATCGAGGGCTCGACCCCCTGAGTCGCCCGATGCCGCTCGTCGTCTCCAGCACCGTCGCGGTCACCTCGCCCTCGACGGAGCACGACCTCGCCGGACTGCCTCCTCCACCATCGCCAGCCTCCATCGTCTTCGCCGGACCGTCCCCGTCTCTCCACCTAGACCCCCGCTGCCCCCGTCCCTACGCATCGCGGTGAGGTCCCACCTCCTTCCGTTTTCCCCGCTCACCGCGCTCACCTCCCCCTGGCCGCGATGGCCGGCGCCCCGCGCATCCTTGTAAACGCCCGGGCGCGCGAGACCGAGTCCCTGCAACGTCGTGCTTCCTGCGGTCGGACCGTGCCCTGGCCGCGCGCCGCCCCGCCCGGCGTGCCACCCGCGCGCGCGCCCGAGCCCCGCCTTGCACTGCTGCGACGCTGCCCGTAGCTCCCGCCTGCCCCGACGAACTCCGCAGCGTCGCGCCCCCGTAGTCGCCATCCCCCCTCGCGCCCTTGCCGCACGCGGGCGCGCGGCCTCGCCACTGCTGCTGCCTCGCGCTTGGCTTGCACGCGTGCCAGCGCCGCCCGTTTTCCCCGCTGACTACCACCGCTGCCAACTGCTGCTGTTGTTGTTGTGCGGCCGCCGCTGCTCGCCTCCGGCGTCCGCTGCCGCGCCCTGCCAGCGCCCGGTTCCGTCCGACCCCGCCGTGCCTCGCCCGTCCGCCCCGCTCTGTCGCCCCCTGGCCGCGCTGCTCCGGTCGCCGCCGTGGCTGGCGGCCCACCTTGGCGGCCTCGGGCCTGCAAGCGGGCGGACGCCCCGCGCCCGTCGCCCGTCTCCGCCCGCGGCGCCCGTCCGTTAAGCCCTCTGGGCCTATGACAAAGGGCCCCACGCCCAGAACGTTTATATAAAAAAAGGGAATTAAAAAATATATGTAAATAAATAACTAATAATAAAATTAATTAATTATTTAACTTAATTAATTCTGATTAAATTAACTAATTAAGATTAATTAACCTAATGACTAATTATCCTAATTAACTACTATTAATTAACCAACAGAGTATGACAGTGGGACCCACGTGTCAGTTTGACTTAGTCAATCCTTGTTGACTGTTGATGTCAACATGACATCATGCTGATGTCATTAATCCAATTTCGTATTAAATTAAATGATTAATTAAATTCCAGAAATTAGTAAATCTTTAGGAAATCATATCTTTTAATCCGTAACTCGGATTAAATTATTTTCAACATGAAAGTTGCTTAGAACGACGAGACGAATCTGGATACGCAGCCCGTTCGTATGCCATATACCCCTAACATATCAAACTCGCAACTTTCCCCCTTCGGCTCCTGTGCCTGAAAACGAGAAACACCAGGGATACTTTCCCGGATGTTATCCCCCTTCACCAGTATCACCTCATACCGCGTTAGGGCACGCCTAGCATCACGCATTGCTTTGTCATGCATCGCTATGCATCTGTTTGCTTAATATTTATTGTTTCTTCCCCCTCTTCTCTCGCTAGACACCGAGACCGACGCCGCTGCTACCCGGTACGATTACGGAGTTGACGACCCCTCTCTCTTGCCAGAGCAACCAGGCAAGCCCCCCCCCTTGATCACCAGATACCGCCTATTCTTCTCTACTGCTTGCATTAGAGTAGTGTAGCATGTTACTGCTTTCAGTTAATCCTATACTCCTGCATAGCCTGTCCTTGGTACTACTGTTGTTACCTTTACCTGCTATCCTACTGCTTAGTATAGGATGCTAGTGTTCCATCAGTGGTCCTACACTCTTGTCCACCTGCCATGCTATACTACTTGGCCGTGATCACTTCGGGAGGTGATCACGGGCATATACTATATAGTTTACACTGTTACATTACCTGTGATACTGTTCGGAGATGGGGGCTGAAGGGGCAGGTGGTTCCACCCAGATAGTGGTGGGCCTGGGTTCCCGACGGCCCCTGATTGTTACTTTGTGGCGGAGCGACAGGGAAGGTTGAGGCCACCTAGGAGAGAGGTGGGCCTGGCCCTGGTCGGCGTTCGCGGATACTTAACACGCTTAACGAGATCTTGGTATTTGATCTGAGTCTGGCCATTTGGTCTATACGCACTAACCAACTACGCAGGAACAGTTTTGGGCACTCGACGTCGTGGTATCAGCCGAAGCCTTCGTGACGTCAGCGACTGAGCGGCGCGCGCCGGATTGGACTGGAACGCCTGCTAGGCTAGGTCTACTTCCGGCCACCCTCGCAACATGCAGGTGTGCAATGGGCGATGGGCCCAGACCCCTGCGCCATAGGATTTAGACCGGCGTGCTGACCTCTCTGTTGTGCCTAGGTGGGGCTGCGACGTGTTGATCTTCCGCGGCCAGGCATGACCCAGAAAAGTGTGTCCGGCCAAATGAGATCGAGCGTGTTGGGTTATGTGGTGCACCCCGGCAGGGAAGTTTATCTATTCGAATAGCCGTGTCCCTCGGTAAAAGGACGACCCGGAGTTGTACCTTGACCTTATGACAAATAGAACCGGATACTTAATAAAACACACCCTTCCAAGTGCCAGATACAACCCGGTGATCGCTCTCTAACAGGGCAACGAGGAGGGGATCGCCGGGTAGGATTACGCTATGCGATGCTACTTGGAGGACTTCAGTCTACTCTCTTCTATATGCTGCAAGACGGAGGCTGCCAGAAGCGTAGTCTTCGACAGGATTAGCTATCCCCCTCTTATTTTGGCATTCTGCAGTTCAGTCCACTGATATGGCCTTTTACACATATATCCATGCATATGTAGTGTAGCTCCTTGCTTGCGAGTACTTTGGACGAGTACTCACGGTTGCCTTGTTCCCCCCTTTTCCCATTTCTCTACCCGATTGTTGCGACCAGACGATGGAGCCCAGGATCCAGACGCCACCTTCGACGACGACTCCTACTACACTGGAGGTGCCTACTACTACGGGCAGCCCGCTGACGACGACCAGGGGTAGTTTAGGAGGATCCGAGGCAGGAGGCCTGCGCCTCTTTCGATCTGTATCCCAGTTTGTGCTAGCCATCTTATGGCAACCTGTTTAACTTATGTCTGTACTCAGATATTATTGCTTCCACTGACTCGTCTATGATCGAGCACTTGTATTCGAGCCCTCGAGGCCCCTAGCTTGTATTATGATGCTTGTATGACTTATTTATGTTTTAGAGTTGTGTTGTGATATCTTCCCGTGAGTCCCTGATCTTGATCGTACACATTTGCGTGCATGATTAGTGTACGATTGAATCGGGGGCGTCACAAGTTGGTATCAGAGCCGACTGCCTGTAGGAATCCCCCTTTCCAACTCCTTGGCCGAAGTTGAGTCTATCCGATGAAAATTGTTATACTAACATGGCTGTGCGGCCCATGGGCCCATGTCGCCATTGGGTGGTATTAGGATCTTTTATTCCTCGTCTATACTCTGGGATTCTAACTTCTGTTCTATTCGGGTTAAATGAATTTACTAAAATCTAACTTTAGGTTCTCGAAAATACTTTCTCCCAGAGAGCCCCTTCAGTTCAGATGATCGCCGGCTGCACCAGAAGATTCTGAAGATAATTTCCGATGTTCTCTCGAGACACTTGTGCCCACCGCCTTTGCTAATCCCCTACCACTGTTATATCATTATGGATAACTACCTAGAATTGTCGTTCATACCTTCATCCTCAGTTGCTCTTGTTATTACAAGATGCCCTAAATTGCTCTTCGTTGTTCCAAAAATCCTTTAAGCTTACTGCCTTGCAGTTCTTTACCACATGAATACCCCTATTGAAAATTCCTCGCACTTATTGAGTATCTGTTCATCCCCAATTGTTCGTATTCTTCATAAGATACTCTGAAATACTATCCGACCTTCTGAGCATCCTCTTCAAACTATTGCTCTGCAAATACTTGTATGGTTATATTATGGATGCTCCCATATCATTAGCAATATTCACTAGTATCTTTTGACACCGTCATTTTGATCCTATTGATTCAACATGTGTGCGAATGCACACAATCATCTATCAACCCTTCTAAATTATCCTTCCGGCTCAGACGTCATTTTGAACATGAGCTGGTTCTCGACCAATCAATTGTCGTCGGTTGTACCCCTAAGTCTATTCAGCTTATCCATCCTTAGCCAGAGCGTTTGCTTTTGATCCCTTGTTTTGGAAAATCTTAATTCCTTTGCATTTGAGCTTAAATTAGTCAGTTGTTTCTATGGTCTGATCTGCTTACCTTTTTCCTTCTTCTGGTTGGGTACCAATGCTCACATCAGTTCCCTTGTGGACCACCAGATCCTTTGTTGGATTTTATTCGACACCGTCCTTCATATTCGACAACCTTGTCAGCCTTTCCTCGGATACATAATGCCTTTGTAAACTGTATCCCCTGCTTTTGTCAACCATGCTCTGCTTTCAAGCTTGACTTATTCGCTCCTGAAGTTTGTGGTATATGTTCCTAATAGGCCCCGATGGGTTGAACCTATACCTTCCCTAAAATCGTATAAACCTGAAAGTTTTCGAGAGTCATACTCTCCTGGTGTTTTACCAGATAATTTTCTACCATATAACTTCTTCATAAACAAGAAGTGAATGAAAGGTTATGCATTGCAGAAGTGGGAGTCGACCTTGAACTTTGTGTTCATGCCCATGGACCCAATGTGGAGTCTATCATGGAAGCTTCTTGTATTAATAATGGTCCCCTTGTTATAAGTTTATCTTGTATCTATGCTGGTCCTTTGCAACTGTGGTTCCGACCATGATTGTGAAGGAAATATGCCCTAGAGGCAATAATAAAGTTATTATTTATTTCCTTATATCATGATAAATGTTTATTATTCATGCTAGAATTGTATTAACCAGAAACATAATACATGTGTGAATACATAAACAAACAGAGTGTCACTAGTATGCCTCTACTTGAGTAGCTCGTTAATCAAAGATGGTTATGTTTCCTAACCATAGACAAAGAGTTGTTATTTGATTAATGAGATCACATCATTAGGTGAATGATCTGATTGACTTGACCCATTCCGTTAGCTTAGCACTTGATCGTTTAGTTTGTTGCTATTGCTTTCTTCATGACTTATACATGTTCCTATGACTATGAGATTATGCAACTCCCATTTGCCGGAGGAACACATTGTGTGCTACCAAATGTCACAACGTAACTGGGTGATTATAAAGGAGCTCTACAGGTGTCTCCAAAGGTAGATGTTGGGTTGGCATATTTCGAGATTAGGATTTGTCACTCCGATTGTCGGAGAGGTATCTCTGGGCCCTCTCGGTAATGCACATCACTTAAGCCTTGCAAGCATTGCAGCTAATGAGTTAGTTGCGAGATGATGTATTACGGAACGAGTAAAGAGACTTGCCGGTAATGAGATTGAACTAGGTATTGGATACCGACGATCGAATCTCGGGCAAGTAACATACCGATGACAAAGGGAACAACGTATGTTGTTATGCGGTCTGACCGATAAAAGATCTTCGTAGAATATGTGGGAGCCAATATGAGCATCCAGGTTCCGCTATTGGTTATTGACCGAGAATGGTTCTAGGTCATGTCTACATAGTTCTCGAACCCATAGGGTCCGCACGCTTAACGTTCATTGACCATATAGTACTATGAGTTATGTATGTTGGTGACCGAATGTTGTTCGGATTTTTGGATGAGATCACGGATATGACGAGGAACTCCGGAATGGTCCGGAAGTAAAGATTGATATGTGGATAGTAGTGTTTGATCTCCAGAAAGGTTCTGGAATCCATCGGAAGGGGTTCCGAATGTTTCCTGAAATGTTTGGGCACGAGAACACTTTATCTGGGCCAAAGGGGAAAGCCCACGAGGTTTTTGGAAAGTGCAAAAGGAAGTTTTGCGGAGTCCAGAGGCCAGACGCCAGGGTCCCTGGCGTCTGGGCCCAGACGCCGGGAACCCTGACGTCTGGTCCTGGAGTCCGAGAAGGACTCTTGCCTTTCGGGTGAAACCGACTTTGTGGAGGCTTTTACTCCAAGTTTCGAACCAAGGCTCAACATATAAATAGAGGGGTAGGGCTAGCACCCAAGACACATCAAGAAACACCAAGTCGTGTGCCGGCAACCCCGTTTCCTCTAGTTTATCCTCCGTCATAGTTTTCGTAGTGCTTAGGCTAAGCCCTGCGAAGATTGTTCTTCACCAACACCGTTACCACGCCGTCGTGCTGCCGGAACTCATCTACTACTTCGCCCCTCTTGCTGGATCGAGAAGGCGAGGACGTCACCGAGCCAAACGTGTGCAGAACTCGGAGGTGCCGTGCTTTCGGTGCTTGGATCGGTCGGATCGTGAAGACGTACGACTACATCAACCGCGTTCATATAACTCTTCCGCTTACGGTCTACGAGGGTACGTAGACAACACTCTCCCCTCTCGTTGCTATGCATCACCATGATCTTGCGTGTGCGTAGGATTTTTTTTGAAATTACTACGTTCCCCAACAGATTGATCATCTTTGATCCTTTTCTCGGACAAGTCCTCCGCAGATCAATGCACCCGTCCAACCTCTATTATGATCCACCTTCGAGTATTACCCCGTGGTATCTCGATACTAGCACAGAACCATATTACTTCTTATGAGTTCTTCAAGTATTATTTCCCACCGATTCCAATTTTCCCCGGGTTTTGAGTTGTTAGACACTCAAGGACACTGATAAGTGAATCAATTTCATACTCCGATTCAATAACTCTAAGTAATCTCCGTTGCTTATGAGTTTATTAATCCTTCAAGTCATTCCTCGCCTTATCGGCTATATCATTAATGTGCTAGATTTTAACTGTGCTACCCGGTCCTTATTCCGAGAGCACAACTTTCGAGGATGAGTGTGATAGCCTGGCTTATTAGGGACGATAGACTACTCATATCAATAAGGAATTCCTTCTTTTCCGGGAGCTCATTCGGACAGAACTCCAAAGTTAAGCGTGCTCAGCTTGGAGTAGTGTCAGGATGGGTGACCGACTGGGAAGTTGCTACCGGGTGCGCACGAGTGAGGACAAAGTGTGCAGAAAAGACAAGTATTGATCTGTGCGGCCAGTCTAGATCCCGCCAGGAGTAACGACCACCGGCGGGTGTGTCCGGGGCGTTACAAGTTGGTATCAGACCCGACCCTCGCGGTTACACGGATGTTTGCGGACAGGTGCGCGGTCATGTTGTTCATGACGTTTGTGACCCGTCGTGGCACCCGGCATGGCACATGTACCGGAATGGAAGCACAGACGTTTGTGCCAAGAGGGAATGTTCTTGTGGCCCGACGAGGACGTCGGTTCCTCTGAGTGGGGGTGTATGTGATAGCCTGGCTTATTAGGGACGATAGACTACTCATATCAATAAGGAATTCCTTCTTTTCCGGGAGCCCATTCGGACAGAACTCCAAAGTTAAGCGTGCTCAACTTGGAGTAGTGTCAGGATGGGTGACCGACTGGGAAGTTGCTCCCGGGTGCGCACGAGTGAGGACAAAGTGTGTAGAAAAGACAAGTATTGATCTGTGGGGTCCGTCTAGATCCCGCCAGGAGTAACGACCACCGGTGGGTGTGTCCGGGGCGTTACAATGAGCTAAACTTACATTGATCTTCCTTGTCTTACCGTTTCACCTCAAACAACAAGCTTGATTCCGAGTTTGTGTCGTATCCGTGGTTTCAATAACTTTTCGCTTCATCTTTCCTTTTGCCTAATGTCGTCAATGAGCGATTATATCTTCATGAAACCTCTCGACAAATGTGTCATGATCATCATCAACATTCTGAGCTCTTCCAGGATATCAATTGAATTCATGATGAGAAATACCATCCTTGCCCTCGATGATTTGTGTTGTCATCGACCACTTTATTGCCTTCCCTTCAACACAAACTTGTTATTGTTCTGTGTTGTACCTTGAGTTCCTTGCTATCCAGCATTTGTTCTTCTTTACCTTGGAGTATTACCATCTTTTATGTCAAGAATGTCATGAGGATTACTCCACCTCTTAAGAATTCTTGGTATAGTGATACTTCTCACCATCACCATTCTTCTTGGTCCCCGTGTTGATTCCAACAAGTGAACGGTGTTGTTTGGATTCTTTCCTTCTAGAAACCCTATTGCTATGAAGTTAATGGTCGTCCGTTCATTCTTAGACTATTGATTATTGAATCACCATTCCGACATTGGTCGTGCAACCCAGCCCATATTTCGGGTGCACCTTTCATCCAGTGTTTAACTGTGTATGTTTTCCTCGAGCATACATCATTTTAACATTTGATTCGACAAATGTTATCTCCTTGTTCACATAACTGTGTAAATCCACCTTTTTGGAAATCTCAAGGATTGTCGCTGATTCCATCAGCCACCTCCTCATCCTCTCCTTGGTTTAATGATGAACTCTGGTTTTGAAACTTGCTTCCATGGTTCATTTCCGAGAATCTTAAAATGTCCTTGAATTAATTTGTGTTGCATCTTTTCTTCTCGGGCATCCTGAGTTTGAGGTATCCTAACACCAATCAGATCTGAAACTCGGTCAGATATGATGGTTGGAACATTTTCCAAGAGTCATAACATTGGTCCTTATATGACCCGGTAAGGTGATGTCATCCTAGCACACCTAGCCGGAGGACATGTTGTTATAGTTTCCTTTTTATTAAGGTTAATCATTCTTCCATGTGGAAATTGTAACACTTATTCTATGGGTTGTTCCTGATGGATCCTTTGTGTGTCTAAAGTCTAACCTTTGCTTAAAGACCATGGCAATGCTATCTCGAAGCTTGTCTGTGGTACTCTGATCTTCAATAAGAACATTGGAAGCGCAATGCTAAAAGTTTTCTTGCTCAATTATCCAAACACCGTTGTATGGGTAATATCATGAAATCCCTTCCCCTTACCTTAATGGTTTTCTACTTTCTATCCTGTCATGGATATCATGCTCTGCTTGTCCTTGGGAAAGATATACCCCTGAAATATGTGTGTATACACATTTTCATTTCCATTGTTCGGGTTAAACCTGATAATCACATTTTCCTTTCCATTGTCTTGTTTAAGCTTTCTTGTGATCTGACTTAACCGAGCAGTGATAATTCCCTGTTTAGTAAGCACCTCGTTGTACAACTCTGTCAGTAAGACCCTGTTACCATTATTGATAGCATCCCGATAACCACCGATGGACGAAAACTTTGCCTATTTGTCCACCTCGTTCATCGAGCAGGAAAATGATTCTCTTCGTCCCTCGCCCTTGGTATCAATGTTGTTGCCGACATAACTGACAGGCTAGTCTCTGACATGACTTCTATCGTGACCATGCGAGATGTCACCACTCCTACTTTTATCCCACATGGTGGGCCCATAACCCACAGTTCTACAGGATCGAAACCTGACTCTCCTGTACACCACCTGTTCCCAAGGTTGTTCCTCGTGCTTGACTTCGTATGTAATTCACGGACCACCTGTCTAGTGATCTATTCTGGTATGAGGTGCAATACCTATTCTCGTTGCCCTAAAACCCTTTCACCTTCTGGTTAGTCATCGAACGATTGCCTATCCGTTTGAAGCTTCTCATGGTACCTTCTTACTTCGCTCTCGATATCTTCTTAAGTTTCAAATCGAGAGATACTTATGCATCTTCCCTGAGTTAACCGTCTGATGCTCGATCTTGTTAGAATCCATCCATATCGAGTTTTCCCTTCTTACCCTTTCGTAAGTGCGGTGAAGATCCTGAAGGAAGGACGACAACTTCATAATGATGACCTGAAGCAGAGAAATCAAGACATCAGCGCTATGGATCGACCACTTCGAGAAGAGCAACCAAGACCGAGAAGATTCGTTAGGATTTCGTAACCAGACGTTTCCCCCTTATTCCACCTCTTAAATCTCGGGATGAGATTTCTTGTAGTGGAGGAGAACTGTGACGCCCGGATAATTAAGCTACAGTGATCCCACGCTAATGGTGCCAGGTCACCACGGTTACTGCTACTAATCTATCGTTAGATCAAAACCGGTCCAAAATTCAAATTCAAATTTTGGTAAATAATAAAAGTTTTCAGACATTAAAATAAAAAATTTCGGTTTGTACTAAATATTACATAGATAAATATGGTGTAGTAAACACATTTTTATAAAAGGCCTAAATAATTTAAATGATTTAAAACAGAAAAGTAAATAAATAAAAGAAAAGAAAATACAAAAAAGAAAAACTAAACAAACAAACAAAGAAACCCCCCCCCCGGGCTTCGGCCCGGCAGGCCGCAAGCCCCCCCTCCTTGGGCCTCGGCCCACCAGGTCCAGCCCGCGGGCCTCCCCCACTCCTCCTTATCCACTCATCCCCCACGACCAAACCCTAAACCCACCCAGACCGCACACTCTCCCCCCCCCCACGTCGCCCACTCCCCCCCTCGATCTGGATCAAGATCGAGGGCTCGACCCCCTGAGTCGCCCAATGCCGCTCGTCGTCTCCAGCACAGCCGCTGCCACCTCGCCCTCGACGGAGCACGTCCTCGCCGGCCTGCCTCCTCCGCCATCGCCGGCCTGCATCCTCTTCGCCGGACCGTCCCCGTCTCTTCACCTCGACCCCCGCTGCCCCCGTCCCTACGCATCGCGGTGAGGCCCCGCCTCCTTCCGTTTTTCCCCGCTCACCGCGCTCACCTCCCCCCTGGCCGTGATGGCCGGCGCCCCGCGCATCCTTGTAAGCGCCCGGGCGCGCGAGCCCGAGTCCCTGCAACGCCGTGCTTCCTGCGGTCGGACCGCGCCCTGGCCGCGCGCCGCCCCGCCCAGCGTGCCACCCGCGCGCGCGCCCAAGCCCCGCCTCGCACTGCCGCGACGCTGCCCGCAGCTCCCGCCCGCCCCGACGAACTCCGCCGCGTCGCGCCCCTATAGTCGCCATTCCCCCTCGCGCCCTTGCCGCACGCGGGCGCGCGGCCTCGCCGCTGCTGCTGCCTCGCGCGTGCCAGCGCCGCCCGTTTTCCCCGCTGACTACCACCGCTCCCAACTGCTGCCGCTGCGTTGTTGTTGTTGTTGCGCGGCCGCCGCTGCTCGCCTCCGGCGTCCGCTTCCGCGCCCCGCCAGCGCCCTGTTCCGTCCGACCCCGTCGTGCCTCGCCCGTCCGCCCCGCTCTGCCGCCCCCTGGCCGCGTTGCTCCGGTTGCCGCCGTGGCTGGCGGCCCCCCTTGGTGGCCTCGGGCCTGCAAGCGGGCGCACGCCCCGCGCCCGTCGCCCGTCTCCGCCCGCGGCACCCACCCGTTAAGCCCTCTGGGCCTATGACAAAGGGCCCCACGCCCAGAACGTTTATATAAAAAAAGGGAATTAAAAAATATATGTAAATAAATAATTAATAATAATAATAATAATAATTAATTAACTTAATTAATTATGATTAAATTAACTAATAAAGATTAATTAACCTAATGACTAATTATCCTAATTAACTAATGTTAATTAACCAACAGAGTATGATAGTGGGACCCACGTGTCAGTTTGACTTAGTCAATCCCTATTGACTGCTGATGTCAACATGACATCATGCTGATGTCATTAATCCAATTTCGAATTAAATTAAATGATTAATTAAATTCCAGAAATTAGTAAATCTTTAGGAAATCATATCTTTTAATCCGTAACTCGGATTAAATTATTTTCAACATGAAAGTTACTTAGAACGACGAGACGAATCCGGATACGCAGCTCGTTCGTCTGCCATACACCCCTAACATATCAAACTCGCAACTTTCCCCCTCCAGCTCCTCTGCCCAAAAATGCGAAACACCGGGGATACTTTCCCGGATGTTATCCCCCTTCACCGGTATCACTTCATACCGCGTTAGGGCACGCCTAGCATCACGCATTGCTTTGTCATGCATCGCTATGCATATGTTTGCTTAATATTTATTGTTTCTTCCCCCTCTTCTCTCGCTAGACACCGAGACCGACGTCGCTGCTACCCAGTACGACTACAGAGTTGACGACCCCTCTCTCTTGCCAGAGCAACCAGGCAAGCCCCCCCCCCCTTGATCACCCGATATCGCCTATTCTTCTCTACTGCTTGCATTAGAGTAGTGTAGCATGTTACTGTTTTCAGTTAATCCTATACTGCTGCATAGCTTGTCCTTGCTACTACTGTTGTTACCTTTACCTGCTATCCTACTGCATAGTATAGGATGCTAGTGTTCCATCAGTGGCCCTACACTCTTGTCCGTCTGCCATGCTATACTACTGGGCCGTGATCACTTCGGGAGGTGATCACGGGCATATACTATATACTTTACACTGTTACATTACATGTGATACTGTTCGGAGATGGGGGCTGAAGGGGCAGGTGGTTCCACCAAGGTAGTGGTGGGCCTGGGTTCCCGACGGCCCCCGACTGTTACTTTGTGGCGGAGCGACAGGGCAGGTTGAGGCCACCTAGGAGAGAGGTGGGCCTGGCCCTGGTCGGCGTTCGCGGATACTTAACACGCTTAACAAGATCTTGGTATTTGATCTGAGTCTTGCCATTTGGTCTATACGCACTAACCAATTACGCGGGAACAGTTATGGGCACTCGACGTCGTGGTATCAGCCGAAGCCTTCGTGACGTCAGCGACTGAGCGGCGCGCGCTGGATTGGACTGGAACGCCTGCTAGGCTAGGTCTGCTTCCGGCCGCCCTCGCAACATGCAGGTGTGCAATGGGCGATGGGCCCAGACCCCTGCGCCATAGGATTTAGACCGGCGTGCTGACCTCTCTGTTATGCCTAGGTGGGGCTGTGACGTGTTGATCTTCCGCGGCCGGGCATGACCCAGAAAAGTGTGTCCGGCCAAATGAGATCGAGCGTGTTGGGTTATGTGGTGCACCCATGCAGGGAAGTTTATCTATTTGAATAGTTGTGTCCCTCGGTAAAAGGACGACCCGGAGTTGTACCTTGACCTTATGACAAATAGAACCGGATACTTAATAAAACACACCCTTCCAAGTGCCATATACAACCCGGTGATTGCTCTCTAACAGGGCAACGAGGAGGGGATCGCTGGGTAGGATTACGCTATGCGATGCTACTTGGAGGACTTCAGTCTACTCTCTTCTATATGCTGCAAGACGGAGGCTGCCAGAAGTGTAGTCTTCGACAGGATTAGCTATCCCCCTCTTATTCTGGCATTCTGCAGTTCGGTCCACTGATATGGCCTTTTACACATATATCCATGCATATGTAGTGTAGCTCCTTGCTTGCGAGTACTTTGGATGAGTACTCATGGTTGCCTTGTCCCCCCCTTTTCCCATTTCTCTACCCGATTGCTGCGACCAGACGATGGAGGCCTGTACTCAGATATTGTTGCTTCCGCTGACTCGTCTATGATCAAGCACTTGTATTCGAGCCCTCGAGGCCCCTGGCTTGTATTATGATGCTTGTATGACTTATTTATGTTTTAGAGTTGTGTTGTGATATCTTCCCGTGAGTCCCTGATCTTGATCATACACATTTGCGTGCATGATTAGTGTACGATTGAATCAGGGGCATCACACATGTGTACGCGGTGAGTGTTAGCACTCATAGAAGACTATATGATGGTTGAGTATGTGGACTTGCCTAAAGGCTCCGATATGTGACCCTTCCTGAAAAGATGATGAATTGTAGTTGCAAAGTTGACTGAGAACATAGTTTGTTGTTTTCTAATAGAGTTTTTGCTTCATACTTTGATTGTGTGATGAATTGTTACTTATTCATGAGAAGTATATGATAGAAGTTTAGGATAAAAGTTTTCTGTTTAATTTTGTTGTTGTTATAATAATCAACATGATGCTTCTATGTCTGTATTTTGTTTTTATCGACACCTCTCTCTCTCAAAGCATGTGGACATGTTTTTTGATTTCGGTTTTCGCTTGAGGACAAGCTAGGTCTAAGCTTGGGGGAGTTGATATGTCCATTTTGCATCATGTTTTCTTA
This sequence comes from Aegilops umbellulata, assembly GCA_032464435.1. NCBI lineage: Eukaryota > Viridiplantae > Streptophyta > Magnoliopsida > Poales > Poaceae > Aegilops > Aegilops umbellulata. The sequence continues at coordinate 162,141,773 of CP136054.1, read as the reverse complement.
CTGTTATTTATAATGTTTTTATCCATAATAATGCTTTTTGGAGTAATTCTAATGCCTTTTCTCTCATAATATGCAAGGTATACACAAAGAGATCGAATTCCTGCAGTTGGAAATCTGGACTTGAAAAAGCTATGTCGGGCTACCTATTCTGCACAACTCCAGATGAGCTGAAACTTCACGGAGATATTTTATGGAATATTTAAGAATTATTAGAGAAAATAACTATCAGAGGGGGCCCAGCAGGTGGGCACAACCCACCTGGGCGCGCCAGGGAGCCCAGGCACGCCTTGGTGGTTTGTGCTCACCCAGGCCCACTGAGGGAGTCCTGGATTAGGGGGTATCCGGACAGCCAGACTATTTCCTTTGACCGGACTGTTGGACTATGAAGATACAAGATTGAAGACTTCGTCCCGTGTCCGTATTGGACTCTCCTTGGCGTGGAAGGCAAGCTTGGCAGTACGAATATGTAGATCTCCTTCTTGTAACCGACTCTGTGTAACCCTAGCCCCCTCCGGTGTCTATATAAACCGGAGGGTTTAGTCCGTAGGACCAAGAACAACAATCATACCATAGGCTAGCTTCTAGGGTTTAGCCTCTTCGATCTCGTGGTAGATCAACTCTTGTAATACTCATATCATCAAGATCAATCAAGCAGGAGTAGGGTTTTACCTCCATCGAGAGGGCCCGAACCTGGGTAAAAACATTATGTCCCCCATCTCCTGTTACCATCCGCCTAGACGCATAGTTCAGGACCCCCTACCCGAGATCCGCCGGTTTTGACACCGACATTGGTGCTTTCATTGAGAGTTCCACTATGCCGTCTTCGTAAGGAAGGATGCCTCATCTCGTTGTTAAAAACAACATTACCGCTGGGGGAGCCCTGGCTGTCGGCCAAACTCTCCGGCTAGGCAGTTTCATCATGACCGCCCGTTCGGCTGCTGCACCGACGATGACTTCTCGGGTCATCGAAAACAGCCTCCACGTCGGCTCGGAATTTGCCGAGCCGATGGATCCAATGGAGCTCTCTTCCCTAAAGAAGCTTTTGGATTGCATCGCCGCCTTGGGAGTGGCTACGGACTATGATCGGATTGGGCTTAAACCCGATTGAGGGAGTCCTGGATTAGGGGGTGCTCGGGTAGCCGGACTATACCTTCAGTCGGACTCCTGGACTATGAAGATACAAGATTGAAGACTTCGTCCCGTGTCCGGAAGGGACTTTCCTTGGCATGGAAGGCAAGCTAGGCGATGCGTATACTCAAGATCTCCTACCATTGTAACCGACTCTGTGTAACCTAACCCTATCCGGTGTCTATATAAACCGGAGGGTTGTAGTCTGTAGGACGAACCATCGTCATACACAATCATACCATAGGCTAGCTTCTAGGGTTTAGCCTCCTTGATCTCGTGGTAGATCTACTCTTGTACTACCCATATCATCAATATTAATCAAGCAGGAGTAGGGTATTACCTCCATCGAGAGGGCTCAAACCTGGGTAAAAACATCGTGTCCCTTGTCTCTTGTTACCATCCGGCCTTGACGCACAGTTCGGGACCCCCTACCCGAGATCCGCCGGTTTTGACACCGACATTGGTGCTTTCATTGAGAGTTCCTCTGTGTCGTCGCTTCTAGGCCTGATGGCTCCTCTGATCATCAACAACGATGAGGTCTAGGGTGAGACTTTTCTCCCCGGACAGATCTTCGTTTTCGGTGGCTTCGCTCTGCGGGCCAATTCGCTTGGTCATCTGGAGCAGATCGAAAGCTACGACCCTGGCCATCAAGTCAGGTTTGGAAGCTTAAACTACAAGGCTGATATCCGCGGAGACTTGATCTTTGATGGGTTCGAGCCACAGCCAAGTGCGCCGCACTATCTCGAGGGGCATGATCTAGCTCTGCCTCCGAACAGTGTCCTCGAGGCCGCATACGCACCGGTTCCGACCCTTAACTCGGAGCCCATTGCGCCAAGCGAGGATGAACGGTTGGACGTCACCTCGGGGGCTGTGTTCTCAAAGGCGATCGAGCCGAACGCCAGCCCCGCACTCCGCGTGACCCGTGACCCCGAGGGTCCGGACTCCTCCCCGGACTCCGACCCCCCTCGCCCCTGCCGGTCGAATCCGATTGGGCGCCGATAATGGAGTTCACCGCCGCGGACATCTTTCAGCACTCGCCTTTTGGCGACATCCTGAATTCTCTCAAGTCTCTCTCTTTATCAGGAGAGCCCTGGCCGGACTACGGTCAGCGAGGATGGGATACAGACGATGAAGAAATTCAAAGCCCACCCACCACCCACTTGGTAGCCGTTGTCGACAATTTAACCGACATGCTTGACTTCGGCTCCGAAGACTTTGACGGTATGGACGACAAGGTAGGAGACGAACAGGAACCAGCACCTGTAGGGCGCTGGACAGCCACCTCGTCATATGACATATATATGGTGGATACTCCAAAAGATGGAGATGGAGAGGAAACAGCGGGGGATGACACCTCCAAGAAACAGCCAAAGCGCCGGCGTCAGCGGCGCCGCTCTAAATCCCGCCAAAGTACAAATGGTGATTCCGGCACCGGAGATAATAGTACCCTAGATAGCACCGAAAAACACCATCCCCAGCAAGATTCGGCACAGGAAGATGGAGAAGCCAGCCCTCATGAGAGAGCGGCAGACCGAGAGGTTGAGGATGATAACTATATGCCTTCCTCTGAAGACGAGGCCAGCCTCGATGACGATGAATTCGTCGTACCATCAGACCCCGCCGAACAAGAGCATTTCAAACGCAGGCTTTTAGCCACGGCGAACAGCCTCAAGAAAAAGCAGCAACAGCTTAGAGCTGATCAAGATCTGCTAGCTGATAGATGGGCTGAAGTCCTTGCGGCTGAAGAGTATGAACTCGAACGCCCCTCCAAGAGCTACCCAAAGCACAGGCCGCTACCCCGATTAGAGGAGGAAGCACCTACATCACCAGCGCACGACATGGCAGACTGGCCACCTCGTGGCCGCGACAGAGAAGCCTCTCGGCCCTCCACACAAACCATGCCCCGACGCCGCTCAACTAAGGCACGGGAAAAAGCGCCAGACCTGCAAGATGTACTGGAGGATAAGACAAGGCAAACAAGATCGATCTACGGATCACGCAGGCGTCCTACGACACGTGACGATGATCTTCACTCCGGATACAACAAATCCAGCAGGGCCGAACACAACAGACATAGCTCCTCTGAGCTGCGTCGTGACATAGCCCAATACAGGGGCGCCGCACACCCACTATGCTTCACAGATGAAGTAATGGGTCATAAAATCCCAGAGGGTTTCAAGCCCGTAAACATCAAATCATACGATGGCACGACAGATCCGGCGGTATGGATCGAGGATTATCTCCTTCACATCCACATGGCACGTGGCGATGATCTACACGCCATCAAATACCTCGCGCTCAAACTCAAAGGACCGGCCCGACACTAGCTTAACAGCCTGCCAGCGGACTCAATCGGTTCTTGGGAGGACCTGGAAGCCGCATTCCTCGACAACTTCCAGGGCACTTACGTGCGACCACCGGATGCCGACGACCTAAGCCACATAATTCAGCAGCCAGAGGAATCGGCCAGGCAATTCTGGACACGGTTCCTAACAAAGAAAATCAGATAGTCGACTGTCCGGACGCAGAGGCCCTAGCAGCCTTCAAGCATAACATCCGCGACGAGTGGCTTGCCCGGCACCTGGGACAGGAAAAGCCAAAATCTATGGCAGCCCTCATGACACTCATGACCCGCTTTTGCGCGGGCGAAGATAGCTGGCTAGCTCGCGGCAACAACTTATCAAAGAACCCTGGTAATTCGGATACCAAGGACAAAAATGGGGGACACGTCGAAATAAGCAAAAGCGCCGCGTTAGCAGCGATAGCAATGAAGATACGGCAGTTAGCGCCGGATTCAGAGGCTATAAATCCGGTCAGCGGAAAAGGCCATTTAAAAAGAACACTCAGGGCCCGTCCAGTTTGGACCGAATACTCGACCGCTTGTGCCAGATCCATGGCACCCCCGAAAGGCCAGCCAATCACACCAACAGGGATTGTTGGGTGTTCAAGCAGGCAGGCAAGTTAAGAGCCGAAAATAAAGACAAGGGGCTGCATAGCGACTATGAGGAAGAGCCCAGGACGCCGAACAGCAATGTACAGAAGGGGTTCCCCCCACAAGTGCGGACGGTGAACATGATATACGCAACCCACATTCCCAAGAGGGAACGAAAGCGTGCGCTACGGGACGTATACGCGATGGAGCCAGTCGCCCCAAAGTTCAACCCATGGTCCTCCTGCCCGATCACCTTTGATCGAAGGGACCACCCCACTATCATCCGTCATGGCGGCTTTGCCACATTGGTTCTCGACCCAATCATCGACGGATTTCATCTCACAAGAGTCCTCATGGACGGCGGCAGTAGCCTAAACCTGCTTTACCAGGATACAGTGCAGAAAATGGGCATAGATCCCTCGAGGATTAAGCCCACAAAAACGACCTTTAAAGGCGTTATACCAGGTGTAGAAGCCAACTGTACAGGCTCCATAACACTTGATGTGGTCTTCGGATCTCCGGATAACTTCCGAAGCGAAGAGTTAATCTTCAACATAGTCCCATTTTGCAGTGGCTATCACGCCCTGCTCGGACGAACCGCATTCGCAAAGTTCAATGCGGTGCCGCACTACGCATATCTCAAGCTCAAGATGCCAGGCCCTCGAGGAGTGATCACGGTCAACGGAAACACCGAACGCTCCCTCCGCACGGAGGAGCACACGGCGGCTCTCGCAGCGGAAGTACAAAGCAGCCTTTCTAGGCAACTCTCCAGTCCGGCCATTAAAAAACCAGACACCGCCAAGCGCGCCCGTTGTAACCTACAACAAGACCGCCTGACACGTTATGAGCAGGCGTAGTAATGCGGCCCCAACCCCAGACATCGCGACATAGCGAAGCTAGTACCTCGCGTACATAGTTACGCCCTTGAAATACCATGGGCACAGGGGAAGGGGCACGGTAACGGCAGGCCCGAAATACGGCTTAAAACGTACTAGGGGCTGCCGGATTCTTTTTTTACTTTACTTTCAGGACTCCACACTTTGGACGACCTGTTCGGCAATTCGACTGCCGCACAAACGATGCAAGATCCCGGGAGGCAGACAAAGCTACGCCGCATTATGGAACTCTCAGGTGGTCTCTATTACGAGCGGTATATCTGTTTCGAATACAATTCCACGGCCGGCCCCTGGTTAGGACATGTTAAATAGTCTAATATAGTTTTGCTTATCACACTACTTGTATCGTTCGGCTTTGATAAATAGCCTCTTTATAAACAATGCATAGCTTTTTGTCTATTTTTTGCATTATCCTCTTTTAAATATATATGTTTATTAAATAACATGATCGCACTCGTATACCATGGTACGGCAAACACGCCAGGGGCTTCAGTACCCTTCGATCTGGTGTGAGAAGTCCGTACACTTTCAGAAGTGCGGCACCCCGAACTTATAGCACTATATGCATCGGCTCTGAATCATGATTTGGGTCAATAGTTGGGTTTTTCCGGCTCCTATGTTTTGGTGCCTTACGTTCCGCTATATCGGCTAAGGTAGCACTAGGAGAACCACTGTGATTGTGCCCCGGTTCAGCTGGGTTAAGCACCTCAGTGGAGAAAGCTAAAACTGACTGCCATGATAAGGCGAGAGACCGGTCGCTGTTCGAGAGGTTCTTCGAGTCCCTAAAGACTTATGCCGCTTCGAGCGAGGAGCTGGCTTTGTCCGGCCAAAGGCGTGGATAGCGCCCCGAATTCGGTCTTCCGAACTAGGGGCTTCACCGAAATTTAAAATTATAAAGTTCCATGGCTAAGTGAGAGTGTTCAAGCATTATAGTCTGATTGCCTGGTTCGTTGTGCTGAGCGCCTCCCTCGAAGGACCCAACCATGGGAAAAAGAGCGCTCAGGTTTATCCCGAACACCCCAGCACTAACGGCATGGGGGCAGAAGCCGACGACTGGCCATCTCTCAATTTTTGATAAATGGCCACACAGAAAATAATATTTTAAATTCAATAAGCATTGCTTAGCGCATATGAACAAGTTTTCAGCGCACAGGATAAACACGAGCGAGTTCATTCAAAAATTACATCTTTGGTACATTCATCTGCAATAAGGCGGGCACCTGCAAGAACATCCTTGTAGTAGTTCTCGGGCTTGCGATGCTCCTTCCCCTGCGGCGGCCCGTCCTTCACCAGCTTCACATCGTCAAGCTTACCCCAGTGCACCTTTGCACGAGCAAGGGCCCTCAAGCCTTGGACAGGCCTCCACCAGCCGCCGCACCAGCCTGAAGTAGCTCCCAGGCAGGGCCTCTCCGGGCCACAGCCGAACTATGAAGCCCTTCATGGCTTGTTCGGCCGCCTTGTGGAGCACGACCAGCTGTTTCAGCCGGTCGCTCAAGGGCACAGGGTGTCCTGCCTCAGAATACTGAGACCAGAACACACTCTCCGTCGATCTGCCCTCTTCACCTCGGTAGAATGCGGCGGCGTCGGATACGCTGCGGGGAAGATCTGCGAACGCCCTTGGAGAACTCCGGATTCGGGTAAGTGACAAGTAGTTTACTTTTATATTTCTACTCTGCATTAAGAATGCCTTACCCGCTGCTATCTTTTTCATCTCCTCCAACTCTTGGAGGGCCTTTTGGGCTTCGGCCTTGGCACCCTTGGTGGTCTCAAGGGCCGACGCGAGCTCGGATGCTTGCGCCTTTGACTCAAGCTCCAAGCTCTCATGTTTTTTCATGAGAGCCTGCAGCTCTTGCTGCACCTCGCCAACCTGAGCCCCAAGTCTTTCTCGCTCGGTGCGCTCCTCGGCCGTTTTCTTTTCGGCCTCCGATAGCGCCTGCTTGAGGGTCACCACCTCAGTTGTGGCCCCTACAATAAGCAGTACGATCCTGTTATTATTTGCAATCACGCCTCTCTATAGGCACCTTTTTCTGTAGGGTATTTTTTTACCTTCTTTTTCCTCGAGCTGTCGTTTGGCAAGGCCGAGCTCTTGCTCGGTCCTCCCGAGGTCCTTTTTTAGGACATCCACCTGTGCAGTCAGTGCGGCGGTGGATAGCAGCGAAGCCTGCATACGCATATTGACTCTTTATTGTTAGACTCCTGCGAAAATTAATAGATCCTCTATTCGGCTTTTCTTTCCGAACGCCAAACAGAGCATCAGGGGCTACTGTCTATGCGGTAATATTTTGACATATTTTTACTTACCTCGAAGCCTGTCAGAAGGCTAGCGCAAGCTTCAGTCAGTCCGCTCTTGGCAGACTTAAACTTTTGGATCACCGTACTCATAATAGTACGGTGCCCCTTGTCGATGGAGGCGCTGTCAAGCACCTCCAGCAGATGATCCAGCGACTCCGGTTGGACGGAGGTCGCTGGCTTAGAAGGCTTGCTCCTTTTGGAAGGAGTTCGCCTACCACGGCTTGGAACTGTTGAAGATTCCGGCACGGTGTCCGGCACAAAGCCGGACTTGGAGCCCTGGGGGGGTCTTGTCCCCTTCACTCCTGGAGTCCGGGAGGTTGCCTTGCGGCTCCTCCAGGACCACCTCTTCCTGCCCCGGGGCTTGTCGCGACGCCACTTCGGCGTCATCCATTGTGCGGGGGGAGACAGCGGGCGGAACAGAGTTCACGTCCGATGAGTCCAGGGAGCCGCCCGACGATTCGTTGTATTCGGCCTGGGGCGGGCTGCATATTCACATTCGACATTAAGGAAAGCTGCGCAACAAAGGAACATCATGAGTTACTCTGATGTCCGAACTTACGATTTCGCCGGACGCTTGGCCCTGTTCGGCCACTCCTCTTTGCTCTCTTCGGCGTCATGGGAGTCGTCCGACGGAGGGGTCTTCCTTTCCCTAGACCCCTCGGCCTCCCCTAATGGGGCGGCCTTCTTCTTCTCTTCTCCCTCCGCTGGGGGGGGAGAGCTTTCTTCTTCCTCCTCCTCGTTTTCACGAGAGGAGGGCGTCTCGGACTCGTCAGATGACGAGTCCGACACCACCAAGTTATGGGCACTCTTTCGAGTCCCGGTGGTCTTCTTCTTCTTGACCTTCCTCTCCGGCACCACATAAGGTGCCGGAGTCAGCAGCTTCACTAGGAGAGCTGGGGCTGGGTCTTCTGGCAGGGGAGCCGGACAGTTAATTGGTCCGGATATCGCCTGCCAAGCCTGTCAAAGGTAAGGGAGTTTAGATCCCGCATAGAGTTAATCTATGAAAAAGAGCTTAATAATCCCGTCAAAGGCATAGATAACTTACCTCGCTAGCGTGACGCTGCGTGCTGTATCCGCGATCCTCGGAAGCGGATGCGGGGGCCTCGGCGCCTTTGATTAGCACCTTCCAGACGTCTTCATACGACGTGTCGAAGAGCCTGGTGAGGGTTCGGTGCTGCGCCGGGTCGAACTCCCACAAATTGAAGTCCCGTTGTTGGCACGGAAGGATCAGACGAATGAGCATGACCTGGACTATATTGACAAGCCGGATTGGCTTGTTTATCAGGGACTGGATGCAGGTCTTCAGTCCGGTCACCTCTTCCCCGTTGCCCCACGACAGGCCCGTCTCTTTCCAGGACATAAGCCGCGTGGGGAGTCTGGATATGAACTCGGGGGCTGCGACCCATTCCGGATCGCGTGGCTCGGTGATGTAAAACCACCCGGCTTGCCACCCCTTTAGGGTCTCCACAAAGGAGCCCTCGAACCAGAGGACGTTGGCTATCTTGCCAGCCATAGCGCCTCCGCACTCCGCTTGGCTGCCATGCACCACCTTGGGCTTGACGTTGAAGGTCTTGAGCCAAAGGCCGAAACGGGGGCGGACGCGGAGGAAGGCCTCACACACGACGATAAACACCGAGATGTTGAGGATGAAGTTCGGGGCCAGATCGTGGAAATCTAGGCCGTAGTAGAACATGAGTCCCCGTACGAATGGGTGAAGTGGAAAACCCAGTCCGCGGAGGAAGTGGGGAAGGAAAACTACCCTCTCATGGGGCCTTGGGGTGGGGAGAAGCTGCCCCTTCTCGAGAAGCCGGTGCAGGATGTCCTTGGACAGGTATCCGGCCTTCCTTAGCTTTTTTACTTGAGCCTCCGTGACGGAGGAGACCATCCACTTGCCTCCCGCTCCGGACATTGCTGGAGAAGGTTGAGGTGGGAAGAGCGGGCTTGGGCGCTGGAGCTTGAGTGCGCGAGAGATGGACTGGCAAAGGAGTAAGAAGGCATATGTAAAAAAGGTGGATCCTTATCCCCTTATATGGGCCGATGCGGTTATGCATCCCCACCTACCTAATAAAACTCGCTTGCCTCCCAAGCGCCGTGGTAAATGGCACGGTTGGGTTACCCACGTCCGTATTGATGAGAGTCCCGTAAAAGGGGCACACGATCTCTGCTTTGACAAGACGTGCCAAGCAAACCGCCTCGCAAAACGTGCTGAGGTGGAAAAGTGAAAAGAATTTGTATAAAGAGCTTGGTCGTGGTGTGATGATGCACTGCGGAATACGTCAGCAGATTTGATTTATGTTAACATTATTCTCTCTATGGCAATATGTGGAAACTTATTTTGCAGAGCCGGACACTATTTTTGGTGTTTACAATCTTCTATGAAGGACTTGGAGGAGGAACCCGCCTTGCAATGCCGAAGACAATCTGCATGCTGGACTCGTCGTCATTGAAGCCTGGTTCAGGGGCTACTGAGGGAGTCCTGGAATAGGGGGTGTTCGGGTAGCCGGACTATACCTTCAGCCGGACTCCTGGACTATGAAGATACAAGATTGAAGACTTCGTCCCGTGTTCGGAAGGGACTTTCCTTGGCGTGGAAGGCAAGCTAGGCGATGCGGATACTCAAGATCTCCTACCATTGTAACCGACTCTGTGTAACCCTAACCCTATCCGGTGTCTATATAAACCGGAGGGTTGTAGTCTGTAGGACGAACCATCGTCATACACAATTATACCATAGGCTAGCTTCTACGGTTTAGCCTCCTTGATCTCGTGGTAGATCTACTCTTGTACTACCCATATCATCAATATTAATCAAGCAGGAGTAGGGTATTACCTCCATCGAGAGGGCCCGAACCTGGGTAAAAACATCGTGTCCCTTGTCTCCTGTTACCATCCGGCCTTGACGCACAGTTCGGGACTCGCTACCCGAAATCCGCCGGTTTTGACACCGACACCGATCAAAGGGAGATTAACTCTCCATCGGTCACCCATCATATTGCGGTGGTGGAGGAACAATGCGGCGATTCTTCCTCTATCTTGAGGACTAACTATGTCCAGATTCCTTAGCTCTCCGAGCCGGATACCCGTTTACGGGATGACATCACCCAAGCCCTGAACCTAGAGTCAGGCAGGGGGCCAGACTTATCGGGCAACATCCCAGAACCCGAACTTCCAAGATTGGAAACTCCTCGGCCCCTGGGTCTCAGATTGGGTAAGGGTTCGGACTCAAACCCACCCACCCACCCAAACATAAACGATCTTTCCCACATTAGGCAAGAGCCCCAGGAAACAGTACATCATTATTGGGCTAGATTCCTCCTTGTGTTGAACAAGGTTAAGGACTGTCGCAAGGAAGACACAGTCTCATTTTTCTGCAATGATTGCACGGACAAGGGAATCCTTAACGCCATAAGTCGCCGTGACATATCATGCTTCGCTGTCTTGGCGTCCATAGTATGAAAGTACTGTGCGATGGAAAGCGCCTGGAAAACCAAAACGAAATTTTGGGATAATCCGGCCCTGAATATACACCCAGTCCGAAGTAAAAGGGTGCACTATCATAAGACACCCGAGTTAATTACAAAGAAGCAAAAACCCTCTACAGGGCGTGGAACCGTATTGGAGGGATGGATCAATGGATCCTGCAAAATTCATAGTACAGCGGATACCATACCAACACACAGCCTTAGAGCATGTTGGGTACTCCGACAGGTGGCCAAAAGTGGTGAGGATCTTCTCATCCCAGATGCCACAGAACACCATCCCGGGGATAACAATGCGGTATTAACAATCTTTGAGACCTTAGCATAAAATAATAGGCGCAAGCGAACACTCCGTAACCTTGCCAAAATCTGCCACGTAGCAGCATAAATCCATGGAGTTACACGGCTATTACCTTCAACGCCAGTGACAAACCTAAATTCTGAACAGCCCGAGCACCAGCTGCACTGGTCCTCCGTCCAATTGTGGACGGCTTTCGACTCACCAAAGTACTCATGGACGGCGGCAGTGGATTAAACCTCATCTATGAGGAAACTCTTCAAAAAATGGAAATAGACTGGAACCGCATTGAGCAAAGCAGCACAACCTTTAGAGGAATCATCCCCAGTCGGGAAGCACGCTGTGCTGGGAAAATCACACAAGATGTGGTATTCGGCACGCCGGAGAACTATAGGTCTGAAGAAATTACATTCCAAGTGGCCCCGTTCAGTAGATGCCCGGGCCCAATGGAATCATCACTCTCGCTAGTGATCCGGACACAGCACTCCACGCCGAAAACAAAACAGCCGCATTGTCCCTCGAGGCATTATCCGAAGCCCTTGCGGCCGAAGAATTAACTACGCTGCGCTCCACAATGGACAGGGACGATGTGATACTTGACAAGAGATCCAAGTCCACCTCTTTTAAACCGGCGGATGAAATAGTCAAATTCCAAGTCCACCCAATGGACCCTACAAAACAGCCTCCATCGAGGCACAGTTAAACCCCGCTGTGGATGCCGCACTACGAGAGTTCCTGCGTGAGAATTGGGACATATTCACCTGGCATTCCTCAGATATGCCAGGAATCCCACGCAGGCTGGCCGAGCACAGCCATAATATTCTAAAGGGATTCAAGCCGGTCAAGCAGACTCTTCGGCGTTTCTCTGAACCTAAGAGATAAGCTATGGGAGAGGAACTAGCCAAGTTATTGGAGGCCGGATTCATTTGAGAAATAAAACACCCGGACTGGCTAGCAAACCTGGTGATGGTACCAAAGAAGGACAAATCTTGGCGCCTATGTGTCGATTTCAAGGACCTCAACAAGGCTTGCCCAAAGGATCCCTTCCCCCTCCCCCGCGTCGATCAAATTATCAATGCTACCGCAGGACACGATTAATTGTGTTTCCTCGATGCATACTCTGGCTACCACCAAATCAAGATGGCGGAGTCCGACCAAGCCGCAACGGCATTTATCACACCATACGGCCCCTTCTGTTTCAACGCAATGCCTTTTGGGCTCAAAAACGCCGGCGCAACATATCAGCGCATGATTCAGACATGTCTGGAGAAACAGGTCGGCAAAACAGTAGAGGCATACGTAGATGATGTGGTCGTCAAAACCAAACACGTCAACTCTCTAATAGACGACTTGAGGCTCACATTCGACAACCTCCGAACATATGACATCAAGCTCAATCCGGAAAAATGCATTTTCGGTGTACCAGCCGGAAAGCTCCTAGGCTTCATTGTCTCCAGTAGAGGAATTTAAGCAAATCCGGCCAAAATCCGAGCTCTGTCACAGTTGGCTATCCCAACGGACCTCAAACAAATCCAGAAATTAACCGGATGTGTGGCGGCTCTAAGCCGCTTTATCTCCCGCTTAGGAGAAAAGGCATTACCCCTTTATCGCCTCCTTCGGCGCACCGAACACTTCGAGTGGACGGATGCTGCGACAGCCGGATTGGAAGAAATAAAAGCCATACTGGCAACCAACCCAATCCTGGTTGCGCCAAACATCAGCAAATCAATGCTGTTGTACATTGTGGCAACTCATCAGGTTGTAAGCGTAGTGCTCGTCGTCGAACGAGAAACGGACGGACATAAATTCCCCCTTCAAAAGCCGGTATATTATGTATCCACTGTCCTTACTCCATGCAAATCACGGTACCCACATTATCAAAAGATAGCCTATGCGGTATTCATGGCATCCCGGAAGCTGCGAGACTACTTTCAAGAGTGTTCAATTACAGTAGCCTTGGAAGTGCCACTTAATGATATTATAAACAACCGCGACGCCACGGGCCGGATTGCCAAATGGGCCATTGAGCTCCTCCCGTTCGACATAACATACAAACCCCGGCGAGCCATTAAGTCGCAAGTATTGGGCGACTTTGTCGCCGAATGGACGAAGCCGAACTCCCTAAAGAGTACGGCGCATACTCCAATTGGATCATGCACTTCGACGGCTCCAAAATGCTGGTTGGTCCGGGGCTGGCGTCGTCCTGACGTCCCCAACCGGAGAAACAGTTCAATACATACTCCAGATACTGTATAAAGACTCCAACAATGCAGCCGAATACGAGGCCCTGTTACATGGTCTTCGGATGGCAGTTTCCATGGGAATTCAACGCCCGGAGGTGCGTGGGGATTCGAACCTCGCAATATCCCAAATAAATGGAGACTTTGATGCCAAGGATCCAAAAAAGGCGGCCTATCGCAACGCCGTCCTAAAGATGTCAGCTCAGTTCGAGGGGCTCGAATTTCACCATGTGGCTCGGGAAAACAATCAGGCGGCAGATATCCTCACCCGCATTGGCGCAAAACGCAATGCGGTCCCCCCCCCCCCAACATCTTTTTGGAAAGGATGTTTAAGCCATTCGTGGTATGGGAAGGGGACACCGGTAACAATAGTCCGGACCCGGCCAAAATGCCCGATACCGAACACTCTGACATAATCGGAGGCTCTGCCACCAAAATAACACCTTCAGGCCACATAATAATGGCCATCATCGCCCCGTGGATAGAACCATTCCTGGCCTACCTAACTAGGCAGGAACTTCCCGAGGACCAAAATGAGGCACGCTGCATAGTGCGGCGATCTAAAGCCTACAGGGTCCACGAGGGAGAGCTGTATAAAAGAGCACTACCAGAGTCCTTCAAAGGTGCATCTCCGAAGAGGAAGGGCGGAAGCTTTTGGCATAAATTCACGCCGGACTCGGCGGCCACCACGCCGCAGCCCGGGCCCTTGTAAGCAAGGCCTTCTGTACAGGTTTTTATTGGCCGACGGCCCGGGTAGATGCACAGGACCTGGTCCAACACTGCGTCGGTTGCCAGCTTTTTGCAAACCAAAGCCACATGCCACCCACCGCCCTCCAAACAATCCCCATTACCTGGCCCTTTGCAGTCTGGGGGCTTGACATGGTTGGACCCCTTAAAGGGGGAACCCATATGAAAAAAATACTTACTGGTCAGGGTGGATAAATTCACCAAATGGATAGAAGCCAAACCTGTTAAAACGGTCAAATCCGGACCGGTGATAGACTTCATATCCGGGGTTGTACACCGTTATGGCGTCCCCCACAGCATCATCACTGACAACGGCATGAACTTCACGGCCGACGAGGTAAAACTCTGGTGCAGCAACATGGGCATCAAGCTCAATTATGCTTCTGTCTATCACCCACAAACTAACGGCCAAGTTGAGCGAGCAAATGGTCTTATCATGAGCGGCATCAAACCCAGATTAGTGCGGTCCTTAAAGGAATCTAACACGCACTGGGTCGAGGAGCTCGACTCCGTACTCTGGGGGCTGCGGACCATGTCGAATCGTACTACCGGATACACACCCTTCTTTATGGTGTACGGCGCAGAGGCAGTTCTGCCCTGTGACATAATTCATGACTCACCTCGAGTGTGCATGTACGAAGAAAGAGAAGCCGAGCTCGATCAGCAGGACGGTCTGGACACCCTGGAGGAGGAGCGCGATGTGGCAAAAGCCCGTTCCGCATTCTATCAGCAACAGGCTCGAAGATACCAAAGCAGAGAAGTACGGGCCAAAACTTATAACGTTGGCGAGCTAGTTCTACGCCTGCCGGAGAAGAAAAAGACCAAGCTCGAGCACAAATGGGAAGATCCCTTCATTATTGACCAAGTTCTGACCGGTGGAGCGTACCGTCTGCGGGATGCATCGCATAATCGACTTGAGCTGAACCCATGGAACGCAACCAGGCTCCGAAGATTCTACGCCTAGTACCGGACTCTATGTTCGTCTCCTTCCTCTATCCATTTTTTGCATATACATTATCTGTCTTTTCTTTTTTTCTTTCTTTTCTTTCTCAAGGCCTTCAAGGGCCAACTTGTGCCTTGCTTGCACACTATTGACGCGCTAACCGCACTCATTATACCTGGGGGCTTCTTACACAGAAGCTTAATTATTTATCTGGGCTTCATGCCCGCACATGTGTTATTCTTACGCATGTACCTTTTCTTCGCCATTATATGCATCAATATGACTGAAGTTTTGGCCAAGCTGGGTTGCCTGGCTCTTGTATTTATGCCTTACGTTCCCGTTAATTCGGCTAGGGCATAAGGGAAGCACCTCTACGATTGTTACTGCCGGGTCAGCCGGATGTGTACCTCAGACTGGGTGAAGCCGAAAGCTAGCGTTCTTAAGGGAATATTCGGTCGGTGAACAAAAGATGATTTTTATTTATTTTCCATATGTGCCCCTGATGTTTTTCCTGCGTCTCTTCTCGCAGTCCGGACATGCACTTTAGGGCATGCGTACCCAGGGAAAGGAACCCTTAACGGAACTATTGTCCCTAGAAGATGTTTCTTACTACCCATGTAATATAACATAACTAGTTGGGTACTTGTCTGTTCAAGCACTAATGACCCCTACGCCTGGTTTCCACGCATACCCCAGTTCTTATATAACTGAGCGGGTATTCGGATACACTCTGGACTATCGGGTCCCGAGGTCGAAACAAAAAGGTCCGCCATGACAAATGATTTACAATCCGGCTAGAAGGCATCATACATGTCACTTTAATTACATAGTCATTTAGACTGACTAAATTCCTCTTCTATACCATCCAACAGGCTGTCTAGCCTACAATCCTATTGGGAATACTTTGCAGCTAATTCTACTTGCCCATACACTAAGCTAATGGGGATCTCCTTCCCATCGGGCCCCATAGGTCTGACCTCGGCCATGTGGTTTGGGTCAGCCTTAGTATACCGTGTCTTCACCATGGCCCAGGATTCCCTGGCACCTTGACGGCAGGCCGATATCTTCCATAATCGGAAGCACCGCCGTGCTCCCTTGAGCTTCTCTGCAAGCTCTCCAATGCCTGCTGGCAGGGAGACGGATGGCCACAAGGCCTGGGCAATACTTTGCATCACCTGCCGAACTTGTTCGTGCAGTTGTGAGAGCTCGGGTAGAAGATCACCCGTAGACCCGGGCATCTTCTCCGCGGGATGACCCGTCAGCATACCTGCAGACATAACTCTGTTAGCCGTCTTCTTCGCCGCACTCTTTTAAGGGTTCGTTCAAGCACTTACTGAAAATGCCGTGTCGAAGCCGCTTATTCTCCTTCACGGAGTCCGCAAGCTGGGCTCGAACATCATTCAGTTCCACGCTCAGCTTGGTATTGGCATCTTGGAGATGTTTTTCTCCCGCATGACCTTAGTCAGCACGCGTTCGCCAGCCTTTAGCTGTCGTACAACATGCTGGTCCTCCGGATTCTCTCCGGAGTCATCGGCAATATCTATTGTTAGATTTGCATCCATGCCGCACACTATATGGTACCTGAGGGAGTCCTGGATTAGGGGGTGTCCGGATGGCCGGACTATACCTTCAGCCGGACTCCTGGACTATGAAGATACAAGATTGAAGACTTCGTCCCGTGTTCGGAAGGGACTTTCCTTGGTGTGGAAGGCAAGCTTGGCGATGCGGATATTTAGATCTCCTACCATTGTAACCGACTTTCTGTAACCCTAACCCTCTCTGGTGTCTATATAAACCGGAGGGCTTTAGTCCGTAGGACAACATACAACAATCATACCATAGGCTAGCTTCTAGGGTTTAGCCTCCTCGATCTCGCGGTAGATCTACTCTTGTACTACCCATATCATCGATATTAATCAAGCAGGACGTAGGGTTTTACCTCCATCAAGAGGGCCCGAACCTAGGTAAAACATCGTGTCCCTTGTCTCCTGTTACCATCCGCCTAGACGCACAGTCCGGGGCCCCCTACCCGAGATCCGCCGGTTTTGACACCGACATTGGTGCTTTCATTGAGAGTTCCTCTGTGTCGTCGCTTTTAGGCCCGATGGCTCCTCCGATCATCAATAACGATGCAGTCTAGGGTGAGACTTTTCTCCCCGGACAGATCTTTGTCTTCGTCGGTTTCGCACTGCGGGCCAATTCGCTTGGTCATCTGGAGCAGATCGAAAGCTACGCCCCTGGCCATCAGGTCAGATTTGGAAGTTTAAACTACACGGCTGACGTCTGTGGAGACTTGATCTTCGACGGATTTGAGCCACAGCCGAGCGCGCCGCACCATCACGATGGGCATGATCTAGCTCTGCCACCGAACAGTGCCTTGGAGGCCGCACACGCATCGGTTCCGACCCTCGATTCGGAACCAACTGCGCCAATCGAGGATGAGTGGTTGGACGCCGCCTCGGGGGCTGCGATCCCAACGGCGATTGAGCCGAACACCAGCCCCGCACTCCGCAAGGCCCGTGACTCCGAGGGGCCGGACTCCTATCCGGACTCCGAGCCCTCCACGCCCCTACCAATCTAATTCGGTTGGGCGCCGATCATGGAGTTCTCCGCCGCAGACATCTTTCAGCACTCGCCCTTTGGCGATATTCTGAAGTCATTAAAATCTCTCTCCTTATCAGGAGAGCCCTGGCCGGACTGCGGTCAGCAAGGTTGGGATATGGACAATGAAGACGCACTCAGAATCAAATGGAGCAAAATACTCAACACCGCAGACAAATACGGCGGCAGTCGCCCACAAAAAGTTATCCTAAGCGAAAGCTACTACCGGAATTCGACGAGGAGGCCCTAGAGCCCCCGCAGTCAAAAAGTAAGAAAGCCACCCGGTCGGATAGACGACCCCACGGCCAGCATGGAGCGGCAAGCGGCGCCGCACACAAGCCAGCACGCGATCCACTCAAGGATTCGAATCAAAAAGATGGCCCAGCCAGATCTATTTATGGGCCAAGAAAGCAAGCTCTCGTAAGCAATGCAACAAAACCAGTATTCGAACATCACGGCACACCCAAATACAGGGGTGCCACACACCCCCTATGTTTCACCAATGAGGTCCTGGATTATGAATTTCCAGTGGGATTCAAACCCGTAAACATAGAGGTGTACGACGGAACAACAGACCCTGGAGTCTGGATCGAGGATTATATCCTCCAGATACATATGGCCAGAGGAGACGACCTCCACGCCATAAAATATTTACCCCTCAAACTTAAAGGGCCAGCCCGGCAGTGGCTCAAAAGCCTTCCTGAAAACACAATTGGAAGCTGGGAAGAGCTCGAGGATGCTTTCCAAGCAAATTTTCAAGGGACCTATGTCCGCCCTCCGGATGCAAACGATCTCAGTCACATAACTCAACAGCCCAGAGAGTCAGCTTGACAATTCTGGAATAGATTTCTTACTAAAAAGAATCAGATAGTCGACTGTCCGGACGCCGAAGCCTTAGCAGCTTTTAAGCATAGCATCCGAGACGAATGGCTGGCCAGACACCTCGGCCAAGAAAAGCCAAGGACAATGGCCGCATTAACAAGCCTCATGACCCGCTTTTGCACAGGAGAGGACAGCTAGTTGGCAAGATGTAGCACCATCGACCCAAGTACATCCGAAATTAGGGATGGAAACGGAAAACCGCGACGCAACAAGGACCGGCGCCGGACTAAGGAAATCAGCCCAAAGAGCACGACAGTCAATGCCGGATTCCCAAGTTCGTGGCAGAATCAGAAAAAGCCACCCCTCAAGGATAATAGGGACGAGCTGTCCAATTTAAAGAAAATATTGGATAAGATATGTCAGATACATAGTAATCCCGGGAAGCCTGCAAACCATACCCACAGAGATTGCTGGGTTTTTAAGCAATCTGGCAGACTCAACGTCGAACACAAGGGGCTTGACACACCAAGTGAAGACGATGACGAATCCCAAAAGCAGAGCACCAGGAAACAAAAGAATTTTCCACAAGAAGTAAAAACAGTAAATTTACTTCACATAACAAACCGAGCGGCGCCCATAAAGGTACGCGCCATATGGCCTATCCCAAAGGAGTCTCACCACTGGTTATCAAAACCAATCATCTTCGATCACCTGGATTACTCTAGAAGTATCAGGAACACAGGCTGGACTGCCTTGGTACTCGATCCAATAATTGGCGGACTCCAGTTTACAAATGTCCTGATGGACGGCGCCAGCGGTCTAAACCTGATATATCAGGACACAATCCGCCACATGGGGATAGACCCAACAAGAATTCGCAACAGCAAAACCTCCTTTCAAGGGGTAATGCTAGGTCCGGATACCCATTGCATGGGTTTTCTCCGGCTTGAAGTTATATTCGGCTTCCCCGATAACTTCCGCCGCAAAAAGCTAACTTTCCACATCGTCCCATTCTCAAGTCACTATCAAGCACTGCTGAGACGCGAAGCTTTCGCTTGCTTTAACGCAATACAGCATTACGCATCTCTTACGCTCAAGATGCCCGGTCCACGAGGCATCATCTCACTAAAGGGAAACATGGGGCGGCTGCCTTAACAGCCCCACAATAATACGGCTTCATCAACCAAAAACATCCAGACAGGTCGTTAAGACCACAGACACGGCTAGACGAGTCCGGCATAAACATATAATTAATAAAGGCTTAATAGCCGTATACCCCTGCGCTAGGGGCTCCGCGCATATACAATACGAGACAATCAAGCTCAATTTTACCCATTTCAATTTATACTTTGCTTTTTTGTATAACTTTTGTTCGGCACGACCTTTTTTTCAACTAAGTTCCTCTCTTTTACAGATGAACACCGTGTTGCGCCCGTCCAGGATACGGCACAACGGAGACACGTGCGCAGATGTGCAGCAGGGACCCGTTCCAAGGATTCTTTTCAGATTAAGACCCTGCGTAAACCTTTGTTACTGTCTCTTGTTGATACACATCCTCCGGTTTTTCGATATAATCAGGGAGGAGGCTGACGTCTTGGCATGTGGCCACGTCAGAATTTTGCGCGTACCTGGACACTAGGGTCCCGCCCGCACTCATAAAGACTGAATACCTTAGGGAGTGTTCGGCGTCGCGAGTTTGGCCTTATATGCATCAGCTCCGAATCATGTCTTTGGTCAAATGTTGGTTTGCCCGGCTCTTGTGTTTTGCTGCCTTATGTTCCACACTATCGGCTAAGGCGGCACCAGGAGAACTACTGCGATTGTGCCCCGGTTCGGCCAGGCGAGCACCTCAGTAGAGAAAGCCGAAAACTGACTGTCATGATATAGCATGAGACTAGTCAACCACTCGATGACTCACCGGAATCTATAGGATTCCTCCGCATTAACGAAGGGCCGTTTCCCGGCCAGGCACATATGCGCCCCAAGTTCGGGCGAGCGCAGGCGCCACCAGGGGCTATGTAAGTAGCCTCACTGTCAAGCTCCTATGGCTAAGTGAAAGTGATAAAGCATTATAGTCCGATTTCCTAGCTCACTGCGCTATCACCTCCATTGTAGGACCAAGACGTTGGGTCAAGTGTGAAAATGCGCCTTCTGCGAGCACCCCCGCATTATTGGCGTGGGGGCTGAAGCCGACGACTGCCATCTTTCAGACAAGTATAAAAGGCTTCTACAATTTACCAAAATATTGTTTTACAATAAAATATGCTATTAGAACATAGCATCCTTCGAGCATTGCGTCTCTATTACACGAGCGCCTTGAAGGACTTCCCGAAAATAGTGCTCGGCAGGTACTCGGCTTTTGTCCGAATCTCGGATGCAACAACGGTGGTCTCCATCTCCGCCCGGTATGTCTTGACACGGGCAAGAGCCATCCATGCGTCCTCTATACATGCTGACCTCTTCATGGCATTAATACGCGGCACCGCACCAAGGAACTGCTGCATCAAGCTGAAATAACTCTTTGGCTCCGATCTCTTCGGCCACAGATGACTCATGACGCACTTCATGGCGAGTCCGGACAACCTATTCAGCTCGGCCCATTCAGCTGGACGATCGGCCACCGACAGTGGACGCTCTGGATTGTGGAACTGCGACCAGAAGAGTTTTTCCACTTCGCAATCTTCTTGATCTCGAAAGTGTTCGGTTGCATCAGCAGCACTCGCCGCCAAATCCATATAGGTGTCCCCCGCACTGCACAACCGGTCCAACGGAGCATGCTTAGGATCACAAAACTTTCTCCGCAGCATAAAGGGCCTTCCAGCCGCGATTTCTCCGGATTCACGAAGCTCCTCCTTCGCAGCTCTCGTTGCATAGCGAGCATCCTTGGCATCGGCAACGGACTTCTCCAAGTCAGTCTGTTCCGCCCGATCTTCTTTTTCCAGAAGCCCGCAACGGTCAGCAACGCTCTTCAGCTTCACGGCCATCTCGGCCATCTCTTTCTTGCTTCGGCAGTGAGCAGCCTGTTCGGCTCTCAGCTCTTCAAGGGCCTTCTTGGCAGACGCATCACTTTTTCTGGCTTGCTCCTTGGCTCGGGCAAGTTTTGCCCAAAGACTCTCCGTGGCAGCCGCACCATCTGCATCAAGCACACACATAGTAAGATACTGGCATAAGCTCCTCTTACCAGGTGCCACCGAAGGGGTTACATACCTTGTGCCTCGTCAAGCCGCTTGTTAACAAGCACGATGTCGGCCTCTGCCATGTCAAGTTGCCGCTTTAGCTCGGCAAATTCATCTGTCTGGTTGGACGCAGGACACTTCGTCTCCTAAATACGAAGACAACATTTTAGACCTGGGGTTACGATCCTCTGCGCGCCATCAATTTTGACAACGCACAGAGTCTCAGGGGCTACTATGTGCACAGGGCGCATCCTATTTATGCGCCACTGTTTAAAAAAAAGGGGTGCGTTATTTCCGCGTACCTCAAAGCCCGTCAGCAAACTTCTGACAGCCTCGTGCAATCCGCTTTCCGCGGACGAAACCCTTTCAATCACCGTGCCTATCAATGCACGATGCTCCTCTGAGATAGATGCTCGCCCTAGCAGATCCTTCAGCTCCTCCGACCGTGCACCGGACAGTGCCGGATTCGTCCTATGACCTTTCTTGAAGGAAGGGCGCGGAGAGCCTTGGGGGCCATATGGCTGCCTTCCGGCCCCGCCGAATTCGAAGAAACCCTCAGCAACGATACCTCATGGTCGCCCGCCCCTCTAGGCGGTTCGGCAGGGGGAGGCGTTCCGCTCTCCATCATCTCCGGAATAAGATCCCCTGAAGACGAGCTCTGCTGAGAAGGGCTGAGGTCCGAACTACAAGGTAAATTTTCGGTTACTCTTCTCAGATATAAAACAAGGATTCTTCTCAAAGAAAAAACCACTCTCTACTTACAGCTCGGTGGAGGGCTGGCCCCCTTGAGGGCATAGTTCGGCCGAGGTATCCCCCGGCGCAGGACCCTCTGACGAAGATTTCTTCCCCCGTTTTGAGGCCACGGTCTCCGGGTCTTCAGAGGCGTTCCTCTTCTTTCCTTGAGGAGAGGAATTTTTGATTCCTTCCCTTCGAACGGCCTCCTTCGAGGAGGTCGTAGTTTCCTTGTCTCCTCCCTTGCTTTCCTTCAAAGGCACAATCTTCAACATCCTGACCAGCACGGGATCTGGCGTGGTCTCGGGGAGGGGAGCCGGACACCTGATAAGCTTTTCCTTCGCTATCCACTCCTGTTTAAAGAACAGTTCTTTAGAAGCAAGTTTTATGACAAATATACGGATAGCAAGTCCGGGCACAAGGCTACTCACTTTAGTATCCGGGCGATTGAAGCTCAGGCCTGCGTCCTCGGTCAAGTCCGGACACATCACTTGTGATCCGAAGAACAATTTATACATCTCCACGGGCGTTGCGCCCATGAAATGCTGGAGAGCTCGCGGTCCCTCCAGATTAAACTCCCACAGGCGGAGGGAGCGACGTTTCCCGGGCAGGGTTCGGTGGATCAGCATGACCTGCGTCACTTTAACCAGGCTGAAGTCACTTTCTAAGAGATCCCTAATGCGGCCCTGCAACAAGGGCACGTCCTTGGATGACCCCCAGTCAAGTCCTTTATTGACCCATGACGCTAGCTGTGGTGGGGGACCCGAACGAAAGGCAGATGGCGCCACCCACTTGGTGCCCCTGGGAGCGGTGATATAGAACCACTCTCGTTGCCATAAGCTGAACTCCTCTTGAAAAGAGCCCTCATGCCATGGAGCATCAGCATTCTTGCTTATAACAGCGCCTCCGCACTCTGCGTGCCGCCCCTCGATCGTCTTCGGCACTACTTTAAAGGTCTTGAGCCATAATCCGAAGTGGGGATTAATACGGAGGAAGGCTTCGCACACGACGATGAAAGAGGAAATGTGGAGGATGGACTCCAGAGCTAAGTCGTGAAATTCCAACCCGTAATAGAACATGAGCCCCCTCACGAAGGGGTCCATTGGGAAGCCTAACCCCCGAAGGAAGTGAGACATAAACACCACGCTCTCACCAGGCCTAGGAGTGGGAATG
This sequence comes from Aegilops umbellulata, assembly GCA_032464435.1. Classification (NCBI taxonomy): domain Eukaryota; kingdom Viridiplantae; phylum Streptophyta; class Magnoliopsida; order Poales; family Poaceae; genus Aegilops; species Aegilops umbellulata. The sequence goes on along the minus strand of CP136054.1, from coordinate 162,118,314 downwards.
ACCTACCCTTGAGCAGGTAACCTATGCGAGATTTCGACGGTCAAGAACCTGGCCTCTCTCAGCTTTAGCACGTCCTCCTCCGTAACGGAAGAGGGCGCCCATCGGCCTCGAAGGTCGGAACCGGACATTGTCGAAGATCCGAAGCGCCCGAAATTTGGAGCCTTGGGTGTTGGAACTCGAGGTGAAGGGCGAGGTCGTTTGAGATTGAAAGAAAGGAGTAAGGCCTTGGTCTCTTTATAAGAGGTTGAATACCAAGGGCCCTCCCCATAACCGTTTGGGACTCGTCTTTAATCAAGAGGACAGGCCAACGGTACGATTGGGTTACCCACGTTCGTATGGATGAGAATCCCGTAAATAAAGGGGCCACGATCTCTGCTTTAACAAGACGTGCCAAGGAAACCGCCTCGCAAAACGCATTGAGGAGGGGGAGTAAAAACGATTCGAATAAAGGCTTGGTCGTAGTGTGATGTTACGCTACGGAATACGTCAACAGATTAGATTTGTGTAAATATTATTCTCTCTACGGCAATATGTGGAAACTTATTTTGCAGAGTCGGACAGTGTCTTTTGTGTTCAAAATCTTCTATGCAGTACTTGGAGGAGGAACCCGCCTTGCAATGCCGAAGACAATCTGCGCGCCGGACTCGTCGTCATTGAAGCCTGGTTCAGGGGCTACTGAGGGAGTCCTGGATTAGGGGGTGTCCGGATGGCCGGACTATACCTTCAGCCGGACTTTTGGACTATGAAGATACAAGATTGAAGACTTTGTCCCATGTCCGGAAGGGACTTTCCTTGGCGTGGAAGGCAAGCTTGGCGATGCGGATATTTAGATCTCCTACCATTGTAACTGACTTTGTGTAACCCTAACCCTCTCCGGTGTCTATATAAACCGGAGGGCTTTAGTCCGTAGGACAACATACAACAATCATACCATAGGCTAGCTTATAGGGTTTAGCCTCCTCGATCTCGCGGTAGATCTACTCTTGTACTACCCATATCATCAATATTAATCAAGCAGGACGTAGGGTTTTACCTCCATCAAGAGGGCCCGAACCTGGGTAAAACATCGTGTCCCTTGTCTCCTGTTACCATCCGCCTAGACGCACAGTTCGGGACCCCCTACCCGAGATCCGTCAGTTTTGACACCGACAGTACCTATCATTCTTTGAAACAAGTGTTACCAGCTGGGGACTTTTCAGGTTCCTTCAATGCGGCAACGGCGACCCGAAGTTGGGTCTTGCATTCCTCCAGCTCCTGTGACAGTCGAGTATTCTTCTCTGTAAGAACCTGCACAATAAATGATCCTTAAATCAGTTGTGCCAACTGTTTCAAGTCTCAAGGGCTACTGATATATATACTCATCAAATTTTCTTACCTGTACATCCTTTACATACTGGTCCGTGGCTCTGGCTAGAGCATTTTGAGCAGCACGGATGTACGCATCTCCTGAGTTGAATGCATCAAACGCCTCTTGGGAGAAACAAGTGCCACGGAGTACGGCTTGGTGACGCCTGTGATTCATGGCGCTCTCCACTTCGTAATTCATAGCGGATATCTTATCCGCATCCTCTGTAGAAGGAGCATCCGGCGTGTGCCTCGTGTTAGCTTCCGCCTCTGTGTCCGGCCCTGGAGCCCGACTGGTAGAGGCGTGATCGGCGACCTCTCTGGATATTGACCGGCGAGCGTTCTTCCTTCTAGGAAACACGGGTGTTATTATGTTTTTAAAGACGACAACCACGGAGTGAGGTGTTGCATCATACCTCTGCGCCGGCGTCTCCGTCCAGACCGCCTTCCTTTTTAGCCTGTCCGGCTTTGGAGCCCCTTGTTGGCGAGTCGCCGCGGGCTCGGCATGGCGTCCCGAGGGCCTTCCTTATAAAGCACCATTTGTATACGGTAGGTGAAGTGCATAAAAGGAAATCCTTTTCAAAGGTTGGGACTCTGGTCTCATTTACTTGCAAGGCTGGGAGTAGCCCAGGGTAGTCGGCTATAATGGCCACCATGGCGTCATCATAGCTTAGCTGATAGAAAATCCTATCAATCAGCTCCACGAATATGTCTGTATCCTCTTTGAGGCCGGGGTCAAGGGCCCATTCAGGATCCTCTGGTTGTGGAGGTGGGCTATTGATCTCCCCTACCGCCTTACGCAGTTCCTGCGATGAAACGGCAAGGTAAATATTTATCACGAAAACAAGGGAAGGATGGAAGTAAAAAGAGCGGAAGCTCACCCAGCATGGAGGGTTGTTCATGGAGAATCCATCCCGTCGCTTGATCCAGAGGAACTCCTCTTCTTTCCCCTTATAAAGATCGGATAGAGTTTTTGCTAGAGCAGCAACTGAGTCTGGTCCCTTGCGCCCTCAGCAAGTGGCATCATCTTCCCCGTTCAAGTGCCACATTGGGTGGCCTCGATATTGAAGTGGATGCACCCCCCGCATAATGCATATTGCCATAACCTCGGTTATGGTCAGTCCTCATTTGGCCAGCAACTTTATCCGGCCCATCAGATAAAATACTTCTCTATCATCTTCCTCCTGTGGGCTCCGCGGGCGCCAGCTTAGGCGTTTCTTCAAAGGGGCGTTGTCGAACTCAGGAAGACCAATCCAGATAGGATCCGGGAGGGGAACATCCTCCATATAAAACCACTCCGAAGGCCAGTCCTCGGACGTCTTCTTCGGGGTACCAGATAGATATCCGGTCCCGGCGATGCACCATACTTCGGCTCCGCTGAAAGTGCAACTATCCCTGGGTGGTTTTGGTAATTCCTAACAACATATAGCTCATTGAGCTAACATTATTCCAAGATTAATATTTCAGGAAAAGCTCAATGAATGGCATGGCATGGATGAGGAAAGTGGATCCCTCAAAATTCTAAGGACAAAGGATTGGCTCAAGCTTCAAGATCAAGACTCTACATCTTATATTTTAGTGATCCAAGATCACATTGAGTCTATAGGAAAAGCCAATATATCAAGGAGGGATGACGTGTTGCTTAATGAGCCTCTTGCTTCATGTGCTTAGTGATATGCTCCAAAATCCTCAACTATCTTCCTACATCCACATTTGACCTAAACCAAAAGTCAAACTCGGCCCCACCGATTCTTTCTATCCGGCGCCACCGAGTTTCAAATGTCATAGCCACTGCCATAAACCCTAGCCAAATCGGTCTCACCGATAGGGATCTCGGTCTCACCGAGATGGGATTGTAATCTCTCTGTTTCCCTTTGTAACGTTTCGGTCTAACCGAAGTGAGCGATTGGTCCCACTGAGATTGCAATGTAAACTCTCTGTTTCCCTTTCGTAACATTTCGGTCTCACCGAAATGAGCAAACCGGTCCCATCGAGTTTACCTGACCAACTCTCTGGTTAGCTTATTACCAAAATCGGTCCTACCGAGTTTGTGTAATCGGTCACACCGAGATTGAACCCTAACCATATCGGTCCTACCGAGTTGCATCTCAGTCCCACCGAAAATCCTAACGGTCACTAGGTTTGCTAAATCGGTCCGACCGATTATAACCATTCGGTCCCACCGAGTTTGGCAAATTGTGTGTAATGGTTAGATTTTGTGTGGAGTCTATATATACCCCTCCACCCACTCTTCATTCGTGGAGAAAGCCATCAGAACACATCTACACTTCCAATACACATTTTTTGAGAGAGAGCTGTCAGGACCCCGATCCTAAGCCACATCGATCCAGCATGTAACACTTCATATCTCTTTGCGGCCTCACGCACGGTACTCCCACGGGTGCCACCTTACCTGGCCCAGGACCGTTTGCGTCTTTTGGCTCACGTATATGATAGTGTCGCTAGCATCCATATGACAGAGAACCGGGCCGACATGGCTAGTCGTGAACCCAAAGCGGCACTAGCCTATGGGGACAGGCATACATGAATCACATCGAGCATGTCGGTCATCAACGTATGAATCCGGGCTGTAGCACTGGGCTAACAGGACTCCGGTAACCCGAGCTGTAGCAGGCTAGGCAGGACTCCGGAAAGCACCGCGTGACATTTCCCCGAAGGGACAGACATAGGAACGAAGTGAATCACATGCCGGCCAGTCAAGTGTTCCAAGCAGTAGTGCTGGGCTAGCAGGACTCCGGTGAACCGGGCTGTAGCGGACTACTATCGCTCTGAAGCACTAGACTACATTTCCCCATATGATAGGCTGCCAAGGATAAACAACTAGATAGTCGGATCCCACTGATACCAAGCATTTCAATCATACACACAATATGCCCGATATGAGTAAATACAACATGGCATCACAACAAAACTCTACAACTCAAGTACTTTATTTAAAGGCTCCGAAGAGCCATACATATCATCCATACAGATAGGGGTCACATGACCCGACACTCAAGTCATACAAACATACAAGCACATGCGGAAGCAAAGTAGTCTGAGTACAGACTCTGAAAAGAAAGAAGGCTTAGTGAAGCCCGTCTATCTACATCGACCCTTCACAAGCCTTGGATCACCACCTGAGTGATAAGTTACTCGTCGACGTCAAGGTCTACGTAGAACCCGTCAGAGGGGGCGGTGTTGTCGTCTGAAAACATTAATTAAAGCAAACATGAGTACAAAGGTACTCAGCAAGTCTTACCACAGAATCCTACTATACATGCACATTCTCAAAAAGGTAGTGGATTTATTGCAGCAAGCCAGCTTTGACTCTTGGCTAAGCTATTCTACGACAGACACAACTTGTAAAGCATTTGTCGCACACGAGTCCACTATCACCATCACAATACTCCACCGTGGATCCTCTCTCGCCATCCTGCGAGAGTGCCATCCGCGGTACTCACACTTATCTTGAGGCTTTTAGTAGTATCCATTTGCTTTTCTATGAACTGCATAAGTGACCAAGTAGTCCTTTACCGTGGACGCGGCTATTCGAATAGTTTTATACCCTGCAGGGGTGTACTTCTTCACACACACTCTCACCACTTACCGCCGTTTACACGACATGTACTCGACAACCTTCAAGCGGAAGCCCAGCGAGGGTGTCGGCCACGGCCTACCTAAACACTCAAGTCTCTAGTCCAGGTCTATCGCCTATTCGGGTTCCATCCGCAGGGAGTCCGGCCGAGGTTTCCACTAACGGCCCCGAACGATGTGAGCAGGGTTCCCAAGACACCAAACGGGCGAATCGGTACACCGGGCCACGTGCCTACCGCAACACAGCCCACCCCTATGGTCAGCACTGCGTGCGGCCCCCAGCATACTACAAACACCAGAAACTACTTGCAACTCCTGGACAGAGAACAAGGGTGATCAAGAAGCCGAGAGAGTCAATTAAGGATCCCAATGTGTGGTAGTAGCTGAATCTTAAGTCACACACACAGATCTCAGTTCTTAAGAACGGCCTCAATGAAACAACCCACCATGTACTCCTACATGGCCTTTCATCAATTCCTTTACCAAATCGTATTCAACACTTTCACACTCTCGACATCATCACAACCTTTCACTCTAGTTCATCATCCCGATGAGCCAGACCCGACACAACTCTAAGCATAGCAAGCAGAGCATGGTAGGAAACACAAACATATGGCTCAATCAACTCCTACACATGCTAGTGGGTTTCAACTAGTTACTGTGGCAATGATAGGTCATGCAAAGGAAGTGGGTTCAGCTACCGCGACACACAGCAGTTTGAAACGCGTTGTCTTAATGCAGTAAACGAGAGCAGAAGCGAGAACATGGGTTTGTATCGGAATGATCAATGAGTTGCTTGCCTGATGGAGTGGTGGTGGGATACTGCCCTTCAGTTGGATACTCGTGGATATCCTTGGAGACAGAACCTACCACGAATGACACATCGAAACACAATCAACACATGACGATATGCAACAATATGATGCATGCTATGACATGGCAATATGATGTGTGTTGGCTTAATGCAAGCTAGATCAGGGTGGGAAGTGCTTAAACAGCAAGGTAAACTTGCTCTGACATGCATGAAACCAGTTCCATTGGATAGATTGAATTTTTCTGATCAAATTTCATATATAGATCTTTGCATTTGGAGTTATAGATTATTTTCTGTGAATTTTTGAAGTTTGAACTAATTTCTGGATTTTCCTGTATAGAAATAAATCCAGTAATTAAATTATTGCGTCAGCAGTGCGTCAGGGTGACGTCAGGGTCAACGGGGTCGTCCAGGTCAAACTGACCAGTGGGACCCGCATGTCAGTGCTTAATTAAACTAACTAAATAATTAAAACTAACCAGAATAATTAGTAGGGGGGGCACTTGTCATTGACTCAGGAAGTTAACTGGGCCCACCCAGTCAATGGTCAGCGGTCAAACTCGCCGGCGTCTAGCCGCCGGCGAGGCCAGACGCGGCGGAGGAAAGTGCATTAGCACGTTCCGGCCACCAAACGGGCGGCGGAGGGCATCTACGGGCTCCTGGGAGCGAGCCGCGGCTATTGGTGGAGTTAGTAGAGCTCGGGGTGGCCGGAGACGTCACCGGCGACGACTTTGGCCGTCGCCGGAGTCGGGTGAAAGTGAAACCGGGGCTACGGGGCACGGCGAGGCGCGTGGAGTGGTGCGTTGGGCCCCTGGGTGTGCGGTGAGTATGTTAGACATGGTGAGGTGGCCGGAGTTGGCCCGGAGACACGTCGGCGACGAGCTCCGCGGCGGTGCGTGCGGCGAGCTCCGTGTACTCGCTGTGTGGCGTTAGAAGGAGAGAGAAGAGGATGGGTAGGCTCAGCAGCTCACCGAGAAGCAGCAGAGAGGGTCAGCGTGCTCGGGGAAGCCTTGGTGCGGTCGGGACGGCGACGGCGATCTGGCGGCCCGAGGTTGAAGACGACGACGGAGAGGACGATGCAGAGGCTCCAGCGTCGTGTGGCTCGGTGGGGCGAAGCAAGAGGGAGTGGCGGAGCTGTAGGACACGGTGGAGTGGCACGGGGGCGACGGGGAGCGTGGTTTCACGGCGGCGCGGGCGCGGCAGCATCGGCCATGGCCGAGAGGGAGCGAGAGAGAGGGCAGGGGGGAGGAGTGAGGTGTCCACAGAGTCGGGGGTGTGACGTGGGGGTCGCCCAGCGTCCAGGCGCGCGAGGCGGCAAGCTGCTGGTGCCGTGGCGAGCTCGCGCTCGCCGGCGTCAGCTCCCTGCCTGCCTGGCGGGGACGAAGCAGCTAGCTGGCGCGGGCCAGCACAGTGCTGGGCCGCCAGGTGGGCCAGCAGGTGGGTTGCGGCCAGTTAGTTCCCTCTTTGTTTTCTGTTTTCCTTTTCTATTATTTCTGCAACTTTGTGGACTTATTTAAATTACTTAAACAACTCCAAAAATCCCCAAACTGCTCATGCATACTGTTTAAAATATAAACAACATGAAACATTTCAGTTTAGGAATATTTGAACATTTAAAATATTTTATAAATTTTAAATGCCCAAATTCAAATACTTATGACTTAATTCAAAAACCTTAGGATGACCTAGAAAATTATGCACCACTTTTGGCAGAGGTTCTGAACCAAGGCAAAAAATGATGGACATTTAGAAGGGCATTTCAGGTTCATTGAAAATATTTTTAGTAAACCCTAATTGATTTCAGGAGGGGTGCTGGGGGTTCTGCCTTCCCCATTTCAACTTTCTGATGAAAGGTAGCATGATGCACACTCTAATGCATGGTCTAAACTAGGATGTGACAAGAACCACCTACACTTGTGTTGAGGTCAAGATATTCCATTCCTACCATATGAATCTTGATCTCTATCCTTCCCCAAGTTGCTTTCCACTCAAATCTTCTTTCCACCAAATCCAAATCCTGTGAGAGAGAGTTGAGTGTTGGGGAGACTATCATTTGAAGCACAAGAGCAAGGAGTTCACCATCAACACACAATTTGTTACTTCTTGGAGAGTGGTGTCTCCTAGATTGGCTAGGTGTCACTTGGGAGCCTCCGACAAGATTGTGGAGTTGTACCAAGGAGTTTGTAAGGGCAAGGAGATCGCCTACTTCGTGAAGATCTACCGCTAGTGAGGCAAGTCCTTCGTGGGCGACGGCCGTGATGAAATAGACAAGGTTGCTTCTTCGTGGACCCTTTGTGGGTGGGGCCCTCCATGGACTCGCGCAACCACTACCCTCCGTGGGTTGAAGTCTCCATCAACGTGGATGTACGATAGCACCACCTATCGGAACCATGACAAAAACATCCGTGTCTCCAATTGCGTTTGAATCCTCCAAACCCTTCCCTTTACATTCTTGCAAGTTGCATGCTTTACTTTCCGCTGCTCATATACTCTTTTGCATGCTTGCTTGAATTGTGTGGAGATTGCTTGACTTGTGCTAAGATAGCTAAAATCTGCCAAAAACTAAAATTGAGAAAAGGCTAGATTTTTACTTGGTCAAGTAGTCTAATCCCCCCCCCCTCTAGACATACTTCCGATCCTACATCCGCCCACTTGATATATTGATCCCCTCTGTGTACGGGGCACAAGGCAGAACAACTTCTTCCACAGCACGAAATGAGCTTCGCAGCCCAGAAACAGCTGGCAAAGGGCTACGTAACCAGCGATGTGCAGTATGGAGGCAGGGGTGAGGTTGTACAACTGGAGGCCGTAGAACTCCAGGAGCCCTCGGAGAAATGGATGGATTGGAAATCCGAGTCCCCTTAAAAAATAAGGGACAAGGCATACCCGCTCTCCCTTAGAGGGGTTGGGAAAGCTCTCCGCTTGCTCCCCGCCATTATAGGTGGCGAGCCCGGCTCGAATCGGGACCATATACGCTGGAGGGAGGAATCCCTGGGTCTGTAGGTTCACTAATTGGTTGTGCGGGACGGAACACTTCTCCCAATCTCCGGGATTGGGGCTGCCGGAGCGAGAGGAGGAGCTGCACTGGCCGGCCATGTTGCGATGGATTTTTTCGGGCGCGCTCCGATGAATGCTCGCTGAGGGAGGATAGTGTGGATTGGATCTGAGAATCCTCATCTCTTTAATAGACAGTTCATCTGCGCTCCTCACGTTCGCTTGACACATGGAAGATGGCCATTATTGGACGCAGAAGCCAAGAAGGGCAACATTTACGAGAAGCTGGACACTATTTAACATGTACTCAGAGTTTGAAGAAGAACCCGCCTTGCAATGCTGAAGACAATCTGCGCGCCGGACTCATCGCCATTGAAGCCTGGTTCGGGGGCTACTGAGGGAGTCCTGGATTAGGGAGTATCCGGACAGCCGGATTATTTCCTTTGGCCGGATTGTTAGACTATGAAGATACAAGATTGAAGACTTCGTCCTGTGTCTGGATGGGACTCTCCTTAGCGTGGAAGGCAAGCTGGGCAGTACGGATATGTAGATCTCCTTCCCTGTAACCGACTTTGTGTAACCCTAGCCCCCTCCGGTGTCTATATAAACTGGAGGGTTTAGTCCGTAGGACCAAGAACAACAATCATACCGTAGGCTAGCTTCTAGGGTTTAGCCTCTTCGATCTCGTGGTAGATCAACTCTTGTAGTACTCTTATCATCAAGATCAATCAAACACGAGTAGGGTTTTACCTCCACCGAGAGGGCCCGAACCTGGAAAAAACATCATGTCCCCCGTCTCCTGTTACCATCCGCTTCATGAGCCTCTTGCTTCATGTGCTTAGTGATATGCACCAAAATCCTCAACTATCTTCCAACATCCACACTTGACCTAAACCAAAAGTCAAACTTGTCGGCGTTCTGGGAACGGGGGTCCCCAGACTTTCCTGCCTACGGCCTGCAACGTGGCTCAAAGGGGGGCCCAGCACGGCCCATCTTCATCAACACAGACCCAAGACCCTCGCGAGGGGCCAAGCCTCGTGGGGCGGACGACACGGAGCTTCCTCAGGCACGGCCTCATCAGGCTGGCTCGCGAGGAGGCGGAGAGATCAAGGTGGGGTACCTCACTAGGTGCCCGTGATGCAAGCCATGACGACCAAGGGCGCCAGGCGGGCGCCAGCCTGCGCGGTGTCCTCCTTTCCTCTTTGGTGCAAAGGGAGCAAGCGCAGGCAAGAGCATCAAGCAAAGGCACCCGTTTTGGTGCAACAAGACCAAGACCAGCCCAACGGCGGGGAGGAAGTCATTATGGAGCCCAAGCCAGCTCACTACTAGAGCCTTTGGCAGGCAAGGACCAACTTTAGTCAGGATAAGTGTACTAGATGTTCCCCTTCAAAATGGCCAATTGTTGGCGCCCTTCCCGCTCAATATTTGGGAAGAGGCCCAGGGCCTTTGCCTATAAATAGAACTAGCCACCCCCAGGGTAGAGGCAATCGGCCAATCCAGAAACAAGCTGGAATCGGATCGAGTAGCATCACACAGAGAGAAAGAGAAGGGTGACTGAACTCCTCCTAGCAGTTCATCGCCCCAGCCAAGAACAGACCCTCGCGAGGCTGTTCTTCCTTGTATTGCTCATCATCATCAGCCCAAGAGGCAATCCACCACACCACAAACTAGAGTAGGGTATTACACCACAATGGTGGCCCGAACTAGTATAAACCCTGTGTCTCTTGTGCTGTTCTTTCCATAGCTTAGATCTTAGTGAGGGGGTGGGGTGCATGTAGGTAGAAGGCGAAATCTCCGCACGCACCCCAGTGTTCGAACCTCAAGGGTCTGCTGGAACCTGAAATCCGACATTTGGCGCGCCAGGTAGGGGTGCGCCGGAATTCGTCTTCCACCGCCCCGTTCTCCTCCGACCATCGCGTCCATGTCTGACGCTCGTCGGGCCCGCGCCGAGCGCCGAGCCGCTCTCGCTTCCCGCGTCACCCAGACGGCTCCTGTCGGCGGGCGTCCTCATTGTCCGCGTTCTCGGAACGGGGGTCCCCAGACTTGCCTGCCTGCGGCCTGCGGCGTGGCTCAAAGGGGGGCCCAGCACGGCCCATCTTCATCAACACAGACCCAAGACCCTCGCGAGGGGCCAAGCCTCGCGGGGCGGACGACACGGAGCTTCCTCAGGTGCGGCCTCATCAGCTAGCTCGCGAGGAGGCGGAGAGATCAAGGCAGGGTACCTCACGAGGTGCCCATGACGCAAGCCATGACGACCAAGGGCGCCAGCCCGCGCAGTGTCCCCCTTTCCTCTTTGGTGCAAAGGGAGCAAGCGCAGGCGAGAGCATCAAGCAAAGGCACCCGTTTTAGTGCAACAAGACCAAGACCAGTCAAACGGAAGGAAGGAAGTCATGGTGGAGCCCAAGCCAGCGTCACCACCAGAGCCTTTGGCAGGCGAGGACCAACTTTAGTCTGGATAAGTGTACCAGATGTTCCCCTTCAAAATGGCCAATTGTTGGCGCCCTTCCCGCTCATTATTTGGGAAGAGGCCCAGGGCCTTTGCCTATAAATAGGACTAGCCACCCCCAGGGTAGAGGCAATTCGGATTGGAATCACCTAGGATCCAGAGATCGATCGGCAATCAGACCGGAGAGAGAGAGAGAGAGAGAGAGAGAGAGAGAGAGAGAGAGAAGGGCGACTGAACTCCTCCTAAGTAGTTTCTCGCCCCGGCCAAGAACAGACCCTCGCGAGGGTGTTCTTCCTTGTATTGTTCATCATCATCAGCCCAAGAGGCAATCCACCACACCACCACACTGGAGTAGGGTATTACACCACATCGGTGGCCTGAACCAGTATAAACCCTGTGTCTCTTGTGTTGTTCTTCTCGTAGCTTAGATCCTTGCGAGGCGGAGGGCTACAGGTAGGTAGGAGGCGTAATCTCCGCGCACACCACAGAATTCGAACCTCAAGGGTCTGCCGGAACCCGAAATCCGACACTCGTCGTTCCCCATCACCTTCCATCAACGCCGCCACCGGCCCGGCGGGAAACGAGCAGCAAGCATCGTCTCAACATCCGTCCGTGCGGCAAGACGGCCGCACCGCTACTCCCTCGCTCACCCCAGCTGGTTCTTCGCCGCGCGCTCCGCGCACCCATGGAGGCTCGATCTACGCTCATCGCGGCAAACGAGCTCCTGCGCTACCGTCCCGTCGATGACGTCTACGAAGAGTGGCTCGACCGCGTCGCCGAGCTTGTCCGCGCCGCGGGGGGCTCTCCTGCGCCATCCGTTCCGCTGCACTGCACCCCGCCCCACGCGGGCGACGAAGCTCCGGGGGCGCCCCAGCCGCCCCCTCATCAAGAAGACGCCCTGGCTGCAAGGCGCGTGGCCCCTGGGTGGAACCCGCTCCGCCAGGCGCTAGCGCAGCAAGAGCAGAGCTGCCAAGAAGTCCCTCGCCCGCAAGAAGCCGCCTGGGCGCTCCCTGCTCCAGCACGTCGCGGCCATGCTCCTGCTTCCGCACGTCAAGTCCCCGCGCTTGTCCCAGCTGCAGCGCGTGGGGACCTACAAGACCAAGCTCTCCGTCACCCAAGGCCTCCCATGGCCACGGCGGGCTCCGTGCCTTTACCACCGAGCTGCGCAGCGTCGCGTGGCCCGGCAAGTTCAAGCCAGACCTGCCTCCTCGTTACGACGGCACGGCCGACCCTGCGGAGTTCCACCAGCTCTATGAGCTGGGCATCGAAGCTGCCAACGGAGATGAGAAGGTCATGGCGAACTGGTTTCCCATGGCACTCAAGGACGGGGCCCGCACCTGGCTCCTGAACCTGGCCCCAGGCACGATCTCCTCTTGGGACGAGATGCGCACCCGCTTCATCGCCAACTTCCTAGGTACTCGCGACCGGCCACCCGCCGTGAGCGACATGCGTCGCATCAAGCAACAGCCCGGAGAGACCCTGCAAAAGTACATCCAGCGCTTCAACAACGCACGCCTCAAGATTCCCAAGGTGTCCGAGGAGGCCATCATCTCAGCCTTCTCCGACGGCGTGCGCGACGTCAAGATGAAGGAGGAGCTGGCGATGCATGAAGACATGTGCACTTCCTTGGAGCTGTTCAACTTGGCGACCAAGTGCGCCAGGGCAGAGGAAGGGCGTCTCTCCCTCCTCGAGCTGCCTGCCGTAGACCCAGAAGAGAAGAAGTCCAAGGCCAAGGATGTGAAGCGCATGGGGGCTGTCGTGCTCGCGGCAGAACCGGACACCAAGCGGGGCAAAGATCAGCCAGAATCTTCCAAGGGCAGTCGGTATTGTGTGTACCACGACCTCCACACCCACAACACCAACGAATGTCAAGAGCTCTGAGCCGTGCGAGAAGGAAGGATCGGCCGTCGCCCCGACCGTGCCGACCGGGGCTACGGTCGAGGAGGAGGAAGGAACGCACGAGGTTGGTAAGACCGTGGCCCACGCCAAGGGTGGCGCGATCGACCTCGCGAGGACCGCTGGCAAGACCCGCCTCGCGAGGGAGACTGGAGGGACCAGCCTCGCGAGGATCGCCCGCAAGGCAATGCAGGCCTCCCTCCGCTGCCGCCGCAGCTAAGGAGAAACGAGGACCGCCACCAGGACGAGGGGGCTGGGGGCTTCCAGGAGCCACGCGCGATCGCCTGCATCCTGGGCGGAGCTCAAGCCCCAGCCTCTCAGCGCATCTTCAAGCAGTTCGCCCGCGAAGTGAATGCAGACCTCCCCAAGCTCGAAGCCACACGCCCTCTCAAGTGGTCCTCGTGCGCCATCACGTTCAGCTTAGTGGATCAGCTCAAGTGTGCGGCCACAGCCGGAGTCCTCCCGATGCTTTGTTCCCCAATCATCAGCAACGTGGTGGTCACCAGGACCCTCATCGATGGCGTCCTGTCCGTGGAAACGTTCAACAATCTCCAAGTGCCCTACAACCAGCTTCAGCCGACCAAGCCTTTCTCCGGAGTCACCGACGGCTCCATGGTCCCGATCGGGCAGGTCCGTCTCCCTGTCACCTTTGGAGCACGCGACAACTACCGCACCGAGCTCATCGACTTCGACGTCGCTCACATTTGCCTGCCGTACAACGCCATCCTTGGGTACCCGGCGCTGGCCAAGTTCATTGCCGTGACTCACCACGGCTACAACGTCCTCAAGATGCCAGGGAGTGGCGGAGTCATCACGGTGCCCTGTCAAGAGAAGGACGCGGTGTGTTCCCTGGAACGAGCTTTTCAGGCCGCATCACTGGAAGACCCGGATCGTGGAAGCAAGAGGCTCCCCGAGACCACCCCCAAGAAGAAGAAGACATCGTCTGGCCCGGTCCCTCAAGAGGCAGGCCCCTCAGGGCCCGCACCTGCCCAGGGGGAACCTCCTTTCATTGCATAGGAAAGCGCGCCCGGCGCCCTCCTCAGGCAGGGCTCGGGGGCTCTCCCCTGGAGGGCCACCGACCTGGCTAAGGTCACGAGGGAGGCGCTTGGGCACCACATGGAGGCGTGTTTCGAAGCACGTTTCCCACAAGAAGGAGTAAGGCAAGGGGGCCAGACCCTCAGGAGTTCGTCAGCAAGGCCATTCAAGAGCTACAGGAGTCAAGAGTCATGAGAGGCGGCCGCCGCCTACCAGCTGTGGCTCCCCATCCAGGCGAGGATGGTGAGCTGCGCGTCTGCATCGACATATCAGGGCTCAATCAAGTCACCTCGCTGGAGCGCCTCTGGCCCTCGCGAGTGGGGTGCTGCGAAGGTCCACCCCACAGCTACGTTCGCATGCCTTACGGCTTGCCGAACGCAGCTACCACGTACCAGCGCCTCACGAGGGGCATCATGGGAGCTCAAGAGGCCAGGCGTTCCGCAGCCCTGGCGGAGATGGTGATGGTCCGCGAGGAGCCACCAGCGCCTCCGGAGCCTCCCGAGCCTCCTGGGCCTGGGGGCTCATGAGGAACGGCTTCCGCAGCCCACCAAGTCTACTGCACCAACACTGCTTCGTCCTCAACATCATCAGGTGACCTCTTTCAAGTTTCGTTTCCAGCTGGGAGCGCCCCCCAGGGCTGCATTATTCCCAGGCCGCGTGGGTCCGTCCCTGCGGCATGTATCCCTTTTATTTCGTGTTTTTAGCTTACTTTGTTGGGGGCGCCCCTCGGGCTGCATCATCCCCAAGTCGCTCGGGCCAGACCCAGCGGCATGTATCCCTTTCGCGTTTATTTCCGGTTATGCATCCAACCCACCATGCTTGATTATTTGATGCCGGTCCACGACACCTCTTCTTCTCCATGCCGACCACTTGCGCGTTAAAGGGGGGTACCTGAGCATCACGACTCAGGGATCTTACCGGCTCTCCGGCCCTCACCCTCTGGCCTTGTCCGCGGCATCGCGCCCTGGCATACCAGCGACGGCTGAGACCAGCTCAAGGGTCGGGACCCGAGGACGTAGAGTGCAGGCATCTAACCCAATTTGGAGGAACACATCACAAGATAAGGCCCAGTGCCAGGCGCAACCCGCCTAGAGGTAGGGCCCCGTGAGTCCCACGCTGGCTCACGGGTGCCCAGATGCACCTCACCAGGCCCTACCGTGCCAGCCACGTGTTAGGGCAGGGCTGTACACACCCTGGGGCTCCTCCCACGTACCAGTGGAAGCACCATGCTCCGCGCTGGCTGACGACACTGCCGAGGAGCGGCTATGCCCGTACACATACGAAAGCGCTATGCTCCGCGCTGGTGATAAACAACTGAGGGTGGCCCCCGGGCCGTATCAACCTCAGGGAGCTCAGAGCTCAGTGTCTAGCATCATCGCAACGCCTCCCCCCGGGAGTGCCGCGCGAGGGGGCTGGGCACGGGGGCTGCACCTGGGTCACGCCTAGACGCACGCCACCCAGCCAGGCCCCCCGGGCCTGATTTGTCGTGCCTCTCTCCCCGAGCGGAGCCAAGGTACGAAGGCCGTTTGAGCGTCAAGGGGGACTCCTGAGCATCGCGACTCAGGAGCCTAACTGGTCACGTAGCCCCTCACTCCTTAGTTCCGAAAGGCTAACGCTGGGTGAGGTATGCGCGGGGCCGGGCTCTGCAGACGTAGAACGGTAGATCCACCCACACCTCACCTCCCTACTTGCTGTTCGTGCGCAAAGGGGGACTCCTGAGCATCGCGACTCAGGAGCCTAACTTGTCACGTAGTGTCGGCGTTCTGGGAACGGGGGTCCCCAGACTTGCCTGCCTGCGGCCTGCGGCGTGGCTTAAAGGGGGCCCAGCATGGCCCATCTTCATCAACACGAGACTCAAGACCCTCGCGAGGGGCCAAGCCTCGCGGGGCGGACGACACGGAGCTTCCTCAGGCGCGGCCTCACCAGGCTGGCTCACGAGGAGGCGGAGAGATCAAGGCGGGGTACCTCACGAGGTGCCCATGACACAAGCCATGACGACCGAAGGTGCCAGGTGGGCGCCAGCCCGCGCAGTGTCTCCCTTTCCTCTTTGGTGCAAAGGGGGCAAGCGCAGGCGAGAGGATCAAGCAAAGGCATCCATTTCGGTGCAACAAGACCAAGACCAGTCCAACGGTGGGAAGGAGGTCATCGTGGAGCCCATAACGGCTTCACCACAGAGCCTTTGGCAGGCGAGGACCAACTTTAGTCAGGATAAGTGTACCAGATGTTCCCCTTCAAAATGGCCAATTGTTGGCGCCCTTCCCGCTCAATATTTGGGAAGAGGCCCAGGGCCTTTGCCTATAAATAGGACTAGCCACCCCCAGGGTAAGGAAGGAGATCATCGGATCATCAAGCAACAAAGAGAGAGAGAGAAAGAGAGAGAGAAGGGCGGACGAACTCCTCCTAGCAGTTCGTCATCCTTGCTAAGAGCAGACCCTCGCGAGGCTGTTCTCCCTTGTACTGTTCATCCTCATCAGCCCAAGAGGCAATCCACCCACCACAAACTAGAGTAGGGTATTACACCATAATGGTGGCCCGAACTAGTAAAAACCTCGTGTCTCTTGTGCTGTTCTTTCGGTAGATTAGATCTTTGCGAGACTGGGAGGTAGAGGGCGAAGTCTCCGCGCGCACCCCAGAGTTCGAACCTCAAGGGTCTGCCGGAACCCAAAATCCGACATTTGGCGCGCCAGGTAGGGGTGCGCCGGAATTTGTCTTCCACCGCCCCGCTCTTCTCCGACCGTCGCGTCCATGTCCGACGCACGTCGGGCCCGCGCCGAGCGCCGGGCCGCCATCGCTTCCCGCGTCGCCCAGACGGCTCCCGTCGGCGGGCGTCCTCGTCATTCCCCGTCGCCCGCCATCAACGCCGCCACCGGCCCGGCGGGGAACGAGCAGCAAGCATCGTCTCAGCACCCGTCCGTGCGGCAAGACGGCCGCACCGCCACTCCATCGCTCACACCAGCTGGTTCTTCGTCCCGCGCGTTCCGCGCACCCTTGGAGGCTCGAGCTGCGCTCATCGCGGCGAACGAGCTCCTGCGCTACCGTCCCGTCGAAGACGTCTACGAAGAGTGGCTTGACCGCGTCGCCGAGCTCGTCCGCGCCGCAGGGGGCTCTCCCGCGCCGTCCGTTCCAATGCGTCGCACCCTGCCCCGCGTGGGCAACGGAGCTCCGGGGGCGTACCAGCCGCCTCCTCTCCAAGAAAACGCAATGGCTCCAAGGCGCACGGCCTCTGGCCGGAACTCGTTCCGTCAGGCGCCGGCGCAGCAAGAGCGGAGCTGCCAAGAAGTCCCTCGTCCGCAAGAAGCTGCTCGGGCGCTCCCAGCTCCGGCACGTCGCGACCCTGCTCCCGCTCCCGCGCGTCAAGACCCTGCGCTGCTCCCAGCTGCGGTGCATGGGGACCCGCAGGACCAAGATCTCCCTCAACCAAAGCCTCATGTGGCCACCGCAGGCTGCCGTGCCTACACCACCGAGCTGCATAGCGTCGCGTGGCCTGGCAAGTTCAAGCCAGACCTGCCTCCTCGCTACGACGGCACGACCGACCCTGCGGAGTTCCTCCAGCTCTATGTGCTGGGCATCGAAGCTGCCAGCGGGGATGAAAAGGTCAGGGCGAACTGGTTCCCCATGGCGCTCAAGGAAGGGGCTCGCATCTGGATGCTAAATCTGGCTCCAGGAACAATATCTTCCTGGGACCAGATGCGCACCCACTTCATCACCGACTTCCAAGGTACTCGCGACCGGCCACCGGCCGTGAGCGACATGCGCCGCATCAAGCAACAACCCGGGGAGACCCTGCAAAAGTACATCCAGCGCTTCAACAGTGCACGCCTCAAGATCCCCAAGGTGTCCGAGGAGGCCATCATCTCAGCCTTCTCCGACGGTGTGCGCGATGTCAAGATGAAGGAGGAGCTGGCGATGCATGAAGATCTGTGCACCTCCCTGGAGCTGTTCAACTTGGCGACCAAGTGCACCAGGGCTGAGGAAGGATGTCTCTCCCTCCTCGAGCTGCCTGCCGCGGACCCACAAGAGAAGAAGCCCAAGGCCAAGGACGTGAAGCGCAAGGGGGCTGCCGTGCTCGCGGCAGAACCGGACACCAAGCGAGGCAAGGATCTGCCTGAATCCTCCAGGGGCAGCCGGTACTGTGTGTACCACGACCTCCACACCCACAACACCAACGAATGCCAGGAACTCCGCGCCGTGTGAGAAGGAATGATCGGCCGTCGTCCTGACCGTGCTGACCGGGGCTACGGCCGAGGAGGATGAAGAAACGCAGGGCGCTGGGAAGACCGCGGCTCGCGCCAAGGGTGGCGTGATCAACCTCGCGAGGACCGCTGGCGAGACCTGCCTCGCGAGGGGGACTGGCGGGATCAGCCTCGTGAGGATCACCCACAAGGCAACGCAGGCCTCTCTCCATGTCGCCTCAGCCAAGGAGGAACGAGGACCGCCATCAAGACGAGGGGGCTGGGGGCTTCCAGGAGCCATGCGTGATCGCCTGCATCCTGGGCGGAGCTCAAGCCCCAGCCTCCCAATGCATCTTCAAGCAGTTTGCCCGCAAAGTGAATGCAGTCCTCCCCAAGCTCAAAGCAACGCGCCCTCTCAGGTGGTTGGCGTGCGCCATCACGTTCAGCTCAGCGGATCAGCTCAAGTGCGCGGCCACAGCCGGAGTCCTCCTGATGCTTTGCTCCCCAGTCATCAGCAACGTACTGGTCACTAGGACCCTCATCGATGGTGGGGCAGGGCTCAAAGTCCTATCCATGGAAACATTCAACAATCTCCAAGTGCCCTATGACCAGCTTCAGTCAACCAAGCTTTTCTCCGGAGTCACCGACGGCTCCACGATCCCGATAGGGCAGGTCCGCCTCCCTGTCACCTTCGGGGCACGCAACAACTCCCGCACCGAGCTCATCGACTTCGACGTCGCCCACATCCGCCTGTCGTACAACACCATCCTCGGGTACCCGGCGCTGGCCAAGTTCATGGCCGTAACTCACCATGGCTACAACGTCCTCAAGATGCCAGGAAGTGGCGGAGTCATCATGGTGCCATGTAAAGAGAAGGATGCAGTGTGTTCCCTGGAGCGAGCCTTTCAGGCCGCGTCACTGGAAGATCCGGATCGCGGAGGCAGGAGGCTTCCCGAGACCGCTGTCAGGACCCCGATCCTAAGCCACATCGATCCAGCATGTAACACATCATATCACTTTGCGGCCTCACGCACGGAACTCCCACGGGTGCCACCTTACCTGGCCCGGGACCGTTTGCGTCTTTTGGCTCACGTATATGACAGTGTCGCTAGCATCCATATGACAAAGAACCCGGGCCGACATGGCTAGTCGTGAACCCAAAGCGGCGCTAACCTATGAGGACAGGCATACATGAATCACATCGAGCATGTCGGTCATCAACGTGTGAATCCGGGCTGTAGCACTGGGCTAACAGGACTCCGGTAACCCGGGCTGTAGCAGGCTAGGCAGGACTCCAGATAACACCGTGTGACATTTCCCCGAAGGGACAGACACAGGAACGACGTGAAACACATGCCGGCCAGTCAAGTGTTCCGAGCAGTAGTGCTGGGCTAGCAGGACTCCGGTGAACCGGGTTGTAGCGGACTACTATCGCTCAGAAGCACTAGACTTACATTTCCTCATATGATAGGCTGCCAAGGATAAACAACTAGATAGTCGGATCCCACACATAGCAAGCATTTCAATCATACACACAATATGCTCGATATGTGTAGATACAACATGGCATCACAACAAGACTCTACGACTCAAGGTATTTATTCATTAGGCTCCGAGGAGCGAGATATTACAAACATGGGTCTCATGACCCAACATTCAAAGCATACAAGTCAAAGCACATGCGGAAGCTTAACATGTCTGAGTACAGACACCTACAAATGAAAAAGGCTGAGAAGCCTGACTATCTACCAGATCCTGCCAAGGGCACAAGATCGTAGCTGAGGTATCAAGCTAAACGTCGAAGTCCAAGCGGTACTACTAGCAAGACTGACGTCTCTCTGCAAAAACATAAAATAGACAAACGTGAGTACAAATGTACCCAGCAAGACTTACATCAGATCTAACTACATATGCATCAGTGTCAAAAGGGGGTAGTGAAGTTTTAACTGCAGCAAGCCAGCTTTGACTCGGTGGCTAACCTGGACTACGACTGCAAGCGACTCTTTTGAGGTGGCGCACACGAGTCCACATATTCACCATACAATACACCACTATGGATCCACTTCCGTCTCCCTACGAGAAGGCCATCCATAGCACTCACGCTTATCTTGCGTATTTTAGAGTATCCACTTTCACTTGTCTATGAACTGTTATAGGCAACCCAGAAGTCCATTACCGCGGACACGGCTAT
The DNA here is from genome assembly GCA_032464435.1 of Aegilops umbellulata. Lineage (NCBI taxonomy): Eukaryota > Viridiplantae > Streptophyta > Magnoliopsida > Poales > Poaceae > Aegilops > Aegilops umbellulata. The sequence continues at coordinate 162,097,825 of CP136054.1, read as the reverse complement.
TCGAATAGATGAGGTTAACCCTGCAGGGGTGTACTTCTTCACACACGCTCTCACCACTTACCGCCGTTTACACGACATGTACTCGACAACCTTCAAGCGGAAGCCCAGCGAGGGTGTCGGCCACGGCCTACCTAAACACTCAAGTCTCTAGTCCAGGTTTATCGCCTACTCGGGTTCCATCCATGAGGAGATCCGGCCGGAGTTTCGCTCACAGCCCCAAACGATGTGTACAGGGTCCGAGACACCAAACGGGCGCCCGGCTGCCCGGCCACGTGCCTACCGCAACACAGCCCACCCCTACGGTCAGCGCTGCGTGCGGCCCCCAGCATACTAGAAACACCAGAAACTACTTTGCAACTCCTGGACAGAGGACAAGGGTGATCAAGAAGCCGAGAGGGTCCATTGGTTTCGGGCCCAATGCGTGGTAGTAACTGTTTCATGGATCACAAACACAGAACTCAGTTCCTGAGGACGGCTACAATGAGACAACCCACCATGTACTCCTACATGGCCTCTCACCGCTACCTTTACCAAATCGTGTTCACACACTTAGCTCACACACAGTAGGACATGTTCATCACCATTCCAATTCATTCCCGATGAATCAGACCCGACTCAACTCTAAGCAGTAGTAGGCATGACAAACAAACATAAATGAGTAGGCACATCAGGGCTCAAACAACTCCTACTCATGCTAGTGGGTTTCATCTAATTACTGTGGCAATGACAGGTCATGCAAAGGATAAAGGGGTTCAACTACCGCAGCAAGTAATAGTTGAATCGTTGTTGTCTTAATGCAGTAAAAGAGAGCAGGAGCGAGAGAGTGGGATTGTATCGGAATGAACAAGGGGGTTTTGCTTGCCTGGCACTTCTGAAGATAATATAGTTCTTCATCAGTGTCATCGATCTCATCGTCGGCACATCGTCTATCGAGAGGGGACAAACACCGGCAACTGAGAAAGAACACAATCAATGCAATGCCACAATATGATGCATGATCATGACATGGCAATATGCTGTGATTTGAGCTAATGCATCTAGCTATGATTTAAATGAAGTTGGTTTGAATACATGATTCAAAATCCAACTCCATATATGATTATTTAAATGTCCTTTATTTGTTTTGTCCAAAACAGAGGACAAACATTGTTCAAACATGCATGAAAATGGTACAGATGGATTCCTTGAATTTTTCTGATAATTTTTCATATATAAATCTTTTCATTTGGAGCTATAGATTAATTTCTATGATTTTTCAAAGTTTTGGATATTTTCTGAATTAAACAAATCATTTAAGATTTATTTAAATTCAGAAAAGGATTACTGCGTCAGCCTGACATCATCACGACGTCAGCAGGTCAACGGGGCGCGGTCTAGGTCAAATCTGACCTGTGGGTCCCGCGTGTCAGTGTAATTAGTTTAACTAAAACAGTTAATACTAATCCTAATTAATTAGCAGGGCCGGGGCCCACCTGTCATTGAGCCAGAGGGGTCAACTGGGCCCAGCCGGGGTCAAACCCGGTCAGCGGGGTCAAACCCACCGGAGACTCGACGCCGGCAACGACAGGCGCGGCGGAGGGCTTCGGAAAATGCCCATAGGCGATGGTTTTGGGCGTGGAGAGGCTCTACGAAGAGCTGCTGCTCGCGCGCAGCTAACAGAGCAGACAGCAGGAGCTGGGGTGGCCGGAGATGACCGCGGCGAGGTCATCCGCGGCGGCCGGAGTTCGGACACGCGCGGGTTCAGTGTTCTGGTGCACGGCAGGACCATCTGGTGGTCGGGGCCGTCTCCTAGGAGCAACCCGAGCACGATTACATGCTCAGGTTCAAGCTACGGCGCCTGTAGCCGCGACGGCGCCATGGCCGGCGGCGGGGTGGTCTCGGCTCCGGTGAAATCGACGGCTACACGGTGCAATCGATGCGGGGAGGAGGGGGGGTTAGGGGCAGGAGCTCACAGCGGTTGCAACGGGGGCATCGGCGAGCTCGGGGAGGGGCTGGTGACGACGGGAGGTCGCCGGCGATCTCGGCTTCCCGAGGTTGAAGACGACGATGGGGAGAGCGTTCGGGGGCGTCTGGCGTCGCGTGAGTCGTCGATGAGGCGTGTACGACGAAAACGGAGCTTGTGGGCACGTCAGAGGGGTGAGGGGGTGGCTCTGGCCGTGGTGGAGCTCGTCGGCGACGTCGAGCTCCGCTCGGTGGGGAAGGGAGAGGAACCCAGGTGAGGAGAGAGAGAGCGGTGAGTGAGGGAAAGGGGACGGGGCTTCGGGGCGTCGTCGTGGCGCGTCCAAGGCGAGGGGGAGCAGCTGCGTGGAAGCAGGAGGTGGAGCTCGAGCGTGCGCGCGTCGACACGCCTCTGCCTACTGGCAGAGGTTGAAGACGGTGGGGAGTTGGGCTGGGCCAGGTGGCTGGGCTGCCAGCTGGGCCGGCCAGGTAGGTGGGCCTCAGGTAAGCGCCAGGTTAGTCCTTCTCTCTCTCTTTTTTTCTGTTTTCTATTTTTCTTTAATCTTTGTGGCTTTTCTAAAAATACCTAGACCCTTTCAAAAATCACCAAACTGTACATGCCTACTGTATAGAATATATCCAACATGGAACATTTCAGTTTAGGATTATTTAGGCATTTTAAATATTTTATAGTATTTAAATGCCCAAATTCAAATATGATATGATTTAATTCAAAAAATCCATAATGGCCTAGAAATATGTGCATGACTTTTGGCAGAGGTTTTCCCCTTTGACAAAAATCATGAACTTTTCTAAAGGGCATTTGGGATAATTGAAAATATTTTTATAATGATCCTAATTGCATTCCATTTGGTGCTAGGGTTTGTCATCCCCATTTCAAATTTAAATGGAATTTAATCATGATGCAAGATGATGATGCAATGACAAGCAAAGCCAAAGCTAGGGCTGTGACAACCGCCCCCAAGAAAAAGAAGGCATCGTCTGGACCGACCCCTCAGGAGGCGGGCCCCTCAGGGCCCGCATCTGCCCAAGGGGAACCTCCTTTCATCGCATAGGTAAGCGCGCCCGGCGCCCTCCTCAGGCAGGGCATGGGGGCTCTCCCCTGGAGGGCCACCGACCTGGCCGAGGTCACGAGGGAGGCGCTTGGGCACCACGTGGAGGCGTGTTTCGAAGCACGCTTCTCTCAAGAAGGAGCAAGACAAGGAAGGTCAGACCAGCAGGAGTTCCTCAACAAGGCCGTTCAAGAACTACAGGAGTCAAGAATCATGAGAGGTTGCCGCCGTCTACCGGCTATAGCTCCCCATCCAGGCGAGGATGGTGGGCTGCGTGTCTGCATCGACGTACCAGGGCTCAATCAGGTCGCCACGATGGAGCGCCTCTGGCCCTCGCAAGTAGGGAGTTGTGAAGGTCCGCCCCATAGCTGCGTTCGCATGCCTTACGGCTTGCCGAGCGCGGCTGCTACGTACCGGCGCCTCATGAGGGGCATCATGGAGGCCCAGGAAGACAGGCATTCCACAGCCTTGGCGGAGATGGAGGTGATTCGCGAGGAGCCACCAGTGCCCCCGGAGCCTCCCGAGGCCCCTGGGCCTAGGGGCTCGTGAGGATCGGCTTCCGCAGCCCACCGAGTCTGCTGCACCAACACCACTTCGTCCTTGACATCTTCAGGTGACGTCTTTCGAGATTCGTTTCCAGCTGGGAGCGCTCACCCAGAGCTGCATTATTCCCAGGCCGCGTGGGTCCGTCCCTGTGGCGTGTATCCCTTTTATTTCACGTTGTTAGCTTGCTTTGTTGGGGGCGCCCCTCGGGCTGCATCATCCCCAAGTCGCTCGGGCCTGGCCCAGCGGTGTCTACCTTCCCAGCATCTATTTTAATGAATCCACTCCTTCACGGCTAACGAGTTTGATCTAGTTGCCTGCTCAACTAACGCCAACTGGCGGAATTGCTCCCGTAACGGCACGACGCTTGCGCATGGGTCAGTCCCTGCAACGCTGACAAACCTGAATGGCAGAGCTCTGGCCGTGGCAGCCCCGCATAGAGCCACCTCATCAAGCCTTCAGTGCCTCACCTCCCCTCAAAAGCAACAGACGGCTGGTTGATAATTTCTATGGCAATCCCTTTCTTCCTTCTTTGATGAATCCACATGACCTCCCGAGAGAGCTGCGCCAGGCAAGGCCCTTGCGGCGCCTCCTTCGCTCTCGTCCACGCGAACCACTTGCACGTTAAAGGGGGGGTGCCTAAGCATCGCGACTCAGGGCTCCTACTGGCTCTCCAGCCCTCATCCTCTGGCCTTGTCCACGGCATCGCGACCTGGCATACCAGCGACGGCTGAGACCAGCTCGAGGGCCGGGACCCGAGGACGTAGAGAAGAAAGGGGAGCAAAGGCGAGAAAGAAGGGGCACGCGAGGACCTCGCCAGGCGATTCCGCTCCTGCCGACGCACGGACCCGACGACACACCAGGAATAATCCCCGATTATCAAGATAAGTCACCTCTTGGAAGCACCGGCCACCGTAGCACTACCCCCGCACCTAGTGCGATTCCGTATTGGCGACGCCACTCTCCTTTCTCACCGAGCGACGGCTGCTTGGGCGCCAAAGGGGACCTCCTGAGCATCGCGACTCAGGGGCTCTTACCGGACCCCGGGTCGCTCACCTCCTGGCCTTGACCACGGCATCGCGACCTGGCATACCAACGACGGCTGACGCCGCCTTGGGACTGGGACCTGTCGACGCAGAGCACCAAGCCCTCGCGAGGTTAGAAAGGGAGAACTGAGCTAAGACGGAATTGGCAACTCGCACAGCCTTATAGCAAGGGTTATATATTAACAAACAAGATCACAGGCACCTTACAAGCCCCCATGGGGCGCACTTTGATTCCTCGCAGGGAACAGATCCAAAGGGATGCTAGCTACGCGCGCCGCCACAAAAGACACCATCATCAACAGTGGGCTGGCAAGCACCGGCGCCAACCCCATCCAGATCAGAGTCGGCGACGGCTAGGCGAGCCCGCCCTGCTCCAGGAGCGGCGCTGGCTCGTGGGCTCGTAGCTTTCGTCGCTCGTCTCCGGAGTCGTGAAAGTCTCGCTGGAGTCGCTGGATCCTCCGGCGCCTCCGCCGCCTGTGGAGCTGCCAAGGGAGCGGTCGACGGGCCTGGCCCTCACCATGGCAAGGTTCTGGCCGCCTCTCCCGGGGCAACACTCCAGCCGGCGCCCGTTCACGTCGAAGACCTTGAAGAACATCAGCGAAGCGCCATCATACTCCAGGTGGATCATGAGGGCGCCCCTTGCTCTGCAACCCCGGGCGATCTCGCCCCAGCCTCGAGTCATGAAGACCTTGCTCGATGCAACGACCGCGACCTCTGCCTCGGTCGCGGGGGTGCTGCAGCCGGCGTGCTGCAGCCATAACTCTAGGAGTCTTCCCTGTGGAATAACGGAGGTAAAGAAGGAAGGAAAGCGAATCCAAGATCAAGGGGGCATGGCGGCGTGGAGCATGAACTCGCAGGAGGAGCCCTCGGCGTGGACTCCAGGGGGAACTACCCACACCTTCGTGACCCGTCGGCGCCGGCGACGGCGCTGGCCGCGGGTGTCGGCATCGACCCCTTCATGGCCCTTGGCGCAGGCATACAAGGGAAGCGGGAACCCCGGCGGAGGCCGCTCGTACCAAGGCCTCGACACCACCTGACGGCCTTCCTCATCCCGGCCACAAAGGGCAAGCCGTTTCTTTGGCGGGAGCGGGTCTGGTTCCTCTCGAGGAGCCTTCCCCTTCTCTGCGGCGGAAAACCGGCGAATCGGAGCCATCACAGCAAGGCGGAGCAAGGATTAGGAGGAAGGAGAAGCAAAGAGAGATAGACTGGGAGAGCACGCGTAGTGCCGTACTTATAGCCGGCGAAGGCCAACCGTCGGCTTCCACGATCGCAGGTAATCATGACACGATCTGCATGCAGGGACTTGTGCAATCCGCGCGACCACCGAGGCGTCGTGGGGAAGCGGAGACGCCCACGTCCAATCAACCGCCACGCGGCGCCCAAGGCCGCAGGCTGTTAGGGCCCGCGGTGCTTCGCCCTTGCCCTTTCGCCTCTCAGCACGGCCAAGTCCGGGCGCGCCTTGGGCCCGGGGACTACTGTCGGCGTTCTGGGAACGGGGGTCCCTAGACTTGCCTGCCTGCGGCCTGCGGCGTGGCTTAAAGGGGGCCCAGCACGGCCCATCTTCATCAACACGAGACTCAAGACCCTCGCGAGGGGCCAAGCCTCGCGGGGCGGACGACACGGAGCTTCCTCAGGGGCAGCCTTCGCCTCAAGGGCGGCTTGCCTCTCCTCATCGCAAGCCGTCGAGGCCTGGACCAGCGCCGCCCGAACCGAAGCATCGGAGTGAATCCATCCTGAAGCCAGCTCCAAGCGCCCGGCCACGAAGCGAGGGTCGGCGCCAAGAAGATCCTGCCGGAGCCGGTCCAGTTCGGCAGCAACACGATCCAGAACGACAGGAGGAGTCGGAGAGACAGCAGTCGGTGGAGTAGGAGGAGAAGGCGGCGGCACGACCACAGCATCCTGAGGCGGAGCCTCCTGCGCCCCGACGACTATGGTGGCGGCGGCAAGCAAAGGCACCTCGGGAGTCACTTGGGCCATGGGGGCTGAGCTCGCCCCAGCCAGCTCAGCCAGGCCTCGCGAGGACGACCGGGCAGGAGAGGCCCGTGCGTCGCGGTCACCTTCCTTCGCGAGCAGAGGCGCTGCCCCGGAAGGAACCTCAGGAGCCCCCTTCGGCTTGTTTGCGGCGGGTGCCAGCCTATCCAAGAGACGCGGTCATCAAGCCTCAGCAGCAGAACAAGAAACAAAGACAAGAGTCAAGCACTTACGGGTCGTCGCCGGTGAGCTCAAGCTGCCTCCGGCCAAATTTGAAGCCTGAAAGCCGGCTGGAAGGGTCAACCTCGGAAGCAGAAGGCATTTCTGCGGACCACCCCGGGGCCGGGGCAGACCCGCGGGAGATCAGCCCGGTCCTGTCCTTCTTCAGGATCGGGGGCGAGCTCCCGCTGCCCAGCACGTCATCATCCTCGTCGTCATCGCTCGGAGAGAGGCGGAGAGCGCGGGACTTGCGCCGAGAGAGGGGAGCCCTCGACTCTCCGTCAGTCGCCTCGGAGTTAGGCCCTTTCCCCCACTCCTCTCCGTCCTCCTCTTCGCTGGAGTCGTCGGAGGACACGTCCACCGGCTCCCCGGGAGCTTCCGTGGGCACGGGCCTGTCCCCGTTGAAGACAGGCATGGACTCCACCACCTGCTCCCAGTTGTCGCGGAGGAACAAGGGCGTAGGAGCGCCCTCCAACCTCGCCACATCGCCCCCGACCAGAGATTGGAGGACCGCAGCCAGATCTTCGTCGGCCAAGGCCGCGGGGCTCGGATGGGGCCTCCACATCAGAAGTGAGTACTGCCGAAGCGGAGCCAGCTGGTGCTCCAGGAATTCCCTCAGCAGCGACGCGCGGATCAGCTTCGCCGCCGCCGTGTTGGCCGGCCTCAGATCCGCGTCCATCTTCTCCAACACCGGCTTCGCTCGGGGGTCCGTGAGCTTCGCTCGACCCCAATCGCTGGAGCTCGTGGGTTGCTCCGTGGGCAAGATCAGCCGAGGGTGGATGTGCCCAGCATCTGCCAAGACCCACTTGCTCCTGAAACCCTCAATCCTTTTCCCGGGGCTCGAAATGGCAATGGCGCCACTGTACGCGACGAAGCTCGCGCACGCGGAAGTAGGACCGCGAGAGGTCCGGAGGGAGAAGTAGTGGTGCAGCAAGGCCACCGAGGGTTGCACCCCTACGTGAGCCTCGCAGTAATAGGCGAAGATTGCCAGGAGAAGGACGGAGTTGGGATGGAGATGCAGAGCCTGTAGCTTATAATGGCGGAGGACAGAGAGGAAGAACTCGGAGAAGGGAGGCACCAGGCCAGCAGCAATGGAGCTTACGAAGAGCGGATAAAAGGTGCTCCCTCGGCCCTCAGGGGTGGCGGAGCCAGCCTTGAACACCTTCGCCCCGTCGATGCCCTGCGCCGCCGCCATCCGGCGCAACCGGGCGAGGCTCGCCTCCGACACGTTTGGCGACTCCAAGGCAGATGAGTACCAAGCTCCGGCCGGGGACTGACGAGGCGCCATGGCTTCCTAGGTCACGCGGTCGAAGTAGATCTGGAGATTTGGAGGAAGGAAGGAGAGGCGCAAGAAAGGGGATCTGAGCAGCAATCGGAGAAAGCGAAAAAAAGCAAAGCCTGGGCAGATGCCGCTCCTTTATCAACTCGCGCGGTTGCGGAGACGCCCACGTCCGATCAACCGCCACGCGGCGCCCAAGGCCGCAGGCTGTTAGGGCCCGCGGCGCTTCGCCCTTGCCCTTTCGCCTCCCTGCACGGCCAAGTCCGGGCGCGCCTCGGGCCCGGGGGCTACTGTCGGCGTTCTCGGAACGGGGGTCCCCAGACTTGCCTGCCTGCGCCCTGCGGCGTGGCTCCAAGGGGGGCCCAGCACGGCCCATCTTCATCAACACAGACCCAAGACCCTCGCGAGGGGCCAAGCCTCGCGGGGCGGACGACACGGAGCTTCCTCAGGCGTGGCCTCATCAGGCTGGCTCGCGAGGAGGCAGAGAGATCAAGGCGGGGTACCTCACGAGGTGTCCATGACGCAAGCCATGACGACCAAGGGCGCCAGGCGGGCGCTAGCCCGCGCAGTGTCCCCCTTTCCTCTTTGGTGCAAAGGGAGCAAGCGCAGGCGAGAGCATCAAGCAAAGGCACCCGTTTCGGTGCAACGAGACCAAGACCGGTCCAAAGGAAGGAAGGAAGTCATGGTGAAGCCCAAGCCAGCGTCACCACCAGAGCCTTTGGCAGGCGAGGACCAACTTTAGTCAGGATAAGTGTACCAGATGTTCCCCTTCAAAATGGCCAATTGTTGGCGCCCTTCCCGCTCAATATTTGGGAAGAGGCCCAGGGCCTTTGCCTATAAATAGGACTATCCACCCCCAGGGTAGAGGCAATTCGGATTGGAATCAGCTAGGATCCAGAGATCGATCGGCAATCAGACCAAAGAGAGAGAGAGAGAGAGAAGGGCGACTGAACTCCTCCTAAGTAGTTCCTCGCCCCGGCCAAGAACAGACCCTCGCGAGGTTGTTCTTCCTTGTATTGTTCATCATCATCAGTCCAAGAGGCAATCCACCACACCACCACACTGGAGTAGGGTATTACACCACATCGGTGGCCCGAACCAGTATAAACCCTGTGTCTCTTGTGTTGTTCTTCTCGTAGCTTAGATCCTTGCGAGGCGGAGGGGTACAGGTAGGTAGGAGGCGTAATCTCCGCGCGCACCCCAGAGTTCGAACCTCAAGGGTCTGCCGGAACCCGAAATCCGACACTCGCCGTTCCCCGTCACCTGCCGTCAACGCCGCCACCGGCCCGGCGGGAAACGAGCAGCAAGCGTCGTCTTAGCATCCGTCCGTGCGGCAAGACGGCCGCACCGCTACTCCCTCGCTCACCCCAGCTGGTTCTTCGTCCCGCGCGCTCTGCGCACCCATGGAGGCTCGAGCTGCGCTCATCACGGCAAACGATCTCCTGCGCTACCATCCCGTCGACGACGTCTACGAAGAATGGCTCGACCGCGTCGGCGAGCTCGTCCGCGCCGCAGGGGGCTCTCCTACGTCGTCCTTTCCGCTGCACCGCACCCCGCCCTGCGCGAGCGACGAAGCTCCGGGGGCGCCCCAGCCGCCTCCTCCTGAAGAAGGCGCCCTGGCTCCAAGGCGCATGGCCCCTGGGCGGAACCCGCTCCGTCAGGTGCCAGCGCGGCAAGAGCAGAGCTGCCAAGAAGTCCCTCGCCCGCAAGAAGCTGCCCGGGCGCTCCCTGCTCCAGCACGTCGCGACCATGCTCCTGCTCCCGCACGTCAAGACCCCGCGCTGCTCCCAGCTGCAGCGCATGGGGACCTGCAAAACCAAGATCTCCGTCACCCAAGGCCTCCCGTGGCCACAGCAGGCTGTCGTGCCTTCACCACCGAGCTATGCAGCGTCACGTGGCCCGGCAAGTTTAAGCCAGACCTGCCTCCTCGTTACGACGGCACGGCCGACCCTGCGGAGTTCCTCCAGCTCTATGAGCTGGGCATCGAAGCTGCCAACGGAGACGAGAAGGTCATGGCGAACTGGTTTCCCATGGTGCTCAAGGACGGGGCCCGCACCTGTCTCCTGAACCTGACTCCAGGCACGATCTCCTCCTGGGACGAGATATGCACCCGCTTCATCGCCAACTCCCAAGGTACTCATGACCGGCCACCCGCCATGAGCGACATGCGCCGCATCAAGCAACAACCCGGAGAGACCCTGCAGAAGTACATCCAGCGCTTCAACAACGCACACCTCAAGATTCCCAAGGTGACCGAGGAGGCCATCATCTCAGCCTTCTCCGACGGCGTGCGCGACGTCAAGATGAAGGAGGAGCTGGCGATGCATGAAAACCTATGCACTTCCTTGGAGTTGTTCAACTTGGCGACCAAGTGCGCCAGGGCTGAGGAAGGGCTTCTCTCCCTCCTCGAGCTGCCTGCCGCAGACCCAGAAGAGAAGAAGCCCAAGGCCAAGGATGTGAAGTGCAAGGGGGCTGTCGTGCTCGCGGCAGAACCAGACACCAAGCGGGGCAGAGATCAGCCCGAGTCTTCCAAGGGCAGTCGGTACTGTGTGTACCACGACCTCCACACCCACAACACCAACGAATGTCAAGAGCTCCGAGCCGTGTGAGAAGGAAGGATCGGCCGTCGTCCCGACCGCGGTGACCGGGGCTACGGTCGAGGAGGAGGAAGGAACGCAGGACGCTGGGAAGACCGCGGCCCATGCCAAGGGTGGCGCGATCGACCTCGCGAGGACCGCTGGAAAGACCCGCCTCGCGAGGGAGACTGGAGGGATCAGCCTCGCGAGGATCGCCCGCAAGGCAACGCAGGCCTCCCTCCGCAGCCGCCGCAGCCAAGGAGAAACGAGGACCGCCATCAAGACGAGGGGCTGGGGGCTTCCAGGAGCCGCGCGCGATCGCCTGCATCCTGGGCGGGGCTCAAGCCCCAGCCTCTCAGCGCAACTTCAAGCAGTTCGCCCGCGAAGTAAGTGCAGTCCTCCCCAAGCTCGAAGCCACGCGCCCTCTCAGGTGGTCGGCGTGCGCCATCACGTTCACCTCAGCAGATCAGCTCAAGTGTGCGGCCACAGCCGGAGTCCTCCCGATGCTTTGTTCGCCAATCATCAGCAACGTGCTGGTCACCAGGACCCTCATCGATGGCGGGGCAGGGCTCAACATCCTGTCCGTGGAAACATTCAACAATCTCCAAGTGCCCTACAACCAGCTTCAGCCAACCAAGCCTTTCTCCGGAGTCACTGACGGCTCCACGGTCCCGATTGGGCAGGTTCGCCTCCCTGTCACCTTTGGGGCACGCGACAACTATCGCACCGAGCTCATCGACTTCGACGTCGCTCACATTCGCCTGCGGTACAACGCTATCCTTGGGTACCCAACGCTGCCCAAGTTCATGGCCATAACTCACCACGGCTACAACGTCCTCAAGATGCCAGGAAGTGGCGGAGTCATCACGGTGCCCTGTGAAGAGAAGGACGCGGTGTGTTCCCTGGAACGAGCCTTTCAGGCCGCATCACTGGAAGACCCGGATCGCGGAAGCAGGAGGCTTCCCGAGACCACCCCCAAGAAGAAGAAGACATCGTCCGGCCTGGCCCCACAGGAGGCAGGCCCCTCAGGGCCCGCGCCTGCCCAGGGGGAACCTCCTTCCATCGCATAGGAAAGCGCGCCGGGCGCCCTCCTCAGGCAGGGCTCGGGGGCTCTCCCCTGGAGGGCCACCGACCTGGCTAAGGTCACGAGGGAGGCGCTTGGGCACCACATGGAGGCGTGTTTCGAAGCACGTTTCCCTCAAGAAGGAGGCAAGGAGGGCCAGACCCTTAGGAGTTCGTCAGAAAGGCCATTCAGGAGCTACAGGAGTCAAGAGTCATGAGAGGCGGCCGCCGCCTACCAGCTGTGGCTCCCCATCCCGGCGAGGATGGTGTGCTGCGCGTCTGCATCGACATACCAGGGCTTAATCGAGTCGCCTCTCTGGAGCGCCTCTGGCCCTCGCGAGTGGGGCGCTGCGAAGGTCCACCCCACAGCTACATTCGCATGCCTTACGGCTTGCCGAACGCGGTTGCCACGTACTAGCACCTCATGAGGGGCATCACGGAGGCTCAAGAGGCCAGGCGTTCCGCAGCCTTGGCGGAGATGGAGATGGTCCGCGAGGAGCCACCAGCGCCTCCGGAGCCTCTCGAGGCCCCTGGGCCTGGGGGCTCGTGAGGATCGGCTTCCACAGCCCACCGAGTCTGCTACACCAACGCTCATTCATCCTCAACATCATCAGGTGACATCTTTCAAGTTTCATTTCCAGCTGGGAGCACCCCCAGGGCTGCATTATTCCCAGGCCATGTGGGTCCATCCCTGCGGCATGTATACCTTTTATTTCGTGTTGTTAGCTTACTTTGTTGGGGGCGCCCCTCGGGCTGCATCCTCCCCAAGTCGCTCGGGCCTAACCCAGTGATGTCCGCCTTCCCAGCATCTATTTGAATGAATCCACTCCTTCGCGGCTAATGTGTTTGACCTAGTTGCCCACTCAACTGATGCCAACTGATGGAGCTACTCCCAAAACGGCACGAGGCTTGCACATGGGTCCGTCCCTGCAACGTCGACAAACCTGAATGGCTGTGCTCTGGCCGGGGCAGCCCCGCATGGCGCCACCTCATCAAGCCTTCAGTGCCTCATCGCCCCTCGGAAGCAACCAACGGCTGACTGTCAATTGTCATGGCAACCCCTCGTTCTTTCTATGATGGGTCTACAGGATCTCCTAAAGGAGCTGCATCAGGCGAGGCCCTTGTGGTGCCTCCTTCACTCTCATCCACGCGAACCGCCTGCATGTTAAAGGGGGGGTGCCTGAGCATCGCGACTCAGGGCTCCTACTGGCTCTCCAGCCCTCACCCTCTGGCCTTGTCCACGGCATCGCGACCTGGCATACCAGCGACGGGTGAGACTCGCTCGAGGGCCGGGACCCGAGGGCGTAGAGCAGAAAGGGGAGCAAAGGCGAGAGGGGAGGGACACGCGAGGACCTCGCCGAGCAACCTCACGCCTGCCGATGCACGGACCCGGCGACACACCAGGGAGCGGTCCCTGATTCTCGAGATAAGTCACCACCCGGAAGCACCGGCTACCGTGGCACCGTCCCCGCACCTAATGCAATCCCGTGTTAGCGACGCCACTCTCCTTTCTCACCGAAAGACGGCTGCTTGAGCGCCAAAGGGGACCTCCTGAGCATCGCGACTCAGGGGCTCTTACCGGACCCCGGGTCGCTCACCTCCTGGCCTTGACCACGGCATCGCGACCTGGCATACCAGCGATGGCTGAAGCCGCCTTGGGACTGGGACCTGTCGACGCAGAGCACCAAGCCCTCGCGAGGTTAGAAAGGGAGAACTGAGCTAAGACGGAATTGGCAACTCGCACAGCCTTATAGCAAGGGTTATATATTAACAAACAAGATCACAGGCACCTTACAAGCCCCCATGGGGCGCACTTTGATTCCTCGCAGGGAACAGATCCAAAGGGATGCTAGCTACGCGCGCCGCCACAAAAGACACCATCATCAACAGTGGGCTGGCAAGCACCGGCGCCAACCCCATCCAGATCAGAGTGAGGTTCGAAAGGGAGAAATGAGCTAAGACGGAATGAGCAACTCGCACAATTCTACGACAAGGGTTATATTAACAAACAGGATCACAGGCACCTTACAAGCCCCCACGGGACGCGTCTTTGATTCCTCGCGGGGGACAGATCCTAAAAGGACGCTAACTACATGCGCCCCTGCAAAAGACGCCATCATGAACAGTGGGCCATCAAGCACCGGTGCCAACCCCATCCAGATCAGAGTCGACGACGGCCTGATGAGCCCGCCCTGCTCCAGGAGCGGCGCCGGCTCGGGGGCTCGTAGCTGTCGTCGCTCGTCTTCGGAGTCGCGAAGAGCTCGCCGGAGTCGCTGGATCCTCCGACGCCTCCGCGGCCTGAGGAGCCGCCAAGGGAGCGGTCGGCGGGCCCAATCCTCGCCGTAGCAGGATCTCGACCACCTGTCCCGGGGCAGCATTCCAGCCGGCCCCCGTTCGCATCGAAGACCTTGAAGAACATCACCGAAGCACCGTCGTACTCCAAGTGGATCGCGAAGGCGCCTCTTGTCCTGCAAACCCGGGCGATTTTGCCCCAGCCTCGAGTCATGAAGACCTCGCTCGGGGCAACGACCGCGACCTCTACCTCGGTCGCGAGGGTGCTGCAGCCGGCGTGCTGCAGCCAAAGCTCCAGGAGTTCTCCTTGCGGGATGATGGAGGCGAAGAAGGGAGGAAGGCGAATCCAAGACTGAGGAGGCATGGCGGCATGGAGCACGAACTCTCGGGAGGATCCCTCAGTGTGGACCCCAGGGGGGATGACCCACACCTTCGTGACCCGACAGCACCGACGGTGGAGCCGCCCATGGCGGTCGGCATCGACTCCTTCAGAGCCCTTGATGTGGGCGTACAAGGGAAGCGGGAACCCCGGCGATGGCCGCTCGCACCAGGGCCCCGATACCACCTGATGGGCCCCCTCGTCCCGGCGGCAGAGGGTGAGCCGTTTCTTCGGCGGGAGCGGGTCTGGTTCCTCTCGGGGAGCCTTTCCCTTCTCTGCCACCGAGAACCGGCGGATCGGAGCCATCGCAGCAAGATGGAGCAAGGACCGAGGAGAAGGAGAAGCAAGAAGAGATGGACCGGAAGGGCGTGTGCCGTTCCGTACTTATGGCCGGCGAAGGCCAACCGCCGACCTCCACGATCACAGGTAATCATGACCCGCTTTGCATGCAGGGACTTGTCCAATCCGTGCAGCTGCCGAGGCGTCGTGGGGAAGCGGAGACGCCCACGTCCAATCAACCGCCACACGGCGCCCAAGGCCTCAGGCTGTTAGGGCCCGCGGCGCTTCGCTCTTGCCCTTTCGCCTCCCTGCACGGCCAAGTCCGCGCGCGCCTTGTGCCCGGGGGCTACTGTCGGCGTTCTGGGAACGGGGGTCCCCAGACTTGCCTGCCTACGGCCTGTGGCGTGGCTCAAAGTGGGGCCCAGCATGGCCCATCTTCATCAACACAGACCCAAGACCCTCGCGAGGGGCCAAGCCTCGCGGGGCGGACGACACGGAGCTTCCTCAGGCACGGCCTCATCAGGCTGGCTCGCGAGGAGGCGGAGAGATCAAGGCGGGGTACCTCACGAGGTGCCCGTGACGCAAGCCATGACGACCAAGGGCGTCAGGCGGGCGCTAGCCCGCGCAGTGTCCTCCTTTCCTCTTTGGTGCAAAGGGAGCAAGCGCAGGCGAAAGCATCAAGCAAAGGCACCCGTTTCGGTGCAACGAGACCAAGACCAGCCCAACGGCAGGGAGGAAGTCATTGTGGAGCCCAAGCTAGCGTCACCACCAGAGCCTTTGGCAGGCGAGGACCAACTTTAGTCAGGATAAGTGTACCAGATGTTCCCCTTCAAAATGGCCAATTGTTGGCGCCCTTCCCGCTCAATATTTGGGAAGAGGCCCAGGGCCTTTGCCTATAAATAGGACTAGCCACCCCCAGGGTAGAGGCATCAAGAAATCTAATCAGCTAGGATCCAGAGAGAAGGGCGACTGAACCCCTCCTAGCAGTTCGTCGCCCCAGCCAAGAGCAGACCCTCGCGAGGCTGTTCCCCCTTGTATTGTTCATCATCAGCCCAAGAGGCAATCCACCGCACCACCACACTAGAGTAGGGTATTACACCACATCAGTGGCCCAAACCAGTATAAACCCTGTGTCTCTTGTGTTGTTCTTCCCGTAGCTTAGATCCTTGCGAGGCGGAGGGGTACAGGTAGGTAGGAAGCGTAACCTCCGAGCGCACCCCAGAGTTCGAAACTCAAGGGTCTGCCGGAACCCGAAATCCGACAGATGGTTCATTCTCATCATCACAACTTGATTGTCCTCAAAATCTGGATGGATGGGCAAGTGTTCCTTATCCAACAGGTATGTTCTTGTGCCCATCTTCGAGTTAATCAGCTCCTGAATATGTGGGGCATACCCACAACGTCTCTTTTGATCAGCGGCTGTCCTCTTGATAGTCTCAACTATGAGGCTCATGACCTTGAACTTCTGTGGCACATCAAATATATGTAGCAAGTTAATTGCATGCCCTCTGATCATGTTGTGGTCACCTGACTTGGGAAAAAGAGTGTGCTTTAGGATCCAGTTGATTGTAGGCAGCCCTGACAGAAGAAAATGGACTGACCCAAACTTGAAAGTCTCAAGAGCTTTGTCTAGGATATCCTTATACATGCTTGACATGGAATTGTGATCCATCTTCTTCTTGGCATAAACATCCAAGTCATCTTCTTGCTCTTCTAGGGCATTGATCAACTGAGCCCATTCCTCAATAGTTGATTGGTACTTTGTACCTTCAGACATCCATACTATCCTGCCATCTGGATAGAAATGTGTTGTGGAGTAAAATTGCATTATGAGCTCCTCATTCCAGTTTGTGAGCTTCTGCCCAACAAAGTCTGCAACTCCACAAGCATTGAAGCTGTCATACACTCCAGGATAGTGTTCTTCATTTTCCTTGATATAGGTCCAGTCGACCCACCTCATATCACACACTATGGGTTTCTTGTCCAGCAGCACCGTCTCATAGAATTCTTGTTGTTCCTTTGTGTGAAACCTGTAATCAACAGCAGTCCTTCTCCTTGTAGCATATGGATCTGTTTCTCTCCATTTCCTCATCCCTGAATCTCTCCTGATCTTCATATTCTCATCCACAGGATGAGCATCGTTGTGGTCTGGAATCTTGGGTTTGAGTTTCCTTAGAACTTATGAGAAATTACGATTTGAAAATCTCAACCTTGAGCAGAGCATGAGTTCTTAAAAGCAATTAATGATGATCTTCGTAAGAAAAGTTCTTCTTACATTGCCAAGCGTTTACTCTTATCCACTTACATGGCTCAAGTCAAGTCTAGTAACAAGAACAAGAAAGATTCTTCCTCCAGTAGTGACAATGATCATGCTAAATCCAATATTGTTGCTTCTAGTAGTTCTCTTGATTCCACTAACGATTCTCTTAGCCAAGTTACACTTGAGCAAGAAAATAGCTTATTGAAGGGAATTATAGGGAAAGGTGTTTACAAGAGCCTTGCCGGAAGTAAGCAATTCGAGGAAATTGTACGCAAGCAAGGAAGGCACCGGAAGAATCAAGGTGTTGGTTTTGAAGGAAAGTTCAATGCCAATGGAGTTGAGTGGGAAGAAGATCAATACCCCAAGACGAAGTTTGTTCCTCAACAAGAGAAGTATGATCCTACTTCTTTCAAAGGGACACAAGCTCAAGATGATCTTCCACCACAAGACCACAAGCAAAAAGGCAAGGATAAGCTTCAAGAGGAAATTGATGCATTTGAAGAAGCTCCTAAGGCCTTGGTTAAATGGGTTCCCAAGACTACTTCAAGTTCCACTTCATCAAGTACAACTACAACTCTGACGATTCCCATCAAGATGGTGTGGATCTAGAAGAAGAAGAACTAGAGAGTTCTTGAGGGTGACTCTGCCAACATATTTCACTCTTATCATCTTGGCAAGAACAAGTGCAATCAACTTCCACATCTTGCACTAGTTCAAGGAGTCACAAACCCTCTTATTGGTAAGACAAGGGACAAGGTAACCTAAAAGCTTTCATAGACATCATCTTGTGTGTGCATCACTCTATGTCTATGGATATCCTTGTTTGTTCCTTGTGAGACTAACCCGTGTAGGTATTGAAAGTGCAACTCACTCCAATGGATAGCTCCAAATGATCTACATCAACATTGAGCATCCACATCTTCAACATCTACATGAAGTCATCATCGACAAAACCCAAGGTTAGTTCATCCTTCCTAGGGGGGATATCACATCTAGGGGGAGCTTTACTCTAAAAATTGAGCTAAAGCAACTCTAATGGTGTGAACACAACAATGCTTTATGTAAAAGTGGTAACCGCACTTGTGCTTAAACGATGAGTATGACCTATGATCAAATATTCTCATTTGACTCCTAAGTCAATATACTCATATATAGATGACCTAGTTATCGCCAATTGCTTGATAGATGCTAGAATTGGTTGTGCATGCTTTGCCACATATTTAATTTGCCATTTTATTGTGTGAGCATGTTGACTGCATATTTTACTCATTCGAGAACATCCACTTGTTGTTTGATTGATTGGTCTTCTTTTCTTTTGCCAAGTGGATGGACAAGAATGCCTAAGAACCCTCTCTAGCTATCTATGCTTTTCTCGTCTCAAACTCTATTCATGCTACATCACAAAATTTGATCAAGTCAGACTCGAACCACTCTGTGTGAGGAGCACTCGGAGTCCCCGATTCGTCATAGACTTAAACTTCCAAAACTTCTTTCTGTGTTTCGGTCTGACCGATTCCTCCATTTTGGTCATACCGAGATCACTAAGTCAATCTAGGTTTTCATCTCGGTGCAACCGATTTGAACTTTTCGGTCACACCGAGTTGTTGTAACTTTCAACAGTTATGCATCTCGGTGCCACCGAGTTGTTCCACTCGGTCACACCGACAGGGTCGGGCTATATATACTCACGGGCAAAATTTTGGAAATTTCTCCGAAACCCCTTCGCCCGCGCATAAGCTCGCTCTGCCTCCTGGGTCTCCGGATCATCCTCCTCATCGCCAGCCGCCTCCTGTCGCTGGTCTCTGCCATCGTCAACGGATTTCGTCTCTGCCGTTGCCGCCGTAGCGAGTTCATCGCCGAACTAGGGTATGGACTCGATCACAGTGCTATCCCCGTCCGATTCCTAGCACATTGTGTTCATTATGAATCTTGCCACGATTGAAACGCTTCTATCCAGTCAAAACACTCCGTGGATTAGAATTGAATCGAAAATTTAGGGTTAGGTTTCCGCTGAAACCATCTCGGACCCACCGGGTTGCAGAACTCGGTTCCACCAATTCGGCCAAGGCCATTGCACATGTGGTTCTCGGTCTGACCGAGAACTGCAAATCGGTGTGACCGAGTTCAGGACTTTGTGAAACCCTAGCAGTCTCGGTGCCACCGAACTGTGACTCGGTCTGACTGAGTTCACTAGTTTTGGTTCCAATAGCTGCTTCGGTATCACCGAGTTTGCAAATCGGTTGATCCGAAATGCTTTCTGTGGAAAACTAAAACTAAGTTTTTGACTCATTCTTTTGCAAAAATCTCTGCATTTTGTGATGCTCATCCACTCTATCTCATCTACAATCTATTCACAGGGTCTGCAGTCAGTGTTTGCAACATGTCTGACCAAAGTGACAGCCAGAACAAGTCAGAGGAGCAGGTTCACTTGAGTGAGGGCACTAGTCCCTCTAGCAGCTCAGATGAGGGTAGCAGAAGCACCCCAAGCAACTTGCCAAAGGCTGCCACTAGAGCAAGCAAGAAAAGGACTTCAGAATCTGAAGATGAAGATTATGTTGTAGAGGAAGAGGAAGCCACTTCAAATAAGAAAGTGCTCAAGAAGGAATATGGCTCAGCTGCAGCCACAAAGCCAGGTATGCTAAAGAAGGTACCTCCAAGGAGAGTTCCCACTTCTAAACCTAGGAAGGTTGCCACTGGAGAAACCCTGAAGTTTACCATGGAGTCAGAAGAGGAAGCTGTTGGCCAAGACAAAAAGAAAAAGAGAGTCAGAACCACTACTGCAAGAGTTCTTGGCAAACCCTCCATGAGGAGAGATTCTGAGAAAGAAGAGGAACAAGAGGTTGCTGCACCAGCACCCAAGGCACAGAAGCTGATGGGTGATGCTATAAAGTCAGGGGATGCATCATCAAAGTCCAAAGAAGCACCCAAAGCTGCCTCCAAGCCCAAGAGTGCACCTAAGAGGAACATCAGGAGTATACCAGCTGCTGAGAAGAACAAGGCCCCAGTGTCTGATGTTGCTGCTGAGGAAGATGATGAAGGACAAGTTCTAAGGAAACTCAAACCCAAGATTCCAGACCACAACGATGCTCATCCTGTGGCTGAGAATATGAAGATCAGGAGAGAATCAGGGCTGAGGAAATGGAGAGAAACAGATCCATATGCTACAAGGAGAAGGACTGCTGTTGATTATAGGTTCCACACAAAGGAACAGCAAGAATTCTATGAGACGGTGCTGCTGGACAAGAAACCCATAGTGTGTGATATGAGGTGGGTCGACTGGACCTATATCAAGGAAAATGAAGAACACTATCCTGGAGTGTATGACAGCTTCAATGCTTGTGGAGTTGCAGACTTTGTTGGGCAGAAGCTCACAAACTGGAATGAGGAGCTCATAATGCAATTTTACTCCACAACACATTTCTATCCAGATGGCAGGATAGTATGGATGTCTGAAGGTACAAAGTACCAATCAACTATTGAGGAATGGGCTCAGTTGATCAATGCCCTAGAAGAGCAAGAAGATGACTTGGATGTTTATGCTAAGAAGAAGATGGATCACAATTCCATGTCAAACATGTATAAGGATATCCCAGACAAAGCTCTTGAGACTTTCAAGTTTGGGTCAGTCCATTTTCTTCTGTCAGGGCTGCCTACAATCAACTGGATCCTAAGGCACACTCTTTTTCCCAAGTCAGGTGACCACAACATGATTAGAGGGCATGCAATTAACTTGCTACATATATTTGATGTGCCACAGAAGTTCAAGGTCATGAGCCTCATAGTTGAGACTATCAAGAGGACAGCCGCTTATCAGAAGAGACGTTGTGGGTATGCCCCACATATTCAGGAGCTGATTAACTCAAAGATGGGCACAGGAACATACCTGTTGGATAAGGAACACTTGCCCATCCATCCAGATTTTGGGGACAATCAAGTTGTGATGATGAGAATGAACCATTTGTCGGATTTCGGGTTCCGACAGACCCTTGAGTTTCGAACTCTGGGGTGCGCTCGGAGGTTACGCTTCCTACCTACCAGTACCCCTCCGCCTTGCAAGGATCTAAGCTACGGGAAGAACAACACAAGAGACACAGGGTTTATACTGGTTCGGGCCACCGATGTGGTGTAATACCCTACTCCAGTGTGGTGGTGCGGTGGATTGCCTCTTGGGCTGATGATGAACAATACAAGGGGGAACAGCCTCGCGAGGGTCTGCTCTTGGCTGGGGCGACGAACTGCTAGGAGGGGTTCAGTCGCCCTTCTCTCTGGATCCTAGCTGATTAGATTTCTTGATGCCTCTACCCTGGGGGTGGCTAGTCCTATTTATAGGCAAAGGCCCTGGGCCTCTTCCCAAATATTGAGCGGGAAGGGCGCCAACAATTGGCCATTTTGAAGGGGAACATCTGGTACACTTATCCTGACTAAAGTTGGTCCTCGCCTGCCAAAGGCTCTGGTGGTGACGCTGGCTTGGGCTCCACAATGACTTCCTTACTTCCCTTGGACTGGTCTTGGTCTTGTTGCACCGAAACGAGTGCCTTTGCTTGATCCTCTCTCCTGCGCTTGCTCCATTTGCACCAAAGAGGAAAGGGAGGACACTGCGCGGGCTGGCGCCCGCCTGGCGCCCTTGGTCGTCATGGCTTGCATCATGGACACCTCGTGAGGTACCCCGCCTTGATCTCTCCGCCTCCTCGCGAGCCAGCCTGATGACGCCACGCCTGAGGAAGCTCCATGTCGTCCGCCCCGTGAGGCTTGGCCCCTCGCGAGGGTCTTGGGTCTATGTTGATGAAGATGGGCCGTGTTGAGCCCCATTTGAGCCACGCCGCAGGCCGCAGGCAGGCAAGTCTGGGGACCCCTTGTAACGCCCTCGATGCGGCTATATCTCCCACGTGTCGAAGCACGACTTAGAGGCATAACCCCATTGGAAGCAATGTCGCAAGTGAGGTAATCTTCACACAACCCATGTAATACATAAGGGAAAGAGATACATAGTTGGCTTACAATCGCCACTTCACACAAATACATGAATAAAACATTACATCATACAGTTACAATCAAGGCCCGACTACGGAGCCAAAATAAAAGAAGAAACCCCAAAAGCGACAAAGGTCCCCGATCGACCCCAACTGGGCTCCACTACTGATCGACTAGAACGAAACAACATAAAGGATAAGATCTTCATCGAACTCCTCCTTGAGCTCGGGTGCGTCACCTGCACGGATTCATCGGCACCTGCAAACTGGTTTGGAAGTAACTGTGAGTCACGGGGACTCAGCAATCTCACACCCGTGAGATCAAGACTATTTAAGCTTATAGGTAGGGTAAAAGGTATGAGGTGGAGCTGCAGCAAGCGACTAGCATATATGGTGGCTAACATATGCAAATGAGAGCAAGAAGAGAAGGCAAAGCACGGTCGAACAGCTATGATCAATAAGTGATCCTGAACTACTTACGTCAAACATAACTCCAACAACCGTGTTCACTTCCCGGACCCCGCCGAGAAGAGATCATCACGGTTACACACGCGGTTGGTGTATTTTAGTTAAGATCAACTTCGGGTTTTCTACAACCGGACATTAACAAATTCCCATCTGCCACATAACCGCGGGCACGGCTTTCGAAAGTTCAAACCCTGCAGGGGTGTCCCAACTTAGCCCATGATAAGCTCTCGCGATCAACGAAGGATATTCCTTCTCCCCGGGAAGACCCGATCAGTCTCGGAATCCCGGCTACAAGACATTTCGACAGTAATAAGACAAGTCCAGCAAAGCCGCCCGATGCGCCGACATCCTGATAGGAGCTGCACATATCTCGTTCTCAGGGCAACACCGGATGAGCAGTCCGTACAGCTAAAACCAAGTCTCAAGTTTCCTTGAGAGGGCGCTGCAAAGGGCTCTAGTTCGGACCAACACTTAGACAAGCATTGGCCCGGGGGGGCTGAATAAAGATGACCCTCCGGCTGATCAAACCCAAGGGAAAGGGATAGGTGGTAGGCAAATGGTAAAACCAAGGTTGGGCCTTGCTGGAAGAGTCTTATTCAAAGCGAACTGTCAAGGGGGTCCCATAAATCACCCGACCGCGTTAGGGACGCAAAAATCCGGGAACATAACACCGATATGACGGAAAATAGGGCGGCAAGAGTGGAACAAAACACCAGGCATAAGGCCGAGCCTTCCACCCTTTACCAAGTATATAGATGCGTTAATTAAATAAGATATATTGTGATATCCCAACAAGTAAACATGTTCCAACAAGGAACAACATCTCCATGTTCCAATAAGGAACAAACTTCATCTTCACCTGCAACTAACAACGCTATAAGAGGGGCTGAGCAAGGCGGTAACATAGCCAAACAACGGTTTGCTAGGACAAGGTGGGTTAGTGGCTTGGTTTAACAATATGGGAGGCATGATAAGCAGGTGGTAGGTATCGCAGCAAAGGCATAGCAAAAGAGCGAGCAACTAGCAAGCAAAGATAGAAGTGATTTCGAGGGTATGGTCATCTTGCCTGAGATCCCGCAAGGAAGAAGAACGAGTCCAAGAAGAAGACAAACGGACGAAGACGAACGAATCCTCACAACTCCGGAACGAAACCGAAGCTAACGAGAGAAGCAACCCGGAAAGAAACAAACAAACAACATAGTAAACAACCAACACATAAACATGGCATTATGCACAAACAAGAATGATGCATGTCCGTTTTAAATATGCATGGCATGGCAAAGTGCACAAACAATACTACAAATTAAGTGGAGCTCAATATGCAACGAGTTGCATATTGACAAAACACCACAACAAATATTTAGTTCGATCTTGTTTATGTACCCAACAATATTAAATGGTGATTAACATGGCAAGGGGTGAAGCACAACAAAACTACCTATCTAGACAAGTTTAAATGAGGCCGGAACAACAAACAACAATTCCGGAAACTCCTCATATGCAGATTTGGAATTTGGTACTGTTCTGCCTAAAGCCATATTTTATTGTTGTTAAACAGGAAAATAAAGTGCACCATGTTAAACTAGGCATTTTTCTACCCCATTTACATATATAAATTATTAAATTCCATGTTACGGTTATTTAGTTATGAAATAAATCATTTTAGCATGGCATTTAAGCAAATTTAAACAAACAACATTTTAAACATTTTAATTGTTGTTATCATGATGTGGATGACATATGCAAGTTTAAGCAATTCTAAGAAAATATTGACAAGAGCATTATGAAGCATTTGTCACCGTGGTGGAAACGAAAAAGGGTGCCACGGCAGCGAATCCGAAAATGGTGCCACGGCAACATATCGGTTCCGGTACTCATGGAGATACCGGTGCAAAAGGAAGCGTGCGGATGCGAGTTGAGCAAGATGGTGGGGTGATCCCGGATACCGGGTTCCCACGAGACGATGGCATGGCAACGAGTGACAAATTGGACATGGTGCAAACACGAGCAGCTCAAACATCGCAAGCATTCGTTCACGGACGTCGTCTTAGGGTTATACCTTCGGAGCGTGCAAAGGAGACGGTTCTCGTTCGTAGAGGGAAGTAGAGGAAGTAGTCGTTCTCGGGTGTCGAGGGAAGTAGTGGTTCACGCGACGCTAGTCGAAGTAGTCGTTCTCACACGCTCTAGGGTCGACGGTAGAGGGACTCGAGATCTTGGCGGCGGTAGACGTTCACGTTCGTTTCAGAGAGGTACTTGATGACTCCAACGTCTTCGAGGCGACGGTAGTAGTACACGGTCCACAAGACGTCGATGGTTCGGGGTCCGATTTGCGGGTCTTGCCGACATGAAGGGGTACTTGGCGTTTTGTAGAGGTACTCTTGATCTTGGCGACGATAGTCGAACTTGGTGGTCCTCGTCGTCATGGAACTTGGCATCCTCTCGGCCTTGGCAGCGAAGAAACAAAACACCATGGTCGTGGTACTTGGCGCGGTGCAGGAGGAAGCAGAGGTTTGGCGCTGGTTCCGAGCGGCACTTGCAGCGGCAGCGACCGAAACTTGGCACGGCGGTCTCGCGATGCATGTGGAAGCTCGAGGCGACAGCATCGAGGAGGAAGACCGGCGATGCAGCTGCGGCCACCGGGAGGCGTGGCTCCGATGTGCAGGGCCGGAGATGAGGTGCAGAAGGGCGGCGAGGCTCGAAGCAGAGGCAACGGCAACGGGACTTGGCGCCGGCGGCGGGGAACAACGGGATGGCGCGGCGGCGGATCTGGCCGATGCAGTCAACGGAGCGGCGGGCGACGTCGGGTCCTGGTTCGAAGCAGAGGCGAGGCGCTGGCCTCGAACAACGACGGCGGCAGCAGCAGGAACTCCGGCCGGCGAGGGCGCAGCTTGGGGAGGCGCGGAGGTCGGGCGCTGGACGGCGGCTTGGCGGCGGCGAACTTGCCGGCGTCGGGGACGAGGTGCTCGGGGAGGTCGAGGCGCTCGGGATCGAGCAAGGAGGGCTGCGGGGATGGAGCTGTGCGAGCGTGGGGCTTGAGCGATGGGTTCTGGCGGCGGCACGGGAACGAGAGGGAGAGAAGAGGATGAGGGGATCGGGAGAGAAGGGATCGAGCGCTGGGGCTGCGTCCCTGTCGACGCGAGAGGGAAACGGGGGAAGGGAGCGATCGGGCTAGGGTTATAGGTTTAGGTGGGCTGGATGGGCATGACGCAAATGGGCCGGCCTGGCTGCAGGCTGTCTTCTCTCTCTCCTTTTTTTCCATTTAAAACAAAACAGAAAAAGAGAAAGAAAAGAAAGAGAAGTTAGGTGTGGAATCTGGGCATGGGGATAATTTTCGCGGACTCACAAAAATGTGAGGAGTTTAAATAAAATGGCAAGAAGATTTTGGAGAACAATAAATTTGCACATGTTGAATTTAATGCAACGTGTTTGAATTTTGAAACCCATTCGAAAGGACTCTAAATGGGCTGAGATTTTTAGAGGAGCCTTGATAAAAATAGAGAGAAAATTGACAAGGTTTGGAGGTCAAACTCGAAGAGGAATAGACATGGAAAATGTTTTACACGTGTGTTATGGGTGATTCCGAAAATGGAATATTTAATATAGCTCCCTAATATTGGGAGGATATGTTATAAAGAGAAACCACCATGTGAGTTCCCTCAATTTAAATGGACCGAAGATCCATGCAATTTATTTAGTTGAGGTTTTAAAAAATTAAAAGACATGCTGACATGATGACATGATGCAATGCACATGATGTAATGAACCAAACCAACTCACATGACGAAAAACCCTGAAACTCTGGAAGGCATCTGAAGCTCCGGGTCTTGGGGTGTTACAACACTCCACCACTACGAGAGGATCTCGTCCCGAGATCTAGGATGGCACCGGTGAGAAGCGGAAGAGAAAGAGAAGAGGTAAAGCTAAGTTGCTTCTTTGACAAACGAGTGAAACCAAAGAACCTTGAGAGGTTGAACAATTTAAGATAAAGAGTACAACAGAGATGAACGAGATTGCAACCAATCCGGTAGAAAAGAGGACCAAGGAGTATTACGAGAACTTGAAGGTTGAAAGGCATGGAAATAAGAGCTTCATGAACTAAAAGAATATGACCACCTCGGTAAAATGAGATAGCCCAGGAACAAGAATGACCGAATTTGGATGGCACTTAGGTAGAAAAGAGAAGAAAACTTGATGAGATGAAAAGTTATTGAAGATATGATACAACACCCCGGTTAAAAGGATAAGCAAGAAAAGAAGATGATCTTGACAAAACAAGAAGATGGTTCGAAGAGAGCAATATCACAATGCCTTCGGGACAAATGAAAGAGTGGAATCAAGAGAACAGAGAAGAGAACAACAACTTCTATCACAATTGAATTTGAAAGAGTCTCCTTAAAAGAAAGATTGAATGGAGTTGTTGGAAAACCAACAACGAAAAGAATAAGCTTGTAGTGGACTTATGGAAACATCTCAATATTATGAGGTGATAAACGCCACTAACGGAAACAACTGCTTGCTTGAGATCAACGAAGAGATGAAAACTTCTCTCGCCGAGAGGATAGGAGAAAACTTGGATCATTGATAAGCACCACAAATAGAAACAATCCTTAGGGAAGGCTTTAGGTGAAATATATCCCAAGATAACTCCAACAAAGAGATGGATGGATTTAAAATATCTCATTCTTAACAACATGTGAATCATGAGATATGAACTCAAATTATCAAAATGACATAATACCACCTCGAATGATGGTTGGAAGAATTGCACTTTGGAATGCAAGATGAAGAATGCTTGAACTCCTCAAAACAAAACATGTGTTGAGCACCATGTTTATTTTGAGTATGGCTTGACGGATCTTAACTCCGAGAGAAAACTTGATGAACAATTGAAGAATGAAAAGAATCCTTGACGAAGCACCATGTAGAGCCTCCATGAAGAACTCCGGTAAGAAAAAGATGATAAAAGAAAGAGAAGTTAAAAACACAAGGTGAAGCCTTGCAGTGATAAGATTAAGCTTTGAAATGATATAAACGAGAAAACTTGAAACTCCGGAAAGAAAAGATGAACAACGAAAACAAGAATTTTGATGCATCTCCGGAATAAGGAATTAATCACTTGGATGAAACAAGAACAAGAATTATGTTATGCGCATCCTTCACCCATTAAATTGATGACAAGCAATGGATTTGGCATACTACTTGTTGGGGATATTGCTATTTGGGGTAAACCGGCCTACAGGGCCCGGGTTAGCTTCGTCAATGGACCCGAGATGTTAAAGCCCAAGGAGAAATAGAAGGGCCCAAGGCCTATAATCGGTTTAGAGGTTTACAGGCGTAAACCGGCCTGAGGTAAAACTTGCATTGTCAGTTAGGAATAGAGAGACCGACCCGGGCACGTTTATAAGCCGGAGGACGGGGCTTTGCGGACCGACGGGCGTCACCCGTGTATATAAGGGGACGACCCGACGGCGGTTTGGAGACAGAGAAGAACAACTCGAGGTTTAGGCGAAGCTTATCGCTCCCTAGCCCTCGAAACCCATCAATCCCATCACAACTAGACGTAGGCTTTTACCTTCATTGAAGGGGCCGAACTAGTATAAACTCTGTGTCCTTGCGTCCGCTCTAACCCCTTCAAACTAACCCGTTGCGATGGCTCCACGACTAAGTCCTTTTGCCAGGACATCTGCCGTGACAAATCCACGACAGTTGGCGCCCACCGTGGGGCTATCGCGAGATGGTTTCAAGTTTTTGGAGGGCCACTTTGAAGGACTCGAGGGTTACGCTGTGGGTCGGATGACCAAGAGCCGCCGCGGAAAACTCTACATCGACAGCACAGGCTGGGGCCCCGACGCCGGCTCGATCGAGTACGGGTACCGGGTCCCCTTTGGCGGCATCCATGTTTTCATCGGCAAGATCGGAGAACCAGGCCCCGAGTTAAGCGTCTGCGCCGACCTCGTCGAGACAGCTCAGTGCACGAGATCGACCCTGGCTAAACCGACCAGGAAGCACGCCTTCGTGGGAGTCATCCACGGAGGAAGCTACGAGGGAGGATCCGAAGCCGGTGACGAAACCGCCATCTACTCCGGCGATGAAACGTCAACCGGGGAAACCGAATCTCTTTACCAGTTGCAAGATGATCGGATTGGGGGCGGCTCCGATGGCAACAGTATTCCGGACCCCTCTGATCTGCCCTATCGGGTTGGGATCTTCATGGCTGGAACATAGGCGGTGCCACGATCATCAACTGCAGCAGCAGCGATCTCCGGATTGGCAGCGGCAACGGCTGCGCGGGCAGGAGGCCCTACGGGTTCACCAGCCCAAATTTTGTCAGACCTGTTTGACGCACTGGCAGCGCTCATGGCGGAAGCCAACCCGGTGGATCAGGAGGTTCACGATGCTGAGATTGCCAAAGTGAGAGAGCAGATCACGCAAGTTAAAGCGGAGCTGGCAGCAGAAGAGATCAGGATGAAGGCAGAGTGCGCCGCGTTGGATGCACAGGCTTACAGGCTCATGATGGACCAGAATGCGTCTCAGGAAGTCCTGAAGAGGAAATCCCGATCTCGACTGCCCGCAGCCCTCGACGCCCGAAATCTCTTCAACATCCCGGGGGTAAACCGTGCGGAGGCGACAGTTGGCGCCCCGGTTCAGCACCGGATAATAAACCTGCCTCGTCACAACACTGGTACACCACAGGCCGTGCCAACACCGTCAGGTCATTATTCCAACCCGATGGATAACCTCGTCGCGGCGGCAGCCCAGCTGGAAGCCATTCCGATCGAAGGCGATTCACCGCAGGACGTAGAGACACGCCGGGTCAAGGAGCTCCTTAGGACCGCGTTGGCCCAACAAGAAGCGTATTCACAAAGCCGTGATCGGATTCACTCCACCCCTCGCCCCAGCGGGAGCCATAGTAGGCGCATGGAGGAACCGGCTGTGTCAAGCAATGCCAGGCGTGAAGCGCTCCACGGCAACAACCCGGCGGGCGTCGACAATGCTCAGGAGAATGTGGATCGCACCCGTGCGCGGGAGGCCGGATTAGCAGCGCAGCATCAGGCTCGTCAGGCTACACCTATCTTCCCAGCGGCTACGGTTGAACCGGGGGTGGTCTCCAGTTCTTTGGGAGTACCGTGCCTTGTTCCCGCTTTGCGCAACGTACGCCTACCCAAAGACTTCAAAGGCCCCCGCAAGGTACCAAACTACACGGCAGATCAGCCTCCGGAGACATGGGTGGAGAGCTATGAAATGGCTATGGAGATGCTGGATGTGGATGACACGGCGTGTGCCAAGTATTTTACTATGATGTTAGAAGGGACGGCCCGGACTTGGCTAAAGAGCTTACCGCCTAATTCAGTTAGTTCATGGGCCCAATTGCGCGCCCGGTTTATCAAGAATTTCAAGGACACGTGCAAACAGCCAATGTCGATAGTTGACCTAGCAGCCTGCGTTCAGCAAGAAGGGGAATCAACTACCCATTGGGTACGGCGGGTATCAGAAGTTTTGCACTCGTCAGATCGCATCAACGCTGACACCGCCGTGGTGCTGTTGGAAAGCAACTGTCGGTTTGGCCCTTTGAAGCTAAAGCTGGGCCGGATGAAGCGTGATTGTACAGATATAGGAACGCTCATGACCGCTTTAGTGAAGTATGCGGACTCTGACAGTACCAAGGATCCTGACTCTGGTGATGACAAAGCAGGGAAGGGAAAGAAGAATAGCAACACCAAAGGCCAGCAACATCGACCGACAGGTAATGGAGGCGGAGGTAAGCGTAAACCGGACGGGAGCATGGACTTTGTGGCCAACACAAATGCACAGAATAAAGGCCAGCGGCGTAAGGGGAAACAGCCAAGTTTCCGCGCGAATCCCGGTCCTAATCCGGAGCGTTTGAACTTTTTCTTAAACCAGCCCTGTCCAAAGCACGGAACAAAAGAGGAACCAGCAACCCATCTTTGGAAGGATTGCTATATCATGAAGGAATTTAAAAGCTCAAACACTTTCCAATATGATCACAGCTCCGGCGGCGGTTCAGGTTCCGGATCAGGATACGGTGGCGGAAATTCCGGTCCAGGGTTCCAGGGTAATCCGGGCGGACAGGACAGCCAAAATAATCAAAGTAATCAAAGTGGTTACGGACAGCAGCAATCAGGTTATCAGAGCAACCCGAAACAGTTGAGTGGTGGGCAGTATCACGTCTTTACTACAAGCTTGGATAAACGGGATAGAAAGCTTCAGAGACGGGCAGTCAGTGCTATCGAACCGGCCACGCCTCACTATCTGCGCTGGTCGGAACAGCCTATCATATGGAGCCGAGAAGATCACCCTCCCAGGGTTTATAATCCGGGTCAGTTAGCATTGGTGGTGGCGCCTCAGGTGGGAGGTTATAAGCTCACCAAGGTGCTCATGGACGGAGGGAGCAGCATTAACATCTTGTATTATGAGACCTTCCGTCGCATGGGGCTGGTAGATAAGGATCTCAAACCGACCAATACCGTGTTCCATGGGGTGGTGCCTGGCAAGTCTGCATATCCGGTTGGTAAGATAGCCCTTGAAGTGGTCTTTGGCGATAGTCACGATTCCAGATCAGAGACGTTGACGTTCGAAGTGGTTAAGATCCAAAGTCCGTATCACGCTTTGTTTGGACGGCCAGCCTATGCAAAATTTATGGCACGGCCCTGCTACATGTATCTGCAGCTTAAGATGCCGGGTTACAAGGGCACTATAACGGTTCATGGGAGCCGTCGAATCGCTTTGGAATGCGAGGAAGGAGATGCGACTTATGCAGAATCGGTTTGTGCTACGGAGGAGCTAAGACAGTATAAAGACAGTGTTGATCCGGAGGACATGACTTCATTAAAAAAGCCAACTACGGACCACGATCCGGCCTTGAAGTTCAAATCAGCGGCCGAAACTAAGCTTGTTGACTTCGTGCCGGGCGATTCATCCAAGCAGTTCAGCATCAGTGCAAACTTGGATCCAAAATAGGAAAGCGCGCTCATCGAGTTCATCCGTGAGAATCGGGACATCTTTGCATGGAAGCCGTCTGACATGCCTGGTGTACCGAGGCGACTCGCTGAGCACACCCTTAATGTGGATCCTAAGTATAAACCGGTAAAGCAGTTCTTACGCCGGTTTAACGAAGAAAGACGTAAAGCGATTGGTGAGGAAGTGGCCAGGCTCCCGGCAGCTGGGTTTATCGTTGAGGTTTTTCATCCCGAATGGCTTGCTAATCCGGTGCTGGTTCTTAAGAAAAACGGCACCTGGCGCATGTGTGTGGATTACACAGACTTGAATAAAGCTTGTCCAGCGGATCCTTTTGCTCTCCCCCGGATTGATCAGATCATTGATGCTACGGCAGGTTGCGAGCGTTTGAGTTTTTTGGATGCCTATTCGGGTTATCACCAGATCAAGATGGCAGTTAAGGACCAGGAGAAGACGGCGTTCATTACTCCCTTTGGAGCCTTCTGCTATGTGTCTATGCCCTTCGGGCTTAAGAGTGCGCAGGCTACTTATCAACGATGTGTGCAAAATTGCCTCCACGAGCAGATTGGTCGTAATGTGCATGCTTATGTGGATGATATTGTGGTCAAGTCACGAAAGAAGGAGACCCTGGTTGACGATTTGAAGGAGACTTTCGATAACTTGAGAGTGTACCAAATGATGCTCAACCCGGCGAAATGTGTTTTTGGTGTGCCTGCGGGCAAGTTGTTGGGATTTTTAGTGTCCCATAGAGGAATTGAGGCTAATCCGGAAAAGATCACCGCCATCACCTCCCTGGCCAAACCGAAATGCGTCAATGATGTTCAGCGCATGGCCGGACGGATTGCAGCGTTAAGCCGGTTTATCAGTCGCCTCGGTGAAAAGGCGATCCCCTTGTATCAAATGCTTAAGAAAACGGATCAATTTGTCTGGAGTGCGGAGGCAGATAAAGCGTTTGAGGACTTGAAGCGGCAGCTAGTCAATCCGCCAGTTTTGGCAGCCCCTGTGGATAAAGAGCCACTCCTGTTATATGTTGCTGCGAATGCCAGAGCAGTTAGTGTGGCGATGGTGGTAGAACGAAAGGAGGTTGGAAAGGAGCATCCGGTTCAGCGACCGGTTTACTATATCAGTGAAGTACTTATCGAGTCCAAACAAAGGTATCCGCATTGGCAGAAGCTGGTATACGGTGTTTTTATGGCAAGCCGGAAGCTGAGGCAATATTTTCAAGGGCACCCCATCACGGTGGTCAGTTCTGCTCCTTTGGGTGACATCATACAGAACCGGGAGGCGACCGGTCGGATTGCCAAGTGGGCTATTGAGCTCGGGCCGCACGATTTAAGATACGTACCTCGGACGGCTATAAAGTCACAAGCACTTGTTGACTTCATAAACGATTGGACAGAGTTACAAGCGCCCGAGGAGAAGCCAGATAACACATATTGGACTATTCATTTTGACGGGTCCAGGCAATTGGAAGGCTCGGGGGCTGGAGTCGTTTTAACTTCCCCACGAGGAGATAAGTTTTGTTATGTCCTCCGTTTAATGTTCCCCTGTACAAATAATGCGGCTGAGTATGAAGCTTTGCTTCATGGTCTTTGGATGGCTAAAGAGATGAATCTGAGCAGAGTTAGGTGCTTTGGTGACTCGGATCTGGTGGCTCAGCAGGTATCTGGCACCTGGGATTCTAAGGACCCGCTCATGGCTGCGTACCGACGTGAAGTGGATAGGGTAGCCGGGCATTTCAAAGGCTATCAAGTGGACCATGTGGACCGCAGAAAGAATGAGGCAGCGGACGCTTTAAGCCGCTTGGGCTCCCAGCGTAAACTGGTCCCACCCAATGTTTTCTTGGATGTATTGTATCACCCATCGGTACAGCTACCCGGTGAGCTGGAGTTGGCTGTTCCTGATCCGGAGGCTCAGTTAGTGTCGGCTCTTCACGTTACCCCGGATTGGACGCTCCCTTATCTGGCATATATGAACCGGGGTGAGTTGCCAGAAGACGAAAGCTTGGCTCGACAGATAGTACGGCGGTCCAAGTCTATGACCATTTTCAAAGGAGAGCTACATCATCGCAGCATATCAGGAGCGCTGCAACGGTGCGTATCCCCTGAGGAGGGGTGCGAGATATTACGAGAAATACATGAAGGGGATTGCGGCCACCACGCCAGTTCAAAATCATTGGTGGCTAAAGCGTTCCGCCACGGTTTCTACTGGTTAACTGCTCATGCTGATGCAGAAGACCTGGTCAGGTTATGTGATGGGTGCCAGAAATTTTCTAGACGAGCACACATACCGGCTCAAGAATTGAGGATGATTCCAATCACTTGGCCGTTTGCGACTTGGGGGCTCGATATGGTTGGGCCTTTTAAGCGTTCCAAAGATAAGAAGACCCACCTACTGGTGGCGGTTGACAAATTTACAAAGTGGGTGGAGGCAGAACCTGTCAGTAAGTGTGATGCTGCCACGGTGGTTCGGTTTATAAAGAAGGTGATCTTCCGGTTTGGCTTTCCACACAGCATCATCACAGATAATGGTACCGATCTATCCAAGGGGGCCATGAAAGAGTTCTGTGCACGGGAGCATATACGGCTTGATGTTTCTTCGGTAGCGCACCCACAATCTAATGGTCAGGCAGAACGAGCGAATCAAGAGATCTTGAGAGGTATCAAACCCCGGCTTCTGGTCCCTTTGCAAAGGACGCCGGGTTGTTGGGTGGAGGAGCTACCGTCTGTATTATGGAGCATCAACACCACGCCTAACAGATCCACGGGGTTTACGCCGTTTTTTATGGTCTATGGAGCAGAGGCGGTTCTCCCAAGTGATATACGACATGACTCACCTCGCGTGGCAGCATATGTTGAAGCGGACAATGAGCAGGCACGGCAGAACGCTCTTGACTTGTTGGATGAGGAGCGTGACTTGGCAGCTGCCCGTTCAGCGATTTACCAGCAAGATCTTCGCCGTTACCACAGCCGTCGGGTTAGGACCAGAACCTTTCAGGAGGGGGATTTGGTGCTTCGGCTCATCCAGGATCAGTCTGATCAGCATAAATTATCCCCGCCTTGGGAGGGACCTTTTGTGGTCAGCAAGAATCTGAATAATGGGTCATATTACCTGATTGATATTCGAGAGCGCAAGGATTCACGCATATCAGAGGAGGAGACCAGCAGGCCGTGGAACATAGCTCATCTTCGACCTTATTATACATGAGCCTTGGGCTCTGTTTATGTACATATCATGACCATGTATATATTATGATTAATACAATAAACCGGAGCCTCGAGTAAAGCGGGGTCTCTGCTGTTCGTCACATCATGTGTGTTTACCCCTGGAGGTCGCTTCACAGAAGTTCAAATTATAGATTCCGGTTTAAAAGCCGGTTCAAGGGAAGATGTCTCCTACAAAGCTGTGAAGCTCTTAATATCCGGTTCAATATCCCGGTTCAAGCATGAGGCTTCCTGTTCAAACATAGGTCATATTCGAACCAAAGAGAACATAGCTATTCAAACATGGGGCTTCCTGTTCAAACATAGGTCGTATTCGAACCAAAGAGAACATAGCTATTCAAACATGGGGCTTCCTGTTCAAACATAGGTCGTATTCGAACCAAAGAGAACATAGCTATCCCTATAAAGTCAGTTGGGGACCTAGTCGGCCTGAACCGTAGCTACACCTCCGGGGGGCTTGGTCATGTCTTGACGACGGTAATGCCTTCTGGCTGGCACATTTGCCACTGAATCAGTTGGGGACCTAATCGACTTGAACCATAGATTACGCCTTATGGGAGCTCGGTCATGTCTTGATGATGGTAATGCCTTCTGGTCAGCTTTTTAGCCAATGAATCATTTGGGGGCTTGGTCGTGTCCGAACCAACGCAATGCCACTTGATCGGCCCTTGGCCACTGAGTCACTTGGGGGCTTGGTCGAATCCGAACCAATGCAATGCCATTTGACCGGCATATTTGCCACGATTCAGTTAGGAACCTAGTCGACCTAAACCGTAGCTACACCTCTTGGGGGCTTGGTTTATTTTGTCTTGACGATGGTCACGCCTTCTGAACGGTTCATAGCAACCACTATTTGCATGCGTTTTACTATCGCGTTGCCCTTTCGTATTTGGTTTTTGTTTTCTGCCTTTATTGTGGTGTTTTTTGTTCTTCGGAACGTCAAGTATTTTTAAACCGATTCAGCTGACATAGCCTGGTCCGTTTTTTAACCCGGAGGCAAGTTGCCCGGTTTGGCAAAGGCGCAGCACGGTTCATAGGGTCGAAAGATCTTGTGTACTCAGTAAAGACAGGAAACAAAGTTGGAAAACGTCATTGGAAAGAGCATCAGTACCCGTGCGCGAAGGCACATTCAAATGCAGAGGTATTAAACTATTTTATTACAAGGCAGCGTAGTGCCTGAATATATTGTTCGTTGACGGATTAAACGTCACCAAGTAAGGTGAACCGGAGCGTTGATTACGCCTGTTCGCCGCCTCGGTTCGAAGGCTGTGGATCATCTTGCACCGCATCCTCTTGGCTACCCATTGGCTGGAAATCAGCAGTGGTCCAGTCGATTCCCATTAGCGCTTGAAAGACAGCTTCTTCGTGAATCAGCAAAGACGGTTCAATGTCAGGGGCGTAGGTATGCTTACGGATTGGAGGAATAAGGTTTTCCGCTTCAGGGACCGGGGCAGCTACTCGCCTGTTCTGGTTATCATATTGGGCTTGGTAATGGCTCAGATCTGCTTCTTCAGCCAATTGACAAGCTAGGGGGCGCACCGCCCGGTTTATCGCCCTCAAATCATCTTCACCAAAGTCTGAACCATCTTCTTTCAAGCTGGGGTATCCTTGGGCCGCTTCGACAGGATCGAAATCTGGTACCCACGCTTTAGCCCGGATCAAGGCAGTGATGGCTCCAGTTCGAGCAGCTGATCTTTTCAACTCTTCAATCCGGGCTGGAAGCATAGATAGCCTTTTCAACGTGTCTTGAATCAGGGACGGCGCAGGGTTGTTATGCGATGCAGTGGTGATAGCTCTCTGTGCTCCGGTGTACAACTGTTCAATCAGAGTATATGCAGCTTTGAGCTTCATCCGCACATCAGAACCCAAGTGTCCAATACGTGTGCCTGCAGTGTTTCAGGATGGATTACAAACCGGACATAAGATATAGCAGACAAGGTACAAATTGGAAGAGGGGCATTGAAAGAAGTTTACCGAAGACGGCAGAGGTCATAGAGTGTATTTGTCGCTTCACGGCGGATAATTCATCAACCACCGGTTTGAGAGCAGCTTCAGCATTTTCAGCCCTCTTCGTCAAAAGAGTTTTTTCGGTAGCCCAATCAGCTTGCTCCTTTTTGCGGCTTTCTTTCAGCTGCTCCATAACAGTTAAGGCTTTGGTCAATTCCTCCTTCGCCTTTTCAGTTTCAGCCTGCTGGGTTTTTAAAGCTTCCTGAAGGTCCGAGACTTGTTTCTCTTTGGTCTTCAAATCCCCCTGCAGCAGGTCATCAGCAGTGTTCAGAAAATAGTGCACAGTTTGGAAGTATCAACCACACAAGCAATTTATGTGCTCGATACTTGGGGGCTAATGCATACTTGATCTTAACGCATGTTTTACATTACAAAAGTCCCAGGGTTTATACAAGTATTTAAACTTGGCACTTGGGGGCTAATGGTTATCTGATGATGTTTTCTGGTTACGACCTATGTTGAAGCCCTGGGTTTTCTAAACCGGACCTTAATTGTCAAGGCAGCCTGATCCGGATTACCATCTCGGTTTGGAAATATTGATAAGCTAAGTTGCAATGGAATGAAACACAAGAGATTTACCTCAAGTTTCTCCTTCATCATCCTGATCATGCCAGCTTCATAATCCCGACTGGTGTACAGTCGGTTCAGGTACCCAGAATAAAGATCCGGGGCGCTTAAAGAGGCGTACGTAGAGGAGTCAAGGTCCCATTTGCCCTTTATGGCCGAGATTTCGTCCTTGGTAGTATGCTTGGCTAAAGTAGCAGAGTTCCCCGGTTCAGAATGACCAATGCCGGTAATCACAACATCATCATCCTTGGAGTCAGTGCTCTGCATTGGCCCTGTCGGTTTATCAACAGTTCCAGAAGGGGGGATGGATTCCTCAACCCGAACAGGACTGGCAGGCGGATTAGTACGGCTGGCAGGCCTTTCTTCAGCACAGGTGTCATCTTGCGGAGATAGATAATTCTGAATATCTTCACGACCCAGAGCGTCAGCACCAGGAGTTTTCTCCGGTTCAGGAGCGGCAGTTCCTTCAGCCGGGTTATCCAGACGAGCCTTCTTGCTCGGTCTAGGTTTAGCCCTGGAAAAAACCCAAAGATTGAAAAAAACGGTATAAGAGGGATTAAGAGACCCATACAGAGATATGTTGTGATCGGCCCAACTTACCCAATAACTGTCTTCAGCGGGGGCAGTTGAGTGGCTGAAGATTCACCAGAAGATGAATGGGAAGTGACCTGATAATCGGAGTCAGATGGATTTAGAGGCTGACGAGTTAAACCTGCTTTAGGAGGAAAGCTAGCGCATAAATCGGAGACCTCTGGGCGGCGTTTCCGAACCGGGCTGTTCGGTAAACCGGCGGAGGTAACTACCTGGCCGCTATGCCGGGTGGTGCGTCGAGCTTCATGTTGCTGGGTCTTCACAAGAAATTTGGGATCCAAGTAAGCAAGAGGATGAGAAAATCTAATTTTCCGGCTTGCTTGGCGAGGTTTTTTCAAAGGCAAAGGAACGGCATCAGAAGAAAGAATAGTTACCTCTGGGCCTTCAGCATTGCTCGCTTCAGCGTCGTCCTGACAAATATCATCATCAATAAGACGTATAAAAAGTAAGCCAACTGAATCGAGGTCTACCCCCAGGTCCGGATTACCCACATCATCCTCCTCTAAATCCGGGGTAGAGGAAGCGGTGTTCCTTTTCTTCTGAGCGGGCTTCTTCACCCTCGTCTTTGGTCGGGTTACCTTTTCGGTCGGCTCCTGAAACTTCTTGCTCCAAAACGGATCATCTCCCTGTCTCAGAAAGGACTGGAGTTAGCAATATGTGTATAAGGAGATCATAAATTCTATAACAAACAGAGGGGAGATGCTTACAGCAGGTGGTTTGTTGGTGGCGCAAAATGGAAGCAGGCCGGTTCGGGCGCAAACATATTTCGGTTCATTCAGCATCTTTTTCACAGCCTCAGTGACTTCGTCCTCCGTCAGCTGAATGTTGCAGTGCCTCAAAGGATCATCAACCCGGCCCGTGTATTGGCACATTAAACCGGAGCGGATGCTAAGGGGCAGGATGCTCCATGAAATCCAGCAACGGGCAAGATCTACCCCCGTTAAACCGTTAGCCATGAAGGCTCTGAGCTTGGACAGCTGAGGGGCATACTTACTCCTCTCTTTGGCGGTTAGCCTTTGGGGGAAGGGGTGTGTATTGCTAAGTCTCTCTGGACGGAAGCCGGGCAGTGGATTTTCTTCAGCAGGGGAAGTATCCTTGCAATAGAACCAAGTGTAATTCCATTCTTGCGGATGACTGTGCAACTTGGCGTGAGGATAGGTCACCTCTTTCCTCTTTTGAATCGTCATACCACCCAGTTCCATATTAGGGCCGTCGGTGAATTCAGTACGTCGGTTCAGATGAAAACAGTCCCGGAACAGCTCTACAGTAGGTTCCTCCTGGAAGTACACCTCGCAAAGCACTTGAAAATGGCAGATATTCGTGACTGAGTTTGGACCAACATCTTGTGGGCGCAACCTAAAGTTAGCCAGGACGTCCCGATAAAATTTTGAACCGGGTGGATTAAAACCCCGGGCCAGGTGATCCGCAAACACCACCACTTCTCCCTCCTGTGGGGTAGGAGGACATTCGTTTCCTGGAACCCTCCAATGGATAGCATTTTTGCTACTCAAAGCGCCAGTTAGAACTAAGTTGTTTAGGTGGGTCTCAGTGATGCGAGAGGGAACCCAGTTGCATTCGTACACCTGTTTTGCCATGAGGAAATTTACAAGACAAAGGTGTTCCGGTTTGAGAACAAGTGTGAAGGTAAACCGAAGATGCTCTTATATAGAGTAAGGTTATCTACAATGATATCAACCAGCGGTTCATCAAGGGGACTAATGGATGTATGGATTGGTTTGTTCGCTTTGCTAGAAGTTAAACCGATCAGATCTAACAGTTGTGAATATGAAAGCAGAAACAGATCCCGTACGGATTCTTTCAAAGCAATGGATCTACAGCTAGGGCAAAAAAGAAGTAAAAATATGAGGTTTGGCTCACAGCAGAACAACATAAGTTCGACAAGCAGGGAA
This sequence comes from Aegilops umbellulata, assembly GCA_032464435.1. Classification (NCBI taxonomy): domain Eukaryota; kingdom Viridiplantae; phylum Streptophyta; class Magnoliopsida; order Poales; family Poaceae; genus Aegilops; species Aegilops umbellulata. The sequence continues at coordinate 162,058,195 of CP136054.1, read as the reverse complement.
ATGAGTGAGATCTAAGGAGATGAGTACAGATTTATGGCGAGCACTGAGAGGGACTACAAATCACGATACAGGTATCATCATCTGTTCGCAAAAGCTGCTATGGGGAGGAACAAGAAACAGTAGCAGGGTGACGAACCCTAGAACAGATCTAAAGCAAGAAGAACAGGGGCCTTACCGGGGTCCAAACGGATGCGGAAAGTCGTCGCGGTGCTCTGGTCCGATCAGGTTGATGCAGCGGCCGGAGTTGATGCAGTAGCTGACGGCAGCGGCGGAGCTCCGAGGTCTGGGTCGCGAGGAAGACGAAGAAGGGGACGAAAGGGAGGAAAGGAAGATGGCCTTCAAGTCCTATTTATGAGGCGCGGCGCGCGTGTCAGGCGCGCGAATCCAGGGGCCGGAGATTTCGGGAGCCCAGCCGATGCCCTGATTATTGCGGATTAGCAAAAGGAGACGGTAAATCTGTGCTGACGTCATATCGGTTTACCGCAGCAAAAAGAGACGAAGAAAACGGTGGTTCAACAAGTTACTGGAAGACATTTGAAGACAGAAATTCTTATTAAGGATTGACGTGAACCTGTTCAAATCAATCTGGGGCCTAATGTTGGGGATATTGCTATTTGGGGTAAACTGGCCTACAAGGCCCGGGTTAGCTTCGTCAATGGACCCGAGATGTTAAAGCCCAAGGAGAAATAGAAGGGCCCAAGGCCTATAATCGGTTTAGAGGTTTACAGGCGTAAACCGGCCTGAGGTAAAACTTGCATTGTTAGTTAGGAATAGAGAGACCGACCCGGGCACGTTTATAAGCCGGAGGACGGGGCTTTGCGGACCGACGGGCGTCACCCGTGTATATAAGGGGACGACCCGACGGCGGTTTGGAGACAGAGAAGAACAACTCGAGGTTTAGGCGAAGCTTATCGCTCCCTAGCCCTCGAAACCCATCAATCCCATCACAACTAGACGTAGGCTTTTACCTTCATTGAAGGGGCCGAACTAGTATAAACTCTGTGTCCTTGCGTCCGCTCTAACCCCTTCAAACTAACCCGTTGCGATGGCTCCACGACTAAGTCCTTTTGCCAGGACATCTGCCGTGACAAATCCACGACACTACTTATTCTCGTAGAAAGGATCAAGAGATATATAGCACAAACTTGGGAAAGTCTTGATGGAACCACCGGTGGAATTGAAACAACGAATAAATCTAAATGATACGAAGGAAGAGAATTCTTGAACGAACCACCATAAGAATTGAAAATGAAAGTAGCAAAGGCACAATTCACCGGGAAGAATTGCAAAATGAACGAAGATGCTTGCTAGGATTTAGATACATGAGAACGAAGAGATCATGAACTGATTAGAGTATATTTGAACGATGCACCGGTATGATTTGGAGAACGATAGACGAAGCTCAGAATGAATAATTCTACTGAAATGATGGCATTTGGAGAATCAAACTAAAAAGACTCCTGAAATGCTCCGGATGGGTGAAAAGAATTCTCACACTCGAAAACAATTATGAGAGGATGGCATGAAGCTAGAACAATGAATCTTGAAGAGAATGGAGCAAGATTTAAGAGAAACTCTTCTTCGGTCTTCAAATGTTGAGAATGACGATGAGAAACACCACCATGAATTTGTTGAGGCACTCCGGAATAAAAAATTGGAAAGGTTGAGCCAACGATGTAAATAATTTGAAAGATCTTGGAGAAAACATCTGACTGATGAAAATTCATGCTTACGTCAAACTTTAGAAGATACTCCGAGGAAAATTAGAAGAGTCAGGTAAGATCCTGGAAAAAGACCTGTGGGTTAGGGCCCACTCAAAAGAACACCTTCGAATGATTACTTGAAAGGGAGATTGCACTGGTTAAATTAAATGGCTTGAATGAGATAACATCCTCAAAAGAACTTGAGTGAATTGAGAATGGAAACTTGACTCTACTGAGATATCTTCATCACTCCGGAACAATTGAATAGCGAGAAGTGGATGATTAAGAGGTGCACCGGTACGGGAAAAAAACATTTGAAACGAGGAAAGATATGACCGATAAAGCTTGAATTGGAACCACCGGAGAAGAAAAGAATGATGAATGATGAACTTGAAACTCCTGATCATCTTCATGATAATCACCGGATAAGAACATTGAAGGAAAGAATGAAGAAACTTCCATCAATGAAAGGATACATGATTAAGAAATCTGAGTCCTTGAAGAAAGAGGGTGGGAGGGCGGGAAAACAAAGACAACTTGGAACGGATGAAGCAAACACCGTTGAGAAGAACTGATAATTGATCTTGCGAATGTTGAAGTGATCGGATCCACTTGAAGAGAGAGACACCGGTTGGAAAGAATTGAAAAGACAACCTCAGTGATCAAGAAGGATTGGTATCCACATAGGAATATGAGAACACCGCTTAGAATAAGGTATGGATTCAACATTTGACATCGAAGCAACTCGAATACCACAAAACAAATCAAAAACAAAGGATTGGCTCGCAGAATAAGCCGGAACAAATACATATGATAGATCCCATATCGTATCATGTGTCTGTTGGAAAAATATTCTAGGAGCTACTTGAATTCCCACTTATAAACTCCCGAAACTTTCTGGTTATGCAATCAGGTGTTGGGGATACAGGGGACACAAAATATATCACCCAAACTAACAATACCTAGATCCAGCTATATCCATCCGTCAACACATAACCAAGAAACCTTCGGAAATCATCTACCTCAACCTTCGAAAAGCATCCGTTATACGAGTCATGGCAATACTCCCGCACTCGCCTCAGTACTGGGCTATCAGGGTTATCTCACCAACAACTGTACAAAAGAGATTTTCGATGTCGGCGTACTAAACTCAGGTATTCCAGAACTGTAACGATAAAATTATGACGACAACATCTCGGAGCTCAACTCCCCGGGACACCTCCACTAAAACCCCTGCTGACGGGAGGCAACCAAGACAATGTTGTCATCATAAAACCATCGGAACGATTCTAAGATACCCGCATGATCCTAAAATTTTTTTTAGTGAAATTTGAGAAGAGAAGAGTCAAAACTCTACGTCAGGATGCCTTACCAGAGCGATGAGGAGACTGGGAAGTAAAAAGAATTCATTAACTCTCCGATACATAATTCCTAAATGACTCAAAACATTTTTCTAGACACAACTCGGCCGCTAAAAACGATCAATCAGTGGGGGCTCCTAAGGTCGGGGAAGGCTCTGATTACCAACTTGTAACGCCCTCGATGCGGCTATATCTCCCACGTGTCGAAGCACGACTTGGAGGCATAACCGCATTGAAAGCAATGTCGCAAGTGAGGTAATCTTCACACAACCCATCTAATCATAAGGGAAAGAGATACATAGTTGGCTTACAATCGCCACTTCACACAAATACATGAATAAAACATTACATCATACAGTTACAATCAGGGCCCGACTACGGAGCCAAAATAAAAGAAGAAACCCCAAAAGCGACAAAGGTCCCCGATCGACCCCAACTGGGCTCCACTACTGATCGACTAGAACGAAACAACATAAAGGATAAGATCTTCATCGAACTCCTCCTTGAGCTCGGGTGCGTCACCTGCACGGATTCATCGGCACCTGCAAACTGGTTTGGAAGTAACTGTGAGTCACGGGGACTCAGTAATCTCACACCCGCGATATCAAGACTATTTAAGCTTATAGGTAGGGTAAAAGGTATGAGGTGGAGCTGCAGCAAGCGACTAGCATATATGGTGGCTAACATACGCAAATGAGAGCGAGAAGAGAAGGCAAAGCACGGTCGAACAGCTATGATCAATAAGTGATCCTGAACTACTTACGTCAAACATAACTCCAACAACCGTGTTCACTTCCCGGACCCCGCCGAGAAGAGACCATCACGGTTACACACGCGGTTGGTGTATTTTAGTTAAGATCAACTTTGGGTTTTCTACAACCGGACATTAACAAATTCCCATCTGCCACATAACCGTGGGCACGGCTTTCGAAAGTTCAAACCCTGCAGGGGTGTCCCAACTTAGCCCATGATAAGCTCTCGCGATCAACGAAGGATATTCCTTCTCCCCGGGAAGACCCGATCAGTCTCGGAATCCCGGCTACAGGACATTTCGACAGTAATAAAACAAGTCCAGCAAAGCCGCCCGATGCGCCGACATCCTGATAGGAGCTGCACATATCTCGTTCTCAGGGCAACACCGGATGAGCAGTCCGTACAGCTAAAACCAAGTCTCAAGTTTCCTTGAGAGGGCGCTGCAAAGGGCTCTAGTTCGGACCAACACTTAGACAAGCATTGGCCCGGGGGGGGCTGAATAAAGATGACCCTCGGGCTGATCAAACCCAAGGGAAAGGGATAGGTGGTAGGCAAATGGTAAAACCAAGGTTGGGCCTTGCTGGAAGAGTCTTATTCAAAGCGAACTGTCAAGGGGGTCCCATAAATCACCCGACCGCGTTAGGGACGCAAAAATCCGGGAACATAACACCGATATGACGAAAACTAGGGCGGCAAGAGTGGAACAAAACACCAGGCATAAGGCCGAGCCTTCCACCCTTTACCAAGTATATAGATGTGTTAATTAAATAAGATATATTGTGATATCCCAACAAGTAAACATGTTCCAACAAGGAACAACATCTCCATGTTCCAATAAGGAACAAACTTCATCTTCACCTGCAACTAACAACGCTATAAGAGGGGCTGAGCAAGGCGGTAACATAGCCAAACAACGGTTTGCTAGGACAAGGTGGGTTAGAGGCTTGGTTTAACAATATGGGAGGCATGATAAGCAAGTGGTAGGTATCGCAGCAAAGGCATAGCAAAAGAGCGAGCAACTAGCAAGCAAAGATAGAAGTGATTTCGAGGGTATGGTCATCTTGCCTGAGATCCCGCAAGGAAGAAGAACGAGTCCAAGAAGAAGACAAACGGATGAAGACGAACGAATCCTCACAACTCCGAAACGAAACCGAAGCTAACGAGAGAAGCAACCCTGAAAGAAACAAACAAACAACATAGTAAACAACCAACACATAAACATGGCATGATGCACAAACAAGAATGATGCATGTCCGTTTTAAATATGCATGGCATGGCAAAGTGCACAAACAATACTACAAATTAAGTGGAGCTCAATATGCAACGAGTTGCATATTGACAAAACACCACAACAAATATTTAGTTCGATCTTGTTTATGTACCCAACAATATTAAATGGTGATTAACATGGCAAGGGATGAAGCACAACAAAACTACCTATCTAGACAAGTTTAAATGAGGCCGGAACAACAAACAACAATTCCGGAAACTCCTCATATGCAGATTTCGAATTTGGTACTGTTCTGCCTAAAGCCATATTTTATTGTTGTTAAACAGGAAAATAAAGTGCACCATGGTAAACTAGGTTTTTTTCTACCCCATTTACATATATAAATTATTAAATTCCGAGTTACGGTTATTTAGTTATGAAATAAATCATTTTAGCATGGCATTTAAGCAAATTTAAACAAACAACATTTTAAACATTTTAATTGTTGTTATCATGATGCGGATGACATATGCAAGTTTAAGCAATTTTAAGAAAATGTTGACAAGAGCATTATGAAGCATTTGTCACCGTGGTGGAAACGAAAAAGGGTGCCACGGCAGCGAATCCGAAAATGGTGCCACGGCAACATATCGGTTCCGGTACTCATGGAGATACCGGTGCAAAAGGAAGCGTGCGGATGCGAGTTGAGCAAGATGGTGGGGTGATCCCGGATACCGGGTTCCCACGAGATGATGGCATGGCAACGAGTGACAAATTGGACATGGTGCAAACACGAGCAGCTCAAACATCGCAAGCATTCGTTCACGGACGTCGTCTCAGGGTTATACCTTCGGAGCGTGCAAAGGAGACGGTTCTCGTTCGTAGAGGGAAGTAGAGGAAGTAGTCGTTCTCGGGCGTCGAGGGAAGTAGTGGTTCACGCGACGGTAGTCGAAGTAGTCGTTCTCACACGCTCTAGGGTCGACGGTAGAGGGACTCGTGATCTTGGCGGCGGTAGACGTTAACGTTCGTTTCAGAGAGGTACTTGATGACTCCAACGTCTTCGGGGCGACGGTAGTAGTACACGGTCCACAAGACGTCGATCGTTCGGGGTCCGATTTGCGGGTCTTGCCGACATGAAGGGGTACTTGGCGTTTTGTAGAGGTACTCTCGATCTTGGCGACGGTAGTCGAACTTGGTGGTCCTCGTCGGCCTTGGCAGCGAAGAAACGAAACACCATGGTCGTGGTACTTGGCGCGGTGCAGGAGGAAGCAGAGGTTTGGCGCTGGTTCCGAGCGGGACTTGCAGCGGCAGCGACTGGAACTTGGCACGGCGGTCTTGCGAGGCATGTGGAAGCTCGAGGCGACAGCATCGAGGAAGAAGACCGGCGACGCAACTGCGGCCACCGGGAGGCGTGGCTCCAACGTGCAGGGCCGGAGACGAGGTGCAGAAGGGCGGCGAGGCTCGAAGCAGAGGCAACGGCAACGGGACTTGGCGCCGGCGGCGGGGAACAACGGGATGGCGCGGCGGCGGATCTGGCCGATGCAGTCAACGGAGCGGCGGGCGACGTCGGGTCCTGGTTCGAAGCAGAGGCGAGGCGCTGGCCTCGAACGACGACGGCTGCAGCAGCAGGAACTCCGGCCGGCGAGGGCGCAGCTTGGGGAGGCGCGGAGGTCGGGCGCTGGACGGCGGCTTGGCGGCGGCGAACTTGCCGGCGTCGGGGACGAGGTGCTCGGGGAGGTCAAGGCGCTCGGGATCGAGCGAGGAGGGCTGCGAGGATGGAGCTGTGCGAGCGTGGGGCTTGAGCGATGGGTTCTGGCGGCGGCACGGGAACGAGAGGGAGAGAAGAGGATGAGGGGATCGGGAGAGAAGGTATCGAGTGCTGGGGCTGCGTCCCTGGCGGCGCGAGAGGGAAACGGGGGAAGGGAGCGATCGGGCTAGGGTTATAGGTTTAGGTGGGCTGGATGGGCATGACGCAAATGGGCCGGCCTGGCTGCAGGCTGTCTTCTCTCTCTCCTTTTTTTCCATTTAAAACAAAACAGAAAAAGAGAAAGAAAAGAAAGAGAAGTTAGGTGTGGAATCTGGGCATGGGGATAATTTTCGCGGACTCGCAAAAATGTGAGGAGTTTAAATAAAATGGCAAGAAGATTTTGGAGAACAATAAATTCGCACATGTTGAATTTAATGCAACGTGTTTGAATTTTGAAACCCATTCGAAAGGACTCTAAATGGGCTGAGATTTTTAGAGGAGCCTTGATAAAAATAGAGAGAAAAATTGACAAGGTTTGGAGGTCAAACTCGAAGAGGAATAGACATGGAAAATGTTTTACACGTGTGTTATGGGTGATTCCGAAAATGGAATATTTAATATAGCTCCCTAATATTGGGAGGATATGTTATAAAGAGAAACCACCATGTGAGTTCCCTCAATTTAAATGGACCGAAGATCCATGCAATTTATTTAGTTGAGGTTTTAAAAAATTAAAAGACATGCTGACATGATGACATGATGCAATGCACATGATGTAATGAACCAAACCAACTCACATGACGAAAAACCCGGAAACCCTGGAAGGCATCTGAAGCTCCGGGTCTTGGGGCGTTACACCCCCGTTCCCAGAACGCCGACAGTAGCCCCCGGGCCTTTGGCGCGCCCGGACTTGGCCGTGCAGGGAGGCGAAAGGGCAAGGGCGAAGCGCCGCGGGCCCTAACAGCCTGCGGCTTTGGGCGCCGTGTGGCAGTTGATTGGACATGGGCCTCTCCGCTCCCCCGCGACGCCTCGGCATCTGCATGGATTGAACAAGTCCCTGCATGCGAAACGGGTCATGATTACCTGAGATCATGGAGGCCGACGGTTGGCCTTCGCCGGTTATAAGTACGGAACGACAAGCGCCCTTCCAGTCCATCCCCTTGCTTCTCCTTCTTCTTCATGGCACCGTCGAGGAGGTTCTTGGCCGCGGAGAAAGGGAAGGCTCGCCAGGTTGAGCCTGCCTCACCCTCGCCCAAGCGTGGCCGGGGGCGCCCTCGCAAACATCCCGCGGCCACTACGACAGCCCTCGACGGCCGTGGGGGCGATTTCTAGCTCGGTGACGGGCGGGCAGCGGCGACCGAGGGGAACGCCTCGGTCGCGCGCCCCCCTAGCCCGCATTCTCGCGCGGCAGAGGTGCTGCCGGAGTTCGTTGTGTGGTCGGCGGAGCCGACTAGCACCCGGCTTCATCTTCCTCGCTTCCTCCTCGGCGAGCTCCCGGCCGGTGCCCCGGGCGGCCTCTGGCTTCAAGCAGATGGCTGCTGTAGCCGGGCCTCATGGGCTTCACTGGAGGTCTCCGCAGCTGGGAGTCTGGCCTTGGCCCGCGGTTGGCAGACGTTTGCCCGTGCGCGGGGCCTGAGCCGTCGGTGCACCCTGCACTTCAAGTTTGACGGCGATGCCACCCTCTTCGTGAGGGTGTTCGGGGAAAATGGTCGCCGCGCAGGGTGCTGCCCTGAGGATGACGACCGCGGCCGGGAACCCAGCCCCGGCGACGATGGAGAGGACAGCGCTCGCGTGATCGGCGGTGCTCAGGGTTTCCCAAGCTTCACCGGTTCTTCCTTAGGCGGCGACCCTTCTAGCGGTGGCCGCAACCAGCCTCCACGCCACCGCACCTGCCTGGGAGGTGGTGGCGCGTCTGCCCGCCGTCGCGCTTCAGTGAAGCGCGAGAGGGAGTCTGCCTGAATCCTGGAGGCGGCTTGAGTCTTCTCTGCAGGCCGGTGTGAGGCGAGCTGCGCCTGATTTGTTCCTTCTTTTCCTTTGTCCTGCATAAAAAGACAGTAGCGTGGGGCCCCGCGGGGGCGTGTTTGGGTTATTGCTGTTAATCATCACTTTGCTTTCGCTATCGTGCCTTCTGGCTTCGTGCCCATGTGTAGGTAGTTTCCAACCCCAGACGCGAGGGGGGGCGACCGACCCAGGCCCTGTGTTCATGTCGCGGTGCCCGTGGGGCACGGACTGGAGGGGTGCTCCTGTAATGGACCCAGGTCGCGAAACCTTTGAACGGCTAGGACAGAAATACTCGTGAGGGCGCTCGGCCGCCCCTTTCCCTCGCGAGGCCTTGCATAAGAGAAATCGAGGCAGGAGAGTGAAAAAGTCGAAGAACCATAAGTCAAAGGCGGCAATAGCTCTAATAAAACTTCGAATGGGAATGAACAAGCCAACTGCGAAAAGCAAATGAAAAAGCCACGTCCGGCACCTAATCTAGTCTTCGACGTCTTCTCACCAGCGCAGAGCTAAGTGTTGCCACTGGGCGTGGGAAGGAGCCCCAGGGCCTGAGGCCGGCGCTCCTGAGACTCCGGGGCGTGTACAGCCCCACTCATTATTACGTGAGAGTGTCACGGGCGGCGAGCTTCACATGCGTTGGCCTTCTTCACAGGCTCCGGGCCTTTTCCAAAACGCGACAGCTTCACAGGCATTCGCCTTCTTCACAGGCTCTTGGCCTTTTCCAGCAGGGATAATCTTCACAGGCGTTCGCTTCTTCACAGGCACTGGGCCTTTTCCAAAAAGGATAATCTTCACAGGCGTTCGCCTTCTTCACAGGCACTGGGCCTTTTCCAAAAAGGATAATCTTCACAGGCGTTCGCCTTCTTCACACGCACTGGGCCTTTTCCAAAAAGGATAATCTTCATAGGCGTTCGCCTTCTTCATAGGCACTGGGCCTTTTCCAAAAAGGATAATCTTCACAGGTGTTCGCCTTCTTCACAGGCACTGGGCCTTATCTTGTGGTGTGTTCCTGCAAATTGGGTTAGATGCCTGCACTCTACGTCCTCGGGTCCCGGCCCTCGAGCTGGTCTCATCGCTAGTATGCCAGGTCGTGATGCCATGGACAAGGCCAGAGGGTGAGGGCTGGAGAGCCAGTAAGAGCCCTGAGTCGCGATGCTCAGGTACCCCCCCCCCCCCTTTAACGCGCAAGTGGTCGGCATGGAGAAGAAGAGGTGCCGTGGACCGGCATCAAATAATCAAGCATGGTGGGTTGAATGCATAACCGGAAATAAATGCGAAAGGGGTACATGCCGCTGGGTCTGGCCCGAGCGACTTGGGGATGATGCAGCCCGAGGGGCGTTCCCAACAAAGTAAGCTAACGACACGAAATAAGAGGGATACATGCTGCAGGGACGGACCCACGCGGCCTGGGAATAATGCAGCCCTATGGGGCGCTCCCAGCTGGAAACGAAACTTGAAAGACGTCACTTGATGATGTTGAGGACGAAGCGGTGTGGGTGCAGCAGACTCGGTGGGCTGCCGAAGCCGATCCTCGCGAGCCCCCAGGCCCTGGGGCCTCGGGAGGCTCCGGAGGCGCTGGTGGCTCCTCGCGGACCATCTCCATCTCCGCCAGGGCTGCGGAGCGCCTGGCCTCTTGAGCTTCCATGATGCCCCTCATGAGGCGCTGGTACGTGGCAGCCACGCTCGGCAAGCCGTAAGGCATGCGAACGTAGCTGTGGGGTGGACCTTCGCAGCGCCCCACTCGCGAGGGCCAGAGGCGCTCCAGAGTGGCAACTCGATTGAGCCCTGGTACGTCGACGCAGACGCGCAGCCCACCATCTTTGCCTGGATGGGGAGCCACAGCTGGTAGGCGGCGGCCACCTCTCATGACTCTTGACTCCTGTAGCTCTTGAACGGCCTTGCTGACGAACTCCTGAGGGTCTGGCCCCCCTTGCGTTACTCCTTCTTGAGGGAAATGTGCCTCGAAACACGCCTCCACGTGGTGCCCAAGCGCCTCCCTCGTGACCTTAGCCAGGTCGGTGGCCCTCCAGGGGAGAGCCCCGGAGCCCTGCCTGAGGAGGGCACCGGGCGCGCTTTCCTATGCGATGGAAGGAGGTTCCCCTTGGGCAGGCACGGGCCCTGAGGGGCCTGCCTCCTGAGGGACCGGGCCAGACGATGTCTTCTTCTTCTTGGGGGTGGTCTCGGAGAGCCTCCTGCTTCCACGATCCGGATCTTCCAACGATGCGGCCTGAAAAGCTCGTTCCAGGGAACACACCGCGTCCTTCTCTTCACAGGGCACCGTGATGACTCCGCCACTCCCCGGCATCTTGAGGATGTTGTAGCCGTGGTGAGTCACGGCCATGAACTTGGCCAGTGCCGGGTACCCAAGGATGGGGTTGTACGGCAGGCGAATGTGAGCGACGCCGAAGTCAATGAGCTCGGTGCAGTAGTTGTCGCGTGCTCCGAAGGTGACAGGGAGGCGGACCTGCCCGATCGGGACCGTGGAGCCGTCGGTGACTCCGGAGAAAGGCTTGGTTGGCTGAAGCTGGTTGTAGGGCACATGGAGATTGTTGAATGTTTCCACGGATAGGACGTTGAGCCCTGCCCCGCCATCGATGAGGGTCCTGGTGACCACCACGTTGTTGATGATTGGGGAACAAAGCATCGGGAGGACTCCGGCTATGGCTACACACTTAAGCTGATCCGCTGAGCTGAACGTGATGGCGCACGATGACCACCTGAGAGGACGTGTGGCTTCGAGCTTGGGGAGGACTGCATTCACTTCGCGGGCGAACTGCTTGAAGATACGCTGAGAGGCTAGGGCTTGAGCTCCGCCAAGGATGCAGGTGATTGCGCGTGGTTCCTGTAAGCCCGCAGCCCCCTCGTCCTGGTGGCGGTCCTCGTTTCTTCTTGGATGCGGCGGCAGCGGAGGGAGGCCTGCGTTACCTTGCGAGCGATCCTCGCAAGGCTGATCCCTCCAGTCTCCCTCGCAAGGCGGGTCCTGCCAGCGGTCCTCGCGAGGTCGATCGCACCACCCTTGGCGTGGGTCGCGGTCTTCCCAGCATCCTGCGTTCCTTCCTCCTCCTTGACCGTAGCCCCGGTCGGCACGATCGGGGCGACGGCAGATCCTTCCTTCTCGCACGGCTCGGAGCTCTTGGCATTCATTGGTGTTGTGGGTGTGGAGGTCGTGGTACACACAGTACCGACTGCTCTTGGAAGACTCGGGCTGATCTCTGCCCCGCTTGGTGTCCGGTTCTGTCGCGAGCACGGCAGCCCCCTTGCGCTTCACATCCTTGGCCTTGGACTTCTTCTCTTCTGGGTCTACAGCAGGCAGCTCGAGGAGGGAGAGACACCCTTCCTCTGCCCTGGCGCACTTGGTCGCCAAGTTGAACAGCTCCAAGGAAGTGCACAGGTCTTCATGCATCGCCAGCTCCTCCTTCATCTTGACGTCGCGCACGCCGTCGGAGAAGGCTGAGATGATGGCCTCCGCGGACACTCTGGGAATCTTGAGGCGTGCGTTGTTGAAGCGATGGATGTACTTTTGCAGGGTCTCTCCATGCTGCTGCTTGATGTGGCGCATGTCGCTCATGGCGAGTGGCCGGTCGCGAGTACCTTGGAAGTTGGCGATGAAGCGGGTGCGCATCTCGTCCCAGGAGGAGATCGTGCCTGGGGCCAGGTTCAGGAGCCAGGTGCGGGCTCCGTCCTTGAGCACCATGGGAAACCAGTTCGCCATGACCTTCTCATCTCCGTTGGCAGCTTCGATGCCCAGCTCATAGAGCTGGAGGAACTCCGCAGGGTCGGTCGTGCCGTCGTAGCGAGGAGGCAGGTCTGGCTTGAACTTGCCGGGCCACGCGACGCTGCGCAGCTCGGTGGTGAAGGCGCGGCAGCCCGCCGTGGCCACGGGAGGCCTTGGGTGACGGAGAGCTTGGTCTTGCAGGTCCCCGCGTGCTACAGCTGGGAGCAGCGCGGGGTCTTGACATGCGGGAGCAGGAGCGTGGCCGCGACGTGCCGGAGCAAGGAGCGCCCAGGCGGCTTCTTGCGGGCGAGGGACTTCTTGGCAGCTCTACTCTTGCCGCACTGGTGCCTGGCGGAGCGGGTTCCAGCCAGGGGCCACGCGCCTTGCGGCCGGGGCGTCTTCTTGCTGAGGAGGCGGCTGGGGCGCCCTCGGAGCTTCGTCGCCTGCGCGGGGCGGGGTGCGGTGCAGCGGGATGGATGGCGTAGGAGAGCCCCCCGCGGCGCGGACGAGCTCGGCGACACGGTCGAGCCACTCTTCATAGACGTCGTCGACGGGACGATAGCGCAGGAGCTCGTTCGCCGCGACGAGCGCAGCTCGAGCCTCCATGGGTGCGCGGAGCGCGCGGGATGAAGAACCAGCTGGGGTGAGCGAGGGAGTAGCGGTGCGGCCGTCTTTCCACACGGAAGGATGCTCAGACGACGCTTGCTGCTCCTTGCCCGCCGGGCCGGTGGCGGCGTTGATGGCAGGCGACGGGGAACGGCGGGGACGCCCGCCGACAGGGGCTGTCTGGGTGACGCGGGAAGCGAGAGCGGCTCGGCGCTCGGCGCGGGCCCGACGAGCATCAGACATGGATGCGATGGTCGGAGCAGAAACGGGCGGTGGAAGACGAATTCCGGTGCACCCCTACCTGGCGCGCCAAATGTCAGATTTCGGGTTCCGGCAGACCCTTGAGTTTCGAACTCTGGGGTGCGCTCGGAGATTATGCTTCCTACCTACTTGTACCCCTCCGCCTCGCAAGGATCTAAGCTACGGGAAGAACAACACAAGAGACACAGGGTTTACACTGGTTCGGGCCACCGATGTGGTGTAATACCCTACTCCGGTGTGGTGGTGCGGTGGATTGCCTCTTGGGCTGATGATGAACAATACAAGGGGGAACAGCCTCGCGAGGGTCTGCTCTTGGCTGGGGCGACGAACTGCTAGGAGGGGTTCAGTCGCCCTTCTCTCTGGATCCTAGCTGATTAGATTTCTCGATGCCTCTACCCTGGGGGTGGCTAGTCCTATTTATAAGCAAAGGCCCTGGGCCTCTTCCCAAATATTGAGCGGGAAGGGCGCCAACAATTGGCCATTTTGAAGGTGAACATCTAGTACCACTTATCCTGACTAAAGTTGGTCCTCGCCTGCCAAAGGCTCTGGTGGTGACGCTGGCTTGGGCTCCACAATGACTTCCTTCCTTCCGTTGGACTGGTCTTGGTCTCGTTGCACCGAAACGGGTGCCTTTGCTTTATCCTCTCGCCTGCGCTTGCTCCCTTTGCACCCAAGAGGAAAGGGAGGACATTGCACGGCCTGGCGCCCGCCTGGCGCCCTTGGTCGTCATGGCTTGCGTCATGGACACCTCGTGAGGTACCTCACCTTGATCTCTCCGCCTCCTCGCGAGCCAGCCTGATGAGGCCGTGCCTGAGGAAGCTCCATGTCGTCCGGCCCGCGAGGCTTGGCCCCTCGTGAGGGTCTTGGGTCTGTGTTGATGAAGATGGGCCATGCTGGGCCCCCTTTGAGCCACGCCGCAGGCTGCAGGCAGGCAAGTCTGGGGACCCCCATTCCCAGAACGCCGACACCATCATCAGCACAAGCTCAAGCAAAGAATGAGAAGGCAAAGATGGAGAAGGCTGCCAAGATGCCAACTCAAGAGGAGGCATCTGAGTACTTTCTGAAGAACAAGCAGGAGCAGCTCAGTTATCTGATAGCATCAACTCTGAGGATTGAGAAAGGACTGGCCACCCTGACTCGAAACCAAGAGAGCTTGGAAAGGATCATGGAACAAAAGTTCTATGACTTAGATGTGAAAGTAACTGAGATTCAGTCTGCTGTGGAGCAACTACAGGATGACATGCAGGAGAGGAAGGGCAAAATAACAACTGATGCATTTGCCAGAGTGCCTAGAGCTCAGAGATCATCTGCAGTGCCAGTAACTGACACCAGGGCCACTTCATCTGCACCAGCTACAGCGTTAGTGCCACCAGCTCCAGCACCTACACCAGCTCCATCTACTTCAACTGAAGCCTTCGTCCTCGGCGTTATCCGGACTCCACCACCTGAAGACCAAGCCTGAGAGTCGTTTTAGTGCTATGCATTTTCTATGAACTTTTTGGTAACTTGTTGCCAAAGGGGGAGAAAAATGTATAGATCATAGGCTTTGAGAGAGAGAGAGTTTGATTTTGTTCTCTCTTGTCTTCTTGGTTGAACTTTATTTGCTTTTGATTGCTTGAGATACTATGCTATTATATGTGAGATATTGATGATCATGTGGTTGATCATAAGCTACACTTATGCTTGTTGGATGATACTATCATGTTATCCCTATATTGATCATTCACTTTGCTTGGTAATGAGTGCATGTATTTAATTCTTATTATTTTGAGCGCTCCACCAAGATGTATGTGACATGGAAGAGTAACCCATGATCCTAACTCATTGTGCATTTGCAGTCCAAAGCAAATCTTAACATATGCACAAATTTAGGGGGAGCTCTTGCTTTTCACATACTTCTCAAAGCGACAATATTTTTCACTCTTATTATCATTTGTTGAAGCTTTGATCTATATGTTGTCATCAATTACCAAAAAGGGGGAGACTGAAAGTGCAACTATCCCTGGGTGGTTTTGGTAATTCCTAACAACATATAGCTCATTGAGCTAACATTATTCCAAGATTAATATTTCAGGAAAAGCTCAATGAATGGCATGGCATGGATGAGGAAAGTGGATCCCTCAAAATTCTAAGGACAAAGGATTGGCTCAAGCTTCAAGATCAAGACTCTACATCTTATATTTTAGTGATCCAAGATCACATTGAGTCTATAGGAAAAGCCAATATATCAAGGAGGGATGAGGTGTTGCTTAATGAGCCTCTTGCTTCATGTGCTTAGTGATATGCTCCAAAATCCTCAACTATCTTCCTACATCCACATTTGACCTAAACCAAAAGTCAAACTCGGCCCCACCGATTCTTTCTATCCGGCGCCACCGAGTTTCAAATGTCATAGCCACTGCCATAAACCCTAGCCAAATCGGTCTCACCGATAGGGATCTCGGTCTCACCGAGATCGGATTGTAATCTCTCTGTTTCCCTTCGTAACGTTTCGGTCTAACCGAAGTGAGCGATTGGTCCCACCGAGATTGCAATGTAAACTCTCTGTTTCCCTTTCGTAACATTTCGGTCTTACCGAAATGAGCGAACCGGTCCCATCGAGTTTACCTGACCAACTCTCTGGTTAGCTTATTACCAAAATCGGTCCTACCGAGTTTGTGTAATCGGTCACACCGAGATTGAACCCTAACCATATCGGTCCTACCGAGTTGCATCTCAGTCCCACCGAAAATCCTAACGGTCACTAGGTTTGCTAAATCGGTCCGACCGATTATAACCATTCGGTCCCACCGAGTTTGGCAAATTGTGTGTAATGGTTAGATTTTGTGTGGAGCCTATATATACCCCTCCACCCACTCTTCATTCGTGGAGAAAGCCATCAGAACACATCTACACTTCCAATACACATTTTTTGAGAGAGAGCTGTCAGGACCCCGATCCTAAGCCACATCGATCCAGCATGTAACACTTCATATCTCTTTGCGGCCTCACGCACGGTACTCCCACGGGTGCCACCTTACCTGGCCCAGGACCGTTTGCGTCTTTTGGCTCACGTATATGATAGTGTCGCTAGCATCCATATGACAGAGAACCCGGGCCGACATGGCTAGTCGTGAACCCAAAGCGGCACTAGCCTATGGGGACAGGCATACATGAATCACATCGAGCATGTCGGTCATCAACGTATGAATCCGGGCTGTAGCACTGGGCTAACAGGACTCCGGTAACCCGAGCTGTAGCAGGCTAGGCAGGACTCCGGAAAGCACCGCGTGACATTTCCCCAAAGGGACAGACATAGGAACGAAGTGAATCACATGCCGGCCAGTCAAGTGTTCCAAGCAGTAGTGCTGGGCTAGCAGGACTCCGGTGAACCGGGCTGTAGCGGACTACTATCGCTCTGAAGCACTAGACTACATTTCCCCATATGATAGGCTGCCAAGGATAAACAACTAGATAGTCGGATCCCACTCATACCAAGCATTTCAATCATACACACAATATGCCCGATATGAGTAAATACAACATGGCATCACAACAAAACTCTACAACTCAAGTACTTTATTTAAAGGCTCCGAAGAGCCATACATATCATCCATACAGATAGGGGTCACATGACCCGACACTCAAGTCATACAAACATACAAGCACATGCGGAAGCAAAGTAGTCTGAGTACAGACTCTGAAAAGAAAGAAGGCTTAGTGAAGCCCGTCTATCTACATCGACCCTTCACAAGCCTTGGATCACCACCTGAGTGATAAGTTACTCGTCGACGTCAAGGTCTACGTAGAACCCGTCAGAGGGGGCGGTGTTGTCGTCTGAAAACATTAATTAAAGCAAACATGAGTACAAAGGTACTCAGCAAGTCTTACCACAGAATCCTACTATACATGCACATTCTCAAAAAGGTAGTGGATTTATTGCAGCAAGCCAGCTTTGACTCTTGGCTAAGCTATTCTACGACAGACACAACTTGTAAAGCATTTGTCGCACACGAGTCCACTATCACCATCACAATACTCCACCGTGGATCCTCTCTCGCCATCCTGCGAGAGTGCCATCCGCGGTACTCACACTTATCTTGAGGCTTTTAGTAGTATCCATTTGCTTTTCTATGAACTGCATAAGTGACCAAGTAGTCCTTTACCGCGGACGCGGCTATTCGAATAGTTTTATACCCTGTAGGGGTGTACTTCTTCACACACACTCTCACCACTTACCGCCGTTTACACGACATGTACTCGGCAACCTTCAAGCGGAAGCCCAGCGAGGGTGTCGGCCACGGCCTACCTAAACACTCAAGTCTCTAGTCCAGTTCTATCGCCTATTCGGGTTCCATCTGCAGGGAGTCCGGCCGAGGTTTCCACTAACGGCCCCGAACGATGTGAGCAGGGTTCCTGAGACACCAAACGGGCGAATCGGTACACCGGGCCACGTGCCTACCGCAACACAGCCCACCCCTATGGTCAGCACTGCGTGCGGCCCCCAGCATACTACAAACACCAGAAACTACTTGCAACTCCTGGACAGAGAACAAGGCTGATCAAGAAGCCGAGAGAGTCAATTAAGGATCCCAATGTGTGGTAGTAGCTGAATCTTAAATCACACACACAGATCTCAGTTCTTAAGAACGGCCTCAATGAAACAACCCACCATGTACTCCTACATGGCCTTTCATCAATTCCTTTACCAAATCGTATTCAACACTTTCACACTCTCGACATCATCACAACCTTTCACTCTAGTTCATCATCCCGATGAGCCAGACCTGACACAACTCTAAGCATAGCAAGCAGAGCATGGTAGGAAACACAAACATATGGCTCAATCAACTCCTACACATGCTAGTGGGTTTCAACTAGTTACTGTGGCAATGATAGGTCATGCAAAGGAAGTGGGTTCAGCTACCGCGACACACAGCAGTTTGAAACGCGTTGTCTTAATGCAGTAAACGAGAGCAGAAGCGAGAACATGGGTTTGTATCGCAATGATCAATGAGTTGCTTGCCTGATGGAGTGGTGGTGGGATACTGCCCTTCAGTTGGATACTCGTGGATATCCTCGGAGACAGAACCTACCACGAATGACACATCGAAACACAATCAACACATGACGATATGCAACAATATGATGCATGCTATGACATGGCAATATGATGTGTGTTGGCTTAATGCAAGCTAGATCAGGGTGGAAAGTGCTTAAACAGCAAGGTAAACTTGCTCTGACATGCATGAAACCAGTTCTATTGGATAGATTGAATTTTTCTGATCAAATTTCATATATAGATCTTTGCATTTGGAGTTATAGATTATTTTCTATGAATTTTTGAAGTTTGAACTAATTTCTGGATTTTCCTGTATAGAAATAAATCCAGTAATTAAATTATTGCGTCAGCAGTGTGTCAGGGTGACGTCAGGGTCAACGGGGTCGTCCAGGTCAAACTGACCAGTGGGACCCGCATGTCAGTGCTTAATTAAACTAACTAAATAATTAAAACTAACCAGAATAATTAGTAGGGGGGCACTTGTCATTGACTCAGGAAGTTAACTGGGCCCACCCAGTCAATGGTCAGCGGTCAAACTCGCCGGCGTCTAGCCGCCGGCGAGGCCAGACGCGGCGGAGGAAAGTGCATTAGCATGTTCCGGCCACCAAACGGGCGGCGGAGGGCATCTACGGGCTCCTGGGAGCGAGCCGCAGCTATTGGTGGAGTTAGTAGAGCTCGGGGTGGCCGGAGACGTCGCCGGCGACGACTTTGGCGGTCGCCGGAGTCGGGTGAAAGTGAAACCGGGGCTACGGGGCACGGCGAGGCGCGTGGAGTGGTGCGTTGGGCCCCTGGGTGTGCGGTGAGTATGTTAGACATGGTGAGGTGGCCGGAGTTGGCCCGGAGACACGTCGGCGACGAGCTCCGCGGCGGTGCGTGCGGCGAGCTCCGTGTACTCGCTATGTGGCGTTAGAAGGAGAGAGAAGAGGATGGGTAGGCTCAGCAGCTCACCGAGAAGCAGCAGAGAGGGTCAGCGTGCTCGGGGAAGCCTTGGTGCGGTCGGGACGGCGACGGCGATCTGGCGGCCCGAGGTTGAAGACGACGACGGAGAGGACGATGCAGAGGCTCCAGCGTCGTGTGGCTCGGTGGGGCGAAGCAAGAGGGAGTGGCGGAGCTGTAGGACACGGTGGAGTGGCACGGGGGCGACGGGGAGCGTGGTTTCACGGCGGCGCGGGAGCGGCAGCATCGGCCATGGCCGAGAGGGAGCGAGAGAGAGGGCAGGGGGGAGGAGTGAGGTGTCCACAGAGTCGGGGGTGTGACGTGGGGGTCGCCCAGCGTCCAGGCGCGCGAGGCGGCAAGCTGCTGGTGCCGTGGCGAGCTCGCGCTCGCCGGTCTCAGCTCCCTGCCTGCCTGGCGGGGACGAAGCAGCTAGCTGGCGCGGGCCAGCACAGTGCTGGGCCGCCAGGTGGGCCGGCAGGTGGGTTGCGGCCAATTAGTTCCCTCTTTGTTTTCTGTTTTCCTTTTCTATTATTTCTGCAACTTTGTGGACTTATTTAAAATACTTAAACAACTCCAAAAATCCCCAAACTGCTCATGCATACTGTTTAAAATATAAACAACATGAAACATTTCAGTTTAGGAATATTTGAACATTTAAAATATTTTATAAATTTTAAATGCCCAAATTCAAATACTTATGACTTAATTCAAAAACCTTAGGATGACCTAGAAAATTATGCACCACTTTTGGCAGAGGTTCTGAACCAAGGCAAAAAATGATGGACATTTAGAAGGGCATTTCAGGTTCATTGAAAATATTTTTAGTAAACCCTAGTTGATTTCAGGAGGGGTGCTGGGGGTTCTGCCTTCCCCATTTCAACTTTCTGATGAAAGGTAGCATGATGCACACTCTAATGCATGGTCTAAACTAGGATGTGACAAGAACCACCTACACTTGTGTTGAGGTCAAGATATTCCATTCCTACCATATGAATCTTGATCTCTATCCTTCCCCAAGTTGCTTTCCACTCAAATCTTCTTTCCACCAAATCCAAATCCTGTGAGAGAGAGTTGAGTGTTGGGGAGACTATCATTTGAAGCACAAGAGCAAGGAGTTCACCATCAACACACCATTTGTTACTTCTTGGAGAGTGGTGTCTCCTAGATTGGCTAGGTGTCACTTGGGAGCCTCCGACAAGATTGTGGAGTTGAACCAAGGAGTTTGTAAGGGCAAGGAGATCGCCTACTTCATGAAGATCTACCGCTAGTGAGGCAAGTCCTTCGTGGGCGACGGCCGTGATGAAATAGACAAGGTTGCTTCTTCGTGGACCCTTTGTGGGTGGGGCCCTCCATGGACTCGCGCAACCACTACCCTCTGTGGGTTGAAGTCTCCATCAACGTGGATGTACGATAGCACCACCTATCGGAACCATGACAAAAACATATGTGTCTCCAATTGCGTTTGAATCCTCCAAACCCTTCCCTTTACATTCTTGAAAGTTGCATGCTTTACTTTCCGCTGCTCATATACTCTTTTGCATGCTTGCTTGAATTGTGTGGAGATTGCTTGACTTGTGCTAAGATAGCTAAAATCTGCCAAAAACTAAAATTGAGAAAAGGCTAGATTTTTACTTGGTCAAGTAGTCTAATCCCCCCCCTCTAGACATACTTCCGATCCTACATCCGCCCACTTGATACATTGATCCCCTCTGTGTACGGGGCACAAGGCAGAACAACTTCTTCCACAGCACGAAATGAGCTTCGCAGCCCAGAAACAGCTGGCAAAGGGCTACGTAACCAGCGATGTGCAGTATGGAGGCAGGGGTGAGGTTGTACAACTGGGAGGCCGTAGAACTCCAGGAGCCCTCGGAGAAATGGATGGATTGGAAATCCGAGTCCCCTTAAAAAATAAGGGACAAGGCATACCCTCTCTCCCTTAGAGGGGTTGGGAAAGCTCTCCGCTTGCTCCCCGCCATTATAGGTGGCGAGCCCGGCTCGAATCGGGACCATATACGCTGGAGGGAGGAATCCCTGGGTCTGTAGGTTCACTAATTGGTTGTGCGGGATGGAACACTTCTCCCAATCTCCGGGATTGGGGCTGCCGGAGCGAGAGGAGGAGCTGCACTGGCCGGCCATGTTGCGATGGATTTTTTCGGGCGCGCTCCGATGAATGCTCGCTGAGGGAGGATAGTGTGGATTGGATCTGAGAATCCTCGTCTCTTTAATAGACAGTTCATTTGCGCTCCTCACGTTTGCTTGACACGTGGAAGATGGCCATTATTGGACGCAGAAGCCAAGAAGGGCAACATTTACGAGAAGCTGGACACTATTTAACATGTACTCAGAGTTTGAAGAAGAACCCGCCTTGCAATGCTGAAGACAATCTGTGCGCCGGACTCATCGCCATTGAAGCCTGGTTCGGGGGCTACTGAGGGAGTCCTGGATTAGGGGGTATCCGGACAGCCGGATTATTTCCTTTGGCCGGACTGTTAGACTATGAAGATACAAGATTGAAGACTTCGTCCTGTGTCTGGATGGGACTCTCCTTAGCGTGGAAGGCAAGCTGGGCAGTACGGACATGTAGATCTCCTTCCCTGTAACCGACTTTGTGTAACCCTAGCCCCCTCCGGTGTCTATATAAACCGGAGGGTTTAGTCCGTAGGACCAAGAACAACAATCATACCTTAGGCTAGCTTCTAGGGTTTAGCCTCTTCGATCTCGTGGTAGATCAACTCTTGTAGTACTCATATCATCAAGATCAATCAAGCATGAGTAGGGTTTTACCTCCACCGAGAGGGCCCGAACCTGGAAAAAACATCGTGTCCCCCATCTCCTGTTACCATCCGCCTAGACGCACAGTTCGGGACCCCCTACCCGAGATCCGCCGGTTTTGACACCGACACCCACCTCCGATGCCCATTTCTGTTATATAGGTCATTTTGACCTATAAAATAATAATGAGAAGACTTTCGGGACGGAGGGCCACCGCCTCGACGCGGAACTTGGGCAGGAGCACTTTTGCCCTCCGGCTGATTGATTCCACCGGGGGAACTTCCCTCCCGGAGGGGGAAATCATCATCACCATCATCACCAACAACTCTTCCATCTTGGGGAGGGCAATCTCCATTAACATCTACAACAACACCATCTCATCTCAAACCCTAGTTCATCTCTTGTGTTCAATCTTGTTATCGGAACTATAGATTGGTGCTTGTGGGTGACTAGTAGTGTTGATTACATCTTGTAGTTGATTACTATATGGTTTATTTGGTGGAAGATTATATGTTCAGATCCAGTATGCTATTTAATACCCCTCTGATCTTGAGCATGATTATCATTTGTGAGTAGTTACTTCTGTTCTTGAGGTCACGGGAGAAATCATGTTGCAAGTAATCATGGGAACTTGATATGTGTTCGATATTTGATAGTATATATGTTGTGATTCCCTTAGTGGTGTCATGTGAACGTCGACTACATGACACTTCACCATATTTGGGCCTAAAGGAATGCATTGTGGAGTATCAATTAGATGATGGGTTGCGAGAGTGACAGAAGCTTAAACACCAGTTTATGCGCTATTCCGTAAGGGACCGATTGGATCCAAAAGTTTAATGCTATGGTTAGAATTTATTCTTAATAATTTTCTCGTAGTTGCAGATGCTTGCGGGAGGGTTAATCATAAGTAGGAGGTTTGTTCAAGTAAGAAGAGCACCTAAGCACCGTCCACCCACATATCAAATTATCAAAGTAGCAAACACAAATCAAACCAACATGATGAAAGTGACTAGATGAAAATCACGTGTACCCTCAAGAACGCTTTGCTTATCATAAGAGACCATTTTGGCCTGTCCTTTGCCTCAAAAGGATTGGGCTACCTTGCTGCACTTTTGTTACCACTATCACTACTTGCTCG
Organism: Aegilops umbellulata; assembly: GCA_032464435.1. Classification (NCBI taxonomy): domain Eukaryota; kingdom Viridiplantae; phylum Streptophyta; class Magnoliopsida; order Poales; family Poaceae; genus Aegilops; species Aegilops umbellulata. The sequence goes on along the minus strand of CP136054.1, from coordinate 162,034,951 downwards.
TTACAAATTATGTTGCTATCAAACTACTCTGTTACTTACAATTTCAGCACTTGCAGACATTACCTTACTGAAAACCACTTGTCATTTCCTTCTACTCCTCGTTGGGTTTGACACACTTACTTATCGAAAAGAGCTACAATTGATGCCGTATACTTGTGGGTCATCTGTTGGGGAATGTAGTAATTTCAAAAAAAATCCTACGCACACGCAAGATCATGGTGATGCATAGCAACGAGAGGGGAGAGTGTTTTCCACGTACCCTCATAGACCGAAAGCGGAAGCGTTAGCACAACGTGGTTGATGTAGTCGTACGTCTTCACGATCCGACCGATCAAGTACCGAACGTACGGCACCTCCGAGTTTAGCACACGTTCAGCCCGATGATGTCCCTCGAACTCCGATCCAGCCGAGTGTTGAGGGACAGTTTCGTCAGCATGACGGCGTGGTGACGATGTTGATGTTCTACTTATGCAGGGCTTCGCCTAAGCACCGCTATAGTATTATCGAGGTGGACTATGGTGGAGGGGGGCACCGCACACGGCTAAAAGATCAACTTGATCAATTGTTGTGTCTCTGGTGTGCCCCCCTGCCCCCGTATATAAAGGAGCAAGGGGTGCGACAGGCCATAGGAGGAGGCGTGCCGGAGGAGTCCTACTCCCACCGGGAGTAGGACTCCCCCCCTTTCTACTTGGATTAGGACTTGGGAGCGGGAAGGAGTGGAGGAGAAGGAAGGAAGGGGGGGCGCTGCCCCCCTCTCCTTGTCCTATTCGGACTAAGGGGGAGGGGCACGCGGCCAGCCCTTGCCTCCTCTCCTCTCTTCCACCTAGGCCCACTAAGGCCCATTAAGTTCACGGGGCCCGGGGGGTTCCGGTAACCTCCCGGTACTCCGCTAAAATCCCGATTTCACCCGGAACACTTCCGATATCCAAACATATGCTTCCAATATATCAATCTTCATGTCTCGACCATTTCGAGACTCCTCGTCATGTCCGTGATCACATCCGGAACTCCGAACAACCTTCGGTACATCAAAACATATAAACTCATAATATAACTGTCATCAAAACGTTAAGCGTGCGGACCCTACGGGTTCGAGAACTATGTAGACATGACCGAGACACGTCTCCGGTCAATAACCAATAGCAGAACCTGGATGCTCATATTCGCACCTACATATTCTACGAAGATCTTTATCGGTCAGACCGCATAACAACATACGTTGTTCCCTTTATCATCGGTATGTTACTTGCCCGAGATCCGATCTTCGGTATCTCAATACCTAGTTCAATCTCGTTACCGGCAAGTCTCTTTACTCGTTCTGTAATACATCATCCCGCAACTAACTCACTAGTTGCAATGCTTGCAAGGCTTAAGTGATGTGCATTACCGAGAGGGCCCAGAGATACCTCTCCGACAATCGGATTGACAAATCCTAATATCGAAATACGCCAACCCAACATGTACCTTTGGAGACACCTGTAGAGCTCCTTTATAATCACCCAGTTATGTTGTGACGTTTGGTAGAACACAAAGTGTTCCTCCAGCAAACGGGAGTTGCATAATCTCATAGTCATAGGAACATGTATAAGTCATGAAGAAAGCAATAGCAACATACTAAACGATCAGGTGTAAGCTAACGGAATGGGTCATGTCAATCACATCATTCTCCTAATGATGTGATCCCGTTAATCAAATGACAACACATGTCTATGGCTAGGAAACATAACCATCTTTGATCAATAAGCTAGTCAAGTAGAGGCATACTAGTGACACTTTGTTTGTATATGTATTCACACATGTATTATATTTCCGGTTAATACAATTCTAGCATGAATAATAAACATTTATCATGATATAAGGAAATAAATAATAACTTTATTATTGCCTCTAGGGCATATTTCCTTTAGTCTCCCACTTGCACTAGAGTCAATAATCTAGTTCACATCACCATGTGATTTAACACCGATAGTTCACATCGTCATGTGACCAACACCCAAAGGGTTTTACTAGAGTCAATAGTCTACTTCACATCGCTATGTGATCAACACACGAAGAGTACTGCGGTGTGATTATGTTTTGCTTGTGAGAGAAGTTTAGTCAACGGGTCTGCCACATTCAGATCCGCATGTATTTTGCAAATTTCTATGTCAACAATACTCTGCATGGAGCTACTCTAGCTAATTGCTCCCACTTCCAATATGTATCCAGATTGAGACTTGGAGTCATCTGGATCAGTGTCAAAACTTGCATCGACGTAACCCTTTACGACGAAACTTTTGTCACCTCGTAATCGAGAAACATATCCTTATTCCAGTAAGGATAATTTTGACCGCTGTCCATTGATCTACTCCTAGATCACTATTCTACTCCCTTGCTTAACTCAGTGTAGGGTATACAATATATCTGGTACACAACATGGCATACTTTATAGAACCTATGGCTGAGGCATAGGGTATGACTTTCATTCTCTTTCTATCTTCTGTCGTGGTTGGGCTTTGAGTCTTACTCAACTTAACACCTTGTAACACAGGCAAGAACTCATTCTTTGATTGTTCCATTTTGAATTACTTCAAAATCTTGTCAAGGTATGTACTTATTGAAAAAACTTATCAAATGTCTTGATCTATCTCTATAGATCATGATGCTCAATATGTAAGCAGCTTCACCGAGGTCTTTCTTTGAAAAACTCCTTTCAAACACTCCTTTATGCTTTGCAGAATAATTCTACATTATTTCTGATCAACAATATGTCATACACATATACTTATCAGAAATGTTGTAGTGCTCCCACTCACTTTCTTGTAAATACAGGCTTCACCGCAAGTCTGTACAAAACTATATGCTTTGATCAACTTATCAAAGCGTATATTCCAACTCCGAGATGCTTACACCAGTCCATAAATGGATCGCTGGAGCTTGCATATTTTGTTAGCACCTTTAGGATCGACAAAAACTTTCTGGTTGCATCATATACAACTCTTCTTTAATAAATCCATTAAGGAATGCAGTTTTGTTTATCCATTTGCCAGATTTCATAAAATGTGGCAATTGCTAACACGATTCGGACAGACTTAAGCATAGATACGAGTGAGAAACTCTCATCATAGTCAACACCTTGAACTTGTCGAAAAACTTTTGCGACAATTCTAGCTTTGTAGATAGTAACACTACTATCAGCGTCCGTCTTCCTCTTGAAGATCCATTTATTTTCTATGGCTTGCCGATCATCGGGCAAGTCAACCAAAGTCCATAATTTGTTGTCATACATGGATCCTATCTTAGATTTCATGGCCTCAAACCATTTTGCGGAATTTGGGCTCATCATCGCTTCCTCATAGTTCGTAGGTTCGTCATGGTCAAGTAACATGACTTCCAGAACAAGATTATCGTACCACTCTGGTGCGGATCTCACTCTGGTTTACGTACGAGGTTCGGTAGTAACTTGATCTGAAGTTACATGATCATCATCATTAGCTTCCTTGCTAATTGGTGTAGTAGTCACAGGAACAGATTTCTGTGATGAACTACTTTCCAATAAGGGAGCAGGTACAGTTACCTCATCAAGTTCTACTTTCCTCCCACTCACTTCTTTCGAGAGAAACTCCTTCTCCAGAAAGGATCCATTCTTAGCAACGAATATCTTGCCTTCGGATATGTGATAGAAGGTGTACCAAACAGTAACTTTTGGGTATCCTATAAGACGCACTTTTCCGATTTGGGTTTGAGCTTATCAGGATGAAACTTTTTCACATAATCATCGCAACCCCAAACTTTAAGAAACGATAGCTTAGATTACTTGCCAAACCATAGTTCACACGGTGTCGTCTCAACGGATTAGACGGTGCCCTATTTAATGTGAATGCAGTTGTCTCTAATGCATAACCCCAGAAAGATAGTGGTAAATCGGTAAGAGATATCATAGATTGCACTATATCCAATAAAGTATGGTTATGACATTCGGACACACCATTATGTTGTGGTGTTCCAGATGGCATGAGTTTGTGAAACTATCCCACATTGTTTTAATTGAAGGCCAAACTCATAACTCAAATATTTTACCTCTGCGGTCATATCGTAGAAACTTTTATTTTTGTTACGATGATTCTCCACTTCACTCTGAAATTCTTTGAACTTTTCAAATGTTTCAGACTTGTGTTTCATCAAGTAGATATACCCATATTTGCTCAAATCATCTGTGAAGGTCAGAAAATAATGATACCCGCCGCAAGCCTCAACACTCATCGGATTGCATACGTTAGTATGTATTATTTCCAATAAGTCAGTTGCTTGCTCCATTGTTCCGGAGAACAGAGTTTTAGTCATCTTGCCCATAAGGCATGGTTCGCAAGCATCAAGTGATTTCAAAATTCCATCAGCATGGAGTTTCTTCATGCGCTTTACACCAATATGACCTAAACGGCAGTGCCACAAATAAGTTGCACTATCATTATCAACTTTGCATCTTTTGGCTTCAATATTACGAATATGTGTATCACTACGATCAAGATCCAACAAACCATTTTCGTTGAGTGTATGACCATAGAAGGTTTTATTCATGTAAACAGAACAACAATTATTCTCTAATCTTAAATGAATAACCGTATTGCAATAAACATGATCAAATCATATTCATGCTCAACGCAAACACCAAATAACACTTATTTAGGTTCAATACTAATCCCGAAAGTATAGGGAGTGTGCGATGATGATCATATCAATTTTGGAACTACTTCCAACACACATCGGTACCTCGCCCTTAACTAGTTTGTGTTCATTCTGCAACTCCCGTTTCGAGTTACTACTCTTAGCAACTGAACCAGTATCAAATACCGAGGGGTTGCTATAAACACTAGTAAAGTACACATCAATAACATGTATATCAAATATAGCTTTGTTCACTTTGCCATCCTTCTTATCCACCAAATACTTGGGGCAGTTCCGCTTCTAGTGACCAGTCCCTTTGCAGCAGAAGCACTCAGTCTCAGGCTTAGGTCCAGACTTGGGCTTCTTCACTTGAGCAGCAACTTGCTTCCCGTTCTTCTTGAAGTTCCCCTTCTTCCCTTTGCCCTTTTATTGAAACTATTGGTCTTGTTAACCATCAACACTTGATGTTTTTCTTGATTTCTACCTTCGTCGATTTCAGCATCACGAAGAGCTTGGGAATTACTTTCGTCATCCCTTGCATATTATAGTTCATCATGAAGTTCTACTAACTTGGTGATGGTGACTAGAGAATTCTGTCAATCACTATTTTATCTGGAAGATTAACTCCCACTTGATTCAAGCGATTGTAGTACCCACACAATCTGAGCACATGCTCACTGCCTAAGCTATTCTCCTCTATCTTTTAGCTATAGAACTTGTTGGAGATTTCACATCTCTCAACTCGGGTATTTGCTTGAAATATTAACTTCAACTCCTGGAACATCTCATATGGTCCATGACATTCAAAACGTCTTTGAAGTCCCGATTCTAAGCCGTTAAGCATGGTGCACTAAACTATCAAGTAGTCATCATATTGAGCTAGCCAAACGTTCATAACGTCTGCATCTGCTCCTGCAATAGGTCTGTCACCTAGCGGTGCATCAAGGACATAATTTTTTTGTGCAGCAATGAGGATAATCCTCATATCACGGATCCAATCTGTATCATTGCTACTAACATATTTCAACTTAGTTTTCTCTAGGAACATATTAAAAAATAAAATAGGGGAGCTAAACGCGAGCAATTGATCTACAACATAGATATGCTAAAACTACCAGGACTAAGTTCATGATAAATTAAAGTTCAATTAATCATATTACTTAAGAACTCCCACTTAGATAGACATCCTTCTAATCATCTAAGTGATCACGTGATCCAAATAAACTAAACCATAACCGATCATCACGTGAAATGGAGTAGTTTTCAATGGTGAACATCACTATGTTGATCATATCTACTATATGATTCACGCTCGACCTTTCGGTCTCAGTGTTCCGAGGCAATATCTGTTATATGCTAGGCTCGTTAAGTTTAACCTGAGTATTCCGCGTGTGCAACTGTTTTGCACCCGTTGTATTTGAACATAGAGCCTATCACACCCGATCATCACGTGGTGTCTCAGCACGAAGAACTTTTGCAACGGTCCATACTCAGGGAGAACACTTATACTTTGATAATTTAGTGAGGGATGATCTTATAATGCTACCGTCAATCAAAGCAAGATAAGATGCAGAAAAGATAAACATCACATGCAATCAATATAAGTGATATGATATGGCCATCATCATCTTGTGCTTGTGATCTCCATATCCGAAGCACCTCCATGATCACCATCCTCACCGGTGCGACACCTTGATCTCCATCGTAGCATCGTTGTCGTCTCGCCAAACTTATGCTTCTACGACTATCGCTGCCTCTTAGAGATAAAGTAAAGCCTTATAGGGCGATTACATTGCATACAATAAAGCGACAACCATATGGCTCCTGCCAGTTGCCGATAACTCGGTTACAAAACATGATCATCTCATACAACAACTTATATCTCATCACGTCCTGAACATATCACATCACAACATGCCCTGCAAAAACAAGTTAGACGTCCTATACTTTGTTGTTGCAAGTTTTACGTGGCTGCTACGGGCTGAGCAAGAATCGTTCTTACCTACGCATCAAAACCACAATGATAGTTTGTCAAGTTGGTGCTGCTTTAACCTTCGCAAGGACCGGGCATAGCCACACTCGGTTCAACTAAAGTTGGAGAAACTGACACCCGCCAGCCACCTATGTGCAAAGTACGTCGGTAGAACCAGTCTCGTGTAAGCGTACGCGTAATGTCGGTCCGGGCCGCTTCATCCAACAATACCGCCGAACCAAAGTATGACATGCTGGTAAGCAGTATGACTTATATCGCCCACAACTCACTTGTGTTCTACTCGTGCATATGACATCTACGCATAAAACCTGGCTCGGATGGCACTGTTGGGGAACGTAGTAATTTCAAAAAAATTCCTACGCACACGCAAGATCATGGTGATGCATAGCAACGAGAGGGGAGAGTGTTGTCCATGTACCCTCGTAGACCGAAAGAGAAAGCTTTAGCACAACGCGGTTGATGTAGTTGTACGTCTTCACGATCCGACCGATCAAGTACCCAACGTACGACACCTCCGAGTTCAGCACACGTTCAGCCCGATGACGTCCCTTGAACTCCGATCCAGCCGAGTGTTGAGGGAGAGTTTCGTCAGCAGGACGGCGTGGTGACGATGTTGATGTTCTACCGATGCAGGGCTTCGCCTAAGCACCGCTACAGTAGTATCGAGGTGGACTATGGTGGAGGGGGGCACCGCACACGGCTAAAAGATCAACTTGATCAATTGCTGTATCTCTGGGGTGCCCCCTGCCCCCGTATATAAAGGAGCAAGGGGGGTGCGGCCGGCCATAGGAGGAGGCGCGCTGGAGGAGTCCTACTCCCACCGGGAGTAGGACTCCCCCCCCCCTTTCCTAGTTGGATTAGGACTTGGGAGGGGAAGGGGTGGAGGAGAAGGAAGGAAGGGGGGCGCCGCCCCCCTCTCCTTGTCCTATTCGGACTAGGGGGAGGGTGATGAAGTCATGTACCTAGGGTAGGGTCATAGGCCTGCCCAAGGTACCCTCCCCAAGGTCACTTACTAAAAGAGGCTACTTACCAGTCGACCTGATAAGCATCCACTCGACTAATACAATAACACTCGACGAGCGCAGAGACACTCGACCATGAAGACTCACTCGACCATCGGAAGCACAGGAGCCACTCCGCATCGAAACGGTCTGTAATTAAATGGCCTTTATAGCCTTAATAGCAATTTACACAGGGCGTTTCCAGTAACGCCCTGCCTTAATGTACCTTAAGATCCTTCATTGCGTGGGCTGGCAGGGGTCCTGGCGAACTCTATATAAGCCACCCCTCTCCACAGGAAGAAAGGTCGCATCTTTGTAACGCACACGCATATAATCCAGTCGACCGCCTCCGAGCTCCGAGACGTAGGGCTATTACTTCTTCTGAGAAGGGCCTGAACTCGTTAAACTCTTGCGTGCACAACTACTCCAAAGCTAGGATCTTGCCTCTCCATTCCTACCCCCCATTCTACTGTCAGACTTAGAACCACGACAGTTGGCGCCCACCGTGGGGCAGGTGTTCTAGCGATTTGTTGGAGGAGTTGGGATTCTTTCGATATCTCCCATCATGTCTTCGAGTGGAGTCCTGGTCGAGGGCCGCGAGATCCGTCTCGGCGCCCTCACTTTCGTCGTCGATGACTCTGCTTGGCTCCAGGAGGCTCCACTCGACGTGGACGCGCTTCCCGCCCGCGGGGCAACGCACTTTCGCGCATGCATTCGTGGCGTCCTCCTGCGGCAGCCGTCGGCCCAGTACGGGTCGGCACCCGTTTCGTCCTCGCTCCCAGTTTCCCGCCGGCGCAAGCGCTCCGGTCGGTCGAGGCTCCAGCGGTGGGTGAGGCATGCATTGGCCCGCCAGTCGGCCACCCCCCAAGTCGCTGCGATCGAGCCCGATGAATCTCTCTACGGCCTGTTCGATCTGTCGACTGGCTCCGCAGAGACTGCGTCCGAGTGCGACAGCAGCGATCCAGCGGCGGAGGTACTGATGGTCGACGGACCACGCAGTCCCCCCGGATTCCCCCACACCGAAGAGGTTGCCGGAGGAGGAGGTCCGGCGCGGGGCCACGAAGAGTACAGACCCGAGCCCCTCACCTCGCTGCAGAGGGAGGAACTTCGTCGCCGGAACATGGACACGCTTCACACTCCTATCGTTGGAGAAACCCCCGAGGCGCGCGCCTTGGAGGAGGCGCGCTTGGCCAACCTGGCTGAACGCACTCGACTGGAGAATCTCCAGAGAGTACTACACGAGCGCGCTCGACTGCCAGTTCCAGAATCCAGTCGACGTCGCCTCTTTCAGCCACCAACTCAGGTATACCGAACTCCGATTCAGAATTTAGCTGCTGCAGCCCGCATAGCAGAGTCGATCCAGCCTTCTCAGTCAGAGGCAGGGAGAGGCCTGCTACAGATCAGAGATTTGCTCCGGGCAGCAGGGGATCAGAACTCAGTTGTATCGCAGTCGTGTAACAGGATTCACAGCCGATCCGTCGCTGCGAATTCTGTACAGTTGGCTCACAGTCCAGGATCGCCCCTGAGGCGTGAGGAACGTAGAGGCCGGCATGATGATCAATATCAAGGCCGTGAGCGGTACGAACACCGATTCGATCGCAATGATCGACGTCGAGTGCCCACTCCTCCCCCAAGGGATGGATCGTACGTTCCTCGGCAACAAGGTGACAGACGCCAGCACAGTGCTGGGTGAAGGTTTCCAGTCGACCCAAGGGAACCAGGCTATGACGCGAGATCTATTATCGTTCAAGGTCTGGTCGACAGGAATAGAGATCACCGAGAAGGCCATGACAGAGACGTTCCCTCCAGCAGCAGGGTTCATGTATCCGGACCAGAATGTTTCAGCAGAGCAATCAGGGCCGCAGTAATTCCTCCCAACTTCAGGTTGGCGACTGGAGTTAGTAAGTTCACCGGCGAGTCCAAGCCTGACACATGGCTCGAAGATTACCGAGTGGCTGTTCAGATTGGCAGCGGCAACGACGAGGTAGCCATGAAGCATTTGCCTCTTATGTTGGAGGGATCAACCAGAGCATGGTTGAACCAGTTGGCACCCAGCAGTATTTACACTTGGGAGGATCTTGCCCAAGTGTTTGTCAGGACATTTGAAGGGACTTGCAAGCGACCAGCAGGGTTGACAGAATTGCAGTCGTGTGTTCAGAAGTCGAGTGAAACTCTGAGGGATTATATCCAGAGGTGGATCACTTTACATCACACAGTCGAGAATGTATCTGATCACCAAGCAGTTTGTGCCTTCAAGGAAGGCATCAAGAACAGAGAGCTGAGTTTGAAATTCGGTCGAACCGGAGATATGACATTGAGTCGGATGATGGAAATTGCCACCAAGTATGCAAACGGTGAAGAAGAAGATAGGCTCCGGAGTGGCAAGTACAAATCAGCAGCTAATGAGGCCGGCGGAGGAAACTCCAGTCGGAAGCAAAAGCGCAAAGCCGAGCCAGCTGCTCCTGGAGAGACCTTGGCAGTGACCCCAGGAAAGTTTAAGGGGAAACCCAAGGGTCCCTGGAACCCCAAGAAAGTGAAATACCAGGATGGGAATGATGTGATGGACTTACCGTGTCACATTCACACGAAGAAAGGCGAGGAGGGTAAACTCATTTACCCAAAGCATACCACTCGACAATGTCGACTCCTGATTCAGCAGTTTCAAGGGAAACAGGCCAAAGACAAAGAGAAAGAGTCAGACAAAGTTGAGGACAAAGAAGACAGCGGTGAGGAGTACCCCCAAGTCAACTCCACCCTGATGATTTTCGCTGATGTCGAAAGCAAGAGTCGATTGAAGGTTATCAATCAAGAAGTGAACATGGTTGCTCCGACGACACCCAATTATCTGAAATGGTCTCAGACTGCCATCACCTTTGACCAGTCCGATCACCCGACTCATATTGCTACCCCAGGGAGGCAAGCGTTGGTGGTCGACCTAGTCGTTGAAGGCACTCGACTGACCAAAGTTTTGATGGATGGTGGCAGCGGTTTGAATTTGCTGTATGCAGAGACGCTGAAAGGGATGGGCATTCCGATGTCCAGACTCAGCACCAGTAACATGAGCTTCCACGGAGTCATTCCTGGAAAGAAGGCTGAGTCACTTGGCCAAATCGCTCTCGATGTAGTTTTTGGTGACTCGAAGAATTTCCGGAAGGAAAAGTTGACCTTTGAGGTCGTGGATTTTCAGAGTGCGTACCACGCCATACTTGGAAGGCCAGCATACGCTCGTTTCATGGCCCGACCATGCTACGTGTACCTTAAATTGAAGATGCCCGGTCCCAGAGGTGTGATCACTATCACGGGCAATCGGAAGAAGGCAGAAGAGTGCTTCCAGAAGGGCTCCAAAATTGCTGATGCTCAGATGGCCGAAATGGAGTTACAAGAGTACCAGAAGACCGCAGGCCCGAGTGATTTGTTGCGAGCCAAGAAGCCTGCCACAGAGTCAGCGTTTCAGTCGTCCGGTGAGACAAAACAGGTTCACATCCACCCGACCGACCCCAATGCGGCTCCGACCAACATCTCCACTACACTCGACTCTAAATAGGAAGAAGCGCTCATCCAGTTCCTCCGTGAGAACTGGGACATCTTTGCATGGAAGCCTGCTGACATGCCGGGTGTTCCTAGGGGACTGGCTGAGCACCGCCTTCGAGTCGACCCAAAAGTCAAACCAGTTAAGAAACATCTTCGACGGTCCGCCGTCCAGAAGAGAAAGGCCATTGGCGAAGAGGTGGCTCGACTCTTAGCGGCAGAGTTCATTCGCGAGATCTACCACTCCGAGTGGCTCGCCAACGTTGTAATGGTCCCCAAGAAGGACAAGTCGTTGCGCATGTGCATCGATTTCAAACATATCAATCGGGCCTGCCCGAAAGATCATTTCCCTCTTCCTCGCATCGACCAAATAGTCGACTCGACCGCAGGATGCGAGAGGTTGTCTTTTTTAGATGCTTACTCCGGATACCATCAGATCCGTTTGTATGGACCCGATGAAATAAAAACAGCTTTCATCACCCCGTTCGGGTGCTTCTGCTATGTCACCATGCCTTTCGGTCTCAAGAATGCCGGAGCTACATTCATGAGAATGATCCAGAAGTGCCTGATCACTCAAATCAGTCGGAATGTAGAAGCATACATGGATGATATAGTGGTCAAGTCGCGAAAAGGTTCCGACCTGCTGACTGACCTTGCTGAAACATTTGCCAATCTCAGGAGGTATGATATCAAGCTTAATCCATCAAAATGCACATTTGGAGTTCCTGGAGGAAAGTTACTCGGTTTTCTTGTTTCCGAACGAGGAATCGACGCCAACCCTGAAAAAGTTGGCACCATACTCCGAATGAAATGCCCTGTGCATGTGCACGATGTCCAGAAGCTTACTGGATGCTTGGCCGCTTTAAGTCGATTCATCTCCAGACTCGGTGAAAAGGCATTGCCTCTTTACCGATTGATGAAGAAGTCAGACAAGTTTGAGTGGACTCCAGAAGCTGATGCAGCGTTTGCAGAGCTAAAAGCTCTGCTCTCCACCCAGCCGGTGCTTGCTGCCCCTGTCAGCAAAGAGCCATTGTTGCTTTACATTGCAGCCACTGGACAAGTCGTTAGTACCGTACTTACGGTCGAGCGGGAAGAGGAAGGAAAAACCTTCAAAGTTCAGCGCCCAGTTTATTACCTTTCTGAAGTTCTGACCCCATCAAAGCAAAGATACCCTCACTATCAGAAGCTTGTTTATGGGATTTACATGACCACGAAGAAGGTTGCTCATTATTTCTCTGATCACTCCATTACAGTCGTCAGCGACGCCCCGTTATCAGAGATTCTTCATAACAGAGATGCAACTGGTCGAGTGGCAAAATGGGCGATTGAACTTCTTCCCCTTGATATCAAGTTCGAGGCAAAGAAAGCTATCAAGTCCCAAGCAATAGCTGATTTCCTTGCCGAGTGGACTGAACAACAACTTCCGACTCAAGTTCACTCGGAGCACTGGAATATGTTTTTCGATGGCTCCAAGATGCTGAATGGGTCTGGTGCGGGGGTTGTATTGGTTTCCCCCCGAGGAGATAAGCTCAGATATGTCCTCCAGATTCACTTTGATTCCTCCAACAATGAGGCAGAATATGAAGCACTCTTATATGGACTGCATATGGCCATTTCACTCGGCGTCCGTCGCCTTATGGTCTACGGCGACTCAGATCTGGTTGTTAATCAAGTGATGAAGGAGTGGGATGTCCGAAGCCCAGCCATGATGGGTTATTGCAATGCAGTGAGAAAGTTGGAGAAGAGATTCGAGGGGTTAGAGCTCCATCATATACCCCGACTGAAAAACCAAGCTGCGGATGATTTGGCGAAAATAGGGTCCAAGAGAGAAGCCATCCCCAGTGATGTGTGTTTGGAGCACATTCGTGCGCCATCGATACAGGAAGATCATTTCACAGAAGAACCTCCGCAGCCAAGGAGCGCCGGCGATCCGACTAAAGTGGAGATTCCAGCCGTGGTCGACCTGATTATGGAAGTTGTAGTCGTCACTCCCGACTGGACAGCGCCATACATCGCGTATATTATGAGGAAAGAGCTCCCAGAAGATGAAGGAGAGGCTCGACAGATCATCCGTCGATCCAAGGCCTTTACAGTATCAAAGGGCGGTTGTACAGAGAAAGCGCGACTGGAGTTGGCCAGAAGTGCATCACGCCGGAAGAAGGTCAGATAATTCTTGAGGATATCCACTCAGGGACCTGTGGCCATCATGCGTCCTCTCGGACCATTGTGGCTAAAGCGTACCGAGCGAGATTTTACTGGCCGAGGGCGAATGAAATGGCAAAAGACATAGTCGACAAGTGCGAAGGGTGTCAGTTTTATTCCAACATGTCACACAAGCCCGCCTCTGCTCTGAAGACCATTCCACTCATTTGGCCCTTTGCTGTTTGGGGGCTAGACATGATTGGACCGCTGAGAACTGGTAGAAGCGGCTTCACTCACTTACTGGTTGCAGTCGACAAGTTCACCAAGTGGATAGAAGCCAAACCCATCAAGAACCTCGATGCAAGCACTGCTATCAGTTTCATCAGAGAGCTGATATTCAGATATGGAGTTCCACATAGCATCATCATGGACAATGGATCAGACTTTGATAACGACAGATTCAAAGCCTTCTGCGCTTCCCAAGGCACGCGGGTCGACTATGCCTCAGTTGCCCATCCTCAGTCGAATGGGCAGGCAGAGCGTGCAAATGGTCTCATCCTCAAAGGGCTGAAACCCCGACTGATGCGTGATCTCAAGCACGCGGCAGGAGCTTGGGTCGATGAACTTCCGTCAGTTCTTTGGGGATTAAGGACCACTCCTAATCGGTCGACTGGAAGAACGCCATTCTTTCTGGTCTACGGGGCTGAAGCGGTTCTGCCGAGTGATCTGCTTCACAATGCACCTCGGGTCGAACTATACTCTGAAGCAGAAGCGGAACAAGCTCGGCAAGATGCAGTCGACCTCTTGGAAGAGAAAGGGAGATGGCCCTAATCCGCTCGACTATCTACCAGCAGGACTTATGTCGGTTCCATGCCAGAAACGTGAAGAGTCGAGCCTTTCAGGAAGGAGACTTGGTCCTCCGAGTGGATCAGCAAAAACCTCACAAGCTCGCTCCAACCTAGGAAGGCCCCTTCATCGTCACCAAAGTCCTCCACAACGAAGCATATCACCTCTACAACGTCGATCACCAGATCGACGAGCCTCGAGCTTGGAATGCGGAGTTACTCCGTCCTTTTTACACTTGAAAAAAAAAACTCACTCGGTTGAGATGTAATAAAAGTACCTCTGTAGTTCTTTTATCTAAAGCAAGAATGTTATAATTTTCACAGAAGATTGCTATTTCTTTTTGTTGAAATTACACCTCCCCCAGTGGGTGGCTTAGCTGCGAATCCATTTCGCCTAAGTTTGTAAAAAATCCTGCCGAGTGGAGAGCCAGCCTCCCACTCGGAGGCTTAGCTGCGAATCCGTTTCGCCTAAGTATTTAAAATCCTACCGAGTGGAGAGCCAGCCTCCCACTCGGAGGCTTAGCTGCAGTCCAAGTACTCGCCTAAGTATTCAAAATCCTACTGAGTGGAGAGCCAGCCTCCCACTTGGGGGCTTAGCTGCAGTCCAAGTACTCGCCTAAGTATTTAAAATCCTACGGAGTGGAGAGCCAGCCTCCCACTCGGGGGCTTAGCTGCAGTCCAAGTACTCATCTAAGTATTTAAAATCCTACCGAGTGGAGAGCCAGCCTCCCACTCGGGGGCTTAGCTGCAGTCCAAGTACTCGCCTAAGTATTTAAAATCCTACCGAGTGGAGAGCCAGCCTCCCACTCGGAGGCTTAGCTGCAGTCCAAGTACTCGCCTAAGTATTTAAAATCCTACCGAGTGGAGAGCCAGCCTCCCACTCGGGGGCTTAGTTGCAGTCCAAGTACTCGCCTAAGTATTTAAAATCCTACCGAGTGGAGAGCCAGCTCCCACTCGGGGGCTTAGCTGCAGTCCAAGTACTCGCCTAAGTATTTAAAATCCTACCGAGTGGAGAGCCAGCCTCCCACTCGGGGGCTTAGCTGCAGTCCAGTGCTCGCCTAAGTATTTAACATTCCCACCGAGTGGAAAGCCAGCTTCCCGCTCGAGGGCTTAATAACAGTCCAAGGATTTAGTCAAACTCTCAATATAATGAACGCTTCGCAAGGACGACAAGGCCCAGGTCGACTGCAGCCTTCTCCTTCAGAAGCTATATTCAAAAATCCTACCGAGTGGAGAGCAAACCTCCCACTCGGGGGGCTTAGCTGCAGCCCAGTGCTCGCCTAAGTGATAAAAATCCTACCGAGTGGAGAGCAAACCT
Source organism: Aegilops umbellulata (assembly GCA_032464435.1). Lineage (NCBI taxonomy): Eukaryota > Viridiplantae > Streptophyta > Magnoliopsida > Poales > Poaceae > Aegilops > Aegilops umbellulata. The sequence goes on along the minus strand of CP136054.1, from coordinate 162,019,480 downwards.
CCCACTCGGGGGCTTAGCTGCAGCCCAGTGCTTGCCTAAGTGATTAAAATCCTACCGAGTGGAGAGCAAACCTCCCACTCGGGGGCTTAGCTGCAGCCCAGTGCTCGCCTAAGTGATTAAAATCCTACCGAGTGGAGAGCAAACCTCCCAATCGGGGGCTTAGCTGCAGCCCAGTGCTCGCCTAAGTGATTAAAATCCTGCCGAGTGGAGAGCAAACCTCCCACTCGGGGGCTTAGCTGCAGCCCAGTGCTTGCCTAAGTGATTAGAATCCTACCGAGTGGAGAGCAAACCTCCCACTCAGGGGCTTAGCTGCAGCCCAGTGCTCGCCTAAGTGATTAATATCCTACCGAGTGGAGAGCAAACCTCCCACTCGGGGGCTTAGCTGCAGCCCAGTGCTCGCCTAAGTGATTAAAATCCTATAGAGTGGAGAGCAAACCTCCCACTCGGGGGCTTAGCTGCAGCTCAGTGCTCGCCTAAGTGATTAAAATCCTACCGAGTGGAGAGCAAACCTCCCACTCGGGGGCTTAGCTGCAGCCCAGTGCTCGCCTAAGTGATTAAAATCCTACCGACTGGAGAGCAAACCTCCCACTCGGAGGCTTAGCTGCAGCCCTGTGCTCGCCTAAGTCATTTTGAGTGAAAGTCAAGTCTCACTCAACGGATAAATCACGAAGATATTCAATGATAAATCAAGTTCGGATAAGATCAAAAGGTCCTGGACCGCAAATGAAAGTACTCGAGCCTCCAGCTCGACAGAGTTTATCGGTTACACAAACCACTCGGCATTCCGAGGCAAATTTAAAGCGAGACACAGCAGTTTTTTACTCCTCCAGTGGAGGATTGGATGGGGCAACAAACTCGTCCAAATCAATCCCGTCTGAGATACGAGTGGCAGCAGCAATGAAGGTCTCCATGAAGTCCTGGAAATTATGCTTCCTGGTATTGGCAACTTGGAGGGCGACCAGCTTCTCTTCTCGCGCCTCCTTGCAGTGGACACGAACCAGCGACAGAGCAACATCGGCACCACACCTGGCAGAAGACTTTTTCCATTCATGCACTCGACTTGGGATTTCCTTCAGACGAGTGACCAAGGATTCAAGGTCATTCTGAAGTATCTGTTTTGGCCAGAGTGCAGAGTCGATCCGCGACATTGCAGCCTTCAGTCGAGCAAGGTAGTCCACCACGCTGGCGACGCGAGACTCCAGCCGGAGGACATTCATGGCAGTTTCGTCCTTCACAGGAGAGTTGATGGGGTCTAGACTGGTTTCCACTCGACCAGTTTCTTCCTCGAAGTTTTGACAGAATTCTGAAAGGTACGGTCCAAAATTATAATTGAATGATGAGTCGACAATGACAAGTCAGTCGAGTAAAGAGGATTACCTTCAAGCATGAGGAATAGTTTCTTGGCGAGCCCTCCGAGATAAGCCTCCAGATCATTTCTCTTCCCCGCCATATGGCCGACCTTATCAGTCAGAGCAATCTTGTCCTTTTTCAATCGACTTGCTTCCTTGTTGGCCACGTCAAGAGTAGACTTCAGCTTGGCATTCTCATCCTCAAGCTGACCAACTGAACCAAGCTTCTCCTCAGCGAGCTTCGTCTTCTCCGGAGCCGCCTTCTGTGCTTCCGCAAGGTCAAGATCTTTCTTCCTCAGAGCCTCCTACAGTTGGTCTGCAAAACAATAATGAGAACGGAGTTGAGAATAGGCAGAAAAATAAAGACAGTCGTCGAGTCCTCACCAGCCATACCTTTTGCTTCGTCCTTTGCTTTCTGCAAGCTTTCCTGGGCAAACTTCAAGTCGAGGTTAAGCTGGACTTGTTTCTCCTTCAATTCAGCAAGATGAGCAACAAGCTCGCAAGACTTCTACGAAGAGTCAATTGACAAAAGACATCAAAGACAAGTCACTTCCGAGTGACTAAAGGAAAAGTTGTAGCACTTCTAAGACTATAGCCGAATCAAAACATTCGACAGTAGCCTCGGGGACTACACCCAGTGGGTGCACTCAGCGTGCCCCCACCGGTAATCTTTCAAAATTCTGCTCGATCAGTCAACCAAATATGATTCTAGAGCCATGACTAATAGTCAGCGGTCAGCCGCATCTAAAAAAAGGAGAGCATAAAGTTCTTTAGACTATAGTCGACTGCCAGCAGTCGACCATAGCCTCGGGGACTACACCCAGTGGGTGCACTCAGCGTGCCCCCACAGGTTTTTGTTGGTTCCACTCGACTTGGTCCGTCCAGGCCGAGTGAAGAAGTTTGAAAGTATAAAGACTATAGTCGACTGCCAGCAGTCCACCATAGCCTCGGGGACTACACCCAGTGGGTGCACTCAGCGTGCCCCCACAGAAATTCAATCGACACACACACCCCAGTGGGTGTACAAACAGCAAAAATCTTTAGAAAGAAGCAGTTTTCAGGTGGCGTTTCATAACAAAATAGACAAGTCGACTTACCTGAACTAGCATCATAAGCCGCCTGACCGGCCTTTCGGACCACCTTCACTTGTTCCATCATAATCCATGCTTAGCGTATGGCTTCCTTAGCAGCGCTCACTGGGTCTTCCGGGACGTGGTGGGTAGCAAAAAGAGATGGTGGAGGAACAGTCGACGAAGTGGGTCGAGCACTCGTCAGTGGTACAGCAAAAGTCACTGAAGTCCGAGTAGCATCACCTCCATCCCGAGCCACGACCTCAGGCGCCGGGGTAGCTTGTGGAGTCTTGCCGGCCAGAGCCTTCCTGTTCCTCCCCGCCCTCAGCGGCTCTTCGTCGTCGTCATCAGGGAGGTCAATGACATGAGGAGGAGCTGCAAGAAAAGTTCAACCAACTGGAATGATAAGAAATCAGCAGTCGACCCAAAACAAAGCATCAGTAATCATACCCGGGTTGGAGGTAACAGCGTCTTCCATCTCCTGATCATCACCCTTGGCGGAAATCTCCGAGGTAGCAGCACTGCAAATTTCGAGAGTCAGTCGACTCGCTCAATGAATCGACCAAAATCTGTCACATTCAGCAAGAGAAGACAAGTTCAACTCTTTACCCAGAAATGGTGGGGATAGTCATCTTCATCCTGGGCAAGGCCTTGGGGGGCTTGGAGGGCGTCGCGCGCGGATGCTTGGGAGCTTTTTCAGTCGGCGCAGGCGAAGAAGTCCTGGGACGCTTCGACGACTGCCCAATAGGAGCAGTCGCCTTGCCCCGCTCCCGCGCAGGGTCGTGCGTAAGCTTGGACCGCCTTTCTGTGTGAGGAGGTTCAGCTTCCTCTTCCTCCTCCTCCTCCTCACTGGAGTCGGCGTCGCCGCTTCCCTCCCCTTCGCCATCGGACTCCCACTCCTCTGGCTCGTCTCCGCTCTCGCCTCCGCTCGCCTCTCCTTCCACAGCCTGCTCCTGCGCTCCATTGGGCGTCGAATACATTTCAGTAATTTCCTGGAGAACAACAAACAAGGTAAAGGTCAATCGACGGTCTCGGAAGAGGAAACAAGCAGATTGAATATTGCAGATCAGTCAGAGAAAGGTGTGCGTACCTTATCTGGTTGACGAGACTTGTCGAATGGGAGAACCCTCCTGGCACCTCGAGGATTATCCTTGTTCCCAGTGATGGCAGTCATCCACCTCTCCAACGTGGCTTCGTCGACCTCCTCTGGATGAACCCGAGTAGCGTCTTCGGTACCAGAGTACATCCACATTGAATGGCCTCGGTATTGCAGTGGCTGAATTCGCCGTCGGAGGAAAACTTCCATGAGATCCATGCCAGTCACCCCGTCGCAAATGAGCTAGACTACGCGCCCCATCAACAACTTCACTTGGGCCTTCTCCTCCGGTACCACCTTCAGAGAAGATGGCTGGTCTACTCGACTCATGGAGAAGGGGGAGCCCAGTCGACTGCCCCGGCGTCGACTGGTCTTGGCAGTAGAACCAGGTCGACTGCCACCCTCTAACCGAGTCGGGCAGAGTCATCGCCGGAAAGGCGCTCTTGCCCCTCGTCTGGACTCCGAGTCCCCCGCACATCTGGATCACTTGAGTTCTCTCGTCGTCTGGGTTTGTTTTCTTCACCGACTGAGAGCGATAGGTGAATATGTGCTTGAAAAGCCCCCAGTGCGGCCGACAGCCCAAGAAATTTTCACACAGCGAAACAAAGGCAGCGAGGTAGACGATGGAATTGGGAGTGAAATGATGGAGTTGCGCCCCAAATAAGTTCAGAAAGCCTCGGAAGAAAGGACTCGGCGGCAGAGAAAACCCACGATCTACATGAGTGGCCAGAAGAACACACTCACCCTCCTTAGGCTGCGGTTGCGACTCCGTTCCCCGGAGCCTCGCCGACCCGTGGGGGATCAGTCCCTCGTCGGCCAGATCGGCGAGGTCCTTCTCGGTGATGGTCGAGCGGATCCAATCTCCTTGGACCCAACCCCGCGGCAGCTGGGACTGAGACGAGGATCCGCCCCGGCTTAACGCCCTCCCCTTCGCCGTCGCTGTCGCCTTCTTCGCCCGCTCCAGAGCCGCGGTCTTCTCCTTCCCCATTGTCGCCGGCGAGACTGGTGCGAAGCGGCGGCGCTGAGAAAGCTACGGGCGCTACAGAGAGATTTGGGGGCGGAGGGAGACGAAGATTGTGTTGGCACTGTTCAAAATACCCCCGCCCAGCGCCTTAAATAAGGCCACTTTCGAGTGGCTGACCGGTAGGCCCAGGCAATCTATCAAATCCCGCAACAGGCGCGCGAGCGGTACGTGGCGAAAAAGGCGGCGCGAAGATCGAGGCGTCATCGCCTCGTCCCATCCGAGTGCCACGGTTTTCTCCGCTTCGCGCGCTTCCCAAAATTCGGATCCCGTGAAATCCGCTAACTGCAGAACAATCAGCCAGACAACGAGTCTCCACCGATCTGTCACTCAAAGATCCTCAAGACCACGAAGTTCACTCGACAAACGCAAAGAATGGATCAAGGCGACTGAAAGAGAATTTGAAGCCATCGCTGAAAAGCCTTTGATCCAGAGCAAGACACACTTGCAACGCAAGAAACAGGTCGGAAGACTATCAACTCCTTCCTCACTCAAACCTCGATCCATTCGGGGGCTAATGATGAAGTCATGTACCTAGGGTAGGGTCATAGGCCTGACCAAGGTACCCTCCCCAAGGTCACTTACTAAAAGAGGCTGCTTACCAGTCGACCTGATAAACATCCACTCGACTAATACAATAACACTCGACGAGCGCAGAGACACTCGACCATGAAGACTCACTCGACCATCGGAAGCAAAGGAGCCACTCCGCATCCAAACGGTCTGTAATTAAATGGCCTTTATAGCCTTAATAGCACTTTACACAGGGCGTTTCCAGTAACGCCCTGCCTTAATGTACCTTAAGATCCTTCATTGCGTGGGCTGGCAGGGGTCCTGGCGAACTCTATATAAGCCACTCCTCTCCACAGGAAGAAGGGTTCGCATCTTTGTAACGCACACGCATATAATCCAGTCGACCGCCTCAGGGCTCCGAGACGTAGGGCTATTACTTCTTCTGAGAAGGGCCTGAACTCGTTAAACTCTTGCGTGCACAACTACTCCAAAGCTAGGATCTTGCCTCTCCATTCCTACCCCCCATTCTACTGTCAGACTTAGAGCCACGACAAGGGGAGCGCGGCCAGCCCTTGCCTCCTCTCCTCTCTTCCACCTAGGCCCACTAAGGCCCATTAAGTCCCGCGGGGTTCCGGTAACCTCCCGGTACTCCGGTAAAATCCCGATTTCACCCGGAACACTTCCGATATCCAAACATATGCTTCCAATATATCAACCTTCATGTCTCGACCATTTCGAGACTCCTCATCATGTTCGTGATCACATCCGGGAATCCGAACAACCTTCGGTACATCAAAACATATAAACTCATAATATAGCTGTCATCAAAACGTTAAGCGTGCGGACCCTACGGGTTCGAGAACTATGTAGACATGACCGAGACACGTCTCCGGTCAATAACCAATAGCGGAACCTGGATGCTCATGTTGGCTCCTACATATTCTACGAAGATCTTTATCGGTCAGACCGCATAACAACATACGTTGTTCCCTTTATCATCGGTATGTTACTTGCTCGAGATTCGATCGTCGGTATCTCAATACCTAGTTCAATCTCGTTACCGGCAAGTCTCTTTACTCGTTCCGTAATACATCATCCCGCAACTAACTCATTAGTTGCAATGCTTGCAAGGCTTAAGTGATGTGCATTACCGAGAGGGCCCAGACATACCTCTCCGACAATCGGATTGACAAATCCTAATCTCAAAATACGCCAACCCAACATGTACCTTTGGAGACACCTGTAGAGCTCCTTTATAATCACCCAGTTATGTTGTGACGTTTAGTAGCACACAAAGTGTTCCTACGGCAAACGGGAGTTGCATAATCTCATAGTCATAGGAACATGTATAAGTCATGAAGAAAGCAATAGCAACATACTAAACGATCGGGTGCTAAGCTAACGGAATGGGTCATGTCAATCACATCATTCTCATAATGATGTGATCCCGTTAATCAAATGACAACTCATGTCTATGGCTAGGAAACATAACCATCTTTGATCAACAAGCTAGTCAAGTAGAGGCATACTAGTGACACTTTGTTTGTATATGTATTCACACATGTATTATGTTTCCGATTAATACAATTCTAGCAGAATAATAAACATTTATCATGATATAAGGAAATAAATAATAACTTTATTATTGCCTCTAGGGCATATGTCCTTCATCATCATGGTCCATGGGTGTAACTTGGATAGCATGGTTATTTCCTTGGGGGAATGTGAAACACAAAACGTCACCCATTTTCACACCATGGTTTCTTCACATCATATTTGAAAAGCAAGAGGTCCTGCTTGATACCATTTAGTAAAGTGTAATCATTCTAGTCTTCTATCCCTATCCTCCATGCTAACCCATTAGGCCCATCATGGAGGTTGGTCCTTGATGGCAGCTGGTAGGTATTTCCCTCAGTTATGAAACCAAGGTAACGAACCAGTAGGATAACCAAGCAACACAACATAAACAACACCTGCACACAAACAACAACACCTCACAACCCGATGAGTTAAAGGGGTTGTCAATCCCTTCCGGGGTACGGCGCCTCAAGATAGGCAAGTGGACGTGAGATAAATTCTAGTAGATTGATAGATCGAACGCCAAAATAAAATAAATAAAGATAAAACGCAGCAAGTTATTTTTGCATTTTTTTGGTTAATAGATCTGAATTAAAATGCAAAGGAAAAGTAGATCGCAAGGCAAATATATGAGAAAGAAGACCCGGGGGCCATAGGTTTCACTAGTGGCTTCTCTCGAGAAAAATAGCAAACGGTGGGTGAACAAATTACTGTTGGGCAAATGATAGAACTTCAAATAATTATGACGATATCCAAGCAATGATCATTACATAGGCATCACGTCCAAGATTAGTAGACCGACTCCTGCCTGCATCTACTACTATTACTCCACACATCGACCGCTATCTAGCATGCATCTAGTGTATTAAGTTCATGGAAAAACAGAGTAATGCAATAAGAACGATGACATGAGTAGACAAGATTCGTTTATCTATATGACGGTAGATATAGATCCCATCTTTTTATCCTTAGTAGCAATGATACATACGTGTCGTTTCCCCTTCTATCACTGGGATCGAGCACCATAAGATCGAACCCACTACCGGGCACCTCTTCCCATTGCAAGAGAAATAGATCAAGTTGGCCAAACAAAATCCAAATATCGGAGAAGAAATACGTGGCTATAAGAGATCAAAGAAACTCAAATAACTTTCATGGATATAAAAACATATGACTGATCATAAACTCGAAGTTCATCAGATCCCAACAAACACACCGCAAAAGAGTTACATCATATGGATCTCCAAGAGACCATTGTATTGAGAATTTAGAGAGAGAGAGAGAGAGAGAGAGAGAGAGAGAGAGAGCCATCTAGCTACTAACTACGGACCCGAAGGTCTACAAAGAACTACTCACGCGTCATCGGAGAGGCACCAATGGAAGTGGTGAACCCCTCTGTGATGGTGTCTAGATTGGATATGGTGGTTCTGGACTCTGCGGCGGCTAGATGAATATTTCGATGCTTCCCCTAGGGTTTCTGGAATATTTGGGTATTTATAGAGCAAAGAGGCGGTCCAGGGGCCACCCGAGGTGGGAACAACCCACCAGGACACGCTTGGGCCTCCTGGCGCGCCCTGGTGGGTTGTGCCCCCCTCGGAGCACCCCCTAGGTGCAACCAGGGCCCATTGCCTTCCTTCTGGCCCATAAAAAATCATCATGGAGTTTTGTGGCATTTGGGCTTTGTTTGATATTGATTTCCTGCGATGTAAAAAACATGAAAAAACCAGCAACTGGCAGTTGGCACTATGTCAATAGGTTAGCACCAATCAGAGACCCCGAGATCGCCAGGCCAGATGCTTAATTTCCGTGACGCTCTAGAGGCTTGTGAACTGACTGTTATTGGTTTTACAGGTCACCCCTTCACATATGATAATAGAAGAAGCGGAAGGGCAAATGTCCAGGTGAGGCTTGACAGAGCCGTGGCTTCAAATGGCTAAGGAGTTCACTGATGATGAAATATCAAATGCTATGTTCCAAATAGGTCCCTTGAAAGCACCGGGACCGGACGGTTTCCCGGCAAGATTCTTCCAGCACCATTGGTCTGTGATGAAGGATGAGATTGTTCCTGCAGTGAAACTATTCTTTGCCACCAGGGTAATGCCGGAAGGGGTAAACAACACCACCATTGTTTTAATTCCAAAGGTTGACTCTCCAACTAGGCTCTCTGATTTTCGGCCAATTAGCCTCTGTAATGTGATCTATAAGGTCATTGCCAAATGTTTAGTGAACAGATTGCGCCCCAGCTTGGATGAGATCGTTTCCCTGGTACAGAGTGCCTTTGTGCCGGGGAGGTTGATTACGGACAACGCACTAATTGCATTTGAATGCTTCCATGCAATAAAACAGGAGAAGGACCCTGAACAGAGCTTTTGTGCGTATAAGTTGGACTTGTCGAAGGCATATGATAGAGTGGACTGGGTATTTCTGGAGCGGATGATGCAACAGTTGGGTTTCTCTTGCCAATGGGTGAATTGGATAATGGCGTGTGTCACCTCGGTGAGATATAATGTTAGATTAAATGGAGCCCTCTCAGATTCGTTCGCACCAGCCTGTGGGCTACGACAGGGAGACCCTATTTCACCCTTTCTGTTTCTTTTTGTGGCTGATGGTTTGGATGCTATTTTAAGACAGGAAATTGAGGGACAAAGGATCACACCGGTGCGAGTATGCCCTCAAGCACCCGGAATTTCGCATCTCTTGTTTGCCGATGATACACTACTGTTTTTCCGTGCTAATGCTACAGAAGCTAATCACGTCAGAGACGCATTGGAGAGGTACGCTACAGCAACCGGGCAAATTATTAACCCAAATAAATGCTCCATTATGTTTGGGCCAAGGTGTCCGGAGGCGAAAAAACAGGAGGTTATGCACACGCTGGAGGTGGTGAATGCAAGTATTGAAGAAAAATACCTTGGCTTTCCTACCCCTAGTGGCCGGTTAGCTAAAGGGAAACTAAAAAATGTGCAACAACAGCTTACCAAGAGAATTATTCAGTGGGGGGAGCTCATGTCGCAGGCAGGAAGGGAGGTCCTCATTAAGGCTGTAGCGCAGGCCTTACCGACGTTTCTTATGAGCATTTTCAAGTTCCCCAGGAGCACATGTGAAGACCTCGCACGTATGATCCGCAGCTACTGGTGGGAAGCATACATAGGTAAGAGGAAAACGCATTGGAGGGCTTGGGATCACTTACTGCGGCCCAAATCTGCTGGTGGTATGGAATTCAAGGACTTCAGACTATTTAATCAAGCGATGTTGGATAAGCAAGCTTGGAGGTTGATGGTGAACACCGACAGCTTGTGTGCCAGGGTCTTGAAAGCGCGCTATTACCCTAATGGCAAACTAGAGGACACAGTCTTCTCCACTAACGCTTCGCAAACTTGGCAGTCAATAGTGCATGGCTTGGATCTATTGAAGAAGGGATTGGTCTGGCACATTGGTAATGGGCTATCTGTTCACATTTGGAGAGACTCATGGATCCACCACCCCATTGGGCGTCCTCCAATAACTCAACAAGGGCACTGCAGGTTGAGGAGGGTGAGCGAGCTGCTGGATGACAACGGTGCTTGGCGCGTTGATTTGCTCCAGCAGATGTTCTGGCCGGTTGACGTACAACAAATTTTGAAGATCAAGGCATCTCCAAGGCTGGGAGATGATTTTATTGCGTGGGGTGCCGAACGCACTGGTATCTTCACCGTGCGTAGCGCATACCGGCTGGCGCTCGAGGACAAGTTGCGTCCCTCTTCAGTCGCGGTGAGCAGGGCACCGGACGGGCGACGTGCCATCTGGGCATTTTTATGGAGGTGCCCTGCTCCTCCGAAGGTGCATGTCTTTGGTTGGCGGGTGGCTACAAATGCACTTGCTACTTGGGCTAACAAATTTGATCTCCATATGGAGGTATCTGATATATGTCCACTATGTGGTCTCGAGCGAGAGGACACATATCATGTGTTTTGTAGGTGCCCACGGGCTGTGGATTTATGGCGTACCATGGCGGAGGTATGGAGAATCCCGAAGTCACATCCATACGGAACATGGGGCCGGAATGGTTCTTGAACCTCTTGGCAGAGTGTGACGAGGGTGACCATCTCAGAGTCATCATGGTGATGTGGAGGTGTTGGTTCATACGTAATGAGATCCAACATGACAAGAAACCACCGCCTATGGAGGTTTCTCGACGCTTCCTACAGAGCTATGTTTCCTCGTTGTTGGGTGTACAACAATTCCTAACAGGAGATTGGGATAAGGGGAAGATGGTTCTGCAGCATGAAGGGGCGGTGCGGCGATCTTCGCATGTGTCGACGGGACCAAAGCTTTCTCGGAAGTGGCACCCACCGCCGCATGGGTGAGCTAAGCTGAATGTCGACGGATCCTTCGCCCACGAGGATGGTACGGCGGGCTCCGGCATGGTTCTACGCAGTCATGATGGCGCCATCATCTTCTCTGCTTGCAGAGCCCTGCGTTCGTGCCCTAACCCACTTCATGCTGAGCGGAAAGGGTGCCGGGAAGGACTCGCACTGGCCTTACAGTGGACAGAGCTACCGATCGCCCTCGAATGCGATTGCCTGCATGCAATATCGTTGATCAAGGCGACGGGACAAGACCGATCCGAACATGCAATGGTGGTTTCAGATGTCAAGCTTCTTCTGGGTTCTAGGGAGTCTAGTGTTACTCATATCTCTAGAGAGCAAAATAATGTAAGCCATGTTTTAGCAAATTTCGGTAGAACGGAGGACCGTATGGTGGTTTGGCTTCGCTCTGGCCCGGCTAACATCCCTAGTTTGTGTAGGGATGAACTTCTATGCTCTTGAGTAATACAACCCTTTTACCCCCGCAAAAAAATAGGTTAGTACCAAAAATGATATAAAATGACTATAAAATAATTATAAAACATCCAAGATTGATAATAAAACATCATGGAACAATCAAAAATTATAGATACGTTGGAGACGTATCAGCATCCCCAAGCTTAAATCCTACTCGTCCTCGAGTAGGTAAGTGATAAAAACAAATTTTTTGATGTGGAGTGTTGTTCATCATGTCATATCATATTCTTTTCTTTATAGCATGGACATTTGGACTTTTATGTGATTCAAAGCAATAGTCTAGTTTTGAAATAATAATTTAGATACTCAAGCATATCAACTAGCAACCATATCTTTCAAAATATCAACACTAAAATAAGTTATCCCTAGCCCATCATGCTCAAACATTGATCCATTCATGAAACACACTCGAATATTAACTACATCCAATACTTGAGCACGATCATATTGCCTCCTAGTTGGTGATTTTTATGAGAGAAAATGGAGACTCAAATTTCAAAATAAAAATTAAACAAAGTAAAAGAAAGGCCCTTCGCAAAGGGAAGTGGGATTTGTAGAGGTGCAGAGCTCAAAGCGAAAAATTAGAGATAAAAACATTTTGGGAGGTGTATCCATCTCACCAACGAAAACGACTTAGAGTTCCCAACACTTTCCATGCTAGATATGCCATAGGCGGTTCCCAAACAGAAAGTAAATTTTATTCCTTTTTCCACCATTCTTTCACTTTCCATGGCTAACCATATCCACGGGTGCCCTCCATACCAACACTTTCCAAGGAATTTATTATTTAACAACATAAAGTAAATTAATTTTTGTATTTCGGGACTAGGCATTCCTAAGACATTTGCCTTACTCTCGTGCAATGACAAGTGAATAAACACTCATCTTGAGAATAACACATCCAGCATGGAAAATATTAGCCACCCGTTACCGTTCCACGAGCGAAACAAACACACAAAAGAGAAGTTTATTTTGAAAATTAGAGATGGCACATGCAAATTTGCTTAGAACGGCAAAAGAATACCGCATATAGGTAGATATAGTGGACTCATGTGGCAAAACTGGTTTAAAGGATTTTGGATGCACAAGTAGATAACATACTTAGTGCAAGGTGAAGGCTAGCAAAAGATTGGGAAGCGACCAACCAAGAAACGAATAATCTCATAAGCAAGCATTAAGCATAATTAACACCGAATAATGCACCACAAGTAGGATATAATTTTCATTGCATGATTATTGACTTTCTTGCATGCATAAGGAATCACAAACCTTAACACCAATATTCTTACTAGAGCACAATTACTCATCAACATAACTCACATATCACATCATTATATCTCAAAACTATTACTAAGAATCAAGTTTATTTTGTCCAATGATATTCATGACATTTTCTTTTACCTTATCCTTCTTGGATATCTATCACTTTGGGACTAACTTTTATGTGTTGCTTTTCATAAGCTCAAACAAATATAAGTGAAGATCATGAGCATAACAAATTTTCTTTCTCTCAAATTATCTAAGTGAAGCAAGAGAGAATTTCTTCAAAATTTAACTAACTCTCAAATAAATCTAAGTGAAGCAAGAGAGCATTTCTTTAAAAATACTAAGCACACCGTGCTCAAATAGATACAAGTGAAGCACTAGAGCAAGTCCAAGCTCATAAAAGATTTAAGTGAAGCATAGAGAGCAATTCTAACAAGTCATGATAATATTTTGGATCTCTTAAATAGGTATGTCCGGCAAGGATTGATGACTTAAAACACAAAATAAAACAAGCAAATACACCTATCATACAAGACGCTCCAAGCAAAACACATATCATGTGACGAATAAAAATATAGTTTCAAGTAAAATATTGATAGTTGTTGGAAGAAAGCGGGGATGCCACTCGGGGGCATCCCCAAGCTTAGTTGGTTGCTCATTCTTGGTTAATAGCTTGGGATGACAGGGCATCCCCAAGCTTAGGCTCTTACATCCTTCCTTCATACATCGTAAGATAACCCAAAACTTGAAAACTTCAATCACACAAAACTCAACAAAACCCTTGTGAGATCCGTTAGTGTAAGAAAAATAAACCACTACTATAAGTGATGTATCAAAACAATTCTTATTTTGTTTTTGTATTATATCTACTATATTCCAACTTTTCTACGGCAAAAACTCGTCAAAGAAAACCATAGAGCCATCAAAATAAGCACACAACAAAAAAACAGAATCTCTCAAAACAGAACAGTCTATAGCAATCTGATTTGTTCCAATACTTCTGAACTCCAAAAATTCTGAAAAACTAGTAAATCCTAGAAAATTTGCATATTGATCTTCTGCAAAAATAATTAACATTTTATCATGTTCTGGTGAATTTTAACAATTATTTTCGTGGCACAAAGTTTCTGTCTTTTTCAGCAAGATCAAACAACTATCACCCAAGAAGATCCTATTGGTTCTACTTGGCACAAACACTAATTAAAACACAAAAAACACAATCATAGCAGTAGCATAATTGTTCTAACACTCAATAACAGAAAGCAAAAATCAAAAATAAATTTTATTCATTGGGTTGCCTCCCAACAAGCGCTATAGTTTTACGCCCTTAGCTAGGCATAAAGCAAGGATCTAAGTGTTGTCATCTTTGGTTTGAGATCCATAAGATTCCCTCATGATTGATTCATAAGGTGGCTTAATTCTAGTTCTAGGAAAGTGTTTCATCCCTTTCCTCAAAGGAAATTGGAACTTAATATTGCCTTCTTTCATATCAATCACGACACCGATAGTGCGTAAAAATGGTCTACCAAGAATAATCGGACAAGACGGATTTCAATCAATATCAAGAACAATAAGGCATAGCCTAGTGGTGGGAAGGGGTTGATGCCTTCCCACCCACCCAGGTTCAAGGCATGGTACTTGCAATTTGGGTTTGTTGCACTAATTATACTGTAGGGGGTTCCCTTACAGTCTTTCTGTCAAAAAACAATAAAATCTATGAGCACATAATTCCTATTTGCAAGAATAATAAAATCATTTATTCTTCCCATAGGCTTTTTAATAGTAGAATCCGCCAAGTGCAAATTCAAGGAACATTCTTCAAGATTAGTAAGACCAAGCACATCACATAAAGATTCGGAATTGTAGAAACACTAGCACCCAAGTCACATAAAGCAAAACACTCATAATTTTTAATCTTGACTTTCATAGTAGGTTCCCATTCATCATGTAATTTTCTAGGAATTGAAACTTCTAATTCCAACTTTTCTTCCAAAGCTTTCATCATAGCATCAACAATATGTTTAGTAAAAGCTTTATTTTGTTCATAAGCATGCGGTGAATTTATCATGGATTGCAACAAAGAAATACAATAAATCAAAGAGCGACTATCATAATTAAAGTCTTTGTAATCCAAAAGAGTGGGCACATCACTAGTTAAAGTTTTGACCTCTCCAAACCCACTTTCATCAATTTTCTCAACAAGATTTTCACCCTCCGAAATATCGCGACGCCTTCTACTTAAAGTTGACTCTTCTCCAGTCCCTTTTTCATCATTCTTAACTTTACTAAACAAGGAATGAATGGAGGAAACACCAATCATTTTAAGATCTTCATCATCTTTGCAAGAATAATCACTAGAAAAAGCTTTTTCTAAAAATTATCTTTTAGCTCTAAGCATAGCAGTTCTTTTCTTACTTTCATCCATAGAAACATAAAGAGCTTTAGTTGAGTCATCTACTTTAGGCACAAAAATTTTCATCTTGAGATTTTCCACATCATGAGCAATTCTATCAACACTTCTAGACAAATCATCAATCTTATTCAATTTTACTTCTATGGAAGTGTTGAAAACTTTTTATGCGTTGATCAATTCTTTATTATTATTTTCAAGATAAGAGGTGTTCCTATTATTATTGTAAGATTGATTTACATAGGAATTACCATAATTATTAGAGAAATTACTAGGAAAAGGCCTAGGATTAAAATTACCTCTATAAGCATTGTTGTTGAAATTATTTCTAGATATAAAATTCACATCAATGGCACCCTATTTTGATCAATCAAAGTAGACAAAGGCATATCATTAAAATCAATAGGAGCACTTTTACTAGCAACCAATTTCATAAGAGCATCAACTTTATCACTCAAAGAAGAAATTTTCTCAACCGAATTAACTTTTTTACTAGTAGGAGCCCTTTCGGCATGCCATTGTGAATAATTTGCCATGATATTATCAAGAAACTTGGTGGCTTAACCCAAAGTAATTTCCATAAAAGTACCACCCGCGGCGGAATCTAAAAGATCACGAAAAACAAAATTCAATCCCGCATAATTTTTTTTGTATGATCATCCAAAGATTTAACCCATGAGTTGGGCAATTCCTTAGCATCATTTTCATCCTTCCCCAAAATCATGCAACATGCTCATGTTCAAGTTGCTTGAAATTCATGAACTGGGTTCTAAGGGAAATAATTTTTGCGGGGAAAAAAATACTTAGTGATAAACGCATCTTTGCACTTGTTCCAAGAATCGATACTATTGCGAGGCAAAGAAGAGAACCAATTTTTCTGCAGAATCACGCAAAGAGAACGGAAATAATTTCATCTTGACCACATCATTATCCACATCTTTTTTCTTTTGCATATCGCATAATTCCACGAAGGCATTAAGATGGGAGCGACATGCTCATTAGGAGCACCGGAAAATTGGTCTTTCATAACAAGATTCAGCAAAGCAGTATTAATATCACAAGTCTCCGCACTAGTGGCGGGAGGAGCAAGCGGAGTGATAGTAAAATCATTGTTGTTGGTATTTGAGAAATCACATAACTTGGTGTTCTCTTGAGTCAGATGACCACACAACAATATTGCACTCAAAAACAGATCCGGCAAGAAAACGACGAACAGAAAAAGAGAGGCGAATAAAACGACAAATTTTTGTGAAGTGGGGGAGAGGAAAACGAGAGGCAAATGGCAAATAATGTAAATTGCAAGGACATGAGATTTGTGATTAGGGGCCTGGTTATGTTGAAGATACTCCCCAACAACGGCGCCAGAAATTGGCAAGTTCACGGGGAACTAACTTGACTTGATCCTCCCCGGCAATGGCGCCAGAAATTCTCTTCGATGGTAGCTGGAACTACGTTGGTATTTCCCTGGAGAAGGAGGGATGATGTAGCACAACGACGGTAGGTATTGCCCTCAGTTATGAAACCAAGGTATCGAACTGGTAGGAGAACCAAGCAACACAACGTAAACAGCACCTGCACACAAACAACAACACCTCGCAACCTGACGAGTTAAAGGGGTTGTCAATCCCTTCCGGGGTATGGCGCCTCAAGATAGGCAAGTGGACGTGAGATAAATTGTAGTAGATTGATAGATCGAACGCCAAATAAAATAAATAAAGATAAAACACAACAAGGTATTTTTGTATTTTTTTGGTTTAATAGATCTGAATAAAAATGCGAAGGAAAAGTAGATCGCAAGGCAAATATATGAGAAATAAGACCCGACAAATATATGAGAAAGAAGACCCGGGGGCCGTAGGTTTCACTAGTGGCTTCTCTCGAGAAAAATAGCAAACGGTGGGTGAACAAATTACTGTTGGGTAATTGATAGAACTTCAAATAATTATGATGATATCCAGGCAATGATCATTACATAGGCATCACGTCCAAGATTAGTAGACCGACTCCTGCCTGCATCTACTACTATTACTCCGCACATCGACCGCTGTCTAGCATGCATCTAGTGTATTAAGTTCATGGAAAAATGGAGTAATGCAATAAGAACGATGCCATGATGTAGACAAGATCCGTTTATCTATATGGCGATAGATATAGATCCCGTCTTTTTATACTTAGTAGCAACGATACATACGTGTCGTTTCCCCTTCTGTCACATGGATCGAGCACCATAAGATCGAACCCACTACCGGGCACCTCTTCCCATTGCAAGATAAATAGATCAAGTTGGCCAAAAAAAACCGAAATATCGGAGAAGAAGTACGAGGCTATAAGAGATCATGCGTATAAGAGATCAAAGAAACTCAAGTAACTTTCATGGATATAAAAAGATATGACTGATCATAAACTCGAAGTTCATCAGATCCCAACAAACACACCGCAAAAGAGTTACATCATATGGATCTCCAATAGACCATTGTATTGAGAATTTAGCGCGCGCGAGAGAGAAAGCTATCTAGCTACTAACTACGGACCCGAAGGTCTACAAAGAACTACTCACGCATCATCAGAGAGGCACCAATGGAAGTGGTGAACCACTCTATGATGGTGTGTAGATTGTATATGGTGGTTCTGAACTCTGTGGCGGCTGGATGAATATTTCGACACTTCCCCTAGGGTTTCTGGAATATTTGGGTATTTATAGAGCAAAGAGGCGGTCCGGGGGGCACCCGAGGTGGGCACAACCCACCAGGGCGCGCCAGGAGGCACGCCCCTGGTGGGTTGTGCCCCCTCGGTGCACCCCCAGGTGCAACCAGGGCCCGTTGCCTTCCTTCTGGCCCATAAAAAATCATCATGGAGTTTCGTGGCATTTGGACTTCGTTTGATATTGATTTCCTGCGATGTAAAAAACATAGAAAAAACAGGAACTCGCACTTGGCACTATGTCAATAGGTTAGTACCAAAAAGATATAAAATGACTATAAAATAATTATAAAACATCCAAGATTGATAATAAAACAACATGGAACAATAAAAAATTATAGATACGTTGGAGACGTATCAGTCCTTTGCCATGAATATGCAAAATTATAAGTATATGAGATGGAAGCTACATCGTGGAACGGAAATAGAAATGGGGACAAAGGTGTCGATGCCTTTTGATAGAGGCAAAGGTGTCCCGATGTTTCGATGAGATGGTGGCTATCGTTTCTGTGGGAGTCGACCTTGACGATCCGACTACGAACGTGCGAGACGTCGCGCCTTAGCAATCGCTAAACCAACTTCCGAGGGTTATTGACCACGCCGGAGCACGATCAACCTGACCACGAGGGCCTGTTTCCTGCGAGCAAACGAAGAAAAAGCAAGAAACTAAGATTGCATTCTGGATATTGCGAATATAAGAGGAAAGCTTTATTAATGAAGGTGGGGTTCTGTGACGCCTTGGTCTGGTCGTTGAACACAAATGAAGTACGCGAAGTTGCAGCTATGGCGAACTTTTGATCTAAACAAAACCCAAAGTCTAAACGATGCCCTAGGGGCTGTATATATGGGGGAAGAGGGGGGAATTTCGTGGCCCTTGGAGGAGGGGTCCGAAACCCACCCTAACTCTTGTTTCCCCACACATACGGACTCTAAAAACAGCCTATATTGAAGTATTTCGAAATTACATGGGCCTGGCCCAAGAAGAAGGTGACGCAGCACCTAGAATAGACTCTGGACGAAAATTATGAAGTGGCATCTTGTATATTTCGTCCAAGGCTTCATGCACTCATTATGGTGGCTTCAAAGTCCTGAAATCATCACTTGAAACTTTGTTCTTGTCTCCCTTGCGCATGCCATCAACTCCATGCTTGTTCTTGCTCCAATGATCATCCTTCTCCAAGCTAGGCCCTTCATTTGTAAGCAAAACAAATGTATCCAATTTAGGCAGCATCATATTCTCATGAACATTAGAATCATTACCAAGAAACGAAAGTACCTGATAATTCAATTGGCGTGCGCGAGCTCTAGTAATTGGTCCAGTATGTATAGCAGCAGGGGATGTGGGTGTAATAATGGTATTGATGTCCTCATCATCCTCCCCTTCTTGAAATGAAGTCGTCCTCGACGGAAGCTCATCTTCCTCACCCAAATAGGGCTTCAAATCTACAATGTTAAAAGTGGGACTAACCCCAAAATCTGCAGGCAACTCAAGTTTATATGCATTGTCATTTATTTTCTCTAACACCTTAAAAGGACCATCAGCACGTGGCATTAGCTTTGATTTGCGCAAATTAGGAAATCTATCCTTACGCAAATGTAACCAAACAAGATCTCCAGGTGCAAACACAACATGTTTTCTACCCTTATCTCCAGCAAGTTTATATTTAGCATTCATACGCTCAATGTTTTCCTTAGTTAACTCATGCATTTTTAAAATCAATTCAGCACGTTCTTTAGCATCAAAATTAACCTTCTCCGAAGATGGAAGAGGCAACAAATCAATGGGTGCACGAGGTAGGAAACCATACACAATTTCAAAAGGGCACATCTTAGTAGTAGAATGCAATGAACGATTATAAGCAAATTCAATATGAGGCAAGCATTCTTCCCACATTTTCTTATTATTCTTCAAAACAGCCCTAAGCATAGTAGACAATGTTCTATTGACTACTTCAGTTTGTCCATCAGTTTGGGGGTGACAAGTAGTACTAAAAAGCAGTTTAGTCCCCAACTTAGCCCATAAACATCTCCAAAAGTGGCTAAGAAATTTAGTATCACGATCTGAAACAATAGTATTTGGCACACCATGCAAGCGAATAATTTCACGAAAGAACAAATCAGCAACATTAACAGCATCATCGCTTTTATGACATGGTATAAAGTGTGCCATTTTTGAGAATCTATCCACGACAACAAATATGCTATCCCTCCCCTTCTTTGTTCGAGGTAAACCTAAAACAAAGTCCATAGATTTATCCTCCCAAGGAACACTAGGCACAGGCAAAGGCATATATAAACCATGAGGATTGAGTCGTGACTTAGCTTTTTGACATGTAGTGCAGCGAGCAACAAAACGCTCAACATCCCGTCTCATCTTTGGCCAAAAGAAATGTGTAGCAAGTACGTCCCCGTCTTCTTCATGCCAAAGTGTCCCATTAATCCTCCTCCATGCGCCTCCTACAACAAAAAAAGACGAACAGAGCTAGCAGGAATGCATAGCTTGTTAGCGCGGAACACAAAACCATCATTAACAACGAACTTGTTCCATGTTCTTCCTTCTTTACAATTCTGCATTACTTCTTTAAAATCAGCATCATGCACATATTGATCTTTGATGGTCTCCAAACCAAATATTTTGAAGTCAAGTTGTGAAAGTGTAACGCCCTCGATGCGGCTATATCTCCCACGTGTCGAGGCATAACTTAGAGGCATAACCGCATTGAAAGCAATGTCACAAGTGAGGTAATCTTCACACAATCCATGTAATAAATAAAGGGGATAGATACATAGTTGGCTTACAATCGCCACTTCACACAAGTACATAAATAACATCCATCAAACAGATTACACTCAAGGTCCGACTACGGCACCAAAATGAAAGAAGACTACCCCAAATGCTAAACAGATCCCCGGATCACCCAACTGGGCTCCACTACTGATCATCTGGAAAAGAAACATAGTAACGGCCACGTTCCTCATCGAACTCCCAAGTGAGCTCGGTCGCGTCATCAGCACTGACATCGTTGGTACCTGCAACTGAGGTGATAATATCTGTGAGTCATGGGGACTCAGCAATCTCACACCCGCGAGATCAAGACTATTTAAGCTTAAAGGTGGGAAAAGGATAGTGTGGTGGAGCTGCAGCAAGCGGCTAGCATATGTTGACTACAGCGCAAAAGAGAGCGAGAAGAGAAGGCAAAGCACGGTCGAGAAGCTAGAAGTGATCAAGAAGTGATCCTGAACAACCTACGTCAGGCATAACTCCAACAACCGTGTTCACTTCCCGGACCTCGCCGAGAAGAGACCATCACGGTTACACACGCGGTTGATGTGTTTTAGTTAAGGTCAACTTCGGGTTTTCTACAACCGGACATCAACAAATTCCCATCTGCCTCATAACCGCGGGCACGGCTTTCAAAAGATAATACCCTGCAGGGGTGTCCCAACTTAGCCCATGATAAGCTCTCACGGTCAACGAAGGATATTCCTTCTACCGGGAAGACCCGATCAATCTCGGAATCCCGGACTACAAGACATTTCAATAGCAATAAAACAAGTCCAGCAAAGCCGCCCGATTGTGCCGACAAATCCTGATAGGAGCTGCACATATCTCGGTCTCAGGGCACATCCGGATAAGCGAAGCGTACAGGAGCCAACATAACCCAAGTTGCCAAGGGACGGCCCTGCACGGTGCTCTAGTTTGGACCAGCAATCGAAGGAGAACTGGCCCGGGGGGGTTAAAATAAGATGACCGTTGAGTCTGCAGAACCCAAGGGGAAAAAGGCTAGGTGGCAAATTGTAAAACCAATGTTGGGCCTTGCTGGAAAAGTCTCATTCAAAGCGAACTGTCAAGGGGGTCCCATAAATCACCCAACCGTGTAAGGAACGCAAACTCCGGGAACATAACACCGGTATGACGGAAACTAGGGTGGCAAGAGTGGAACAAAACACCAGGCATAAGGCCGAGCCTTCCACCCTTTACCAAGTATATAGATGCATTAATTAAATAAGAGGTATTGTGATATCCCAACAAGTAAACATGTTCCAACAAGGAACAACAAGATCATGTTCCAACAAGGAACAAACTTCATCTTCACCTGCAACTAGCAACGCTATAAGAGGGGCTGAGCAAAGCAGTAACATAGCCAAACAACGGTTTGCTAGGACATGGATGGTTAGGGGCTGACATGGCAATATAGGAGGCATGATATAGCAAGTGGTAGGTATCGCAGCATGGCATAGCAAAAGAGCGAGCAATCTAGCAAGCAAAGATAGAAGTGATTTCGAGGGTATGGTCATCTTGCCTGCAAGGTTCTCAGAGTTGTCGAAAGCTTGGTCCTCGTAAGCGTTCTCAACAGAATCCTCGTTCACGTACTCGTCTCCCGGCTCTACCCAAGACAAGAGAACAAACAAAGGAACCAATATCAACCACGATGCAATGCGCAAGCAACATGATGCAAAACATGGCATGATATGCGAGAGGTGATATGCAATGCGAATTGCATGCTCCAGAAGGACAAGGATGAACAGGGCATAATCTTCGCAAACCAAGCATGCCACTGGATAGATGAGGTGATTTCGGTTGAAATCGATATAAAGTTCACCGGAATCGGATGCACGGTTTGCAAATGGCAAGCAAAACGAGAATGACACGAATCTGCCATAAACAGCATGATGCTACTTAGCAAGCAACAAATAATTAAGCTACTGCACCCAAACATGGCAACATAGCATATGACAGTAATCCACTCAAGATGCTCGACAAAAGATGAACACTGAGCTACGGCTCAATCCCATCATAACAGGTTCAAACAAGCATGGCAATAGTGCAAACGATAACAGGTTCTCAGACTTCGAGAAAATAACAAGAAGCAGAAACTAACATCAGGATGACATGTTCGGAGCAACGAAACAACATGCTACAAGTTCAGAACATAGCAAAGTAAGGCATGGAATGAATCTACTCATAGCACTTGACAAAAGTCTCTTACTGAACATAAGCCAAAAAGGACCAGAAAATATGATTACACCCATGTCAATTAAGCAAGTTTCGTTACAGGTTTCAGACAGCAGAAAACTGGACATGGCAGAAAACTCTTAACGACTAGGCATGTTCGTGAGCTCGATGCACTCTCTACAGAGCAATTCATGATAAAATAATCATACATACATCAATAAGACATGGCATAGTAACTAGAAATGGCAAGAATAACATCATATCATGCAAGGATCAACTACACCAAGCTTGGCAAAATCGAATAACACGTAAACAATCTGCCAGCAATATTTTGAAGCAAAAGTAGAGCTCGATTGACTCAAGCTATGGCACTCCATAATTGCAAACAAAGGTATGGATGGATTAATCAAATACTCAAGTTCAAAACTCCCTTACTGATCATGCTCAAAATATGCATAGATCTCTCAGAAACAACAAGAATACAAGGCATAAAAATAACGGCAGTCAGGGACTTAGTGAAATCGCTAAGTCTCTGAAATCAGCAACATCAAGATACCTAGTTTGCATGCTTGTGCTAGTCACCACATAAATCATAAAAATACATGGCAAAATTCCCTGTATAGATAACATGGCATATTACAAAACTCATGTAGGACTCAACTCCATAGGAGGTACACATCAATCATGGCAAAAATGACAAAAGTGCATATTCAGATAAGATCCAGCAACTAACATCAATTAGCCCTCTTCTAACAGCATTTCGGGCATCAAGATGACTTCAAATGAAAATGGTGCAATGTAACAAAATGATGTACTCTTCGATACAAACAAACCGATATATTATACGCGCGAAATGGAGCCCTGGATGCAAAGATATAGCATGTTGAAATTGGCATGATAATGATGCATCTCGGGGACTTAGCAAAATCTGGAGGGGGGCGAAGTCAACCTCTCGGGCACGGACGCCGAGGTTCACCGGACTAGGGCGCCGGGGAGGAAGAGGGCGGCCGGATCTGGGTCCTCTCCGGCCGGACCTCGCCGGATCCGGCCCGGATCGGGGCGGAGGAGGCGGCGCCGACGATGGGGAGGTCCGGGCGGCGCGGGAGCTCCGGCGAGCGGGCAGGGGCGGCGTTGCCGGCGACGGCGCGGGCGGCGGTCGCCGGGCGGCGGCGGAGGCGGCGGCCGCGGGGTGCGGGCGCGGGGGCGCGCGGGCGAGCGGGCGAGGCGCGGGGGCGCAGGGCGGCGGCGACCGGGCCTCGCGGGCCGGATCTGGGCCGCGCGGGCCCTGGCGGCGGGGCGCGGCGGAGGCGGCGGCGGGCGCCACGTGGCGCGCTCCCACTGGCCCGGGGCGCGCCGGCGGCGGGCAGGAGAGAGAGAGGCGCGCGGATCGAGGAGAATTAGGGTTTCGGGGTTGTTTTTCTCCTGGATTTGGACGGGGGAGGCGTTTTTATAGCTAGGAGGAGCTAGGAGGCTCCAAACGGAGTGCGGTTTTCGCCCACGCGATCGTGATCGAACGGCGGAGGACATGGGAGTGACTTAGATGGGTTATTGGGTTGTTTTGAAGGGGTGTTGGGCTGCAACACACACAAGGCCTTCACGGTTACCCGGTTAACCGTTGGAGTACCAAACGAACTCCGATTGACCCGAAACTTGACAGGCGGTCTACCGGTACTATACCAAGGCCACATGTCAAACCTCGGTCCATTCCGAGAATGTTTAATACCCGCTCACGAAGAAATGTAAAAGGGGACGCCGGGAGGCATAGGAGCGCCGGATTGCAAAACGGACAACGGGAAAGATGCTCGGATTTATGAGACGAATGCGTATGCGAATGCGATGCACATGATGACATGATATGAAATGCATGACATGACCAAAATGCAAAACGGAGAGAACCCAACCACGGAGAGAATATCATAACACATAGCCGGAAATGGCAAGAGTTGGATTACAATTAAGGCAAGTTACATCTGGGGCGTTACAGAAAGCATAGTATAGCGACGAGACAAAGCATCAGCAATAACATTTTCTTTACCCTTCTTGTGTTTGATGACATAAGGGAAAGTCTCAATGAATTCAACCCATTTAGCATGTCTACGATTCAGTTTAGCTTGACTTTTAATATGTTTCAAAGATTCATGATCAGAATGTATAACAAATTCTTTGGGCCATAAATAATGTTGCCATGTCTCTAAAGTCCGAACAAGAGCATATAATTCCTTATCATAAGTAGAATAGTTCAGACTAGGCCCACTCAATTTTTCAGAAAAGTATGCAACAGGTTTGCCATCTTGTAATAACACACCTCCTAATCCAATTCCACTAGCATCACATTCAAGCTCAAAAGTCTTATTAAAATCAGGAAGTTGGAGTAAAGGAGCATGTGACAACTTATCTTTCAATACCGTGAAGGCTTCTTCCTGTGCGGTACCCCAAACAAAAGGCACATCCTTCTTTGTAAGCTCATTGAGAGGTGCAGCAATGGTGCTAAAGTCTCTCACAAAACGCCTATAGAAACCAGCGAGTCCAAGAAAACTCCTCACTTGTGTGACCGTTTTGGGCTGCGGCCAACTCTCAATAGCTTCAATCTTGGCTTTATCAACTTCAATTCCCTGTGGAGTAACAACATAGCCAAGAAAAGATACTCGGTCGGTGCAAAAGGTGCACTTCCCAAGGTTACCAAACAAACGTGCATCACGTAGAGCATTAAAAACAGCACGTAAATGTTCCAAATGTTCTTCCAAAGATTTGCTATAAATCAATATATCATCAAAATAGACTACCACAAATCGTCCAATGAAAGCACGTAAAACTTCGTTCATTAGTCTCATGAAAGTACTAGGTGCATTAGTTAACCCAAAAGGCATGACTAACCACTCATATAAACCAAACTTAGTTTTAAAAGCTGTTTTCCATTCATCTCCCAATTTCATACGAATTTGATGGTATCCACTACGCAAATCAACTTTGGAGAATATTGTAGAGCCACTCAATTCATCAAGCATATCATCTAGCCTAGGAATAGGATGACGATAACGAATAGTAATATTATTAATGCCTCTACAATCAGCACACATACGCGAGGTACCATCATTTTTCGGCACTAGAATAATAGGAACAGCACAAGGACTAAGGGATTCGCGTATATAACCTTTGTCGAGTAGCTCTTGTACTTGACGCATAATCTCCTTCGTCTCCTCTGGATTGGTACGGTATGGTGCGCGGTTGGGTAATGATGCACCGGGAATTAAGTCAATTTGATGCTCAATCCCTCGAATAGGTGGTAATCCCGGTGGCACGTCTTGTGGAAAGACGTCAGCGAACTCCTGCAAAATGTTAGTAACAGCAGGAGGCAAAGAGGAAGGCACGTCCTCGAATGAAAATAATGCCTCTTTGCACACAAAAGCATAGCAAACAGATTTGCTAACATCTAGATCATCAATGTCAGATTTGGTGGCAAATAAACATGCACTTTTCAATTTAATTTCAGAAGCAACACTAGATGGTTTATTATTAGGCTTCATTTGTTGCTCAAATTCTTTTGCCACAATCTGATTTTCACTCTTATTTTGCTCCTGTTTTGCTTTATTAGCTCGATTAATATCATCTTTCAAAATGGAATCAGGAGTCATAGGAAGCAAAGTAATATTTTTGTCCTTATGAACAAGAGTATACTGATTGTTTCTACCATGGTGTACAGAATTTTTATCAAATTGCCATGGTCTACCAAGTAATAAGGAACATGCTTGCATAGGTACCACATCACAATCAACATAATCAGCATTTGTAGAGATACTAAAATGCACACGAACAGTACGTGTTACCTTAACCTTGCCGCTGTTGTTGAACCATTGGATGTAAGGATGTGGATGTGGTCTTGTGGTGAGAGACAGCTTCTCCACCATCTCCATGCTAGCCAAGTTGTTGCAGCTCCCTCCATCTATGATGACGCGAACAGAACGTTCCTTCACAACTCCCTTTGTATGGAACAAATTATGCCTCTGATTTTGCTCAGCTTGCGTGACCTGCACACTCAAAACACGTTGAGCAACTAAACATTCATACCTGTCAGCATCTTCAGCAGCCATGTATTGCGTCTCATGATCAGAAACATCTCCACCGTGTTCTTCATGTGTAAGAAGAGCCAAAGTCTCCTCATCATAGTCACTAGCGGACTCATACCCACCATCCTCAGTAGCAATCATCACACGCTGAGATGTGCATTCTCGCGCAAAATGTCCTCTTCCCTTACAACGACAACAAATAATATCACTTGTGTGCCCTGTAGACGCCATGGAAGAAGCAGAGCTCTGTGCAGGCCCGACAGGAGTGCTCTTGGCAGATAGTGGTGGTTGTGCCTGCTTTCTTGTATCACGGTTGGAGGTGGCAGCTCACGGAGGTGCCGGTGTAGCAGAACGTGTCGAAGTAGATGATGCACGTGGTGTCCACGATGAAGGTCGACCTGCAGAAAAGTTAGTTCGCGCCAAGGCCTGTCGATCCTGCACTTCACGTTCTGCTTTACAAGCAAGATGGAATAAACGAGTGATATTACTATAATCCTTATAGTCTAGAATGGTCTGAATCTCTCTATTTAATCCACCCAGAAAACGTGCAAGCATAGCTTCATTCTCCTCAACGATACCACATCTAATCAAGCCAGTTTGTAATTCCTGATAATATTCTTCTACCGAATTTTTTCCTTGTCTTAGGCGCTGCAATTTTTGACGTAATTCACGTTGATAATATGGTGGAACCCAACGAGTACGCATAGCAGTTTTCAAAGCAGCCCAAGTAGCTGGAACAGGATATAATCTACAATATTCAGACCACCAAACACATGCAAAGCTAGTGAAAGCACAAACAGCAGCAGGAACACGTCTCTCCTCAAGATATTGTAAACATGTAAATCGTTGTTCAGTTTCTAACTCCCAAGTAAGATATATATCAGGAACATATCTACCCTCAAATGGTGGAATATTCAATTTTATTTTAGGGAGATGGTCATGATCTCGTACCTGAGGGGGAGCCCTAACATTGCCATTATTTGCATGTGGACGACCTGGTGATTGTGGTGCTGGTGGTTGCACGTAGTTCTGATGTTGATCAACCTCATCCTCGTAATCTCCCACATAATCATCCTCCCCCACATCAGCAGCAGGAGCCACAGAAGTATCAACAGCAGCACCAGCAGCTTGGCCAGGCTGAAGAAGGACACGGGTCGCTCGGCGGAGGGCTGTTTCGCGATGTGGAGGTAGTCGTTGTTGTTGTTGTAGAGGTGCGTTAGGTGCAGCCGGTGGTGGTGGTGGTAGACGCGCGAGCAATTCATTAAACTTGTTATCGAGCTTTGTTTCGAACGCCTTCTCAATGCCATCTATCTTCTCCATGGCCTCTTCAAATCTATTGAGCACATCTTCCACCTGTCCACTCATCATTTGTTGAAACTTATCATGTAAAGCTTTGTTTGTCATGTTCTCCCAGTCAGTCT
This sequence comes from Aegilops umbellulata, assembly GCA_032464435.1. Taxonomy (NCBI): domain Eukaryota; kingdom Viridiplantae; phylum Streptophyta; class Magnoliopsida; order Poales; family Poaceae; genus Aegilops; species Aegilops umbellulata. Next base: position 161,991,212 of record CP136054.1, on the reverse strand, counting down.
CGTCGGCTTGTGATCCTGCCATGGTTAGCAGCAATAGAAACACACAAGAATATGATTCTACAGAATACAAGGAAGTGGTGGTGGTGGTGTGGTGGACAGTCACAAATCCGTCAAGCAAATCTCAAATTCTTACCAGTTCTTACCAAGCAGCAGGCGGTGATCGGCAACCGTTGTAGTCAAAACTCTCAAAGCTTGGATAGAGCGATTACCAGGGAGAATCAAACGCACGACGTAGATGTATGTGGAGCTAGGAAGGCTTATAATATGGTAGCAAAAAGGGTCAGCAATAATCAATTCAGAGATGCAAAGTTGAATAAACGCTCAACGACGGTACTGTGCTGGTCCTAGGCTAGAGCGTACTAGAGACGCGAGCCTAGAACACTAACAAAATCACGGCGCTGCACGTAAACAAGGGAGGAGCACACTCTGAATTTTTTTCTTTTTTTTTCACTTTTTTTTGCACTTTTTTTCCTCTTTTTTTTTTGCTCCGCAACAATTTTTTTTTCGAAAAAGTCTACAAATGTCCTAAAAACTGCCTAGCCAGAATTTTCCAGACTTAGTTTTTTTTTTAAACTGGAACTATTTTTCTTCTGCGGGTAGCACGAAAGTTGGGGAGTCCTTCTCTGTCACGACTCGGAGTATCGCGTGATCTGGAAATCGAGAACAAAGCAACAATTACTGGACTCGGACTAGGACTCGTGGCGAAGATGAATCTGGTGGAAACTCGGACTGGTGGCGGATATTTGCAGGGCGCTGGAACACAGACTGGTGGTGAATCTGTGATGGAGGTGGACTCGGATTAGCGTGATGGCGGTGGATATGTGGTATATGGTAGCGGCGATGACGATGGTGGTATATGGCAGCGGTGATGACGATGGTGGTATATGGCAGTGGTGATGATGATGATGCGGTGGTGATATATGGCAGCGGCGACGTGACAACCTGTGAACAGAACTCGAAACTCTAAAGGACTAGACACTAAGACCAGCAACTTGACACGACGATGCAACCGCAAATTCAACAAAGCAAATACAGAAAAGATTATGCAAAGGCTCAGATTGGTTCGGATAGGATGAATTAACCCTAATTTTTTTTGGCTTTTTCGTGGACTGTAGGTATGAAAAACAGACTCGATCTAAACTATGAAAAACTGTAAAATCTCACCGAGCAACCTGAAAATCTGATACCACTTGATAGAGGCAAAGGTGTCCCGATGTTTCGATGAGATGGTGGCTATCGTTTCTGTGGGAGTCGACCTTGACGATCCGACTACGAACGTGCGAGACGTCGCGCCTTAGCAATCACTAAACCAACTTCTGAGAGTTATTGACCACGCCGGAGCACGATCAACCTGACCACGAGGGCCTGTTTCCTGCGAGCAAACGAAAAACAAGCAAGAAACTAAGATTGCAATCTGGATATTGCGAATATAAGAGGAAAGCTTTATTAATGAAGGTGGGGTTCTGTGACGCCTTGGTCTGGTCGTTGAACACAAACGAAGTACGCGAAGTTGCAGCTATGGCGAACTTTTGATCTAAACAAAACCCAAAGTCTAAACGATGCCCTAGGGGCTGTATATATGGGGGAAGAGGGGGGAATTTCGTGGCCCTTGGAGGAGGGGTCCGAAACCCACGCTAACTCTTGTTTCCCCACACATACGGACTCTAAAAACAGCCTATATTGAAGTATTTCGAAATTACATGGGCTTGGCCCAAGAAGAAGGTGACGCAGCACCTAGAATAGCCTCTGGATGAAAATTATGAAGTGGCATCTTGTATATTTCGTCCAAGGCTTCATGTACTCATTATGGTGGCTTCAAAGTCGTGAGATCATCACTTGAAACTCTGTTCTTGTCTCCCTTGCGCATGCCATCAACTCCATGCTTGTTCTTGCTCCAATGATCATCCTTCTCCAAGCTAGGCCTTTCATTTGTAAGCAAAACAAATGTATCCAATTTAGGCAGCATCATATTCTCATGAACATTAGAATCATTACCAAGAAACGAAAGTACCTGATAATTCAATTGGCGTGCGCGAGCTCTAGTAATTGGTCCAGTATGTATAGCAGCAGGGGCTGTGGGTGTAACAATGGTATTGATGTCCTCATCACCTTTGGTCAAGTTTGTCCTCCGGTCGACTGAATTTGTAGGTAAGCATGCTAATAAGACTCCTATTTAAAGAGTAGTAGTTAGATCGTGATGAGATAATGTTCTGGTTTTCTTTTAACCTGCCTGAAGCATGAAAGAATAAAATTTACAATAAGTTCACCTTGTGTAGGTTATGGGCATGATTATTTTTTCTCAGTGTTCTACTCTTTAGGAGTGTTGGGTTTGTCCTCCAGTCGACTGAGTTTGTAAATAAGCATGCTAATATGAGTGCTATTTAAAGGGCAGGAGTTGGATCTTGACCAGGCAACGTTCTGGTTTTCTTTAACCCATCTGGAGCATGAAAGAATAAAACATATAGTCAATTAACTTTCTCCATCACACTTTCGGGGTGATTCATTGAAGAATCATCTTCTATACATGCCGCCCATAGCTTGCTTAACTTTCAGCCTATAGTTGGTCTCTTCACCAATTCTCGCAATAGGTCATCTAGTGATTTTAAAGGATCATGTTGTGTAGTGGTACAAGACTACATAGTGCAGTTTGTTGCGGCCACGACAGCGGTGCTTGAACATGTTTCGGATGTGGTGTGAGCCGAAGCTGCTGCCTTACTTGAAGGGCTCAAACTTGCAACGCGGCTGGGGTGCAACAACATACTAGTGTGCATGGATAATGTTCTAGCGGTCCAAGCTCTAAACAAAGACGAAGGCTACTCCATGGTTGCAACGCCTATTTTATCTGTTCGTTGTAGTGATTTCTTTGGTTTTGGGAAGGCTTGTATTGATTTTTGTAGTAGGGAGTCTAATGTAGTAGCTCATGTGCTAGTTGAGTGGGGACATGAGAACCAACCCTCGCCTACTCAGAGAATATTTCAGAAAAGTCCAATTTAGGTACAACAATTGGGATGCGAAAGTGGACCCCTCAAAATGCAAGGAAAAGTGTTGGGCAGGCCTCAAGACTCTCCATTTATATTTAAATGATCTAAAATCACATTTAGTCTAGAGGAAAGCCAATTCTATTCAAAGGGGATGATGTTTTGATAATGGATTTACTAGTCAAGTGCATAGAAATATTGCTCCAAAAGCCTCAAACATTTTCCCACATTCCACTATGTCATAAACCCTAAAGCTCATCTCGGTCCCACCGAAACACTCATACCCGGACTCACCGAGATACACATGACATAGCCATTGCCTAAACCTAGAACCTCGGTCTCACCAAGTTGACCCATCGGTCCCGCCAAAGAGCACTGGTCAACCTTCTGTTGCCAACTGAAATTCAATCGAAATTTTTGAGTGGTTTCTATCGGTGACACCAAAGTGTGGAAAGTGCTTAGATCAGCATGAATCGGTCCCACCAGTTGGTTTTATCCGGTCTCACCGGAAAGCCTAAAATTCAAACCTTTTGTACTAGTCTGTCTCACCTAGTGGTTTTGACCGGTCCTACCGAGTAGTGCATAAAGGTGTGTAACGGTTCGATTTTTGGTGATGCCTACACACACACACACACACACACACACACACACACACACTACTACTCCTATGAGAACCTCCGAAAGATTGAGCCAGCACATCGTCTTGAGATTGACGAAGTCGCCACAAATGCCTTCATAGTCGACGGGAACGTCTGAACGCACATTGCCAGAAGGTCTAGAATAAATCCAGAAAAATGCGAACACCAATGTCCAGTCTAGAACTTGAACTCTGGTGGGTTGAGAATACCGTTGTCCTCTTAACTATCAAACCAGAGACTGGTTCGCTTTTACTTATGCATATAGATATACATATATGCTCAATATGGAACACGGAAACCGGACTATCAAAGCATTGCTGATCTGATCCCGCATACTATATATCGATCATTAACTGACATATAAAAATGTTTGGATAATTTTACTTCTACAAATATGTCTCACAAAAACTGTGTACATTTTTAGCACGGGCTAAAATAGTTATTATTCAGATGAAAACACATAACTGTCACGTAAAAGATGTCATATTTTTAGTACCAAATTTACGGTTTGATCCAAAAATAAGGAGGCATTAAAATGACGCGGATCTTTGAGTCTCAGGTGCCAATGCACTTGAATTGAAATTTTTTTAAAGTATTGCGAAATTAGTTAAAAATTTCAGAAACTTCTTGCAAACAAGAATGATATGGTGTTATGCCCGTGTGACAAGTTTCGCGAAGGAATGAGTTTCATGGTATTTTAGGCTAAACAAAACAAAATCGATACTATATAAACATATTCATTCCTTTTGTTTATGTCAAGGAGTCCATGGAAGTCACTTCTTCGCTATATACAAGTATAACACTACAGGATTCTTGTCTCCGAAAATTTTCAGGAATTTTTTACTCTTTTTGTTATTTATAAATTATTAGTTTTCAAATCGGTTGCAATGGGATCCAAGATCCATTAGGTATTTCCGTGCATTAAAATGACATATATAACACTAATAAGGTTCTCCTGTATGACATGAATGGGCCATCAATTTCTCCGACGAATACCCTAGTATATTTGTACAGCAATTAGTGTACAATTTTCACAAATTCCTCTGACGAATATCCTCATATATTTTCAGTTCATTTTCTGGCAGAAATTGAAAATATGCCATAAATATATTTTAGCGGTATTGTTATCCTTTGACCAAAAAATGAATCCCATTAGTACTCGGCAATAAATGCGGCACACGATATAAAACCCAACCTGATGCCCGGGGTACTCCCAGCAATTTGACCCCCGAGGCTCGTCTAGTCTAATCCACCTCCCCACTAATCCACCAGCTGTTTACACAGGGTCAGCTAACCGCTCTCTCTATAGATCAACGTCACCCCCCCATCTTGTTCGTCTTGGTCACCCCCACCCCCACTTTCCCTTCACTGGTCAAAGGCTCCACCACCCACATCACAGTACAAGCCAAGCCAAGCCAGAGAAGAGGACCAGGCGTAGGTGGATGCAAGTGTGAGCCCACCGTGTCCGCCCCATTCACACCCTAGCCACATGGAGCATCCGGCGCCGGCGCCGGAGCCGATGCTGCTCGACGAGCAGCCCCCCACCGCAGTCGCCTGCGAGAAGGTAACCGGATCTGTGCTGGGATGGTCTTGGCCGTGTGTTTCTTGGCGTGGTGTTCCATTGAGCTGATGTTTAGCGTGTTGTTTTCGTTGGGCGCTCTTGCTTGAGCAGAAGCAGCAGGATGGCGAGGCGCCGTATGCGGAGGGGAACGACGCCATGACCGGTCACATCATCTCCACCACCATCGGCGGCAAGAACGGCGAGCCCAAGCAGGTGAGCTGAGCGTCAATAATGTTTCCCTTGTGTCTCTTGGCCTGAGTTTGCACGGCCAGTTCTTGCCTTGGTGAGATGCATCTGTTCTCCTGCAGCTATTCTCTTTAGCTATGTATAGAGTGCTTTGGTGATGATGACAAGTCATTGAAATATAGCTGTGTGGATTCTTGGTTAGATTTTTCTTCGTTTACCAAGAACCAAAAAAATGTTTCAAAGCGGCTGAATTTATCAATTATCAAGGACGATGTAGCTTGTCAGCCTATTTTTGTAGTGCTCATTCGTTTGATCCTCGTGTAACTATGGTTTGCTCAAGAGATCTGTTCCAAATATGCCTGTGTGGTGTTCAATACTGTGGGTTTTCGGGACAAATTTGGACGGCTTCAGTTAGATTTTGGCCAACACTAGTGCTCAAATCTGTTACTATGAGCAACAGCTGATGCCTCTTTGGCGCCCAGTTGGTAATGTCCTGCTTTGTTTTTCAGACGATTAGCTACATGGCGGAGCGCGTTGTGGGCACTGGTTCGTTTGGCATCGTCTTTCAGGTGATTGATCTAGCCATTGTTTGTTTCCTTGTTTGTGTTGTTGACTGCCAGCCTGATGTTTAGGGAAATGTTGCATGTGTAGGCTAAATGCCTGGAAACCGGGGAGACGGTGGCCATTAAGAAGGTACTGCAGGACAGACGGTACAAGAACCGTGAGCTGCAGCTTATGCGTTCGATGATCCATTCCAATGTTGTCTCCCTCAAGCACTGCTTCTTCTCAACCACAAGTAGAGATGAGCTGTTTCTGAACCTTGTCATGGAGTATGTCCCGGAGACGCTCTACCGCGTGCTTAAGCACTACAGTAATGCCAAACAGGGGATGCCACTTATCTACGTCAAGCTTTACGCCTATCAGGTTTGTGAATTTCCAATGAATAAATGTGAAATGTGTGCCTGTCATTGTGCAACTATTCTAAGTCAATTTTACATTGGTGGCAGCTATTCAGGGGGCTGGCGTACATTCATACTGTTCCAGGAGTCTGTCACAGGGATGTGAAGCCACAAAATGTTTTGGTATGTATCAGTGAACACTGGCTGTGTGCATCACTTGATGCAGAGGCCGGGGTCTTCCCCTTTCTGAGAAAAATGTATCAGTGAACACTGAACAGATTTGCTCGGTTTTCATGTATGGCTTTTCATGCTTGATTTTGAACTTGCCTCCACTTGCTTCATTATACAGGTTGATCCTTTAACACATCAAGTTAAGATCTGCGACTTTGGAAGCGCGAAAGTTCTGGTATGTTGGCTCTTTCCCCAAGAGTTTAGTGATACGTACACACAGCTTCAATTCATTTGTCCTGTCGTGTAGGCTACTCATTCTGTTCAGTATTGAACCAGAATTGACATCATGGTCTGTGCTATTTTGATTTATTCTTACTGTTTTAGGCTTATAGCTGGCCAGGTGTTAAGACTAAAATTAAGTCACTTTTATATACCTTACAGTTCGACTTCTTCAGATAGTTTTGGTTTATAAACTATTATCTCTGTATTCCGCTTTTCCTTACTAGATTGCTGAATTCTTGCTTTAGCCGAATGCAAAGTTTCTGATCTTCACTTCATTTATTTACATTGGATGTCCGACACTCAATTTGAACTTTTGTTCCTTTGCTACAATATCAACCTGCATAGTACTTTGATGCTACTTACCTGCTAATCCCATATCATTTTTCTTGTGCTGTTCTATCAGGTGGCGGGTGAGCCCAATATATCATACATATGCTCACGCTACTACCGTGCTCCGGAGCTTATATTTGGTGCGACTGAATATACAACATCGATAGATATATGGTCAGCTGGTTGTGTTCTTGCAGAACTGCTCCTTGGTCAGGTTAGTTCCTTCATTTCGTTCACATATTTTGCAACCTCCTAGGTTCCAACTAAGATGTCAATACTATAATTTCTGATCTTTCATTTGTTTTTGCTAGCCATTATTTCCAGGAGAGAGTGCAGTCGATCAACTCGTAGAGATAATCAAGGTCTGCAAACATTCCATATATCTTTCTTTCGCTTATACTATTAGATGTTGTTGACCTTTGTGATGTTCTTGTAGGTTCTTGGAACGCCAACTCGGGAGGAAATACGTTGTATGAACCCGAATTATACGGAGTTTAGGTTTCCGCAGATAAAAGCTCATCCTTGGCACAAGGTAGGCTTGCAATCTCATTCTAATATCCAATCATATATCAGATTTGCTGTTATTAATATATGTGGCTCACTGTTATTAATATAGTCCAGCCGTATATAAGATCTGCTGTAATATACTTAACCATGTAATGTGATGCCTACGTGTACTGATTGCACTTTGCTGTGATCAGGTTTTCCACAAGAAAATGCCTCCTGAAGCCATAGATCTTGCTTCACGTCTTCTTCAATATTCACCAAGCCTCCGTTGCACTGCTGTAAGTTTTTTCTTTTCATGTTGCTTGCTCTTCTAGGTGTTTGTTGTGGCAAGTAGGAGAGGAACAGATGAACGTAAATGTAAATATGAATGGTCTTTTAGAGACAATCAGATATATAATTCTCCTTATTGCTTGTTGGTTACTTATTTATGTATATGTGTGTAGTGTACATTTGTCAAACTAGATTGATCAGTACTAGTCTTCTATGACCATCATAATCATAGTTATGAGGACCGCCAATCCAGTACCATAGATCGATGCTTGGCAGATGACGAGTTGATATTTAGTCATGTAACATATTTTGCTATAGCATGATGGCTATACTCATGCATTTGAATATCCGCGTGCAGCTTGACGCATGTGCGCATCCTTTCTTTGATGAGCTACGGGAGCCTAATGCGCGCCTGCCAAACGGACGCCCGTTCCCACCTCTGTTCAACTTCAAGCATGAAGTAAGTGCATCAGAGAAAAACTAGGCTGCTCATTTGCAATTTGACAAAAATGTATGCAACCTGTTTGTGCTGTTGTGCTTATGGGATCTGCATTTTTTTTTGCAGCTGGCCAATGCTTCACAAGACCTCATCAACAGGCTTGTGCCTGAACATGTTCGCCGACAAGCTGGTCTCGCTTTCGTGCATGCGGGGAGCTAAATATGCGCACCAGTGCCCTCAACGTGGACAAGTCGCCTGGGCAGAAGGGTGGTGGTTTAAGATGGAGGCAGGTCAGATGATCCCTGGAGCGATATATGCCAGATTCCATCATCAGGAGAGCACCGAGGAATAACAACTGTCTAGATCATCTGCCAGGGAAGGAGCCTTGCCAAGGAAACAGCATAGCCTTATGCCGTGGACCCGAGTTTTCTTTCAGTTTTTGCCTTATTGTAAGAGTTAATAGATTCTTAATGTACGGTGGCTCGTAAGTTGTCAACTATTTTGTTCTCCATTCACTGACGTAAATTGTTGCAGTAAACTTTGCTGTTCAATAAGTTGTGTCATGGCAGAGCTTGCACGCCCACTGCCTGTCATGTAGTCTAGCTGTTTATTTTCCGTTTTTTTTTTGAGCATCAGTACAGACACAAGCGGGATACCACTATCCACCTAACCAACTCAACCACAGGTTGATTCGTGCTGTTTATTTTCCGTTGGGTAGTTGCGACCCGTCGTGGGATGGCATGACTGAAAGGAACTAGGGTTCGTGGGATCGAGTATAGGCTATAGATTTAGTATGGCCAAAGGCTCACAATAGAATCCAATGCTGATTCCATAGAAACAGGGGAGGCTTAAATTGCCCCGCTGGCAACAGGTAGAAAGGAAACAACTCGGCAAGTGAACTGATACAATAATACTCCCTTCGTCTCAAAATAACTGTCTCAATTTTGTATTAATTTTAGTATTATTTTAAAATGGAGCGAATAGTAAATATTGGTTGAATAGACGGCGAGTCCCATGAGCCGTCCGATCCTGTGACGGGCTTCAATCTTGAGCGTCCACTAACTGAATCTTGATGAGGAGTTATCTGAAGCAGTTTCGGCCTGACAATACCTCCCCGTGAAGACGAACTTGTCCTCAAGGAGTTGATGGCGATCGAACCAGCCCCGTACTGTTTGCTTGAACAAGGCCGGGAAGGTGGTCTTGATGAAATCAGTGTCTTCCCAGGATGCATCATCTAGTGGTAGATTCGCTCATTGGACCATAGGCAGATTATTGCAAGGAATTTGCTGTGTGTCCAGTACTAAAACTGGCCCAGTTTTGATCCATTCGTCTTCTTCAACCAGAGGGAGATCAGCGCATGGAATAGCTTAGGCCCGTATGGGCTTTCTCTGGAAGGAGCAATTTGTAGGCCACTTTTCGCAGTTTAGGAATCACTCGGAATGGCCCGTAGAATTTGCTCTACAATTTGATGTGCGCCGTCAAACCTTAAATTTAGGCGGTACGGTTGCACCTTCAAATACACCATGTCCCACACGTCGAAACTGCGCTCAATACGCTTGCGATCCGCACTTTTTCATGCACTTGAGTTGCTGCCAAATTGTCTTTCAGTTGCTGCATCCACTTGTCTCCGTCATTCATAAAGTGCTCTGCTTTAGCACTAATACTGTGAGGGAGGATGTTTTCACAAATGCTTGGGGGTGGGTATCCGTACATTGGTTCAAATGGATTTTCTGAAGAGAGGAATGAAAAGAAGTCTTGTAACAGTCCTCCGCCATTGCCAGGCGACTTGTCCACTTTGTCGGCTCTTCAGATGCCTCGCAGCGCAAGTAATTTACGATGTATGGATTCACACATTCCGCGTGACTGTCAGATTGTGGATGATACGCGGAATTGCGGCGTAGTTCACTGCCCATGCTTCTGAATATATGCTGCCAAAGTTTACTTGTGAAGATCCGGTCACGATCAGAAACTATTGCCGACGGAGGGCCATGTAACTTCAGTACATTGTCAATGAACGTTGTAGCCACTTTCATCACTATAAATGGATGAGCAAGGGGTATAAAATGGGCAAATTTGGAAAGCTTGTCAACCACCACAAAAATAACTTTCTTTTTATTTATTTCGGCAGCCCTTCGATGAAATCCATACTAACATGTTTCCACATCATATCAGGGATTTTATGTGGGTCTAGGAAACCAGGATAATGACATGTTTCCCCTTTATTTTTCTGGCATGTTGGGCATTAAGTGACAAACCGATCCACATCTCTCTTCATACCTGGCCAATAAAATATTTTCTTGGGCCTGTGGTAAGTAACTTTCATACGAGAGTGCCCTCCAAGCGCAGAAGAATGTAAGGCATGGAGAAGCCTATTTCGCAGGTCACTGTCCTTGCCTACATAGACCTTGCCTTTGTGTGTGATGATCCCATCATGTAAGCTGTTTTGGTCCACTCTGTGCTCTGGTGATAGTAGCAGTTTCTCAAGTAGTCTTTTGCAGTGCTGTCTGTCGGATAAGAATCCCCCACAGGTAATATCCAGGTAGGTGTTACTAAAGAAATTGCTTGCAAGGAAAATTTCCTGGACAAAGTGTCTGCCACAATGTTATCTTTGCCCTTTTTGTAGTACAAATGGAAGTTGAATTCCAATACCTTCAACATGAGTTTGTGTTGAATTCTTGAGAAGATTTTCTGATATGTCATAAACTTGAGACTCTGATGATTTGTGTCTAATAATAACATCTGACCCCAAGATGTAGTGCCTCCATCTTTTAAGTGCTTAAATGATAGCTAGGGCTTTCTTTACATATGTGGACAGGGCATGATTCTTTGGGCAGAGAGTGGAGCTATATTATGCTATTAGTCTGCCTTGTTGCATCATCACTGCTCCCAAGCCAGTTCCAGAAGCATTAATTTAAAGGATAAATGGTTTAGGAAAATTGGGAAGGGCTAAAACATGTGTAGACATCACGACATGTTTGAGATGTGTTTTGAGCAGTAGTCCAAGCAAAGCTACATTTCTTAAGTACATCCTGAAGAGGCCTTGCATTGCTGCCAAAGTTCTTAACAAAACTCATGTAGTATCCACACAACACCAGAAATGCCCTAAGCTGTGTGACTGTTGTAGGTACTGGCCAGTCAGCAACAGTGCAACCTGGGAAGAAACAATAGAAACTCCTTGACCAGAATTATTGTTACCCAAATAGTCAATCAGCGGTACTGCAAATACACACTTAGATAGCTTGGCAGATAGTTTATGTTCTTGTAAGAGTTGCATGACAATTGTCAAGTGTGCTATGTGCTCTTCCATGGATTTGTTGAATATCAAGATGTCATCAAACAAGACCAGTATGAACTTCCTCAAATCACTACAAGAAATATGTCAACTTGTGACCACCACTATTGGTCACTGAAAGGTCACAAATTTCCATTTGCGACCTTTTTGTGACCAAAAACAGAAGGTCAAGAGCTGGCCGTCATAAACTGACTATAGCGACCTTTCTTCTGGAATGGTCGAAGACGTTTACGACCAAAATAAGCCTACTGTGGCGTTTTGGTCACTAGCAGCCTCCCTAGTCCACGTAGGCATCCAGCGTGGCAAGCTGATGTGGCACAAGATTCAGCCCGGTCCAATTCGGTGTTTATATGGGCCGAACCCGTTAATTCGGCCTTTTTACTGTATTTTTTTCTTGTTAATTTTTGCTAGCTACATGGGCTTGGGCCATTAATTCGGCCTTTTTTTCTAAGATGCAGCCTTTTACAGTCTATTGATATTTTATTTTCGTCCTTTTTTTTCCACTGGTCCCACCAATCAGATTGGTCCCACTTGTCATGCTTATCACAAAATTGATCCCACACATCAAAAATTTCAAAATCTGTCAAACAACTATTATAACTTGGACTCCCTTGTCAGGTTCCATTTGACAGGTATTCAATACACAATCATTATTTCAAACAATCCAAATAGCAAATGAAATTCATCCAAAACAACACGGCATTAGTCTATTACAAACATTACAGTATACTACAGCCCAGATAAGCCTACTACTGCCTACATTTACAACACATACTATGCTAGTCTTTGTTGATATGCTTCACAGCTTCGAACTTGGATTTGCACTTCACCTGTGCAAAAAACAAGAATGAACATATAAGAATAAGAATCTGTACAAAACATCAAACAGTAGCCAATGAGGGATCCAATAACTTATAAGCAAGAATTGACAGCAAACATGTATTGATACCTAGTGTTGACTGTATCTGCATCTAAACTGAATGTTGATCCAAAGTGTTGACCGCGATCACGAATAGCAGCGTCACCAGCACCGCCGCCTGCACGCATTCCAGCCATGTTGACAGTGTCAGAAACTCGACTGATTTTCAAAACGAAGTACTGCTGGTGCTGCTACCGCTGCAGAATTGGTTGGAGATGCACCCACCTTGTTGGTGTAGATGGTCCAGTTGGTGAAGAGCTCTGACAGCATGGCTCCGAGCTGCCCAAAGAGCGCACGAAGGCGCCCATAGAGATGTTGTCTCTGATGAACAGGGTACGTTGAGATTGCAAAGCAGTCCTCCCCTCTTGTCACAGACACTGCAAGACATCACATCTTTCAAAAAAATTTAACCAGTCTCAAGTTAACTTGAACAGTAAAAGTTACCCTACACCTACAAAACACAACCATGCATGTACAGGCACTATACGTACACAGCAAGACATATCAACATAGACCATAAATGTTCAGGGTTATGCATGATGGATGTTGAGCACTTATGTTGCTTATTCAGAGTAAAAAAGGGTACCCCAGAAAATTTAAACATATTCTGCTACACGGAACCATGAGCTACCCATTTAGCAAGAACGGTACAGGAACAAACCATGAGCTATCTATCCAGCATATTATGCGCACGCGTGAGAATACTCGGGTATACTTAACTTGGGTTTAGTACCCAGGTACAGTTTAAAAGCATATCAGATTAGGTATACAATCATGCACCTGGGTTTAACTTATCAGGTTTCTTCACTTTCAATTTACACAGCAGATCAGCTAAATTGATTACCCAAAACATGCATGCTAGTGGTCTACTGGAAGCATCACATAGTTATTCAGAAAACATGGTTGCTGCAACTTTAAGCCAAGCAATACACATTCATGTCAAATATACATGTGTAAGATACTAGAAGCATTTCATTGCATATCTAAGTGTACTGCTATAATTTTACACCAAGCAGTGCACTAGTACATCAATTACACTAAGTCACAACCCACTGTTTAAAATAGTATTTTATCATCATTCTTCAATAGCTTGAATTTCAGAACAGCCACTGTTTGTATTTTAATGAAAAACACCCCAAGCAAATAACAACAGATGGGCATTAAGACAAAAAAACTTGGCAATCGCAGCATCATGTTTCGGCAGCAATGCAGCTACGGACAACAATATGCATCGGATGGCAACAATAACATCAACAAGTAGAAATAGCAGCATGTCAATCACTGTATAATCAATCAGTAAGCACAAATAGCAGCAGCAAGCATTCTCTCAATCACAAACTACACTAATCAGCACCCCTCTCTCTCCATCTAAATAGCAGCAGTGAGCACGGCAGGAGACCGAGTTGGTTATCCAACGGGAAGTCAGACCAATATGACATGGAAAGGAATCATCCACAACACTCATATAGCACTACTGAAATGTATAGTATTTAAAAGGTTGGTGTCGACGGCGAGGTAGGAGCCCTCGCGTGTCCAGTGCATGGCGCAGACGCTGTCCCTCGGCCCCAGATCGCACAGCTTGGTAACCTGGACAACGGTGTCATTAGCAATCTGACCTGAGCGTGATCCATGGATGCAACAAGAAGATGCAAGAAAGAAAGAAAGAAATGCACCTTGCAGCTGGATGCGGACCAGAGGTAGACGCAGGTGCCGAGGCCGACGGCAAGCATGTTCTGCGAGGACCAGTCGACGAGGTTCAGGTAGAAGTCGTCCTGCAGGGACGGCGCGTCCAGCACCTGCACGCCGACGACGACCACACACCAGTTAGTAGTAGATCGGAGATCGGAGAATTCGGTGCGCGTGAGGTGTTTGCGGGAATGGGCGGGCGGGCGGATCGAACCTTGTGGGGCGTCTTGGGGACCTTGCGGGGCGCCTTCTTGGGGGTGGGGGAGCCGGCGCCGCCGGCGCAGTCCAGCTTCTCGGCGAAGGGGGAGAAGGGTGCGGAGGAGCGATCCGTCTTGAAGCGGAAGAGGTTGTCGGAGCGTGCCCGGCGACAACCTGGCGGGTGGAGTCGTCGTGCCCGGCGACGGCCGCCATCTGCACAGCGCACGGAGGAAACTCGGTAACAGGAAGGCACGAAGGACCGGCGGATCTGCATCCACAAGGCGAGGTGAGAGAGGGGGTCAGCTACATCCTACCCGTGCGGATCGATCAGATCGGAGGGGAAAAACAAGCGGGGACGAGGGGCACCTACCCGTGCTGGTCCGCCATCGCGGCCTTGTCGGGGACGAGGGAGAGTTGGGGAGGCGTCCGGGCAACTTGGAGGGATAGAGTCCAGCAGCAACCATCGAGGATGTGGCTGTCTCTAGCGTGGACGAGAGGCCGTGACGAAGGGGGAAGTCGGCGAGATGCAGAGCCCGGAGGAGCGTCGGACGGTGAAGGAGCCGCGGCGGAGCGTGGCGTCAAGTGCTCGGAACGGAGCCGTCGTCGCGCTCCGGGCGCGGTCGTCGGAGGCGCTGCAGAGCAGCCATGGAGACGAGGCTGTGGTGCCGGCCATGGACTGTAGAGAGAAGGAGGAGGGCGGCGCTACCGAGCGCAAGGGTGGATCGGCGGCGGGTGGGTGGGGGTGGCGGCGGGGCATGCCTCGATCGGATCTAGGGGATCGAGGGGAGGGGGAGAGGCCGAGAGGGTGGGTCGGGACTCGGGAGTGGGTGGGTGGGTGGGTGGCGGCGGCGGGGATCGAGGAGGGTGTGTGGGTGGGTTAGGGTTTTTGTTATTCGGGAGAGGCTCCACCGTTGGATGGATGCACGATAGACGGCTCATATTGCGTCCAATTTGATGATCCGCGTGAAGGTGGTTCCTTGCATCTCATTGGCCGGTTGTCTCGCTTTTGAATCTAAAAAAATTGGACTCAATTCTGATTTTTTTAAAACATAACAATGGAATAGTTTGTCAAAATGATCTCGTATTTGCATTAGTGTGCATCTTGAAATGGCAAACAATGTTGCCAAATAGAGCTTTAATTTTTATTGCACAAAAAAATCTTTTTCAATATTCCGAGTGCATAAATGATTTTTTTTGTGAAGAACCTACCAAATGTTTGTTCCAAAATAGCACCACTCCATTTTTTTCTAAAATAGTAGACCACATTTTATATAAAATTGACCAAATAGTTTTTTTTGCGGGGGTAAAAGGATTGTATTACTCAAGAGCACACGAGGCGGTCACCTTCGTCATGTTGGATCTCGTTACGCACGTGCCAGCACCTCCACATAGCATGAGGACTCTGAGGCGGTCACCTTCGTCACACTCCGTCACCTCTCGTGAAAAAGACAAATGTTGCCTAAGGAAGTTTTCATTTTCGTTGGACGAAAAAACCATTTTCCATTTTTCGAGTGCCCGAAAGGAGGTTTTTTTGTGAAGGAACTACCAAATAATAGTTGTAAAATTGAACCAAATCAATTTTATAAAATACTAGTACATATTTAATGCACAATTGACAAAATGGTTGGGTGTAAATTTTTTCGATCCACCTCTCGTGAAAAAGACAAATTTCTGCCGATTCAGCTGGAAGCGGGTCAAATTTGAACTGCAGCTGCCTCATAGTTTGCTATTTATTTTTTCCAAAAATCATTTCTAGGTACATAAGTATCTATTTAATCAGAGAAACACCAAAAAAATTCCAAGATTCAACCACTAGCTAGGAACGGTCATTCCCGCCGTTTTGACCGCATTTTTAAACGGGCATAAAAAATTCAAAATAAATCAAAAAATTGGGAAACCTTCGCATTGTGTCATCATATGTGGCCAAGTTCCTAGGAAAAATAACAAACTTGTAATACGGCAATTATTTTAAAAAAGTGTTCTCAGAAACGAGCTATCATGTGTGGAGATCAATGGCTTTCAAGCCAAATGATCAATCTTATGGCCACATTCATGGCGTAGTTTGTTCAAATGATCTCATATTGTGCACAAGAGTGCATATTGGAATGGCAAACAATGTTGCCTAAGGAAGTTTTCATTTTCGTTGGACGAAAAAACCATTTTCCATTTTTCGAGTCCCCGAAAGGAGGCTTTTTTGTGAAGGAACTACCAAATAATTGTTGCAAAATTGGACCAAATCATTTTTATAAAATACTAGTACATATTTAATGCACAATTGACAAAATGGTTGGGTGTAAATTTTTTCGATCCACCTCTCGTGAAAAAGACAAATTCCCGCCGATTCAGCTGGAAGCCGGTCAAATTTGAACTGCAGCTGCCTCGTAGTTTGCTATTTATTTTTTCCAAAAATCATTTCTAGGTACATAAGTATCTATTTAATCATAGAAACACCAAAAAAATTCCAAGATTCAACCACTAGCTAGGAACGGTCATTCCCGCCGTTTTGACCGCATTTTGAAACGGGCATAAAAAATTCAAAATAAATCAAAAAATTGGGAAACCTTCGCATTGTGTCATCATATGTGGCCAAGTTCCTAGGAAAAATAACAAACTTGTAATACGGCAATTATTTTAAAAAAGTGTTCTCAGAAACGAGCTATCATGTGTGGAGATCAATGGCTTTCAAGCCAAATGATCAATCTTATGGCCACATTCATGGCGTAGTTTGTTCAAATGATCTCATATTGTGCACAAGAGTGCATATTGGAATGGCAAACAATGTTGCCTAAGGAAGTTTTCATTTTCGTTGGACGAAAAAACCATTTTCCATTTTTCGAGTCCCCGAAAGGAGGCTTTTTTGTGAAGGAACTACCAAATAATTGTTGCAAAATTGGACCAAATCATTTTTATAAAATACTAGGCCATATTTAATGCACAATTGACAAAATGGTTGGGTGTAAATTTTTTTGATCCACCTCTCGTGAAAAAGACAAATTCCCGCCGATTCAGCTGGAAGCGGGTCAAATTTGAACTGCAGCTGCCTCGTAGTTTGCTATTTATTTTTTCCAAAAATCATTTCTAGGTACATAAGTATCTATTTAATCAGAGAAACACCAAAAAAATTCCAAGATTCAACCACTAGCTAGGAACGGTCATTCCCGCCGTTTTGACCGCATTTTGAAACGGGCATAAAAAATTCAAAATAAATCAAAAAATTGGGAAACCTTCGCATTGTGTCATCATATGTGGCCAAGTTCCTAGGAAAAATAACAAACTTGTAATACGGCAATTATTTTAAAAAAGTGTTCTCAGAAACGAGCTATCATGTGTGGAGATCAATGGCTTTCAAGCCAAATGATCAATCTTATGGCCACATTCATGGCGTAGTTTGTTCAAATGATCTCATATTGTGCACAAGAGTGCATATTGGAATGGCAAACAATGTTGCCTAAGGAAGTTTTCATTTTCGTTGGACGAAAAAACCATTTTCCATTTTTCGAGTGCCCGAAAGGAGGCTTTTTTGTGAAGGAACTACCAAATAATTGTTGCAAAATTGGACCAAATCAATTTTATAAAATACTAGGACATATTTAATGCACAATTGACAAAATTATTGGGTGCAAAAAATTCTGATCCACCTCTCGTGAAAAAGACAAATTCCCGCCGATTCAGTTGGAAGCGGGTCAAATTTGAACTACAGCTGCCTCATAGTTTGATATTTATTTTTTCCAAAAATCATTTCTAGTTACGTAAGTACCTATTTAATCATAAATACATGGTTTGGTGGCGATACGTCGAGGTTTGGGCGGTGGCCGAGGGCCCCAACTCTAGAGCGCGTAAGCTCGCATGCCCGCCGCGTGGTCACCGCGTGACCGTGGCGTTGCCGTGTGTTCTGGGTGGCCTAGACATGTCTAGTGGGTTGGGCACTCCCCATGTAGGTGCTAGGAAGAAAATTACAACATAAGATTCTCACGAGGAGACCGATCGGTGCTCAAACATGAATTAGCAGCCAAGTGTTTGATTAGCGGTACAGGAAATGTACATGGCTAATGGGCGTGAGTTTTGGCTGAGGATGATCAGTTACTAAGAAGACCGTCTTCACAAATTTTCAGCTCAAAAGGAGGAGCCTAGCTGGTACTTGCTTTGCAAACCACCACACTGGACATAAATACGAATATTGAAGCTCGGCTCAAAATAATGAATGGATTGAGCTGGCATTTGGTGGAGGATGGTTATTTGGGCATAGGAAAGCACTGTAGAAAATGGGTACTATTTGGACATGCCAAAGTGGTACTTCCTTCACAAACTGTTACTCTGAACAGAATAGGAAAATGAATATTTTTGAATTATTTTTGAACTAGGCAAGGAAGGTTTTTACATATTTGACAAAGATATGACCCAAATAATTTATGAGATTTTTTTGGGAATTTTGGGAGTGACAGAAATATAGGTTGTTTCACAACCTAGGGCAAAAACTACCACATGGACATGCCACATAGGCAAAACTGATGAGGTGGCGCCTAGTCATAGCAACCCACCACTATTTACAAGGCTGTGACCATCTATATTGGTCGTTAACAACTAGAAATAAGGCAGCGGACTAGCGATGTTTGCTTTATGACCTTTTCGTGTGAGGAAATTACGACCTTTCTGACCAAAATGGTCGCAATGGTTTAGGGTTTGGAGCCCCTCGAACAGCTTTTTACCAATTGGTCTGAAATGGTCATAAATTTATGACCAATTCTTCGAGGGTCACTGACAGAAGGTCATAAGTTGACATATTTCTTGTAGTGAATACTTCCCAAATATCTTGTTCATGAGACATTGGAAGGTTCCAAGAGCATTGGTGAGGCTAAAGGGCATCACCAAGAACTCATAATGGCCAAAATAAGTTCAAAAGGCAGTCCTAGGAATGTCTTTATCATGCATCCTAATCTGGTGGTAACCTGATCTTATGTCCAGCTTGGAAAATACCGTTGCACCAAGTAACTCATCTAGCAAATCCTGAATGACGGGAATTGGGAACTTGTTCTTAATAGTTGCATCATTGAGCTTTCTATAATCTATGCACAATCTCCACGTGCCATATTTTTTAATAACCAAAATTGAGGGGAGGACCAGGCGTACCGAACGCACGACACCTCCGAGTTCAGCACGCGTTCAGCCCGATGACGTCCCTCGAACTCTGATCCAGCCGAGTGTTGAGGGAGAGTTTCGTTAGAACGACTGCGTGGTGACGATGATGATGTTCTACCGACGCAGGGCTTCGCCTAAGCACTGCTACAGTATTATCGAGGTGGACTATGGTGGAGGGGGGCACCGCACACGGCTAAAAGATCAACTGATCAATTGTTGTGTCTATGGGGTGCCCCCTGCCCCCATATATAAAGGAGCAAGGGGGAGGTGCGGCCGGCCAGGAGGAGGCGCGCCAGGAGGAGTCCTACTCCCACCGGGAGTAGGACTCCCTCCCTTCCTTGTTGGATTAGGAGAAGGGGGGAAGGAGGAAGAGGAGAAGAAGGAAAGGGGGCGCCGCCCCCCTCCTTGTCCTATTCGGACTAGAGGAGGAGGGGGCGCGCGGCCTGCCCTGGCCGCCCCTCCTCTTCTCCACTAAGGCCCACTATGGCCCATTAAACCCCCGGGGGGTTCCGGTAACCCCTCCGGTACTCCGGTAAAATCCCGATTTCACCCGGAACACTTCCGATATCCAAATATAGGCTTCCAATATACCAATCTTCATGTCTCAACCATTTCAAGACTCCTCTTCATGTCCGTGATCATATCCGGGACTCAGAACAACCTTAGGTACATCAAATCACATAAACTCACAATACAATCGTCATCGAACTTTAAGCGTGCGGACCCTACGGGTTCGAGAACTATGTAGACATGACCGAGACACGTCTCCAGTCAATAACCAATAGCGGAACCTGGATGCTCATATTGGCTCCCACATATTCTACAAATATCTTTATCGGTCAAACCGCATAACAACATACGTTGTTCCCTTTGTCATCGGTATGTTACTTGCCCGAGATTCAATCGTCGGTATCTCAATACCTAGTTCAATCTCGTTACGGGCAAGTCTCTATACTCGTTGCATAATACATCATCCCGCAACCAACTCATTAGTTGCAATGCTTGCAAGGCTTATAGTGATGTGCATTACCGAGTGGGCCCAGAGATACCTCTCTGACAATCGGAGTGACAAATCCTAATCTCGAAATACGCCAACCCAACAAGTACCTTCGGAGACACCTGTAGAGCACCTTTATAATCACCCAGTTACGCTGTGACATTTGGTAGCACACAAAGTGTTCCTCCGGTAAACAGGAGTTGCATAATCTCATAGTCATAGGAACATGTATAAGTCATGAAGAAAGCAACATCAACAAACTAAACGATCATCGTGCTAAGCTAAGGGATGGGTCAAGTCAATCACATCATTCTCCTAATGATGTGATCCTGTTAATCAAATGACAACTCTTTGTCTATGGCTAGGAAACATAACCATGTTTGATCAACGAGCTAGTCAAGTAGAAGCATACTAGTGACACTCTGTTTGTCTATGTATTCACACATGTATCATGTTTCTGGTTAATACAATTCTAGTATGAATAATAAACATTTATCATGATATAAGGAAATAAATAATAACTTTATTATTGCCTCTAGGGCATATTTCCTTCAGTCTCTCACTTGCACTAGAGTCAATAATCTAGTTCACATCGCCATGTGATTTAACATCAATAGTTCACATCTTTATGTGGTTAACACCCATAGTTCACATCGATATGCCAACACCCAAAGGATTTACTAGAGTCAATAATCTAGTTCACATCGCTATGTCATTACCACCCAAAGAGTACTAAGGTGTGATCATGTTTTGGTTGTGAGAGAAGTTTAGTCAATGGGTCTGCCACATTCAGATCCGTATGTATTTTGCAAATTTCTATGTCAACAATGCTCTGCACGGAGCTACTCTAGCTAATTGCTCCCACTTTCAATATGTATCCAGATTGAGACTTAGAGTTATCTGGATCAGTGTCAAAACTTGTATCGACGTAACCCTTTACGACGAACCTTTTTGTCACCGCCATAATCAAGAAACATATCCTTATTCCACTAAGGATAATTTTAACTGCTGTCCAGTGATCTACTCCTAGATCACTATTTTACTCCCTTGCCAAAATAAGTGTAGGGTATACAATAGATCTAGTACACAACATGGCATACTTTATAGAACCTACGGCTGAGGCATAGGGAATGACTTTCATTCTCTTTCTATCTTCTGCCATGGTCGGGCTTTGAGTCTTACTCAATTTCACACCTTGTAACACAGGCAAGAACTCTTTCCTTGACTGTTCCATTTTGAACTACTTCAAAAACTTGTCAAGGTATGTACTCATTGAAAAAACTTATCAAGCGTCTTCATCTGTCTCTATAGATCTTGATGCTCAATATGTAAGCAGCTTCACCGAGGTCTTTCTTTGAAAAAATCATTTCAAACACTCCTTTATGCTTTGCAGAATAATTCTACATTGTTTCTGATCAACAATATGTCATTCACATATACTTATCAGAAATGCTGTAGTGCTCCCACTCACTTTCTTGTAAAAATAGGCTTCACCGCAAGTATGTATAAAACTATATGCTTTGATCAACTTATCAAAGCGTATATTCCAACTCCGAGATGCTTGCACCAGTCTATAGGTGGATCGCTGGAGCTTTCATATTTTCTTAGTACCTTTAGGATTGACAAAACCTTCTGGTTGCATCATATACAACTCTTCTTTAATAAATCCATTAAGGAATGCAATTTTGTTATCTATTTGCCAGATTTCATAAAATGCGGCAATTGCTAACATGATTCGGACAAACTTAAGCATCGCTACGAGTGAGAAAATCTTATCGTAGTCAACACCTTGAACTTTGTCAAAAACCCTTTTCGACAAGTCTAGCTTTGTAGATAGTAACACTACTATCAGCGTCCGTCTTCCTCTTGAAGATCAATTTATTTTTTATGGCTTGCCGATCATCGGGCAAGTCAACCAAAGTCCACACTTTGTTCTCATACATGGATCCCATCTTAGATTTCATGGCCTCAAGCCATTTTGCGGAATCTGGGCTCATCATCGCTTCCTCATAGTTTGTAGGTTCGTCATGGTCAAGTAACATGACCTCCAGAACAAGATTACCGTACCACTCTGGTGCGGATCTCACTCTGGTTTACCTACGAGGTTCGGTAGTAACTTGATCTGAAGTTACATGATCATCATCATTAGCTTCCTCACTAATTGGTGTAGTAGTCACAAGAACAGATTTCTGTGATGAACTACTTTCCAATAAGGGAGCAGGTACAGTTACCTAATCAAGTTATACTTTCCTCCCACTCACTTCTTTCGAGAGAAACCCCTTCTCTAGAAAGGATCCATTCTTAGCAACGAATGTCTTGGCTTCGGATCTGTGAAAGAAGGTGTACCCAACTGTATCCTTTGGGTATCCTATGAAGACACATTTCTCTGTTTTTGGGTTTGAGCTTATCAGGATGAAAGTTTTTCACATAAGCATCGCAACCCCAAATTTTAAGAAACGACAACTTTGGTTTCTTGCCAAACCACAGTTCATATTGTATCGTCTCAACGGACTTAGATGGTGCCCCTTTTTTAACGTGAATGCAACTGTCTCTAATGCATAACCCCAAAATGATAGTGGTAGATCGGTAAGAGACATCATAGATCACACCATATCTAATAAAGTACGGTTATGACATTCGGGCACACCATTACGCTGTGGTGTTCTAGGTGGCGTGAGTTGCGAAACTATTCCGCATTGTTTCAAATGAAGACCAAACTCATAACTCAAATATTCTCCTCCACGATCAGATCATAGAAACTTTATTTTCTTGTTATGATGATTTTCCACTTCACTCTAAAATTATATGAACTTGTCAAATGTTTCAGACTTATGTTTCATCAAGTAAATATACCCATATCTGCTCAAATCATCTATGAAGGTTAGAAAATAACAATACCCGCCGCGAGCCTCAACACTCATCGGATCACATACATCAGTATGTATTATTTCCAATAAGTTATTTGCTCGCTCCATTGCTCCGGAGAACGGAGTCTTAGTCATCTTGCCCATGAGACATGGTTCGCAAGCAACAAGTGATTCCAAAAGCCCATCAGCATGGAGTTTCTTCATGCGCTTTACACCAATATGACCTAAATGGAAGTGCCACAAATAAGTTGCACTATCATTATTAACTTTGCATCTTTTGGCTTCAATATTATGAATATGTGTATCACTACGATCGAGATCCAACAAACCATTTTCATTGGGTGTATGACCATCGAAGGTTTTATTCATGTAAACAGAATAACAATTATTCTTTGATTTTAAATGAATAAACGTATTGCAATAAACATGATCAAATCATATTCATGCTTAACGCAAACACCAAATAACATTTATTTAGGTTCAACACTAATCCCGAAAGTATAGGTAGTGTGCGATGATGATCATATCAATCTTGGAACCACTTCCAACACACATCGTCACTTCATCCTTAACTAGTCTTTGTTCATTCTGCAACTCCCGTTTCGAGTTACTTCTCTTAGCAATTGAACCAGTATCAAATACCGAGGGGTTGCTATAAACACTAGTAAAGTACACATCAATAACATGTATATCAAATATAGCTTGTTCACTTTGCCATCCTTCTTATCCGCCAAATACTTGGGGTAGTTCTGCTTCGAGTGACTAGTCCCTTTGTAGTAGAAGCACTTAGTCTCAGGCTTAGGTCCAGACTTGGGCTTCTTCACTTGAGCAACAACTTGCTTGCCATTCTACATTAAGTTCCCTTTCTTTCCCTTTGCTCTTTTCTTGAAACTAGTGGTCTTGTCAATCATCAACATTTGATGCTTTTTCTTGATTTCTACCTTCATCGATTTCATCATCATGAAAAGATCAGGAATCATTTTCGTCATCCCTTGCATACTATAGTTCATCACGAAGTTCTACTAACTTGGTGATGGTGACTAGAGAATTCTGTCAATCACTATCTTATCTGGAAGATTAACTCCCACTTGATTCAAGCGATTGTAGTACCCAGACAATCTGAGCACATGCTCACTGCTTGAGCTATTCTCCTCCATCTTTTAGCTAAAGAACTTGCTGGAGACTTCATATCTCTCAACTCGGGTATTTGCTTGAAATATTAACTTCAACTACTGGAACATCTCATATGGTCCATGACGTTCAAACACGTCTTTGAAGTCCCGATTCTAAGCCGTTAAGCATGGTGCACTAAACTATCAAGTAGTCATCATATTGAGCTAGCTAAACGTTTATAACGTCTGCATCTGCTCCTGCAACAGGTCTGTCACCTAGCGGTGCATCAAGGACATAATTCTTGTGTGCAGCAATGAGGATAATCCTAAAATCACGGACCAAGTCCGCATCATTGCTACTGGCATTTTTCAACATAGTTTTTCTCTAGGAACATATCAAAATAAACGGGGAGCAACATTGCGAGCTATTGATCTACAACATAGATATGCTAATACTACCAGGTACTAAGTTCATGATAAATTTAAGTTCAATTAATCATATAACTTAAGAACTCCCACTTAGATAGACATCCCTCTAATCATCTAAGTGATCACGTGATCCAAATCAACTAAACCATAACCGATCATCACGTGAAATGAAGTAGTTTTCAATGGTGAACATCACTATGTTGATCATATCTACTATATGATTCATGCTCGACCTTTCAGTCTCAGTGTTCCGAGGACATATCTGCATATGCTAGGCTCGTCAAGTTTAACACGAGTATTCTGCATGTGCAAAACTGTCTTACACCCGTTGTATTTGAACGTAGATCTTATCACACCCGATCATCACGTGGTGTCTTGGCACGACGAACTTTCGCAACGGTGCATACTCAGGGAGAACACTTATACCTTGAAATTTAGTGAGAGATCATCTTATAATGCTACCGTCAATCAAAGCAGACATAAAGGATAAACATCACATGCAATCAATATAAGTGATATGATATGGCCATCATCATCTTGTGCCTTTGATCTCCATCTCCAAAGCACCGTCATGATCACCATTGTCACCGGTGCGACACCTTGATCTCCATCGTAGCATCGTTGTCGTCTCGCCAACTATTGCTTCTATGACTATCGCTATCGCTTAGTGATAAAGTAAAGCATTACAGGGCAATTGCATTGCATACAATAAAGCGACAATCATATGGCTCCTGCCAGTTGCCGATAAATTAGTTACAAAAAATGATCATCTCATACAATAAAATATAGCATCATGCCTTGACCATATCACATCACAACATGCCCTGCAAAAATAAGTTAGACGTCCTCTACTTTGTTGTTGTAAGTTTTACGTGGCTGCTATGGGCTGAGCAAGAACCGTTCTTACCTACGCATCAAAACCACAACGATAGTTCATCAAGTTAGTGCTGTTTTAACCTTCTCAAGGACTGGGCGTAGCCACACTCGGTTCAACTAAAGTTGGAGAAACTGACACCCGCTAGTCACCTGTGTGCAAAGCACGGCGGTAAAACCAGTCTCGCGTAAGCGTACGCGTAATGTCAGTCCGGCCCGCTTCATCCAACAATACCGCCGAACCAAAGTGTGACATGCTGGTAAGCAGTATGACTTGTATCGCCCACAACTCACTTGTGTTCTACTCGTGCATATAACATCAATGCATAAAACCAGGCTCAGATGCCACTGTTGAGGAACGTAGTAATTTCAAAAATTTCCTACGCACACACAAGATCATGGTGATGCATGACAACGAGAGGGGAGAGTGTTGTCTACGTACCCTCGTAGACCGAAAGCAGAAGCGTTAGCACAACGCGGTTGATGTAGTCGTACGTCTTCACGATCTGACCGATCTAGTACGGAATGCACTGCACCTCC
This sequence comes from Aegilops umbellulata, assembly GCA_032464435.1. Taxonomy (NCBI): domain Eukaryota; kingdom Viridiplantae; phylum Streptophyta; class Magnoliopsida; order Poales; family Poaceae; genus Aegilops; species Aegilops umbellulata. The sequence goes on along the minus strand of CP136054.1, from coordinate 161,964,902 downwards.
GAGTTCAGCACACGTTCAGCCCGATGATGTCCCTCAAACTCCGATCCAGCCGAGTGTTGAGGGAGAGTTTCGTCAGCACGATGGCGTGGTGAGCATGATGATGTTCTACCGACGCATGGCTTCGCCTAAGCATCGATACAGTATTATCGAGGTGGACTATGGTGGAGGGGGGCACCATACACGACTAAAAGATCAACTGATCAATTGTTGTGTCTATGGGGTGCCCCTGCCCCCGTATATAAAGGAGCAAGGGGGGGAGGTGCGGCCGACCAGGAGGAGGCGCGCCAGGAGGAGTCCTACTCCCGGAGTAGGACTCCCTCCCTTCCTTGTTGGATTAGGAGAAGGGGGAAGGAGGAAGAGGAGAAGAAGGAAAGGGGGGCGCCGCCCCCCTCCTTGTCCTATTCGGACTAGAGGGGGGGGGGGCGGGCTGCCCTGGCGGCCTCTCCTCTTCTCCACTAAGGCCCACTATGGCCCGTTAAATCCCCGGGGGGTTCCGGTAACCCCTCCGGTACTCCAGTAAAATCCCGATTTCACCCAGAACACTTCTGATATCCAAATATACACTACTAGGGAAAACCTTATACACATAATCTTAGCAGCAGCGTGGTTTAAAAACAGACGCTACTGCTAATTAGCAGTAGCGAGCTTCAGCAAACAACGCTACTAATATCTAAGTACCAGTAGCGCTCTAGGTGAAACGAGCGCTACTCCTATAATTGCCACGGTGTTGCCTCCAGGCTAGATATAGTAGTAGCGCCCTTCCCAGGGACGCACTACTGCTAAAGTACTTAGTAGCAGCGTTTTTCTTCAAAACTCGCTGCTGCTAAGTATCACCGCAACTAATTAAGTTTAGTCCCATACTGCTAAGCGAACAAGGTGTTTACCACCTTAAATATGTTACTTCTCAACCTATCTCGAGCACTTGGTGTTCATTGAACTATATGTGTATGATTTGTGGCTGCAATATGAATCCTCGCCTGTACCTATACAGGTACAGTGAGGATTCATGTTGACTATTTAGATTCTACACAAAAAGATCAATGATGACCAATGTATATATTTGATGTTTTTACATTGCTTAGACTTATAGCGTTTTTTTCAGGACAAAGCGTTACTGATATTGGTATAAACAAAAGAAATAACTGCTTCCATTAGCAGTAGCGTTTTTCTCTAAAACGCGCTATAGATAAGTTAGCTATAGCGCGTTTTCCTTATGAGCGCTACTGCTAGTTCGACTTAACCTCCCCCCGGCTCAAAATTTCGCTAAGTCCTCCTTTCCCCCCTGTTCCCCTACTGCTGTCGCCGCCGCCTGAGCCCGAGCCTGCCCTCACCGCTGCCGCCCGAGCCCGCCCTCAACCTCACCGCCGCCGCTCTCGACCACACTGTCGCCGCCCTCGACCTCACCGTCGCCGCCCTCGACCTCACCGCTGCCGCCCGAGCCCGCCCAGGACCGCCGCCTCCCGACCCCGAGCCCGCCCTTGCCGCCCCTACCTCCGTCGCCGAGCACCTCCCCGCCACCATCTCTCCCCTCTCTGTAAGCCCCCCACCCTCCCCCACCCCCTCTCTCTTTGCTTAGTTAGTAGATGATTTTAGTAGTAGTAGATGTTAATTTAGGGTTCATAGATAATTATTTTTAGTAGTAGTAGTATATATTAATTAGTAGTAGTGATGGTAAACTAGTTGTATAATTAGCAGTAGTAGATGTTAATTAGTAGTAGATGTAGTAGTAGATGTTAATTAGTAGAAGTAGATGTACTAGTTTCTTTCTATTTATAGTAAGTTCATATTTAGTAAGAACGAGTTGAATTAATAGAACTAGTTTAGTTTTAGTTGAACTAGTTTAGTAAGTAAATTAATAAACTAGTTGAATTAATAGAACTAATGTATTTTTAGTAAGAAAATTAAAATAACTAGTTGAACTACTTTATTTTTAGAAAGAACTAGTTTTTTCTATTTATAGTAAGTTTATATTTAGTAAGAACTAGTTGAATTAATAGAACTAGTTGAACATGTCATATTTGTTGTTATTTTTTAGTTTAAGCAATTATTCGAGATGTATTAGTGACAACTTATAGGGTTTTTGCTTTTGCAGAAATCAAGGAGCCCCTCCATCATCCTCGTCGTCGTCCCCGTCACCGACCCCCTCCGACCTCGAGGTGAGACCAGGAAAATCTCCATGTCAATATGAGTCCTATAAGATATATATGATTCAGATAAAAACATGTATATCCTGTGTTGCTCAAATAGGATATGTGGTTGCCCAAGTGCCTGGTCATGTTTTGGTTACACCTCCGAGTGTCCTATGTTTTGCCGGAGTGTTGATTAATTTCCGTTCCGACAAATTTCAGGTGCTCGATATGTCCTTTTTTAGCAAAGGTCATGCCGGATTTTTTCGTGAATTCTGGCATGACTTGTGCTAGAATATGTAGGAAATATCGAGTGGCCTGGATTTTCTCGACAAATAATGATCTAATTTAGGTTTTTTAGTACATATATTTAATTGTACAAGTTTAATCTTTGAATTATGAATGTAGGAAATGTCGTACTCGGACAACGGCAGTCTCCCGGGGGAGTGCAGCTGGTGCCACAATGATCGAGGTATGTGCGACAGGTTCGTTGAGCTGGATGAAGATCGGCGCTTCAGCATTAAGCTCGAGGAGACCTTCGATGTTGAAACGGTATGCAACAACAACAAGTGTTTTTTCGTAATTAAGCATGACTTCAACTATTTCAACGTCTAATTTTCATCTTTTACAATTCAACTAGCTTATCCCATGCCATGCAAGATGCTATGTCTTGGAGAGGATGGGTTTTGAAGACCATGAAAATTTTGAAACAAAGAAAATACACCTAAGGACCCATCATGATATCGGGTTTGAAGTAAATCTGTACAATTCTCAGAGCGAAACCCATTTTGGTTGCCAAAATTGGGAAGAACTTTGCAATGAGTGTATGATTGTCACCATGGATCTTGGTAATCCTGACATCGAGCAAGACAATATGGACATTTGGGTCCTTGTTGATACGCTTCCGATTCTACCGCAATGTGAGTTTTTCAAACATTGTTATTAACTAATTTATATTGTTTATTTCAAAATAGTTGACAGCTTATTTCCATTGACAGCTTATTTTGAATCTTCAAAGAATGTGCAGAAGATGGTAGACAAAACCCACTACACTGATGGCTCTGAATTAACTTATAAGGAGAAAAGTCATCTGATTGCTTATTGTACTTTTCTTGAGAATTACAATACCTATTGTCGAACTCCTCCAAATTATGGTGAATACGTGCCACTAGTGCACGTGTTGAACCACGGTAACTTCTATGGAGATACCTTGGTAAGATTTTTTTACTATTACGACATCCGTGCATCTTTTGCATACTTCTAAAACTAGTACATCATTGCTAACTACAAAGTTATTACTATGTTTTTCAACAGGAAATCCCGATGGATTGTGTGCCTCATCTGATGTATCAGAATGGTCGCCTTGTAGTTCTGAACATACAACTAGGTCAATCTAAGGAGCTCACCTGTGTATATAGGATTTCTAAAACCGGTGAACACATGCTAATCAAAGAATGGAAAAAATGTTTGGACATTCGCAAGGAGGTTCTTGGAAGTAACATTAAGCGAAAGGCAAGAATTGGAGACAGGATAATCTCCATTCTCCATAATGGAGAGTCAGGGGCTATCTTGTTTTTGGCTATTTTACCTTAGAGAATATAGTAGGTCCTAAGAGAATGTAGTAGGTCCTATGAGGTACAATATGTTTATTATGTGATACAATGTGTTAGAGTTGATGATGAGGAGTACTCGTGATTACGACTAGTGACCAATTTGCTATGTGATGTCTCATTGATGAAAATGATGATCTTGAGGAGGTGTTATATGACAATGATGTATTATGATGATAAGTTGTTAATGATACAATGATGATGATATTTATTATATCATTGGGTGAAAGAACCGCGGATTAGTTTCAAGTGGATGTCCATCCACTTGAAACTAGTCCACGGTTCTTTCACCCCGTGATGTAATAACTCATTATGATGTAAAAACAATTTCTAAATTCCTGTTGTATGAAAACTTGTGTAAAGGTGTACGAATACAACATGAAATAAAAAAGAAATAAAATACGAAATAATAGTAGCAGCGCGGGCAGGGAGAAGCGCTACTACTAATTACCAGTAGCGCTCCTCCGGGAAGTCGCTACTACTAAGCCGATTTAGCAGTAGCATGGGCGGAGGCACGCTACTGCTATATGTTAGCTGTAGCGCCTTATCAGTAGCGCATCGCCCCACGCTACTGATAGGCCTAAAACCCGCGCTGCTGCTAGGCTTTTCCCTAGTAGTGATAGGCTTCCAATATATCAATCTTCATGTCTCGACCATTTCAAGACCCCTCGTCATGTCCGTGATCACATCCGGGACTCCGAACAACCTTCAGTACATCAAATCACATAAACTCACAATACAATCGTCATCGAACTTTAAGCGTGCGGACCCTACGGGTTCGAGAACTATGTAGACATGACCGAGACACGTCTCCTGTCAATAACCAATAGCGGAACCTCGATGCTCATATTGGCTCCCACATATTCTATGAAGATCTTTATCGATCAAACCACATAACAACATACGTTGTTCCCTTTGTCATCGGTATGTTACTTGCCCGAGATTCGATCGTCGGTATCTCAATACCTAGTTCAATCTCGTTACCGGCAAGTCTCTTTACTCGTTCGGTAATACATCATCCCGCAACCAACTCATTAGTTGCAATGCTTGCAAGGCTTATAGTGATGTGCATTACCGAGTGGGCCCAGAGATACCTCTCCGACAATCGGAGTGACAGATCCTAATCTCGAGATATGCCAACCCAACAAGTACCTTCGGAGACACTTGTAGAGCAACTTTATAATCACCCAGTTATGTTGTGACGTTTGGTAGCACACAAAGTGTTCCTCCGGTAAACGGGAGTTGCATAATCTCATAGTCATAGGAACATGTATAAGTCATGAAGAAAGCAATAGCAACAAACTAAACGATCATCGTGCTAAGCTAACGGATGGGTCAAGCCAATCACATCATTCTCCTAATGATGTGATCCCGTTAATCAAATGACAACTCTTTGTCTATGGCTAGGAAACATAACCATCTTTGATCAATGAGCTAGTCAAGTAGAGGCATACTAGTGACACTCTGTTTGTCTATGTATTCACACATGTATCATGTTTCCGGTTAATACAATTCTAGCATGAATAATAAACATTTATCATGATATAAGGAAATAAATAATAACTTTATTATTGCCTCTAGGGCATATTTCCTTCAACAACAACAACAAGAAGAACAAGCACAAGCAAGAGATACAATACAATAATAGCTTGCACAAAGTAAAGGTAAGAGATAACCACAAGTTTGGAGAAGACGAGGATGTGTTACCGAAGTTCTCTTTGAAGGGAAGTACGTCTCCCTTGGAGCGGTTTGGAGGCACAATGCTCCCCAAGAAGCCACTAGGGCCACCGTATTCTCCTCACGCCCTCACACAATGTGAGATGCCGTGATTCCACAAGTGGTGCCCTTGAAGGCGGCAACGGACCTTTACAAACAAGGTTGGGGCTCTCTCCACAACCAAATTGGAGGCTCCTGATACATCTCCAACGTATCTATAATTTTTGATTGTTCCATGTTGTTATATTATCATTCTTGGATGTTTTGCAATCATTTTATAGCAACTTTATATCATTTTTGGGGCTAACCTGTTGACATAGTTCCCAGTGCCAGTTGTTGTTTTTTGCTTGTTTTTTACTTTGCAGAAAATCAATAGCAAACGGAGTCCAAACACAGCGAAACTTTTTGGAGGATTTTTCTGGACCAAAAGAAACAAGATGGGCCGAAGAAGTGCCATAGGGGTGCCCCGAGGGGGGCACAACCCACCTGGGCGCGCCTGGGAGCCCAGGAGCGCCCTGGTGGGTTGTGCCCACCTCGGTGGCCTCCCGCACCACCTCTTTGCTCTATAAATACCCCAATATTCCAAAAACCCTAGGGGAGTTGACAAAAATCAATTCTAGTGGCCGCAAGTTCTAGAAACCACAGATCCAATCTAGACACCATCACGGAGGGGTTCATCATCCTCATTGGTGCCTCTTCGATGATGCGTGAGTAGTTCATTGTAGACCTACGGGTCCGTAGTTAGTAGCTAGATGGCTTCCTCTCTCTCTTTTGATTCTCAATACAATGGTCTCTTGGAGATCTATTTGATGTAACTCTTTTTTGCGGTGTGTTTGCTGGAATCCAATGAACTTTGAGTTTATGATCAGATCTATGTTTTTATCCATGAAAGTTATTTGAGTCTTTTGATCTCTTATATGCATGATTACTTATAGCCTCGCATTTCTTCTTTGAATCTTTGGTTTAGTTAGGCCAACTATATCATTTTTTCTTGCCATGGGAAGAGGTGCTTTGTGATGGGTTCGATCTTACGGTGCTTGATCACAGTGACACAAGGGGAACCGACACGTATGTATCGTTGCTATTAAGGATAACAAGATGAGATATATTTCTACATAAATAGATCTTGTCTACATCATGTCATCGTTCTTATTGCATTACTCCATTTCTCCATGAACTTAATACACTAGATGCATGCTGGATAGCGGTCGATGTGTGGAGTAATAGTAGTAGATGCAGGCAGGAGTCGGTCTACTAATCTTGGACGTGATGCCTATATAATGACCATTTCCTGGATATCGTCATGATTATTTGAAGTTCTATCAATTGCCCAACAGTAAATTTTTTACCCACCGTATGCTATTTTTTCCGAGAGAAGCCACTAGTGAAATCCACGCCCCCCGGGTCTCTTCTTTATCATATTTGCCTTCAAGGTCTATTTTTCTTCGATTTTATTATCAGATCTATATTTCCAAAAACCCAAAAATACCTTGTTGCACTTTATTTTATTTTTATTTTATTCGCGATCTATTTATCCAATCTATCATATTTTTATCCCGTCAACTCGACAATATCTCGCACCGTTACCGGAAAGGGATTGACAACCCCTTTAACACGTCGATTTGCAAGTATTTGTTCTTTGTGTGCAGGTACCGTTTACATAGTGTTACGTGATTCTCCTACTGGTTCGATAACCTTGGTCTCGTCACTGAGGGAAATACCTACCGTCCTTGTGCTGCATCATCCCTTCCTCTTTGGGGAAATACCGACGTAGCTCAACTCACAATCAAAAGGAATTTCTGGCGCCGTTGCCGGGGATACATCATCACCATCTACTAGGTTCCTAATCACAAATCTCATCTCCTTGCAATTTACATTATTCGCCATTTGCCTCTTGTTTTCCTCTCCCCCACTTCACAAAAATTTGCCGTTTTATTGGCCCTCTTTTTCGTTCGTCATTTTTCTCGTCAGATTTGTTTTTGAGTGCAATCTTGTTGTGTAGTCACAATGACTCAAGAGAACACCAAGTTGTGTGATTTTTCCAATACCAACAACAATGATTTTATTAGCACTCCAATTGCTCCTCCCGCCACTAGTGCGGAGTCTTGTGATATTAATGCCGCTCTGTTGAATCTCGTCATGAAAGATCAATTTCCTGGTACTCCTAATGAGGATGACGTGTCCCATCTTAACACATTCGTGGAATTATGCGATATGCAAAAGAAAAAAAATATGTGGACAATGATATTGTGAAGTTGAAATTATTTCCGCTTTCTTTGCGAGATCGCGCAAAAATTTGGTTTTCTTCTTTACTTCGCAATAGTATCGATTCTTGGGATAAGTGCAAGGATGCTTTTATTACTAAGTATTTTCCGCCCATGAAAATTATTTCTCTTAGTACACAAATCATGAATTTTAAACAACTTGAGCATGAATATGTTGCGCAATCTTGGGAAATAATGAAATTCATGCTTAGAAATTGTCCTACTCATGGTTTAAATCTTTGGATGATCATACAATTTTTTATGTGGGATTGAGCTTTGTTTCTAGAAATACTTTAGATTCCGCCGCGGGGGGGGGGGGGGGGTACTTTTGTGCAAATTACTTCAGGTGAAGCTACTAAATTGCTTGATAATATTATGGCTAATTAATCACAATGGCATACCGAAAGAGCTCCTAGTAAAAAGGTTAATTCGGTAGAAGAAATAAGTTCTTTGAGTGAAAAAGTTGATGCTCTTATGAAGTTGGTTGCTAATAAAAATGCTCCTATTGATCTTAAATATGTGCCTTTGTCTACTTTGATTGAGCAAAATAGTGATGCCATAGATGTGAATTTTGTTTCTCGAAACAATTTTAACAACAATGCTTATAGAGGTAATTTTAATCCTAGACCTTTTTTGGGAAATTCCTCTAATAATTATGTTAATTCCTATGGTAATTCTTCTTATAATAATAATAGGAACACCTCTGATCTTGAGAATAATATTAAAGAATTTACCAATGCTCAAAATAATTTTAATACTACGAATCTATGATAGAAGAAAAGTTGAGTAAGATTGATGATATGTCTAGAAGCATTGATAGGATTTCTCATGATGTGGAAAATCTCAAGATGAAATTTTTTGTTCCTAAGGTTGAATAATCAATTAAAGTTGTATATGTTTCTATGGATGAAAGCAAGAAAAGAACCGCTATGCTTAGAGCTAAAAGAGAATTTTTAGAAGAAAAAAACGTTTTCTAGCGATTGTTTTCATAAAAATGATGAAGATCTTAAAATGATTGGTGTTTCTTCTATTGATTCTTTGTTTAGTAAAATTAATATTGATGAAAAGGGGACAGAAGAAGAGTCAACTTTAGTTAAAAGGCGTCCCGAAAATTTGGAGGGTGAAAATCTTGTTGAGAAAATTGATAAAAGTGGGTTTGGAGAGGTCAAAACTTTAACTAGTGATGTGCCCACTCTTTTGGATTACAAAGACTTCAATTATGATAATTTCTATTTGATTGATTGTATTTCTTTGTTGCAACCCACGATAAATTCACCCCATGCTTATGAACAAAATAAAGCTTTTACTAAACATATTTTTGATGATATGATGAGAGCTTTGGAAGAAAAGTTGGAATTAGAGATTTCAATTCCTAGAAAATTACATGATGAATGGGAACCTACTATCAAAGTCAAGATTAAAAATTATGAGTGTTTTGCTTTATGTGACTTGGGTGCTAGTGTTTCTAAAATTCCGAAATCTTTATGTGATGTGCTTGGTCTTACCGATATAGAAGAATGTTCTTTAAATTTGCACTTGGCGGATTCTACTATTAAAAAGCCTATGGGAAGAATTAACGATGTTCATATTCTTGCAAATAGGGATTATGTGCCCATAGATTTTATTGTTCTTGATATTGATTGCAATACGTCTTGTCCAATTATTCTTGGTAGACCGTTTTTACGCACTATTGGTGCCGTGATTGATATGAAAGAAGGCAACATTAAATTTCAATTTCCACTAAGGAAGGGTATGGAACACTTCCCTACAACAAGAATTAGGCCACCATATGAATCAATCATGAGGGCATCTTATGGATCTAGAACCAAAGAGGACAATACTTAGATCTTTGCTTTATGCCTAGCTAGGGGCGTAAAACAATAGCGCTTGTTGGGAGGCAACCCAATAAATAAAATTTATTTTTGTATTTTTCTTTCTATTCTTGAGTGTTTGCACAATTATGCTACTGTTATGATTGTGTTTTTTATTTTTTAATTATTTTTTGTGCCAAGCAAAGCCTTTGGGATCATGTAGGGTGATAGTTGCTTTGATATTGTTGAAAAACAGAAACTTCTGTGACCAAAAAAATAATTTTCATTTTAACAGGAGTGTGATAAAATCCTGATTTTGTACACAAGATTGATATACAAATTTCCCACCATGTACTAGTTTTTCAGAATTTTTGGAGTTGCATAAGTCTCGAAAGTTTTCAGATTGCTACAGTCTGTTTTGTTTTTGACATATTCTATTTTCTTTGCGTTGTGTGCTTATTTTGATGAATCTATGGACTATTTCAGGGGGTTTGAGCCATAGCAAAGTCGGAATACAGTAGATATAATGCAAAAATAAAATATGAATGGGTTTGCAACAATACTTATAGTAGTGATTTGCTTTCTTTTACTAACGGATCTCACGAAGGTCTTGTTGAGTTTTGTGTGATTGAAGTTTTCATGTTTTGGGTGAGATCATGATGGATGAAGGAATAAGGAATAAGAAGAGCCTAAGCTTGGGGATGCCAATGGCATCCCAAGCTATTATCAAAAGAGAAGCAAGTAACTAAGCTTGGGGATGCCCGAGTGGCATCCCCTCTTTCTTCTAACGACCATCGGTATTTTACTTGGAGCTATATTTTTATTCGTCACATATCATAAGTTTTGCTTGGAGCATCTTGTATGATATGAGTATTTGCTTGTTTTGCTTTTTATTGTTAGTCTTGAATCCTTGTTGGACACACCTATTTGAGAGAGCCAAACTTATGCTATGACTTGTTAGAATTGCTCTCTATGCTTCACTTAAATCTTTTTAAGCTATGGAATTGCTCTAGTGCTTCACTTATATCATTTTGAGCATGATGTGCTTTAGTATTTTTGAAGAAATGCTCTCATGCTTCGCTTAGATTTATTTGAGAGTTAGTAAAAAGTTTTTTAGAAATTCTCTCATGCTTCACTTAAATTATTTTGAGAGAAGAAAATTTTTATGCTCATGTTCTTCACTTAGATTTGTTTGAGCTATCAAAAGCAACATATGAAATTAGTCCCAGAGTGATAGATATTCAAGAGGGATATAATAAAAACTTTCATGAAGATCATTCGACAAAATAAACTTGATTCATTGCAATAGTTTTGCGATATGATGATATAATATGTGAGTCATGTTGATGAGTAATTATGCTTTAGTAAGAATGTTGATGAGTAGTTATGCAATGAAATTACATCCTACTTGTGGTGCATTACTCGGTGTTAGTTATGCTTAATGCTCGCTTATGAGATTTTTCGTTTCTTGGTTGGATGCTTCTCAATCTTTTGCTAGCCTTGATTTGCACTTAGTATGATCACTACTTGTGCATCCAAAATCCTTAAACCAGTTTTGCCATATGAGTCCACTATTACCTGCCTATATGTGAAGGAAATATGCCCTAGAGGTAATGATAAAGTTATTATTTATTTCCTCATATCATGATAAATGTTCATTATTCATGCTAGAATTGTATTAACCGAAAACATAATACATGTGTGAATACATAGACAAACATAGTGTCACTATATGACTCTACTTGACTAGCTCGTTGATCAAAGATGGTTGAGTTTCCTAGCCAAAGACATGAGTTGTAATTTGATTAACGGGATCAAATCATTAGGAGAATGATGTGATTGACTTGACCCATTCCGTTAGCTTAGCACTTGATCATTTAGTTTACTGCTATTGCTTTCTTCATGACTTATACATCTTCCTATGACTATGAGATTATGCAACTCCCGATTACCGGAGGAACACTTTGTGTGCTACCAAACGTCACAACGTAACTGGGTGATTATAAAGGTGCTTTACAGGTGTCTCCGATGGTGTTTGTTGAGTTGGCATAGATCGAGATTAGGATTTGTCACTCCGATTGTCGGAGAGGTATCTTTGGGCCCTCTCGGTAATGCACATCACTATAAGCCTTGCAAGCAGTGTGACTAATGAGTTAGTTGCGGGATGATGTATTACGGAACGAGTAAAGAGACTTTCCGGTAACGAGATTGAGCTAGGTATTGAGATACCGATGATCGAATCTCGGGCAAGTAACATACCGATGATAAAGGGAACAACGTATGTTGTTATGCGGTTTGACCGATAAAGATCTTCGTAGAATATGTAGGAACCAATATGAGCATCCAGGTTCCGCTATTGGTTATTTACCGGAGACGTGTCTCGATCATGTCTACATAGTTCTCGAACCCGTAGGGTCCACACGCTTAAAGTTCTATGACGATCGGTATTATGAGTTTTTGTGTTTTGATGTACTGAAGGTAGTTCGAATTGGACAAGGAGGGGGGGGGGCGCCCCCTTTCCTTCCTCCTCTCTCCTTCCCTCCCCCCTTCTCCTACTCCTACTAGGAAAGGAGGAGTCCTACTCCCGGTGGGAGTAGGACTCCCCCCTTGGCGCGCCCTCCTCCTGGCCGGCCGCCTCCCGCTAGCTCCTTTATATACGGGGGCAGGGGGCACCCCATAAACACACAAGTTGATCATTGTAGCGACCAGACCTCAAACAGTCTGACCTCTGTGCTCAGGTGTCATCCCTGGATCAGTAATGCTGACACCACACAATACTTTGAAGGATTTATAACAGAGTAGCAATCACACACTTCTTACATCAAATGTCTCAAAGAGAACTTATTACAATAAATATGGCTTAAGGCCATCTAATAACGATAACAGCGGAAGGCTTGGAAGATAAGCGAGTCCATCAACTCCAACGGCATCACTAAGTATAGAACCACGACCTAAAAGGGCACCTTACTCGTCGCCTGAAAAGTCTGCAACATGAAACGTTGCAGCCCGAAACGGGTCAGCACATGGAATATGCTGGCAATGTAACACACAGAGAGTAATGAAAGAATAGCCAATACTAGATGCATATTTGGCTGGTGGAAAGCTCTATGGTTACAGTTTTGCGTAAAGCCAATTTTTCCCTACTGCAAAGGAATAAATTTATTTAACTATCATGGTGGTTGTTAAACATTGAGAATGGTTGACAACATCCTCAATCCCATTAAAGTAATCATCATTAAAACCCAACAACATTAATTTAGTAGTAACATGATGAGATTCACATGATATCCAAGTACTAGATACTCAAAACGTCAATAACCGGGGACACAACTAACCATGATTAGTTTGTACGCTCTGCAGAGGTTTGCGCACTTTTCCCCACAAGACTCGATCGCCTCCGTTGGATTCCTCGCACTACAAGGTGTTTGAGAAACGGATGACCGAGACATAGTCTTTCAGAAGCGCTAGCACCTTACGATGGATAGACCGGTACACCTACTTTCCCCTACATCTGCTAGTCTACCCTGTAAGAGTTCGCACGACGTAATCAACTATGCCAGAGCCCATAATGGCTTGTGGCTGCACACAGAAGTTTCTAGTATGAATAAATCTCATGATCCCTTTGAGCCTGGGTGGTGGTCCATAAAGAAAAACAACAGGCAATCCTGGGATACCTAGGTACCTCAATCCACCCAGATGTGTGTTTAAGTTGCCACCTTAGATAAACCATTAAATTAACAAACTCACATCTGTCATGGATATCACTCACCCAATCCACGTCTACTAGCATAGCATGGCATAATAAGCAAACATAGAAGTAACTCCCAAAGGTTGATAATCAAACAGGTAATAGGTACTACCTCAACTACTTCCCGTCCCACAATTTAATTAGATCCTAACCATGCAATGTTCGAGGATTGATCTAATGCAATAAAACTGGGTAGTAAAAGAGGTATGATCAAAGTGTTACTTGCCTTGCTGATGATCCGCGAAACCTAGAGATTCGAAGTAACATGCGGCAAACTCCGGGTATTCTATCGCAGACAAACAAACAAGCATACAATAACTAGTCATCTAATGCATAGGTAAAACTCAAATAAGAGATCTAACGAGAAAGTTCAACTTAAGAACTCCGGTTTGCAAAAAGAATCAAACCGAACGAAGCAACGAAAGTCAAACGGCGAAAGAAAACAACTTCGTTCTACTAATCTGGATCTAAGTCAAATTTTACAGAAGCAAAAACTTGTTTAAGTTGGTTAAACGGATAGAGGGTTTCGAGACGAAACTCCAGGCGCTTGAATCGCCTCGTTCCGATAAACGAGCGAAAAGTTATACTAAAACGAAAATCGGATCAGAAGTCGCGATCAGAAAATAATCGCGGAAAATCCGAGAAAAAGAAAAACGACGAACGGATTAACGAACGAACGTTCGTTATCCAGATCTAAACGATGAACACGTTCGTTAAAACGAATGAACGAGCGAACGCTCGCTATTTAACCTAAATCGAAAATAAAAACCGATCTAATAAAAAAAGGAATCTAAAAAAAACCGACGGAAAACCGGTCGGTTTAAAAAAAATCGGCGGCACGGGATTCGAGGCGAGGCGAACCTCGAGCGGCGTGCGGCGGGGCGGCGCGGCGAGGCGGCGGTGGGCGGCGGCGCGGGTGCGGGGCTGGGGCGGCGGCTCGGGCTAGGGTTTGCCCCGGGTGGGCTGCCCTGCCTTATAAGGGCTAGTCGGGTCGGAGTCCCGGTTGGACACGGCCCGTAGGTCGGTTCGTTTTTTTTAAATAATTACGCACAGAAGAAAAACAAAAAGAAATACTAAACGGACTCCAAAAATACCGAAATAAATTTTCCCCGACTTCTAAAATTAATTCAAATAAAATAGCGGAAAACTCCGAAATAAAATCTTATTTGATTTTATTATTAAATCCTCAATATTTCTTTATTTTGGGAAATTCATTTTATTCCCTCTCTCATATTTTTTTGTAATAGAAATATTTGATGATAAAATAAATAAAATCAAATGATCCTATTCTCAAAATTTGAGGAAACTCAAATATGAAAATAACGAATTCCCCAATTCTCTCTGAGGGTCCTTGAGTTGCGTAGAATTTTTTGGATCAAAACCAAAAGCAAATAAAATATGATATGCAATGATGATCTAATGTATAACATTCCCAATTGAAAATTTGGGATGTTACAAACCTACCCCCTTAAGATGAATCTCGCCCTCGAGATTCGGGTTGGCTAGAAAATAGGTGAGGGTGATCCTTGAGCAAATCTTCTTCTCGTTCCCAGGTGGCTTCGTCCTCCGTGTGGTGGCTCCACTGAACTTTGCAAAACTTGATAACCTTGCTGCGAGTGACTCGGCTGGCAAACTCGAGAATCTTAACTGGTTTCTCCTCATAGGTCAAATTGTTATCCAACTGAATTGCTTCCAATGGCACTGTGTCTCTCAAAGGTATGTCAGCCATCTCCGCGTGGCACTTCTTCAACTGGGAAACGTGGAACACATCATGAACTCCTGACAATCCTTCGGGCAATTCCAACTTGTAGGCCACTTCTCCCATACGCTCCAAAACTCGATATGGTCATACAAATCGTGGCGCTAACTTCCCCTTAACACCAAAACGCTTAATTCCTAGAAGTGGTGATACTCAAAGATAAACTCTGTCTCTGACTTCATAACCTGTCTTCTTGCGTTTAGAATCTGCGTAGCTCTTCTGCCTGGACTGGGCTACCTTGAGCCTATCGCGAATCAACTTCACCTTCTATTCAGACTCCTTAATCAAATCAGGTCCAAACAACTGGCGGTCTCCAACCTTGTCCCACGATAACGGTGTCCTGCACCTCCTTCCGTACAAGGCTTCGAAAGGGGCCATTTTCAAACTGGTTTGGTAACTGTTGTTGTAAGAGAATTCCGCATATGGCAAATTGTCGTCCCAACTAGATCCATAATCTAGCGCACAAGCTCTCAGCATATCCTCCAAAATCTGATTGACTCTTTCGGTCTGTCCATTTGTCTGTGGATGAAAAGCTGTACTGAACTCTAGCCTGGTACCCAAAGTTTCGTGCAACTGCTTCCAGAACTTTGAGGTAAACTGGGTTCCTCTATCTGATACGATACTCCTCGGAACTCCATGCAGACATACGATCCTGGTCATGTATATCTTTTCCAACTTAGCACTGGTGTAAGTGGTCTTTACTGGGATGAAATGAGCTACCTTCGTCAACCGATCAACTACAACCCAAATTGAGTCATAGCCAGAACGAGTCCTTGGTAATCCCGTGATAAAATCCATGCCTAGCTTATCCCACTTCCATTCGGGTATCAGCAATGGCTGCAACAATCCTGCTGGCTTCTGATGCTCTGCCTTTACTCTCTGACATACATCACAAACTGCTACATACTCTACAATATGTTTCTTCATTCCGGTCCACCAGAAAGTATCCTTCAAATCCAAATACATCTTGGTATTTCCTGGGTGAATCGAATAGGGTGAATCGTGCGCCTCTTACAGATTCAACTTCCTGATCTCCGGGTCATTGGGCACATAAACACGGTCTTCAAACCATAGGGTGTCGTGCTCATCCTCACGAAATCCTTTAGCCTTTCCTTCGCTCATTTTCTCCTTTATAGAGGCAATCTCCTTGTCAGTCTTCTGAGCTTCTCTGATTCTATCCATCAAAGTTGACTGAATCTCTAATGCTGCTACATAGCCTCTCGGAACTATTTCCAAACATAGCTCACGAAGATCCTCGGCTAACTCCTTTGGTATTTCTCCCATCATTAGCGTATTGACATGGCTCTTACGGCTCAATGCGTCAGCTACTACATTAGCCTTCCCGGGATGGTAATGCAATCTCATATCATAATCCTTGATGAGCTCCAACCATCTCCTTTGTCTGAGGTTTAACTCTTTCTATGTGAAAATGTACTTCAAACTGTTGTGATCAGTGTACACTTCACAATGGTTTCCAATGAGGAAATGTCTCCATGTTTTCAATGCATGCACTACGGCTGCTAACTCCAAGTCATGCGTGGCATAATTCAATTCGTGAGGCTTCAATTGTCATGAAGCATACGAAACAACTCTTCCCTCCTGCATAAGCACTGCTCCAAGTCCTCGACGTGAAGCGTCGCAATATACCTCATAATCCTTGGTCTGATCTGGCAGAATCAACACTGGTGAGGTAACCAAACGTTTCTTCAATTCCTGGAAACTAGCCTCACACTCCTCAGTCCATATGAATTTGGTATCCTTCTTCAACAACTCCGTCATAGGCTTTGCAATCTTTGAGAAGTTCTCAATAAATTTCCGGTAGTATCCTGCGAGTCCAAGGAAACTCCGGATCTCTCCAACTGTTGTTGGTGCTTCCCAATTGGTCACAGTGATGACCTTTGTGGGGTCAACTGCTATTCCTTCTCCGGATATAACGTGTCCGAGGAATCCTACTTCCTTCAACCAAAACTCACATTTGCTGAACTTGGCGTATAACTGGTGTTCTCTGAGTTTCTCCAGTACCAATCGCAAATGTTCTTTATGCTCTTCTTCATTCTTCGAGTAAACCAGAATATCATCAATGAACACTACGACGAACTTATCCAAAAACTCCATAAACACTTTGTTCATCATGTTCATAAAATAGGCAGGTGCGTTAGTCAGACCAAATGACATAACAGTGTACTCATACAGTCCATATCTTGTGGTGAAGGCTGTCTTAGGTATGTCCTGCTCTCGAATCTTTAACTGATGTTACCCTGATCGCAAATCGATCTTGGAAAACACTTTAGCTCCTTGCAATCGATCAAATAGATCATTTATCATCGGTAGTGGGTACTTGTTCTTGATCGTTACCTCGTTCAATCCGCGGTAATCAACAACCATTCTTAACGATCCATCCTTCTTCTCCACTAGAAGTACTGGTGATCCCCAAGGCGACGAACTTGGGCGAATGTAACCTTTATCCAGTAACTCCTTAATCTGCTTCTTAATCTCCTCCAAATCATTTGCGGGCATCCTGTATGGTCTCTTCGATATTGGCCCAGTGCCTGGCAAAATCTCAATCAAAAACTCAATATCTCTATCCGGTGGCATGCCTGGCAACTCTTCTGGAAATACGTCAGGGAAATCCTTTACCACTGGTACTTCCTCCTGCACAACTCCTGATAAGGAATTTACTTGTGTCCTGTTTGGCGCATGCCGGGATACATACCTGATCCTTCTTCCTTCCGGCGTTGTGAGCACAATTGTCTTACTTGCGCAATCGATGTTTCCTCCATACATCGACAGCCAATCCATACCGAGAATTACATACAAACCTCGGGATTCCAGAATAATTAAATCCGTTGGGAAAACATGCCTTCCTATACTCAATGGCACTTGAAAACATCCTTGGCTGGCCATGTACTCCGCTCCTGGTGAGCTTACTAGCATAGGTGTTTTGAGAATCCTAGTGGGTAGGCTATACTTTTCCACAAATCCCCTTGATATGTATGAATGCGATGCACCAGTATAAAAAAGAACGAGTGAGTAAAAGACTTAACCAAAAACTTACTGATTACTGCATCAGACTGAGCTTCAACCTCCTCCACATTAACGTGGTTCACCTGTCCCCTGTTGAAAGGGTTCAACTTCTTTCCAAAGCTTCCATTGCCATTCTGGCCTTCAGGACATTCATTGGCATAATGTCCGGTCTTTGAACACTTGAAATAGGTGACTTGGCTTAGATCTCTCTTGGCTGGGGTTGATGGGGTGGTACGGTTCTGGCCGTTGCTTCCTCCATTCCCATTACCATTCTTGGGGCCATTATGGTTGTGCGAGCTACCACCTCCATGGGTATGCTGAAAATGAACTCCCGGTTTAGGGGTAAGATGGGGCTTTTGCTGAGCTCCTGAATTATACTTCCCCTGTCCATACTTCCTCTTGTGATTTTCAATCTACTGCTGCTTCCCCTCAATCATAAGAGCACGATCTACCAACTCCTGGTAGTTGTTGAAGCTTGCTACCATCAACTGCATACTCAGCTCGTCATTCAGTCCTTCCAGAAACTTCTCCTGCTTAGCTGCGTCCATAGCAACGTCATCTAGGGCATAACGTGCTAGCTTACTAAAGTCATCCACATACTGTCCAACTGTCCATCCTCCTTGGCGCAAGTTGTAAAACTCACGCTTCTTCATGGCCATAGCTCCTGCTGAAACATGGGCAATACGGAAAGCTTGCTGAAACTGATCCCATGTGACAGTGTCTACAGGGTAAGTGGCTGTAAAATTCTCCCACCATGCTGCTGCGGGTCCTTCAAGCTGATGTGTGGCAAATTTCACTTTTCCCCCATCTGTACATCCTGCAGTGGTCAACTCCCTCCCTGTCTTGCGGAGCCAATCATCTGCTACTATCGGCTCGGTGCTACTGGAGAACACCGGCGGATTCAGCCTAAGAAAATGGGTTAAGTGATCAATAGGTGGTGGCGGCGGTGGGTTGTTGTTGTTGTTGTTGTTGTTGTTGTTGTTGTTGTTGTTGTTGTTGTTGTTGTTGTTGTTGTTGTTGTTGTTGTTGTTGTTGTTGTTGTTGTTGTTGTTGTTGTTGTTGTTGTTGTTGTTGTTGTTGTTGTTGTTGTTGTTGTTGTTGTTGTTGTTGTTGTTGTTGTTGTTGTCGTTGTTGTTGTCGTCGTTGTCGTTGTCGTTGTTGTGGTTGTTGTTGTTGTTGTTGTTGTTGTTGTTGTTGTTGTTGTTGTTGTCGTTGTTGTTGTTGTCGTTGTTGTTGTCGTTGTTGTTGTTGTCGTTGTTGTTGTTGTTGTTGTTGTTGTTGTTGTTGTTGTTGTTGTTGTTGTTGTTGTTGTTGTTGTTGTTGTTGTTGTTGTTGTTGTTGTTGTTGTTGTTGTTGTTGTTGTTGTTGTTGTTGTTGTTGTTGTTGTTGTTGTTGTTGTTGTTGTTGTTGTTGTTGTTGTTGTTGTCGTTGTTGTTGTCGTTGTTGTTGTCGTTGTTGTTGTCGTCGTTGTTGTCGTCGTTGTTGTCGTTGTTGTTGTTGTTGTTGTTGTTGTTGTTGTTGTTGTCGTTGTTGTTGTCGTT
The DNA here is from genome assembly GCA_032464435.1 of Aegilops umbellulata. Lineage (NCBI taxonomy): Eukaryota > Viridiplantae > Streptophyta > Magnoliopsida > Poales > Poaceae > Aegilops > Aegilops umbellulata. The sequence continues at coordinate 161,945,303 of CP136054.1, read as the reverse complement.
GTTGTTGTTGTCGTTGTTGTTGTTGTCGTTGTTGTTGTTGTTGTTGTTGTTGTTGTTGTTGTTGTTGTTGTTGTTGTTGTTGTTGTTGTTGTTGTTGTTGTTGTTGTTGTTGTCGTTGTTGTTGTTGTCGTTGTTGTTGTCGTTGTTGTTGTTGTCGTTGTTGTTGTCGTTGTTGTTGTTGTTGTTGTTGTCGTTGTTGTCGTTGTCGTTGTTGTTGTCGTTGTTGTTGTCGTTGTTGTTGTTGTCGTTGTTGTTGTTGTCGTTGTTGTCGTTGTTGTTGTTGTCGTTGTTGTTGTTGTTGTTGTTGTTGTTGTTGTTGTTGTTGTTGTTGTTGTTGTTGTTGTTGTTGTTGTTGTTGTTGTTGTTGTTGTTGTTGTTGTCGTTGTTGTTGTCGTTGTTGTTGTCGTTGTTGTTGTCGTCGTTGTTGTCGTCGTTGTTGTCGTTGTTGTTGTTGTTGTTGTTGTTGTTGTTGTTGTTGTCGTTGTTGTTGTTGTTGTTGTTGTTGTTGTTGTTGTTGTTGTTGTTGTTGTTGTTGTTGTTGTTGTTGTTGTTGTTGTTGTTGTTGTTGTTGTTGTTGTTGTTGTTGTTGTTGTTGTTGTTGTTGTTGTTGTTGTTGTTGTTGTTGTTGTTGTTGTTGTTGTTGTTGTTGTTGTCGTTGTTGTTGTCGTTGTTGTTGTCGTTGTTGTTGTCGTTGTTGTTGTCGTTGTTGTTGTCGTTGTCGTTGTTGTTGTTGTTGTTGTTGTTGTTGTTGTTGTTGTCGTTGTTGTCGTTGTCGTTGTTGTTGTCGTTGTTGTTGTCGTTGTTGTTGTCGTTGTTGTTGTTGTCGTTGTTGTTGTTGTTGTTGTCGTTGTTGTTGTTGTCGTTGTTGTTGTTGTTGTTGTTGTTGTTGTTGTTGTTGTTGTTGTTGTTGTTGTTGTTGTTGTTGTTGTTGTTGTTGTTGTTGTTGTTGTTGTTGTTGTTGTTGTTGTTGTTGTTGTTGTTGTTGTTGTTGTTGTTGTTGTTGTTGTTGTTGTTGTTGTTGTTGTTGTTGTTGTTGTTGTTGTTGTTGTTGTTGTTGTTGTTGTTGTTGTTGTTGTTGTTGTTGTTGTTGTTGTTGTTGTTGTTGTTGTTGTTGTTGTTGTTGTTGTTGTTGTTGTTGTTGTTGTTGTTGTTGTTGTTGTTGTTGTTGTTGTTGTTGTTGTTGTTGTTGTTGTTGTTGTTGTTGTTGTTGTTGTTGTTGTTGTTGTTGTTGTTGTTGTTGTTGTTGTTGTTGTTGTTGTTGTTGTTGTTGTTGTTGTTGTTGTTGTTGTTGTTGTTGTTGTTGTTGTTGTCGTTGTTGTTGTCGTTGTTGTTGTCGTTGTTGTTGTCGTTGTTGTTGTCGTTGTTGTTGTCGTTGTTGTTGTCGTTGTTGTTGTCGTTGTTGTTGTCGTTGTTGTTGTCGTTGTTGTTGTCGTTGTTGTTGTCGTTGTTGTTGTCGTTGTTGTTGTCGTTGTTGTTGTCGTTGTTGTTGTTGTTGTTGTTGTTGTTGTTGTTGTTGTTGTTGTTGTTGTTGTTGTTGTTGTTGTTGTTGTTGTTGTTGTTGTTGTTGTTGTTGTTGTTGTTGTTGTTGTTGTTGTTGTTGTTGTTGTTGTTGTTGTTGTTGTTGTTGTCGTTGTTGTTGTCGTTGTTGTTGTCGTTGTTGTTGTCGTTGTTGTTGTCGTTGTTGTTGTCGTTGTTGTTGTCGTTGTTGTTGTCGTTGTTGTTGTCGTTGTTGTTGTCGTTGTTGTTGTCGTTGTTGTTGTCGTTGTTGTTGTTGTTGTTGTTGTTGTTGTTGTTGTTGTTGTTGTTGTTGTTGTTGTTGTTGTTGTTGTTGTTGTTGTTGT